>JAWWLV010000088.1:32561279-32574035 GCA_035041135.1 Platyrinchus mystaceus | reverse complement strand
AGAAAACAAAAAAACAAAACCCCACAACCCCCAAAACAAACAACAACAAAAACACCAAGAAAACCCCAAATAAACAAAAACCCTCCCTTTCCCCCCCAAAAAACCCCAACCAACAAACAAAAAAAAATGCCGCCCCCCCCCCCCAAAAAAAAAGCAAAAGCAAAAGCAAAACAAGAAAAAAAAAAGTCAGCAAAATTTTCTCTATTGATAAGAATGATGCCAATGTATTTTCGGAGATCTGCAATAAATCCATTATTCTTATGTTCTTAACACCAAAATAATGTATTCTTAGAAAATGAGTGTTGAAAAAAAGTAGTGTGATTCTACACATCCTTTGAGCTCTTGGGGATGCTGTTTACTTTAGCTACTATAACATCATCTGTCACCCTCACTTTTGTGAAGAAGAGGACTGAAGTTTCCTGTCAGACAAAAGGAAGAGGCAAAATGGCCACTGAAGATATTTTCTCTTAGCAGGATATAAACCAAATCCTGACAAAGTCTCACTGCTGATAGGCCCACCCAGGCACTGGGATCAGTTAGAACAGGGTTTACCTCCTCCAGATTTTGCCTTCTCAAGAGTGGGTATGCCCAACAATTTGAATGGTTCTGTCATTGGTCTAAAAGAGCTTGTCATTCCAGAGGGAATTCATTCCTTGCAGCTTGCATACCTCTTTTAGGATGGGATAAATTATCTCCAGGAGATACCTAGTTTCGCTCACTGACTATAAACAGAGCTGAGATGTCTAGTTTAGATAAATCCCACGTAGGTTAGATGCTATTTTAAAAATAAAGTCAAGATGAATTCCATACCAGTTCTGTGATCAATACCTCTTCTTCTCCCCTAATTATGTCTAAATAGAATTATCCCATCCAAAGGAAAGACTTGACTTGAGAGGTTTTAATACCTTCTAAGACTGTCACATTGTTTACATCAAGAAATTTGCGGTCTGTGTCTCTCTCCTGTTTTCCTCTGTGCAGGGTATCGATAAAAGAGCTAGTCACTTTTTTTTTCCTAGCGTTATTTCATGCTCAGTAATAGATTTTAATTTATACTTTATCTCCCTTTGTGCCTTAAGTCACTGATCCTCAGACATAGACAAACCTTTGCTGCTGAGTTGTCAGTGACTCAGAACGTGTAACATCACATTTCACAACCTGACACTTCCTAAACAGATTGTATCTGACGGTTACCATCCTGATTGAGGAAAATTTCCCCCCTTGTTTCATTAACGCCATCTTGAAGTTCAATATATGATCATAGAAGACCATTTTCAGTTCCTTCTTTTATTGCCAAGACCCCTGGCAGCAGTGTACAAGCAATTAAAGAATTTATTCTCTTAATGTTCCTGGATGTCTTGATTAATTTTGTTCTTGTCAGATTAATTTTTGTGCAAAATAAATGTTCATTTGTACCCTGTTTTTCTTCTCCCCTTTTGTTCTTGATTTAGTGCTCACCTGTCCAGGTGAAGCAGGCGGTACCTGGGGAAGACTGTTTCTGCTGCTGAGGGGGAAGCCATCCAAGTCACACTTGTCTTTTCCTACATAAGTGCGGCCCAAAGCCAAATGCTCCTCCTACGTACCCTCCGTGTACTCAGTGGTTCACTTCAGGGTCTTTAATTGGTGACTTTTTTTGCTCAAAGAGTACAAAGGATCTCCAGTACAATGATCTGGGCACTTGTCTCTTGAGGACTGTCCTGGGCTCCTGGTTTTGGCAGTCGTTTGATACATCAGATTGACGCTGGAAATCCAGAACCATTTTTCAAGAAAGGTGATGTGGTTGTTCAGTGTGAATCATAAAATCGTTCAGGTTGGAAAAGACCAGTAAGATCATCGAGTCCATCCGTTAACCCAGCACTGCCAACTCCACCAGTTGGCACATCTAAGTGCCACATCCACATGTCTTTAAGTACCTCCATGGGTGGGGACTGCATGACAACCCTGGAAAGCCTTCTCCAAGGCTTGACAACTCTGTGCTAGCCTGCTCAACCCTCTCAGAGCTCACCACACACTGGGAGTAGACTAATTTCAACTCAGCTATTTCTGTAGCTACCAGCTAATGATCTGGCCCTTCCCCTTTGCTTCTGCTTTAGTTTAGAGTGGTGTAAATGAAGAGTAGTTAAGCAGGTTTCCTGCTGCTGCTGCCTCTGTCTGGGGTGGCGTAGGTGGCGCAGGGGACGTTAGCAGGGTGCCAGGAGGTGCTTACTCCCTCTCTACTACTCCCCACCAGCAGCCACTGCTCCCTCACATCCCAAATGCTCTCTTGGTGGCAGCAGTGACAGCAGAGCTTCCAGCCCAACTCTCCAGCCCTCTGGCAGCGGTGAAGGAGGCAGTGGGATGTGGGATAATTTCCTCCCACACATGAGCAACTGCTTACTCTGGCTCTGTCAACACCTGGCCTTGATCTTGCAACTGTAAATATAGTTTTCTAGAGAGTGCTGGCCAAAGCTCTTCCTTCTAAAATCTCTTTTATGCCATGTGGTTATTTCACAGGCCATGCATCACTCTGCGGTCCTTTCGGTGCACAACAGCAAGCTGGCATTCAAATTTTAAAAGAAGTTTCCTCAAAATAAATAAACCACAATGACCCTGTCTCGGGCCCCCCAGCAGCATCTTGGAAATGGGATTTGTGCCGCTGGTCCCAAGTAGTCTATTAAGCCAATGAGTTTAACAGAGAGATCTTTATCAGAGCATGGGGGAAGAGAGGGGAAAATAACATAAGTCTGGGAAGCCTGGACACATCAGAGTGAACAGACCTTGGAAAGCCTTAGCCAGGGCAAGGTTGCCCTGCTACTGAGAGGTTTTCAGAGGAAACCACCCCCCAGCCTTCCTTTTCCACCTGCACTCCACACCATTTGCTGTCACAGACCGTTCCCACCAGTGAGAGGGATGCCCTGTGCTGCAGAAGAGTGTGTCTAGGACTCTCAAAAATTGAGGCAGGCATTGTTCTGGTGCTGGTATGGCAGGTCCTCTGCTTCTGCTAAACGCACTCAATACCTACCACAAATGGTGTTTTTCCTTCTGCTGAGCTTCCTGATAGATCCTCTCCCAGCTCTGCCCATTGTGAGTCATTGCCTCTTGCTGCATTTGTCAATAACCTCTCTCACTAGCGTGGCCCCACAGACTGCCGTAGCTTGCTCCTGTTTTAACAGCCAATGTATTGGTGACTGCATACCTTAGCCTCTGCCTTTGTTTTCATATTTTAAGTCTTCTAGCAAGCCCTGTGGTATTTGAGTCCTTTTAGAAGATGCAGTGACTGTGCTGAATCCAAACAGAGCCTTGCCCTGCCTTGGAGAATAGAAAGCAAGTCCTAGCCCTCCGAGGCCCCTCTCTGCCCAACATATCTTTCTCTGGTGCCATTGACTTTGGATGATCCTTCACACTGAGGTAAAGGTGCCACTAAACTCAATCACAGCTCCAGCTGATGCCAAAAAAAAAAAAAAAAGAAAAAAGAAAAAAAAAGGGAATGTGATAGGAAATTAATGCTCAAAAAATAATTAACTCCAAAAATGCAGGAACATAAAAATAAATTTCAGCCTGCTGTCATTTAAATTTCACTGCATTTCAGGCATGGATAAACAAGGTCAACACCCTAAGATCTGATTCTAGTTTCTTGCTGTCAGACAATCTCTAATAAAATAATTCCCTGCATTTTGGACTTGTGAGCCATTTCTTTTAATAATGTGAGAGAATAGACAGCTCAGGTGATTAAGTGATATGGGGGTTTTCAGCTATATAAGAAAATACAGTTGTGATAACCAGAATGAGGCTCAAACATAAAAAATGTTATTTTATTTTACTGAATAAAACTTTAGGGTTCATTTCAGCATTTAGGTAGCTAAAAATTCTAAGTATCTACTTCAACCCTACCCAGCAGTCCAGGCAAACAAACAGTTTTGAACTTTATTTGGATTGTCTTGTTTTTGATAAAAGAAGGGAGTGAATTTGGGAGTCAGGGAAGACAGAAACATCTCCTTGCTTTGACTCCCCTAATGATGTAAGAGCTGTGGGATCACAGCAGAAATAAAGACAGTCCCTACTGAAAGCCAGTGTATTTTTATAGCTACTTGCGCTTTTTTTTTTTTTTTTAACTTTGTTCCTTGTATTTCCAAATTCAGGACAGCTAAAACTATGTTACATTTGAGATTTAAGGTTAGAGGAAACAATAAAAATCAACTATGATACTTCCAAATCCATGGACTAAAGGGATGGTAGTGTGGTAGTAGGGAATTTGCACTCTTAGAGCTAAAAAACATGTGAATGAAGAGAATACAGGCACATCGGGGCTGGAGGGACAAAGCTCTATTATCTACAAGGGTTTCTCTGCTGTCTAAAGAAGACATTGCACTCTGTCATGCTGTACAATACGTATGCATGTATATGTATATACATAAGCAAATTAATCACACATAAGTAAATTAATTCATGTATCGTGTTCAGCTCACGAGGGAAGCTGAGGGAAGCTTTGCATATATGAAAGTCCATATTCTGCTTCTGTGCAGTTACCAGCTGGAAGCCGACGATCTCTGTAATTTTTTGAACCAACTGCAAAACACCCACGAAATTTCCCCTCAGGCCTTTTCAGATAGAATTTCAAGAGACAGGTTTTTCTCTTTGAAAAGCCTTAATGTTCCTTTTTGACTGGTAAGAGGCAGGGTGAATGAAAGAGCCCAAAATGTTTGCTCCCGAAGAGATCCATTTAGTTCAATACCCAGCCTCTCCCTCCCTATAGTGAATTGTTGTTGAGAAAGGCATCTTTCAGCTGCTGCAGATGTGCGTTCTGTCAATTATCAGCCTTAAATGGTGGGGTTTACACATTTTTGTCTCCAGCAAATTCTACTATAAACTTCTTTACCTCTTCCTTAATGGCTTCCTAATGTATCTTAGTGAAAGATGGATATCCCGTACTCTCTTTTAAACACCTCATTCCTTAGATATTTTATCTTGACAGTTCTGCCTTCCACAGCTGGCAATCTCCCAAACACAGAAGCACATTTTTGTCTCCTGTAGGCCTACCAAGAGTAAATGTTATCACGGCAATTTTATACTCAAGGTTATCATTGTGCGGCACCACAACTGGTACTTGTCAGCTTCTTCTGCAGAGCAGAAGGGAGGCAATAGAACAGAGACATTTATAATGCGGCAGCATAAACCCCAAGATACTTAATACCAAGATACTTTGATACTCAGGATCGAATTAGCACGCATTAAAAAGTTCACCTCATGTTGGCTTACCAACACGGAGCAATGGCTGTGCCAAGGCAGATGTTCCAGATGGGGCACTCCATGCAAATGCATACCTCGTCAGATGTTATTCAGTGCTCACAGAGGGGTTGGTAACCTCCACATTTACCTGCTTCCTGAGAGAAACTAATTGCCGTTCTTGATTCATACAAAGCAGTAATTAAAGAAATGCTTCAAAGCATTCAAAGCAATGTAATTAAAGAAATGTTTCACCATGATTAGTATCCAGAGGAGTGACACATCTCTTTGCCTATTCCATGCAGCTAAATTTGCTTAATTTTGGCAGAAATTAGAAGAGTGGGATGAAAACATGCTTTCAGTTCCAGTTAGCAGAGTTTTATACAGAACAATTTCTGCACGTTTTTTTTAAAATGTGTGCATAAAGAAATGCATTAGCGTGCACTATGTTGTGCCAATCTCATCTGACCTGATTGCTGACATGTTAAGCCTGAACATTTTAACTCAGGATTCATTAGATATTTGAAGAATATCTTGTTTTTGAGATGTTCCTTTTTTGTTGTAGTTGTTTATTTTCTAAGTGATTATGATAAAGCCAATATTTTTTTAGTTTTTTGAGAGTGATACATGGTACTCTCTGAAGTTTGGACTTCGCCATTTCTCCCCCCGTAGCAGCGTGTCCCATGTAGCTCCTCAAAGTGACTTTTTATCTATATTGTTAAGTAAACCAAACAGAAACAAAAAATGTGTTTATTAAAAGTGCTGGAAATGCACATTGCAAAAGCCTATACTAGATGAAAAAATAGAATGAAAAAGCAAACCTGTGCAGCTACAAAAACATAATTCAGATCCATAATGGGTCTGCTGGCCCTTAATAAAAGATATGAGTCTATGAGGGAGAGAACCTTGAAATCAGTGCTACTTGGGGAGATGTGCTTCAGCTCTGAATTGCTGATAGTTCAGAATGATTTAATTTTTCTTCATCAGTGCCAAGTTTTAAAGTTTTCAGTTTTGGCTTTCATCAACAAATCAAATCATCATCCATTTTTTTCCAAAAGGCCAGCATTTCTGAAAAAGACCTCAGGATTTTCTGTGTTCCCCTGGACAAAATATTAGAAATTTCTCAAGCTTGTCTTTCCACGCCTCTGTTGTTGAGAGGAGGGATAATGCAGCCAGCTAGCACCCATATGCCTATACTGGTAGCCTATATTATAATAGTATGTTCCTAATAAACTGGATCTCAGTAAAAATCCTTATCCTGTGACCACACTGACTGAAAAAAGTGACATCTACTAGCTTAATACAAATACACCCATATCATGTCTGCTGACAATTTGATATAAGCTTAAGGCAGTGCAAAAGTTTTTCTTCCACCAGAAAGAATAGAACTAATTACACCGCTGGAAAAATTAAAAAACATACATAATTCTGTATATGTGAGGGAAAAGAAATATTTTCCCTCTGAAGGGATGGGAAATAAACCACTCATCTAAAGGAAATAAGAAATGTATTTTTGAACCTATGCTGTGTTAATGTAGCTAGAAGTTTCAGTAAGCTTATTTATCCTAAATCCTGAGTTTTCAGCATCAAAAGCACATGTGTTTTAGGCATTATTTAAGAACAGCCGTTCTGCAGAAATTAAATCAGGTACAAAGATAAGGAGAAAATTACTTCTGCTATTGCAATGTTTATAGTTTTCTCTGAAGAGTATGTCTGCAAATGACAGAGTCCAATTTCACATCTCCTAATGCTGGGCATACCATTAACGGTCAAGCTGCAGGCCCCAGTTTGCATGGCAGGGCAATGGGAAAGCATGTCAAGTAATTTGGTTTAAAAAAGCCGGATTGCAGCCTGCTTGTGGAAAAAACACCTCCCCCACCTTGCCAGAGAAAGAAATTCAGCAGCCTGGGGATGGAGAATGGATCAATTGCCAGAAATTAGGCTGCCAACTCACTTCCCCATGTTCTTTCTCATTATTGCTCAAATAACCATTTGTACTCACACCAGATGCTTGTTAATCAAGGCCAATTAGTCTATTTTGCTCAGAAAATTTCCAACCAGCAAGACAAATAGTTCAAATAGCACAGAGGTCAACCAAAGCAGGAGCACTGGTGACAGTTTCATATGTGTTTAGCCAAATAGAAAGCAGACATGGCAAGGGCACACATGTGCAGTTCCCACGAGTATTGCATTGTATATTTACCCCAGGGTAACATGTGAGACTTGCTCTGGTCAGGCACAAAGCTCAGACAGCAATTCAGTCACCTCAGGTGCTTGTCTGCATGTTTATTTAGACTAATATCTTATGCTGATTTCCTAATCTAAGTTGCCCAAAATGTCAAGGTAAATAAGGCTTAAGGGTAATAATATTAAACAAGATCTTCAGGAGTACTTTCCCAGCTGAGTTTGCTGAGAGCCAGGTCAGCCCAGACCCTGCAGCCAGCCCTCCATCTGCATCTTGCCAGGGGATTTCACTCTCCTCCACTTTGCAATCCCATGGCAACCATCCAACAACCTGACAGCTTTAAATCTTCTCTGGCATATGTCAGAGCAGGTTGAGAAGCCAGCAGGCTTGCTGTACAGCTCAGGTTTTCTAAAATTTGTTTTTTAAGTGACATATGGTAACAGAAAGTAATGTGATCAGGTGGTATCTCTTTGCAGATCCATCATGGAAAGAGGGGGCAAGGAAACACAACAAGAACCCCCAACATCTGGCAACAGAGAAATGTAGTCTGGGTTGTGCAAAACTCTGCAGCATGTCCCAGAAGTTTCTATTTCCTAAGTCCTCTCTCTCTTTCTGGAGGTTTGAGAAAAGAAAGACCAGGGATATACTGCAGCATTTCTTATTTCCTACCTGTTACAAGACCGTGGTACTGAAAAGTTTCTGTTGGGAGAGCTTTGCAAACACAGACATAAAACACATCATTATTCCTGTTTTTATTTGAAATTGCCAATAATAAGAGTAATTTTCTCAGAATTGTCTGTGAGTTTCAATATCATACACTCACAATATATTCATGCTTGAAAATTACTTTTGACTGATAAAAGGACGTTAATACCTTTTTTATCACCCTGTGCATTTTCTATTACATTAAATCAATAGAGCCATATATGACAATCTCAGTTAATACCAATATAACTCACAGGTATTTAGTCATTTCTTTTGGTTGATGTAAGCTCGTTAACGTACCTCTGTTTTGGCCTAAGGCTGCCTCCCTCACTTCACAGAGAGATTGAATTCAGTGTTTATGTCTGTGTACTCTCATGCCCTTATTTTCAACCAACAAAAAATTTCTTTCCTAAGCAGACCAGGACCACCCAAAGTAATTTCATTCAAGAACGGGGCTGTCTTCAAACATCAGTGGCCTCTCAAGATAAAAGGTCAGCATGTTAATTCAGCACAGCTCAGATCCCAAATCTCTCCCCTTCTAGAAATGAAAGGCATTTTTAAGAAGACCTCCTGTGCGTGAAGTTGTTTGCATTTTTGTCTAACGGGATTGTTTGGACAGGATTGTCAGAGACTTTCTGAGCACACAAACCACAAAACAAAGACATGTTGCCCTGCTGCTCCCTGGGGCTGCCAGGGGTTTGCTCCTCCTCTGGTGCATATGCAGGAATTGGATGTCATGTGGGGCACTCCCAGGGATGCACAAGTGCCCAGGTGATTTTTCATCCCCATGGGGCTTGCAGACTGCTATCCCATGGGCAGTTCCTGATGGCATTGCAGGGGACCAACACCCAGGGACACACCCTGTGGCCAAGTGCTGCAAAATCAACCTCAGTCGGGTGCAGGTACGGAGAGGAAAGGGGCTGTGGGTTGTCCTCGCTCTGCTCTACTCCTGATTCCCCAGGAGAGTGGCCTGACATGAGAGGTGCTGGCGATGCTGCAGGGCACCGGCTTGGCAGCAAAGCACCTCACCTCCCTCCTTCCCCTGTGCCACCCAAACCACAGGCCAAGAGGTGGACAGTGGTAAATGGAGAGGAATAAAAATGCATTGCACATATAATGCTGATTTATCTGTTCAAGGAAAAGGAATGAAAGCAGCTGGTTAGGGGTATTGCCCTGCTACACCTGCACTTTGGCACCAACTAGTGTTTATGAATGGACTCACCCCAGGGAAGCTGGTGGTGAAGCAACTTTGATCTCTCTTTATGGGTGAAAACTGAAGAATTTGTAGATTAGTTCCTGAAATATATCTTGCAAAGCATAGATATTCATGTATATAACAACTTTGTTAGAAATAAAAGTGGGGTTCATATGTTGCAAGAAGTAAATAATCCGTTCCAAAATGCAATAATATGTTTCAATGAACAGTTGAGTGCTCATTGAAAATGACTTTTAGAAGATTTATCCTAAACTTCTTTTTTTCCCCACCAAACTCGTGGAGTGCTATAGCATTAAATCTTAAATTACTATGTGCATTGCAGCATTTTTGTGTTTTTACTCCTTTTTTCTTTTTTTTTGAGATTCCAGCTGTAAAAAACCACTTACATCTAATCAAGGGTGTATCATCATATGCTTCCCAGAAACTGGGCTAAGAGGTACAAATGAATTGTTCAGCATTGCAAGAAATGTGTCCTATTGAACTTTTTGCTGAAATGCCTTCTTACAGGACAGATGTAATTTTGCACTGCACTTTTCTAAAAGCTGATAGTTTAAATGCTTGTAAAATTAGTAAGTTCAAAAAGATAGCCTGTATATAAAGAGATGTTTATAAATCCATATCAAGACCTATATGACTGAAAACATCAACTGTATAATTTCCTAGGTATTTCATTTGTGAACAGCAATTTGATTCCTTTTCAATGAAATTAATTTAAAGCTTATTCACTGAATTAAAATAATTGTAATCGCAGTGAGAGAGAGGAAGGGAGAAGTGAATTACATCCAAACTCCCTTAAAGGCTGGAAGACTGTAATTTAATCTTGTAATCTGATAAACCAAGACAAATGAGACAATTGGCAAACAGGTATTTTAATCAAAATACCTCTAGAAAACCACACAAATAACAAACACGTGCCAGATCTAAAAGACACATTCATTTCAAAGTGTTGATTCAAAAAAAACTGGCCAGCACGTGACCAGTGGAACTCCTTCCAAATTTCTTTGCTCCATATACATAGTATTTCTAATTTCAGATCAAGAACTTCATCTTTAAAATTGCAAGGGCAGTATCCTAGTGTAGTCACAGGAGAAAGACAGTCTCTATTACATACCGGAGTCATTTAACCTAATAATTTTTTCATGGCTGTAAGTTAACCTCTGCAAGTTTTGCTTTCAGCAGCTGCTGCATATTAAAATTTTCCTCTATTTGACTAACTCTTCAAACAGTTTTATCCTGTATCAGGCAAATTTCTATATCGGGCTTGTAGTCAGCATTTTATGAAACAGTTCCTATTGTTATGAAAATGTTTCTCTGCCTTTTTGTTTGGTGCTTTTCTTTCTGAAGCCGGCTCTTGCTGTCTTTGCATTTTTCCGTTCAAAGGTCAGGTCAAAGGTACTGAATGGTTGACCATGGCTATGTGGAGTGTAAGTGAACCCAAGAATGGCCTTTCTGATTGATCATCTATTGAAACAGTGAGAGTGTTATGCCTTTGGATTAAAACGTAACCCAGGGCACTGGAAAACTGGAGCTACTGGCTGTTTGTGAAATATGCATAGAGAACTTTCTATTGCTCCCAGTGTTTGATGTGGATCTGAAATTCCATGTGAGCCTTCCAGGTCTTCTTCCCATAACCTCTGCAAATGTTTTTCCCTTTGCTTCACAACTCATTATAAAATGATGTCTTTAATACAAGGCATTGGCAAGGAGTTACTGTATCTGCACAAAGAAGGAGTTAAATGTGAAATGCTCC
This sequence comes from Platyrinchus mystaceus, assembly GCA_035041135.1. Taxonomy (NCBI): domain Eukaryota; kingdom Metazoa; phylum Chordata; class Aves; order Passeriformes; family Tyrannidae; genus Platyrinchus; species Platyrinchus mystaceus. The sequence continues at coordinate 32,562,980 of JAWWLV010000088.1, read as the reverse complement.
TTTCAACACTAACTCCTAATTTAAGGCAATTAAGAATAAAACCTGGCAACCTCAAGTCTTCCTCTTAACCAGGGCTTTACTGAAGAGATTGCCTTGAGTTCGGTTTGAGAGCTTACTAAATTTTGTAAGTATGGCATAATATTCTTTTTATAAATGTGTCCTTCTCAAAAATAAATCTATTCTGCTTTTATGCATGTGACAGTAGCTGCTCTTAATTTTTGCTCTTGAGGTTTAATGTAGTACATTGCAGCAATTGTACCACCAAGAGAAAATCTAATATAACCTGAGAACATGAAGCAGAATAAAGATCACTGCTAATGTTCACTCCTACCTTCTGCTGTTTCATTTCTTCTGCAGTTAAGCAGTTACAAAATAGCATCTGTGACACCAGTACCTGTGCTTCTGCATTACAACATCACTTAATGAGACCTACTTTGGTATAGCAACTGCTGTTTTGAACAGTTTCTTTTACTGATGAACAGAGAATGGAGACATTAAGAGCAGGGACAGCATCATTTTCAAATTATTAGTTCCTGAAGCTAAAAATGTCTCCAGCCAATTGCAAGCAGCTGGGTCTGGGGCTCAGTGAGCTAACAGGGCATTTTGTTTTAACAAGTAAGATGACAACCTGAACTCTACATGCAATCTACTGAATATTAAAACAAAATGGGATGTATCACTGGAAAGCAAGGTGTCACTGTGTTCCCTCTTGAAGTCACACTATGAAAAAATACTGAGTCTTTAATACTTTCACCTTATTCCCTAGATGCCAGTTTTACTAGCATGGAGATTCCGAGTTGAGGCTTGACAAGCGCAGTTGCTGGCTCCTGTTATTGCCACAGTAGGTGTTTAGGACAGCAGATCTCCAAACCTTGTACAAAATTATTCTGGTAGCTCTGTTCATTGCATTAGAAAGCCCTTATAACAACATAAAAGGAACAACATCTCATTCTGGTTCATTGATGTTTCAAATTTTTGCTTCCCACTAAAAAAGAGGATATATTCAACAGAAAATGGTGAGGGGTTGGTCTGCATATGTTTGCGAGCAGCTCTGAATGATAACTAGCATGATAAAGGATTTATAATTACATTTAGATACCCCTCCTACCTAAGCAGGTCATGACCATATCTTAGAATGGTATCTAAAAGTTACCACTTGCTTCCATTTAGCTCCTGGCATCAGCTCCTAGCAGACAACTACTATTTTCCAAACAGGCTCTTTCATCAAAGAGCATGTGCCATCCAGTGGCCCATATGATAACTGGGAGTCAGAAGGGAGTCAATGACCCACACATCTGTGACTGAGTTCTTGGTACTTCAGGGACACAAGGGATATTATGATATTAAAAAACACTTTTCACTTGAAAAAGTCTTTGAATTAGGAACTAGTTGTGAATTTGGCATTTGTTAATTTTAGATCTGAACACATCACTTTGACTTGACTCTTGATTTTATCTGTGTTGCTGCAGCTGAAAGCAAAGTAGCAATGTAGTTTTTTATTAGAAGACCATAATCTCAGAGAGAGAAGGGACATTGACAGCTGTGGTCTATGCCTGCCTAGTAGTCTGAGGTTGAAAAAGCCTGTGAGTATGAGTGGCACAGCCTGTAAGTGGTACAGTAAGTGGTAAAGGTAAGTGGCCAGTCTTCGCGAACGAAGATCTGGGAAAGGTGTTCCCACCTTTCAAGCCTGCGCAATGGATT
>JAWWLV010000088.1:32534303-32554130 GCA_035041135.1 Platyrinchus mystaceus | reverse complement strand
ATGTTTCATTCATTTTAGTGCAGCATTAATGAGATGTAGTGCTAGATTCAGGCACAGTGAAGTAAATGGCATGAGGACACCAGTCCCATTACTTTCAAACCAGCTGACTTGTCATAAAAAGCTGCTTCTAGGAGCTGCTTGGTCTTTTAATGTCTTCCTCCCTTCTCCTCATTATTGTAAACTTTAACAAAAAGATTTAATATAATTTTTTTAGCCTATTTGCAAAATATTGTGCTATGGAAAACCTGAATTTTACCTGAATGCCATTGTTTTTGTGCATTGTTTCTGCTAGTCTCAGGGCACAGGAAAAAAAAAAGAGCAAACAAAACCAATGGATTTCCAGAAGTAACATGTAGCTGAGCATAGAAATAGTTTCGAGTCAGACACAGATTCAAGACTCGGGGACCGAAGCTGTACATCATCTAAATTGCCAGAATAAGGAGTTGTTTAATAATCCAAGATATTGGTAGGCAGCCTGAAAGAAAAGGAAACGATAGAGGAAGTGGTGTTGTTGTTGATGCAGTTTCTGAGAACCAGAGTCTTCTCATACACATTTATGTTGCAGGCTTGGATAGTCCCACTGAAGTCAAATACTTGTGTGCTTGAAGTTAAAACAGTGCTTTCCTGCCTTAGTGGACCAAGGCCAGTGAGCTCCACACCTTCCCAAACAATGCTGAAACAGTTATCCTCTCTAATTTGGCTCCCTTGGCACAAGAAGAAGTTCCCACAGGTTGTCATCTCTGCTTAGCAGAGGCTTCTTTCATGGATAATATGATGTTAAGGGAGAGGTGACTTGTCCTAGGAATATCTCATTGCATTAAAGCTAGTATGATGAAAGGAGACAGCCCTAATCTGTAGAGAGGCACAATCACCTCCACCCAGGCTCTAGTGACAAAAGAATACAGTGTGTGTGTGTTAAGGCACTTTAGGTCATGAGTCATTTCTGGCAGAGAAATAAATTTATTATTTTTCTTCTGCAAGAGCAAGAGGCCTTCCAGGTCTACAGAAAAGAAACAAGACTGGTATCACTTAAGTTTGTAGACAAGGCAAAGGGCAAATAAGATTTCCCACGAATAGACTAAGATATGGAAAGATGGAGGAAAATTATTCCAGTAACACTGAAAAGAATTTTGAAGAAACAAGACTGAAAAGAAACTCTAGCCTGTCGAAAGGCTGTCAGCCCATTGCTGCCCACGTTTGCTTTCCAATTCACCATTAAATGGATGGCAAAACACAGCACGAAATCTGCCATGGCACTGAAGTCATTGGATAAAGGTATAAGTGGGTTAGTTGTACTCTCTGTGTCCCTACCACTCATGACAGCCAGGTTTCCAAAATAACACCAGCATAGCTACAGCACCTGCCTGTTTGACTGATGCTGTTACCAGAAATGGAATTGCAACCGCAGTGTGAGAAGTAATAATTCTGTTCTCACCTCTGAAAGGGCTTTGCATATTAACATGTCAGAGCCTTGCTCTCTTTGGGATCAGACTGTCAAGGAGTATCATCCAGATGTCTGGTGGAAAGCCAGGGGTTTCTAAAGGAGCAGTCACTGGTATGACCAGAGCTCAGTGTAACAGGAACTCTACCTCAGCTCCCCAAAACACTGGTTTTAAAGCAGCCCCTCTGACCTCACCTGATGTATCAATTCTGCAGCAGATAAAAGATGTGTTGTTCTTATTACTGTACCCAGAAATTTATTAATAACTAGACTAGGCTCCATTCACTGAGGTTAGCCTGCCACCAGATTCACCTTCACGGAAACCACTCTCAATTTTAATTGTTTCCATTGAATAGGACAAGAAAAGGGAAATGATGGCTCTGCTCTGTGTTTCACCAGGGTTGTGATCAATGAAAAAAAAAAAAGAGAATCCCACCTCCTTGTCTGGCTTTTCTTGGGCTCTTTGTGTCTTTGGTCTGCATGTGTAATATATACATATATTAGTTACTTCTCAAGCAATCAGAACTGTGGCAGATATGTGGCAGAGCAGAAACCTAAGGAATTCTACCCAGAAGAACATTTTTCTTAATTTTATGCTGGCATGGCACATGCTGTGTATGCCTGTTGACAGGGTTTTCACTATTTTTCCTACCTATCCAACTGCAAGTTTCCTTTTCTGAACCCCAGCCCTTAGAAAACCTGAGCCACATAGTTAAGAAGTCAGATGCAAAAAACCTGAACCCAAATGGAAATTTAGTGTCTCAGCTGTAGATGCTTATAACAACATAAGGAAATCTTTCTCAGCCAGAAAAATTTCCATTTTGTTCAGCTTCACTGCTTTTCTTGCATATGAGTTCTCTTAATGAATTCACAGTTTTGAAAAATGAGACTTTTCTTTCTCTCTGGTTGGATGGACTTACCTCCAGAGCCAGCTAAGCAAAAAGGTTCAGATAACCAAACTGAGTTTTCTTTCTCTACTCTCTAATGGCTTTGGCCTGAAGTGCTTAGAGGGAAAATAAAAATCTGCCAGGTGATAGTCTTAAATCAGGGAGATGAGAAAACCAAGAGGAAGGGAGCCATTAAAAAGCAGGCAGGAGCCACAGCAGCTTGTTCTGGTAAAGGGCAGCTGGCCATCCCCTTAGAACTCACTGAGCCTCTCCTGGGCTCTAGTGTCTGTGTTGATCATGTACTCCTGGTACGAAGTGTAAAACTGCATAGCATATTCTTTTTTTACCACCCAACAGTAAATAAAGCAGGGCAAGTTTATTCTGAATATATTCATGATCAATTTTTTTTTCACTTAAGTTTCCCATTTTTTAATATATTCAACCTGATTCCACTGTCCCTTCTTCCACCTGCTTGAAGCACAGGTGTGACATTAAAGGCCCCGAAGTTGCAAAGCCTTTGCAATGAAGATGGGAACCAACCCTGTGTTCTCCTGGGATAAAAATCTGAGTTCCACTGATGTCAGGACTTCAAGGGACAGAATTTACCATGCAGTCAGTTTAAACCCCTTTTCTTCCTCTGGTGTAAACCCTGACTTATCCATATATAGAGCTGCTCCTTCCACCACTGAATAATCTTTTCGTCCAGGGCACTGTTCATAGGAAGAGGCTTAAGGAGATGAAAGAGGAAAGGAAAGAGGAAGGAGTGTGGTTAAGAGGTTTCCTTCAGCTTTTTATTGGCAGATAAAAGTACAATCCCTGCTGAAAGCAGCAGTGATTTATTTATTGGCAAAAAGGTCAATTAAACTTTATAGTCACTAGTATCCTGTTAAAAAATAACAAAACTAACAGATATATTAAATAATAGGTTAACATTAGTGGCAAACAGTGTCACCATCTGCCCTGTCAATCAAAGTGTATGCTGAAATTCTTCACTGAACTGGAACCGCAGAAAGAAAAAAGGATATGAAAACATTAGGGCAGCCTGGGTTATAAATTACAGGCACTAGATATATTGTTGTGAAAGCTATATCATTCCTTAAAATGAATTCAACCTTCTTGACCTACCCCTTTTCTTCAAAATTTCATCTCTTTATGTGACCACTTCTTGGACTGCTAGGACAGAATTCAGGTGCTTGAAAATCTTGCAGCATATTTAAAAAGATGAGAAACGACAAATACTTTGACGAATTATCTCTCAGGCCCGACCATTGCTGTAGCGCTTCATGCATTCTGATCAGACCTCCCAGCTGTAATGAATTCGCCCTTGGAGTTGGCTATAAGTGGTTTTGCAAGGGGGTAAAATTTAGTGATGGCTGTTGCAGCAGGCAGTACCAAAACCTTGCCTGTGTCTAGACCGAGCTGGAGGATCAGCAGGGAGGAAGAACCAGCTCCTGGGAGGACTCATAAGATCAAGGTTAACCAGACCTTTTCACGTTTGGAAATATTTTTCCTGGTTCCCCAAAAAATGGAAACATTTACGTGCAAGCGAAATTCTGTGTGGAATGGAGGTCTGATAAAATGTTACTTCAGGTCAATCGAAACTTTCCGCTGTTATGAAATCAAAGCATTTTGGTCCAAGTTTGCCCTTTGAAAGCTTGTCGATGTGGTTCTGTGTGAAAATAATAACAATGAATTGCATGTGGGAAAAAATCATTTCCAAATTAAAACTGAAAAGATTCCATTCCAGAAATGTTCACGTGGGCCACTTCAACCTTAAGGGAATGCTTTGTTTTGGGACAAGAAGTTCTGGAAACAAAATACTGTCAGAACTGACAATTTTTTTCAAAACAGTGAATAAGAGGGAAAAAACGGCACTTTTCCATTAGAAGAAACATTGGTTACAAAACAAATAGTTCGGCTGCACTTTGCTGAGCTCCAGCATCATGTTATGAACCCAATTGTGAGGAAGCAACCGTCAGGTGGCATTTGCTGCTGCTAAGGTGACACTGGGTGAGGAACCTTGTCCTTGCTGTTAGTTAAACAGCATTTACTGTTGAACTCAGAAATCTCATGTGGGATCAATATTATATTTGCACCTTGGTGGATATTGCTCAGAAGTGTAATCCACGCTCAAGCCTGCATCATTTTAAGCCTGTAGGCGTCCTGTCAGGTGGGTACAGACACCATAAGTGACATGTGGATTCTATTTTAATTGTCTGTTTTCAGGAACAGAGAAGCAGATCTCTGTTTTGCAGGAGGCAGCTTTCTTTCCTTGTGGAGACCATATTGAGGGCCAAACTCTGCCTATGGAAAAAGCAGGTTGTGTGTGAAAAAGAAACACTGTTTCTCTATATTTCCCTATATTATATGTTACTCACTCTAGTGACATATTTTTTCTTTTGTATTTACTGACTAGAGATGTCTAGGGGAAAGAGACCGAGCATTATACGTGGCAGTGCAACACACAGATAGACCATCAGATCAAGATAAATTTCCTAATTTAAGAATTATTCTAATGGGGTGGGAAAGGGCAGCTCAGTTTTGTCACCTCCGCCAACACCCCTCGGCATGCACGACTGCTCTCATTGTGGAGGAGAGCTGTGCCTATCAGCGCGGACATTACTGCAGGCAGAGCAGCTGCAGGAGCTTGGTGACCCCCCTACGCTAACACCGCCCGGCCATGTTAATTGTAACCCACAGCTTAAAGTCTTCATTAACTTCTCCCTGAGCCCCGTCTCCTCCTCTAAGATCAGCCGCTTGTCGCCCTGACCGGTGGAGCAGCGAGGAACATCTGCAGTTCAAACGTGATGCATATGCAACAGCGCTCTCAAGATTAAAGGTCAACAGACTCCTCCGACACCCAGGACCGTCTCTCCCTTGCAGGGTGTCTGGTGTCTTTTGTTCGAAACTCTATACTTCCTGCCAGGCTTTTTGCCCACTTGCTCAGCCCAACCGCTGCAAGGCTGGCGCGGCACCTTCACAAGCTGGCCGGAGCTGCCCTCACACAGTGCCTGCCCGCAGGCGTGCGGGGGCTGCCGCCGGCAAATAATCAGGTCCTTCCCTTGGCTTCTTGTCGCAAAGCCCAGGGAGAGGATGACTGCAACAGCTGCAGTGCTGGCTCGTTCTTGACAAATGGTCCTGTCACTCTTCTTATTGATTAGCAATGTTATGACATTTCCCTTCAAAAACACAGATGTGGCACGGGCAGACACAGGAGTGCTGCTCTGGGAGGAGCATAATGTTTGCTGTTGTTCCCATTCTCCTCTCTGCATCTGTTCATATCCATGGCAATGGTTTCATGCGCTGATTCTTTTATCAAGAAGCAGTGTGGGAGCAGGTGAACCCTTTGCCTGGGTGAAAGGCAAGTATGGCTTGTCACATCAGGGAATTTGAGGGTGCAGATGACAAGTCTGGTTCTCCCCCACCCAGGACCAGTGTGGAGGGAGACAGCTGGGGACTCAGTCAACCTGGGGACTCAGTCAAGCTGGTATTTGCAAGAGAGAGTGAAGGTGTGGTGAATCCATTCGTGATTTCAGATTTCTTTTGTGAGGTCCTTGGATCTATATTTTTTGTCTCGGGATGCAGTATAAAAATGCCTATGAAGTTTCAGTGGTATGTTTGCATCCAGTAGGTCATGCCAGGAGCACTGTGTCCTTTGCAGACCACTATGCTTCACCTCCATACACAGCACCTTGTCCAGTCAGTCTCGTGCAGGTACACACCTCCATGAAGAGCCATATGGGAGCCCATGCTCAGTGTCAGGGGAGGCTTACTCATGGGTTTGTTGATGGCATGCAAAGCCTGGAAGCATCTCAGCGTGCCCCTCAAAGGCCATGCCAGAGGCTGTCCATAGCTATCCATTCCTTGAAGGTGGGGGTTATCTAGGTGAATGGGTTTCACAGCCCTCCAGGAAAGCCATTCTTTTGTCCCCTGGAGCCCCCAAAAGGGATGTTTGCACATCAGCAGAGCCTAAACTGCACTCCATCCCCATGGAAATCCTTCTCCTGCAATAGAGAACAGTGACCTGATATTGCCAGGTTGCAGTGGCTTGGAAAGGGCAGCTAAGGAAGGAGGACACCAGGATTGAACTTTGACATGAGGAGGAGGGCCTGTGGCAGGGACAGTCTAAGCTAATACATTAAAAAGGCATGGTTTGAAACACATCTGCCTGATTAAAGGTCTTCTGGGAGCTGGAAATCACAGACAGGAGACCTGAAAACATCAGGACACCAAGTTTGAGATGAGACATTTCACGTACAGATACACTGTGCATTTCTGGGAAAAGCCTGCACTAGTAAGCTGAGGGTATCTCCATGTATCTCTACTCCATGCTCAAATTTTTTACTGTAAAGGCATATCCTGGCTATGCTACTCTTACCACACCAGAGAGAAATCCCATCTGGTATAGCAAGCAGCAACATTTTCCACAGTCAGGGCATAGGAGCTGACCTCCTGTATCAAGTATTTATAGACCAAAAGACAAGTTTAAGAGGTTTTCTCTATTTTCACTGGCACCAAAGAGAGGAAGTTTTTCTCTGAGCATACAAAATGTGCCCAGTTTAATCTTAAAATGGCTTAACGCCTTTCTTAATAGCCTGAAACATTTAATTCAGCTTTCACTGGATACTTCACGGGGAAGCTAGTTAGAGGAAAAGCACTTACCTTCCAGTCCTAAAGGCTGTTCCTTGGAGGCTGAATTAGGGGACCATGCATGGTCTGCATTAAGAGTCTTGGAAACTCCTGATAAACTTACTCTATACACAGCAGTTAATGAGCTTGTTGTTACATTTAAGGGATCTCTGTATCTTTGGAGTCAGAAAAAGCAAATTATGTCTAATATTTCTTTCCTTGACCAAAATCTCTTACAGTGCTAACACAGCTAAAATGGGCTGACCCACAAGCACGATTTACATGAACTTGAAGCAAAGCACCTTAGCATGATTGTATAGGCATTACTGTACAGAGCATGCTGGTAATGAGAAGCATATTTGTGAGTGTCTCTTGTAGAGCTTTCAGCATATTTTACAGCCAAAAAAAGAGATGTAGTCTAGAGGGAAAAAAGAAAAATACAACAAAACATAGGTTTGACCCCCCCAGGCAACATGATGTAGATTAATATGAGTTAAATGGAATGTGACCAATTTGTAAGGCATTTGGTTTGTATCTTGAGAAATTGAAGACAAGATCATTTTTCCCTGCAATCAGAGTAAGCCTGAGGCTATGAGCTCTTGTAGTCTCTACAATTGCCACAGGCCTCCTCTTTTAATATACTAGTGTATCCTAGAATATTTCTTATAACTTTCATAGCCCAATGACGTGATAGATTTGACAGTATGATACTTCTACTGCCTTTCCTTGGGAAAAGCCTCCATTAGTTGAAATGTGTGCTTATAGCTTCTGTGAGTTTCATCAATTTTTGTGTAATGTTTAGCCCACAGCTGTCCATTTATGCAAGAAAACAGTTGCAGTAATCTACATCCTATGTATGCAGGGTTTATATAGCAAAAAAAGCATTTTTCCACCAGAAGTTCATTATTTTTCTTGACGAAGGTTGTTTCAGGCTGGTAAACTGTGGGTTCACTGTGGACCTGCATTTTTTGTTTATGTAAGAATTTTTTAATCTATAACAAAAAATATCTCAGAATTATGCAGTTCTCAGGGTTTTAATGATGGTAAAAATTCTTTAAAGTTTGAGATTTAGAGGTGGAAACCTTAAAATGCTTTACCTAACAGGTTGTAAGACAGTGTTTTCAGTGGAGTATCTGTTTCAGAAAGAGACTAACTGAGGTCACAAGGAACTCACTAGAAGATCTTCATACCCAGAAATCAAGATGGACTTCATCTAAAATTCATCTCCTTTATCACATCACACCACCTTTTCATGCCAAGAAACAGCCAAGAAACCATCCTAAATGTTTCAAGTTCAGCTTGATTTTCTGCCCCACTCTTTGCAGCTATAATTCAGGAAAAGATTTGCCTTTGATTTTCAAATGACCCAAAGAAAGTGCTCCAAAGGCACAAATCCAGCAACTAACTTCAATATGTCCTTCAGCCTTCTATGCTTAAGAGAAAAAATATCTATGGTATGTTTGGTAGTCTTCCACTTGAGTGTGTGGGCAATACCATTCAGGAATATTTGGTTAGCTATAGATACAAGATGTCCTGCAATCATTAAACTCATTTGTTTGAATAATGGACAAGTAAGGAGAAATAGAGGTTGCTTTTCACTTACTGATCTTTTTAAGAATTAAGACACAAGGACTGAAAGATGGGCCATGGGGTGATCATGGCTTCAAGTGGAGAGGTTTGGGGCAAATCACATCCAAGACTAATTTGTGCCTCAAGAATCCACCATCCAAGCTGCTGGTGGAGGCAGCCGGGCAGTTTTGCAACCACTAACTCGCAGCAGAAAAGAATTAGCAGTTGTGAATCACCTCCTGCCTGCCAGTGAACAACAACAATGCCCAGGACATTCTGCCTCACTCCTGGCCCCAGGTCCTGACTGGATGCTGTACCCTTTGCCGAGTTTTGCATCACAAAATACAAAAATCTATCCTTGGTTTTGCAGGCAGCAGAGGTATGTGTTTCCTGTGATACATTAAGCCATGCTTGTTGAAGAGAGAGATGTGGGATTGTGCTCTCAGCTAATGACACCTTGTTAAATTCTGGATGCACAATGGGAGAGGAGGGTTAAGTATTTTGACTGTTCACTGCTCTTGCCACCTTCTATACTGTGCTAGTGGTTATGGAGTGTGAGCCCTCACAAACATGGCAAGCCAGACTTAGTATATCCCTGTGGTAGTTTTGGCTGGGCCTTCCTTGGTGACCGGTTTGTAACTAAGGAAGTGGCCATACTACCCAGTATTCCCTACGATTTTTACATAAGCCAGAGTATAAAGGAGAAGGGAGGAGAGACCTTCGCTCTCTTCCCTTCTGGCAAGGTTTGGAGGCGGCAGATCCCTGCGGCCGGTCCCGCTTCTGTGGAGGAGTGAGGCCTGGTGAGGCCTTGTAGGCCTTGGGAGGCGGAGGGTGCCGGTGGTGGAGTTTGGTGATTGGGCTATCTCAAGGAAAGTATTAAGGTTTTTCATTGGCTAGCCCTTTATTGAATGTGTATACCTGTTTTTTCGTTTTTGTTTGTTTGTTTGTTTTATCCTTTTCCCTTTCCCCTTTTCTGTTTGTTTTTTTTTTTTTTTCGGGTTTTGGGTTTGGGTTTTTTTATGTGTATATAGTTTTTCTAAATTGTATATAAATGTAATATAAGTGTAAATATATTTATTCATATATATTGCTTTAGCTCTCTCTCTCTTATTTCAGTTCTCTTGTATTTTTTTTTCCTTTTCCCTTGGTCCGGGGGGCTGGGGGGGAGCCCTTATGGTGGGGGGTTTGGAGACTTGGCAGGGAGCCAGCTCCAAACCACCACAATCCTCCTCTTTTCAGTGGTTGTGACAGGTGGTCAAGCAGAAGAACCAGGATTTAAATAGACAAATCTCTAGATAGTGCTTTGCTGTTCTTTGTTTCTTGAATGGCTCAAACTGTGGTGTGTCACTCAAGAAGATTCATACCATGGTATGTGGTGCCACAAGCTTCTCTTCCAACCACTTCCTCTCTTGTATTTCATCTATATGAAAGCGTCCCAGTTGGAGGAGTGTATCTGCACTGAATTCACAGGCTCATAGCACTTTATGTCATGGCTGGATCTGGTCTTTTCCATCAACATGGCCATTCAACCCTCTATTTCAAGACTTACTGCCCTTTCGGCGCCCCCCCCCCCCCCCTCACATTTCAGGACATAGCCTTCAGTTCTTCAGGGTAGCAGCCCTGCCCTGTGCCCATCAATCTAAGGAGGATGACAGTCTGCTCATCAAGGGCATGGTTTAGGCAGGAATTTTCTCTTCTGTCCTGTTCTCCACCCTGAGATAATTGCAAAACTGATGGGCTATCTCTCCTCTAAGTTCAGCAACAAAGCCTCACAGCTTGTAAGAATAATTCAGCCACAATTAACATTGGTGTGAAGCCAGGGCCTCCCACAGATGAGTTTGCCTGGTCCAGTGCAGAAGCTACAATCTCTTTAATGATGGGAGGTTCAACTAAATTAAAGTTGACCCTCAGGCTTCTGGCAGCTAAATTCCAGCAATAACCTTCCCTCCCACCCGTTCCTCTGGAAAAAATCCTACCAACAACAAACTACAAGTGAGAGGGGGAGGAAACCTCTCTGTTGTTAACCTTTACAGGACAGTGGATGTGTCCAAATTGGACAAAAAACATGATGTCTCCTGCTGAAGTGCCATAAATAGTGCTATCTCCCAGTGTGATCTTTGAGAGAATCTGTTTTGGGGAAAGAACAGAAGAAGAGTCCTAAAAAGAGCGCGTGAAAAATGATGAAAGTTGCTTTGAAGTGAGTCCGAGAGCTGCAGTGCTTTCAGCAGCTTCCCCCTGGAAGCCCTTGAAATTCTATCTGCAATAAAAGGTACCAAAAGAAAACAGCTGGCAGGAGCTGTTAAAGTGGAAACAATACACAGTTCAGAAGAGATAAACAGGATGGGCACAGAGTAGAATGAAAAAGAAGGTATGGATCTGTTATGTGATGGGAATAGCCCTTCTGTCCTGGGCTGCGACTGCATGGCCAGGGAAATACTGCAGGCTTTGGGAAAGTGGACTGGGAAAAAACAGAATTAGCACTTGGTTTTCATGGGATCATGCATTTTGCTTTGCACTGGAGAACAGGGGCATCAGATATGGTGCCCTGATGCTTTGCTGAACAAGCCTCAGCTTGAATAAAACAGATGAGGGTGTAGGGGTGTCTTGCTGAATGGCACCACCAAAGTAGTCTTGTGTACTGATATTTCTCTGGTACCCAAAGCAACCGCAGCTAGAACAGGAGTCCCTTTCCAGTTTTAGGACAGTGAGGCACTCCTCTTGTTAGCTGGACTGTAATGCTTTTCTGCCAGCTGTAGAGACGGGTGCAGCCCTTGTGCAGCTCTGAAGAAACGCCACTGAATTTGGCTGCGGCCAAATTCAAAGCCTGAAACCAAACATAAACCCTGCTTTTGCCCTCACTGATACCACAGTCATTGCAGACAGAAAACAGTGAGGCACTGACATTGGGGGCAGAACATGATCCATCTTTTAATGCAATGCAAAGAGAAGTACTGCTAAGGGAGTGGACCTTAACCTCTTCTGATTTAGAGCTGTAAATCATAGATGTTGCTGTGGTTCCCAAATCAGCTCAGTAGACCTCTAATGAAGGGACTGAGAGCAGAATACAGATATGGGACAATCACAAGGAATCCGTGGGCAAACACATCCGTGAAAAATTCTCCCATGCTCTGATCCACTCTTGATTTTGTCCATGCCATTACTCACAGAAGGTCTGCTTAGAGACCTCTGCCCATAGGGGAAGAAATATTAATCAAAACTTTTGTCCTGTCTTTACAGATGCACTTCAGATCAAAAGCACTTCTATGGGAAAACAGTAATTCTGAGATGTGGTGGGAGTAGATAAGAGAGGAGCTGAGTCATACTTTCCATCTGTTTTGATTTCTGTTTTATATAATTCTCATTATGCAATTCCAATGTAATTATTTGTGTAACCATTAGACTGTCCCAGTGTTATGATAGAAGCAAAACTGTATTCCACACAGATCCACTGAGTTTCCAGGCCTGTGTTTTTTCAAGGCATATTAAAATACAAAGAAATAGCGTAACATTAGTTTTAGAAAGGTGTGAAAATGTTTGTATCCCATCATTGGGCAGATGACCTAAGATTTTGTATGACTAACATGTGGCATGGTGTACTTAGTTTCCTCAGGAAGTTAGCTCGGGCAGGGACATGCTGAAGACAGGAAAGAACATCCAGAATTTACGTTTTCTAGATATATGTTAAATCTCCTTCATTTGGGAAGGATCTGGAACCTTGCTGAAGACTAAAGGATAACCCATAAGCAGAAAGAGAATTGAATCTGTTATAGTAAACACCACTTTACCCTGTGGACAACTTCTCCACTTTCAGGAAGGCCCCAGATACTCAAAATGCTTTAGAGGCTTAAACATTAATGAGGACCTGGGTCTGAAATGCCTATTCAGAAAAGAACTCAGACACTCACACAGATCCTGCACTAAAAGGGCTTTGATTTTCTGAGGCTGCAAAATTCTTTCCCACTTACACTAGTTATATTTTGATTTGCAACTGATTTAGCTCCCCATAAAATCAGTAGGCATCCCTCTGTTTTCCTTAATAGATGTTGGATTGCGTATTAAAGAAGACAAATTCAGTCTATCTAACCCATACGCACAGATACTGTTGAACTTGCTTATTAGGAACAGAGCACAGAATGGATAAAAATGAAGTGCTAAATATGTTCAGGAGTCAGGAGACTGAAGATGCCACCAGCAATAGAGAGGTGATTTCAATATATATGGGGGTACTAGACTGTATGCTATCCAATTCCATTTTCTCTTACAGCTAAATCCTGTGGAATGTAATAAAATCTAACTTAATTTAATAAAATCTAAATCTAATCAAAAGGTCTTTGAACAACTGAATGAAATTTAATTGTGAACTAAAATCTTACCAGGCAGTCCTAGTAGTTCTAGATCCCAGTAAATTTACAGAGACTATTCCATATTAGTCTGTAGCTTTTATAAGCAGATGTCTTAAGATAAGACAGACTTCATTAGAGAGTTGAGTTTGATTCTTTTTAAATTCTTCATAATTCTTATAAGTTTTTCACTGAACTAATGGCAAGAATATATTTCTACCTGAATGAAGGAGGCTATCAAATGATCTGTACACTGAAAGTACAGATTTTCTTTTCATCCTGAACATACAGCCGAGATACAGTAACTACAGTAATACTTCCTTATTGTTTGCATAAATATTTAATAATATAAATTCTTAAGCTTTTTTGCATAAGGTCATAGGATGTTGGAATGCCCAATAACTTAAATATATCAAGTTCAAATTTTCTTTCACACTTCTGGAGTGTTCAGATTTTTTTTTGTATAAGCACAAATTGGATTTGCGTTTCAAAATTTTCATGTTCTAGATTAATTTAGTATGTGACTGTTTCTGTGCTATAAGGATATGTAAACCATTTGTGTTTACAATAATGCATATGAATTCTAAACTAGAAACCTCCAGTACAAAGAAGAAAACAAGGTGGTCCTTGACACAAACTTCTCTGTACAAGTCTGCCTTATTCTTCCTCAGCTGGCTCTGAACAAAATTCTCCTGTTAATCCTTTAACTCCTACTTTATCTTTGTTTAACTGAGAAGTTTTGTATTTCTGCTAACATACTTTTTCATGACAGTGCAAGCCAAAGTTAATAAGATTGCAGTGATAAATGATATTTCAGTTTAGCAAACACCATATGCCATCCTCTTTTCAGCTCAGTGGAAGATCTGGTTTGTACAGAGCTATCTTCACTGCCACTGCTGATCCAGTGTCTGATGTCCTTGGCCATACATTGGATTTTCCATCCTTTCCATATACAGAATCAATAACACATGTGAGGAATCGAACAGTTAATTCCAGTAGGTGATTTTTTTAAATGTTTGCCACTAGCCTACCCTGATTTTTGACTTCCCAAATATTGTTATTGCGGCCAGTTTGAAACATGAGCCTATAAGGGCTTCTTTGGCACTCTGCAGAAATACAAATAAATGTGAGTTTCACGTGCTCGGCAAATTCTCTGCATCTTTTGAGATGAAACCTGATTTTCAATCTGCCTGACGTTTTATTCAGGACTCAGTAATCTATTGAAGTTGCTGTTCCTGAAAACCACAGGAACTTCATAACACTGTTTAGAGTTAGCCACATCCTGTTCTTCTTCTGAGAGATCTTTGTTTTCCATCATCCATCAGCAGGAAGGTTACCCCCAGAGCCTCATGATGTGAGTGACCAGATCCCCACCATCTATTCTGCAGCCACTGCCTGCACTGCTCCCACCCACCCTACTGGGAGCAGCCCTTGAGCTGCTGCAGCATCAGGGCCTAGGGCAAAAGACAGCAAGATGGGTTTTGCCTGAACAGGGAATGATGGCATCGCAGCCAAAAAGCTGTGAGAGAGCAAAACGGGAGAACAAGGACTTGTAAACTTGTTATGCCCCCATCCTCACTGTCCTCCCCAGATCAAATTTAATTTGATAAAATAATGCATGCAATAACTGCCAAAGCTCAAGCCACCCAGGAAATAACTGAGTGAATGCAAAATGATGGATTCAAAGCAGCACGTAACATTTCTTAATGCAACATGTTTGCTTTAAATCATCATTTGAGTCTGAACTCCTGCAGCAACCTCAATATACGCTGCCTGTCTCCTCAGAAGTGCCCTCTGGCAGGAAACAGGCTCTGTGTGCTGTGTCTTTGTCTAATTGGATTTTAGCAGAGCACAGTGAGAAGAAAATAAAGAAAATGAACTAGTTAATTCTATGATCAAAACCTCTCTGTGTCTGAAAAGCCAAGGAGAGTCAAATCCTTCCTGCTTTGCCGAGTTGTCCTGGATAGGATGTGAAACACTGTCATCCTGGCAATGCTAAGCAAGCATTGAAGGGCAGGTCTCAGTGAGCTGCTCTCATTTATGCATGTTCAGAGGTAATGGTTAATGTGACTATAATTATTGTATGGATATACTTGATTTGCTTTCCCACATGGGCTGTAAGTTGATATACGTAAACTGGGGGGAGGAAGGAAAGTTATTACAGAACACAGGTACTTTATCTTGACTGTTAGAAGCATTTCTTACAAGCTGAAGTTTTGCATGAATGTCCTCAGCCAATGCTTGACAAGGCTTTTCTATATCTCTGTGTTTAAATTATTTTTGATACAAAAAGACAAACATACTAAGAATCATACAGGGTATCCCACCTTACATCTCATGACATGAACCTGTGTTTTACCTCTCAATTACACTGTCAGCTTTTGAGTTGGTTTTTTTTTGTGTGTGTGTGACCTTGTAAAACAGACCCTACCCTCTGTGAGAGAGTAAAACAGGCTGCTCTAAACCATGCTCCAGGAGGGAACTGAAGGAAAGGCAGAGTCTCTTTTAGGAGGTTGCCAATCCTGCTACTGTTCAGGAGAGACAAGAGAAGACTTTGGGTGGTGAAAATATGCCTTGCTCAGGCCAAGTGCTTGGGCTCTGTACAAGAATAAAACTGTGTCCTGAGACAAGGTTTTGCAGTGGGTACTGTTTAACAAACATATTTAATGTAGCAGAAAAACAGGGGATGATGATCTTTTCTATAGAGGCAATAAAAACCAGCCTTTTCTTCATCTCAGAAAGAAGGACATGCAGGAAGATGAGCCTGGACCCTGGTTTCAAAAAGCATCTTCCCATCCTTTTTATATCAGCAGGAGTGCTCTTGAAAAACAAAGGTTGAACATTAACTAACTTTATTTTTTACATAAAGCCAGCTTTATTTTTCAACATCTCCTGCACATCTACCACGCTAAATCAGAGCTGGAAAATGACAGTCACATCAGGAGTATCCTCACAAGGATGAAGGAGTGGGAAGGTGTCCAGCACAGCATTAATGCCACCCCGAGTCTCACAGCAACGCTCTGCTCTGCAGCAAAGCCTTAAAGTCCTCCAAGGAGAAGAGGAAGGGGGAGTGCGGTCCAGAGGGGGAAAGATGGATGATCTTGTAGCTGACCCATTCTTTGTTCATCTCTGGCACCACATCCTTTGCCACGCAAGTCATAAAATTTCCTACCAGTAGCTATTTTGACAGTGGCATAATAAAGCTCAGGAGGGAAAGAAGAAACACATCCAGAAGTGTCAAAATAATGTAGCATGTAGTGTTTGCACTAACATTATAATATAGTGGATTATCAGTAGTTATGCTAACACAAAAGAAAAGTAAAACTGAAGGGTTGTTGTTTTTTTCAGAAGATCAGATATATTTTGCTTTTCCACAGTACCTTTACTACCTTATTGTTAACCTGAGAAGGAAGGATTTCCTTGGAAATGAACATTATTGCTATGAAAATCTCTGGCAGGAATACAGGCAAGAAAAAATATAGGCTAGTATCAACATGGTCCAGAAAGACATGACTGAAATCATGGTTTTAATTTATTTTGAACAATTTTTCATCTGGTAACATTTTTCCCTACTATTTTAATGGCTCTGGTCCTCTTACTCCATTCTAAAATTAACCTTCACCTTACATGAACTAAGGAAATTTCATAACTTACATCTGTATGCAACATTGTATAGGATTGTTAGTTGCTGGTACTAATGGTATTAATTTCAAATAGATATCAATTTTCTTCAAAAAGCAACATAATGGAAACTGAAATTATATCAAATGCAATAGTGATAAATATAAAGAAGTATGTGTATGTAAATGTAAATGTAGTAGTCCGAAGCTTCCCTGATACCGGTAGCAGTTGTGTCAGACACTTTAAGATAACACTGCATGCAGCAAAAGGCTCTGTGCTGCTAGAGCTGATGTTGGTAGGAAACAGGAGCAGGATTAAAGGTGGCATGAAATGAAGTGACCTGACCAAGTCATGCTCTTAGGCACCAGAGAGACGGGCAGCAGACAAAACACAGGACTCGGAGTCCCCAGCGGGTAATCTAATCATGAATGAGGCTGATGCTTCTGCCTGTATTTCATGCAGTCCTTCTTGTACAGGGACACAGTACACCCAAAGGGAGGTGGGAGGGTTTGAACCCAGGCACTGCCAAAGGCAGCCCTCTGCAGTTCTACGCATGAGACCTGTTTTGCACTCTCCAATGGGAATCGGGGCCAAGCCTCCCTGGAGCCAGTGAGTAGCTGCAGGGACAGCGGTGGGTATTTGCTACAGCTCCAGGTGAGCACCAGGTACATTTAGTCAACAAAGTAACACCCAAGAAACGACACTTGCTGCAACGTAGCGAGAACAGGGCAGAGTACCTGTTGTGATGAGCAGAAGATTACAACACCTGGTCTCTCAGCAACAGCAAAATGTCTACAAATCGTCCATGATGCCTTCGAAATTAAGGGTGCTTTTCTGGATTGAGGGGACAGGGGAAGTCCTGAGAACTTGAGCAGAGAGGAGCTGCAGAGCCCAGGATGATTCAAGGTGGAAAGTAAAGAACTTGGTGGCTTTGGCTGCTTCATCAGGTTGTGGAAAAAACCAGTCTAGAAATAAGTATAGAACAGCCACTTTAAGCGACGACATTTTTAAATGTACAGTTTATCCTCTGCATCCCTAGATATCTACCATGAGACAATGGTAGCTTGTTTGGATTTTTATTTTTCTTTTTGCTAGTTTCTTTATGGTTTTGTTTGTTGTTCTTGTATACGTTCATTTTTATACATGTGACAGAGAGCCTGAGGGGCAGGCAGACATCTTCCAGATCATCTGTTCTATAAACTCATTGGAAATTACCCTGTCCTCCTTTGCCCAATTATTTGATTCTCCAAATGTTGATACTAAAGGAAGACATGAAATTAGCTCCAGGGCAGGCTTAACCTTTTCAGTCCAAGAGCTCCAAAACGGATTTTTCAAGACCAATACCCGGGTTTTATTATGAGAGAAGTACAACAAGTTTGGGCTTGCCTACATGGCTACTCGGTCCCCGGCTGCTCAGCGGTGGTTTCCAAGGTGAGTGCCAAATATTGTTAATTGCACGGGTGTTTATGGGTACGTATGTGTGTGCATAATGCAGACCCGTGTGTCCTCCTCAGACCATCACTCATGTCACACACACCATAGGCCCATCCAACAGCTGGGAGGTGACCTGGAGACGAAAAGCTCACATCCCATATCCAATCGCCAGAGCCAGATGGGCCCATTTCCTAAATGACTATATAAATTCTAGTAACAGCTATAGACGATGTCGGCAGGTCCCCTAGGCTTTCCTGCTGACCCCAGGGAGCTGCCACAGTGATGCAATATCTCAGCTGGTCCTCTGGAAAAATCCATGATAAGATGTTTGCCTCCACCCCATCCAACCACGGAGGACCTGCCTCTAGGGACGTGGTGGAAGGACAGTGGCTGAATGGATGGCTCCCCATTCTCTGCTCCTGATGAGCAGGAGAGGATCTTTCTGACAGGTCACTGAGGAAGGGAAAATGACCCTATTTTCCTGGACACCCCAAGAAAGTGGGTGCCAGACGCAGTGGGTGGCTGGTATAGCCCTTGGTGGCAAGACACCAGTGTTTCAGGTCTCCTGACACCCCAGGAGCGGGAGATCTGTATACTTCCAGGTGCTTGCTCAGTCATGTCCATCTCCTCACTGCTCAGCTCTAATGAAAGTTACTGTTGCTCCTCTGTTTGCTTAGCAAGTGTTTAAAGCACAGCACCTAGAAAAAAGCCTGCACCCAGCTAAGCAGGACATTTGAACCTCTACCCATGTTTCCTAAGGATTTAATCTCTTTTTGGTTCACTAGCAGTGTCTGTAGTTAACTTGACATGGTGGTGTGTCTGCTGTATGTTTGCAAGCAGACACCGGTAGCTGAGGTTTTTAAGACTAAAACTGAGGGAATTCACAGTGAGGGTAGCCAGCTTGCCATTCTCTTACTGTTGTTTCCTAGAAGTACAGTCAGAAATAAAATTATTTTGAAGGAAATATTTCCCTTCAAAATCATCCTGATATTCTGCATTTAAAAGCATAATATATTACATACTTCCATGGATCTTAACACTTCTGCATTAAAAATAAAAGAGAACTGAATTACATCATCCTCTTTGCACTAAAAACCAGGAAAGTTCTGATGTTGTATAAAAATTGTCACTGCAAAATATATAGGAAATTGCTTACCACTGTGTACTGCATGTAATTCATTAAAGAGTTGCTAATCAGAAAAAAGGTAAATAGTAATTTTTTTTTCCCGGAAGGAAAAGAGGACATACACAGAAGAATCAAGACTTTTGCCTGGGAAAGGCTTGCAGAAAGTTGTGCACTCTGCCTTACACTCTTTAGTCAGGAAATAAAAGATCTAGGATGTGATGGCAGAAGCATTTGGGGACTTTTTCTGTGCCGTTGCTGATTCTTTTCACAGAGCTTGAGGAGCAAAACTTGTGCAGTGTTGTACTGTCACCGCCAATGAAGTAGCTCCACCGTCTGGGCTTTTTTAGAGTTGCCTTTCTTCCTCTGTTACACTGGATTGTGTCTCTGCATCTTTTTTGTTTTATTTCGCTTTTTTTCAAGAGGTAGGAAACAAAAGTAATTATAAGATAAAACTGTAAATGTGGGTAAATGAGAACATACAGTTGTTCTTTGTGGTCCATCCAGCATGAACTGAGGTATCTTTGTTTTACAAGTGCCCCATCATGCTGTGTTACAGCTACTAAAATCTTTGGAATTCACTGTATCAAGAGATAACAGTGAAGTGGAAGAAAGGATTTATTCTAAAAATATATTTCTGAGACACATATTATGATAAAATTTCGTTAATACCAAGTGGATTTATTCCTTAAATACAAGGGTATGAATAAAAAGCAGATTCAGAGCAGAAAAGTAAAAATACATTGGTGATAGAATTAATAAAGCCAGTGCCTTTATAACTAT
>JAWWLV010000088.1:32512924-32534203 GCA_035041135.1 Platyrinchus mystaceus | reverse complement strand
ATTTCATTCAGGTGGGCCCATTGAGTGAAGAGAAACTTTTCAGAGCTGTTTCAGAGTTCCAAAGGCTCCTGCTGGCATTGTTTTCCCAGGGCTCTCTGCTGATGCAGGCAGGTCCAAGTGGTGACGGCATCCCCTCTGTCACCTCCCCACAGTTCTGCTGTCAGCCCTTGAAAGTTTAGGGCTAAGCAGCTTTTCTCAGTCCTTCCTGTCCTTCAGTCAATATGGGCACTGCTTCACAGGGGACTGTACAACAGGTCACAAGCAGACACCGACCTCAGAAAGATAAAATATGTATAAGCAGCCTCAGACCTCTGCAAGCTATACAGGGAGAGAGATAGTGGTGCCCTGGGTGGACTGTTTTTCCTGTTTGTAAACTTGCCTGCAGTGGCTAAAATCCCATGTAGAGCCCAAATCTATTTTATAAGTGTTTTACTGGGCATAGCAGGAGATGGAAAAGGGCAATAGTCATTGCTGATATCATGTCATAAAGTCTTTCAACCCTTTCTTATATAAGAGATGTTGTAGAAGCAAATGGGCACTGACAGTTCTGTTATTTAGTTATTTCTGCTCCTACCCCAGCTCTTCTCCCATCTCTGCTTTTGTTTTTTGTTGTCTTTTGTGGCACTCTTCAGGATGAGAAGGAAGCAAACCCAACAGAAAAAAAAAAGTAATCTCCTCATTTATAAAAATTGTACAAAAAACAACAGGATTTCTAACAAGACCACTTTGATCTTTTAAGGACTTGCAGATCTTTGTTTGCTGGTGAGGAAACGAACTTCTCACTGCAGACCATGAGCAACTGTCTCATTCCCTTCAAACATATAAACTGTCGCAGAGTCCATGACCTCAGTGTTGCTGCAATGATCATCTCACTGCTTTGATTAACTGAAGGACCGGTAAGTTGACGTCCTGAAATCAATGAAACTCAAGTCGATGAGAGAAAGAAGTGGCCCAGTAGCAGACACAGCATTCATTCCTCTCAGATAACAATGCCCTCAGTACTGGACCTGGTTTGGCTGGAGAAGAGCAGATCCCTGCCTTCATTCAACATCCACACTTGTTCCACCAAGTTAGCAGCTTTTTTTTTTGGCAGAACAGAAACCTGGAACCTAGGAAGAACCTACCTTATGTGACCACTATATTCTTCCCTAAACATTTTTTCTAATCCTAAGTTTTCTCAGTCTGATCCTCACCCCTGGGTTATACTGAGCCAGCATCCAGCCCAGGACCCTGCCCCAAAACAAAGGCTGCAGAGGCTCACAGAGCCCAAGTCCCAGAGTGGAGGCCAACAATCCCAGTCCACCCTCCCCTTGCCCCTTGCTATCAGCCAGCAGGGCACTGGGAACTTACCCAATCAGAGATTGCATCTACATCAAATATATTTAAAAGCCGACATCAGATCTATTCTTCAAAAATCAACTGAGTTCTGTTTTGAATCTATCTATACTCCTGGCCTCCACAACAGCCCATAGTTAAGAGTTTCATTGTTTAACCATTGGTTGTGTGGAAAAGTGGCTATTTTATTTTGGTTTAATCTTTCAATCTATCAGGACAGAAAAAAACCCTCAAACAACTAGTTTTTAACCCTCTCATGAAATCAAGTTGAAGAAAAGGAAGCAGTTTGATTTGAGATGAGATCAGGCTTCCAGAAGGACTCTTTAAACTTTCCTAGTTTAGTTTATTTAAGCCCAGTGAAATGAGCTATGTAAAAATAAACAAAAAAGTCTCAGCCTTTAAAGAACCAAAATTACCAGAAGCTTCTGCTACTAGAAAATTCCTCTATTACATATTTGGCAGCAAAGTGGCTGCATAGACAGATGACATGCCATTAGAGTCCATATAAGTAACCACTAGGGAAAGCACCTGCTGCAATACAGAAGATGTTGTTAGAAATGCAAAGATCTGATTGAAAAGCAATTTATATTCCAAGCAACTGCATAATAAGAGAAGACATACTACCCCACATAGAGCTTCCTGCAGAGGAAAGTGACACACAATAGAAAGTAGTTAATCCTGTGGAAATAATTAAACAAGATCGAGGGGAAAATATATTTTAGAATATACAGTGCTTAGCCAAAACACGGCTGATTCAGCTTAATGAAAAGGGATTTTGTCCTTTTGGTCACAGAGTCTTGCAATCTAGAAAAATTCTTTAAATTAAGAAATAGAGAGAGGGACACTGAGTCTAATTCAGCAATGAGATCACGCTATTTCAGTGCCTGCACCTGCCTATTGCTGAGTAAAATGAGCGTAGGCAAGAAATTCTTGTTTTATTTCAAAATAAATATTACTGCCTTCCTCTCCTAGACATCCCTGTTTCTGAGAGAAATGGAAAAAGAGAGAGCAAATGCTCTTAAATTTACCTTTTTATACCAGTAAAAACCCCATGAAGTTGAAGTCAGCCTGTGCTTTCTGCCCTATTTTTTCGCTCCCCTGGATGTTAACAGAAGGAATAGTATTAAAGCTGGCAGGAGACTGAGTCAGACCCTGGAGTTATATATGGAGAACTGGGACAGTGATGAAGAAAAGAGGTAAGATTGCCTGATTTGTGCTGCTCAACATATAGCCAACAGAGGGCAAAACCCAGGCTGGAAAAGGACAGAGCAGAAAATCTTATGACCTTTGACAAGCTGAGCATCTTCTTTCTCCTGGTAGGAGAGAAATAACTGACAGCTGTGCACAGGGATAGACCTTAGGAAAAATGAACAACTGACATGATCCTGGTAAGACTGGGACATCCTTGCGAGAAGCATTATTTGCCAGTGGTTCTTCTTGTCCCCTGTCCTACTCTGGCAGAGTTATGCTTCTGTACCATGTGGCCAGGGTATGTGGTCACACTAACCTGTGATAAATCAATGTTTAAATCTAAGATGCAACTCTTGATTGTGGTGGATGCAGGAACAGACAAGACAAGAAGATGCAAATATTGAAGCAGAAACAGTTTATTGATGAATTCTGCATTGCACCTATCATCTAAGGCTTGAAGAAATGTCAAGGCAAAACATGGGAACTGAGAAGTTTCACCGACAAGTATGTTCATTTTTTTGTCCCCACAAACCTGCTTCTCACTTCTTAATCTGTGCAGGTTTATGTAATCTAGAAGTGTAAACTCAAGGCCAGTGTTTTATTTATCCTCTCTTGTCACTGAGTCCCTGAAGGGTAAAACCACATAGCCTTGTAAGGGTGAAGCTCTGGGCAAGACTTCAGGAGCTGGCAATGGGATAAATTATGTGCCCTATGGTCTTGGGACCTACAGCTGGACTGCACCCTGTGAAAGCATGATGGCATTGCTATTTCTCCCTTAGGAACTGGAAAGTCACATACAAAGCCAGCATGTTGGCTGGGTGCAGGAGAACCAGAGGGTTTGTCTCATGCTCAGCCCTGTGGCACTGCTCTGGTGCTTGTCTGCAGGGGGGATTCAACAGGGGTTGTGCCCGTTTCTGAGATCTGATGCACAGCTCAATACCACAATTTTGGTGGTCGCTGGTGAGGTCCTGGATACCAGCTCAGAACTGAGTTTTCAAATAACTGACTGCAGGTTCTTTACCTTCAAGTGCCTTTGCAAATAGAAGCAAGAAAAATTCTTCCAAAATGATAACAGCAAGAATCTGACTGCAATCTGCAAGTCAGAGAGGAACACAAAGAGCATTTCATCTCCTTTGTGATTAAGAGTGAGCCTGACACATGGAAAACAACCAGACCACACAGACAAAGGAACACTGGTAATAATTACCTTTAAAGAAGCACATCTGAAAAAAATAACTCTTCCAATGTTTAAATTTGACTAGTGAGTACAGATGCCAAATGCATTTCAGGAATAGCTCAGCAATGACTGAGTACAACATTTAATTAAGTGATTATATAATCAACCCTCTGTTTTATGAAGCAATAATTCAATTCCCAAGTGAGAAAGCTAAGAGGCTGGAGGTCAGGCAGTTTATCACAATGAAGGAATCTGATTATTGCTGAGGAAAACATAAGGACAATGACGTTATTGTTAAAATACTAGCTTAATTAATATAAAATTAATAACTCTTTTTAATAAGTCTTCATAGCAACACATAGCCTGCCAGAAAGATACTGCTTTTTCCATTTTCCATGTGGAAGGGGTGGTTATTTATGGCCACACAGAATGTGCGGGAAATTAATGATGTCACACAGTCAATTTATTGGGGATAAAATTACAAGAGTCATTTTATCAGGGAATTATATAGTTCTCCTCCTGGAGTGTAAGTAGACAAGAGACCCCACTTACACTGTAAAAGAGAGATCAGACAAGGTAACTACATTGCTGGAAAGCTTTACACAGGATTATTAACAAAAATTCCACTAAACCAGAGGCTCTAGCCCCATTGAGCTGTGGCTTCACATATACACAATATATGGTCAGGGAGATCTGATCAGCAGCTGGTGAAAATACAGATATTATCAACAGTATATATGAAGTTGTACCAGCCACAAGACTTGCTCAGTGAGTAAGCAATCCCTTGTGAAAACAGGGTACCAGAAGAAGGTAAGGAAAGAATTGCATTCATTTATACATGTTGGGTTTTGTTTATTCTGTTTAAATTATTTCAGTAAAAAAAATTCAGCAAATCAAAGTAGGAATTAAGCACAGAGGGTATTTTTGAAAGACATTCAGAGTAATGTGGATGGAAGAATGATTACTGCATATGAAGGATCAGAACCACAGGAAAGGCAAAAGGAGAAAAGAGCAAAAGGAGCATGAATTTGGGTAATCAACTGGGTATAGGGACAGAACAAATTTAAAAGGAAAAGAGATGCAGTGACCAGGGCAATTAACATATGCAATTGCAGTCTTCAGAGCTGAGTGAATAATGACAAGGAGGGTGTAAAACCTCCTTTTCACTGTTGCTATTGTATTTGCAGAGGGTCAGGAAACCCATGTGCAGACCCAGCATTTCTGAGAGGCAACTGAGGTGTCTAACCTGCTATAAGATCTCTGGATATAAAGAAAGAAAACTAAAAATCAAAAAATCAGAAAAGTCTGAGCATTGAATTTAGCCTATTGCAGTAAATTCCACTTTTATTGTTTCACTAGGATATTAGGGGCTGTATTACACGCTGGGTTCCCAGGATGGACAGTTCAATGGACCACATAACGTGTAATCATTGATTTGGTGCCTTGAAATAGAGATTATAGGGAAAGCTGCTGGGGAAAATAGCAATAATATAGACTGAGACTGGTTACTAAAATGAGGATGAAAACTATTAGGTTGCAATAATTGCATAGGAAAGTGTTCTTAAGTGAGGGAAAAGGAGTTTATGTTCCATGTAGAAGAATCCCCGCAGAACAGCTTCAGCTTATTAGTACTAAATTAACCACAGCAAATGAGTGCCACTATTGTCAATGACCTGGCATTTTATAAGCACACTGGGGCTCAGTTTTAAACTACTTCACACACATAAAGAAAGTGAGACAGAAGATGAAAGCAAGGAAACCCACCCAGCAGTTGCAGCTTCAAATACTGCTGTAGAAGGGTGTTCTCAAGGGTGTGCACATAGGTACAATGAGATCTGCTCTGCTTCTGGAGTTTGACCACTGGCACTGAAATATGAGGCTTGAACAGAGCAGGGAAATCGTTAGGGATAGGCACAAATTGCTAAACAAGATGAAATTTAACTCTTCTGAAAGAGAGGAGTCAGGGAAGGGATTTAAAAGCGGGAAAGTACTAACATGAATTGATATGGGGGAATGACCTAGTGAATAGGACAGGCCCTTTAGACTTACAGAAACACAGAATTGTTAAGTTTGGGAAAGACCTCTAAGATCATCAACTGTCAACCTAGAAACACTACCACGCTCAACAGTAAACCATGTCCTCAAGGGCCATATCCACACATTGTTTTTGAACACTTCTAGGGATAATGACTCAAACGAGGGATAATGACTACCCCAAATCCCTATCTAGGGATAGTGACTCAAAATGACTTCACTGGGCAGCCTGTTTCAGTGCTTGACAACCCTTTCGATGAAGAAAGTTTTCCTAATATCAAATCTAAACCTCCCCTGGTGCAACTTGAGGCCATTTCCTCTCATCCTGTCACTTTGTGCCAAAACACAGCCCAGGATTTCTCTATGTTGTGTCCCAGAGAAGCCCTACACAGAGCTAATCTCTGCTATGCATGTTGGGGCTACAGGACAGACTCATGGACTGGTCAGCAGGACCATCCTTTAAGTCAAGGGCATCACAACTCCCATCACTCTAGAGTATGAATTACAGAATTACTATCCTGCAAGTTATGGCCTGTGATGGGTGCTCTACTACCTTCTTTCATGCAAGTGTAGTAAACCTGATGGGTAGGTCACCAGGCAGGATGATCCTACAACCCTCGGTCAAAACAGCCCATATGATCTTGTCCCTCCATGTCTACCTGTAATGCCATATCTTTGTACTCATCCTCTGCCGGAGAGGTGGCTGGACAGCGTCCTTCCTCATCTGGTGAAGAACAGCTGCCACACACCACTGCCTAGAAAGAAAAAAAGCTAATTTATTTTCTATTTCTGTGTTGCAACATTCTCTGGCGAGGCTTTTTTGGTTGTGCCAATAATCACAGCACAGCCTCCTTCATCCAAGGTCCATTGCCAGTGTCGATTAAACTCTGAGTTTAGTGAATCTACACTTGAAGTTTGGATGTTCGTAGGATTTCAGATGTCAAATAAATAGCCAAAACCAGAAATGGTAGGAGGTTACAGGCAACACAGAACAGATTCTGATGACACTTTCCAAGATATATTAACAAGGTAAATATTAACCTATTATCCAGGCTACCAATCAACTCTTGATACACCAACATCAGATATCAAAGAGCATCAGATAATTTTATGCCCTTCTTTTACATTTTACACTTCAGCACTTTCCTTCTTGAAAGTTTTACAGAAGCTCTGAATTTTTAACTCAGATTTTAAAATGCACTGAGCTTCCCAGATAAGACGTCTAACAGTGTTAACGATGGCTGGTTTCAGAACTCCCAGTAGAATTTGCATGCAATTAATGCTCTCTGCCTCTGAACAGAAACCTAGAGGTTTGCAAAACACGCCATATGTTTGTCAGTTTGCCAATGAATCAAGATGTTTTTGCAGCCTTCTGAGTTTCAATAATTAATGGTCATGTCTAAAACCTAAATCACAGTGCATGGGCTCAGAACAGAACTTTTGCCATGTCCAGTGTTGTTCAGCATCATCAGAGTGAGACATTTTAGGTGAGAAACTAAAAGTTTGTACTAACTTCCCTACCTGATCTCCCACAGCATCATCTTTGCTCCTTCCAAGATATCTGACTAGATTCCTACAAAAGGCTTACTTATTATGAAAAGTAATGCTATTACTGCAGCCCAGGCTTTGGTCTCAAATATCATGTTCAGTGTTCCAGCATGATCTGCCTAGGTTGATCTTGGTGAATAAAAGATTTCTAATGGTTTACAGGTCTGAAAATATACTTTATGCTCATCAAGTGGCTGGTTATTTGCTTCAACAGACTATTAGCAAGCAGTTAATACAATAAAGTTAGGCAAACAAGATAAATCAGTTACATTTTAAAACTCCGTTCACAAGCAGGAGGGGTAATTTTTATAAGCCATGTTTTTACAATTATATTTTTAAACATAACTGCTTGAAAGACCAATACAGAAGAGAATACTTAATGTTAATATCTCATATGCTTCTTTTCTTCACCCTTGGTTAAACCATCTGAGATCTCCTCTGCTTCCACACTTGTGCATGAGCAATCCTGCCTTGGCTGTGAATTTATGAGTAGGTTTCTTTTCTTTAAGGTGATGATTTTGCTTTTGCTAGGCTACTAAAAGTCTTTTCCTTTACTGATTCGCAGCTGATCTGGTCTATTTCAGTCTTTTTCCCCAGACAGATCTAAATTTGAAATTCAAAATGGCTAATAAAGGAGAAGAAAATTCCTTAACTATCTATAAAACGCTGAACTGCTTCCCCTCCCTTTTCCCCTCCAGAGCAGAAGTACTCAGGAAGTATTCTAATAACCATTATAATGTTACCTGTGTTTCTACTTCAGAATTTTAAACATCGCTTGAAACGGGTTATTTTTAAACTCGGCTAGTATCATGCTCATTTTAATATTAATCATTAAATGGCTAATTTGTACAATTGATGAATTTAATTTGTATCTAGCCTTCCATATAGGTTAGCAGTTCCCAGGATCAGCATATTTTTAATTAAGCTGTGGATTTTTCTCAAGTGTACCACAATAATGCTGATGTCATGTTGATAGGAGAGAATATGTGCTTTTGGACTTATTAGTTTTAATAATACTTTCCAACACTGCCCCTGCACAGAGCATGGGCTACACTAGAAATATTCAGAATAATCCCTTCAAGAATCAACCAATTGCTCCTGCCTGACAGAGGCATGGGATACACCAGCACCATTTGGACCAATATCATCCTTTCAAATTCTGGGGCAAAAACACTCCCTAACAGAATGCAGCATGATATGCAAAACAGTGCAGACTGGAACTGCCAGGAGATTTCTGGAAAACAGAGGAATTCAAATCCTATCATGAGAACTGTCTCACAACACTAAGGGATCACAGGCACTTCATTATGTGATCTCTCTTTCATTTTAAAGATGACACTGTTGGCAGCAGCAAAAAAAGTTTCTGGATTAAGCCATCTCTGAATATTTCTGTGTTTCCTATTAAATGATGACTTGCTTGCAGTGCATTCTTTACTAAATTGATGTAGCATCACTAAACAGAGTGCCTAGTAAAAAAAAAAGAGTGTTAATTCTAAGTATGGCTTGCACCAATACAGTTTATTTCAGTTTAAAGTTAGCAGCAGAAATACTGGTACACGTAACATCTAAATCATATTAAGCCTCAATTCGAGACAATATTATTGATGCACGACCTTGGCAGCAGCAAACACAAGGGTTTCCTTTAAAGATTCACTATCTGTTTTGTAAAAGCTATACCCAGTCCACCTCTACATGGTCATTTTAAACCAATTTTAATCCAAAAACTTTTGTTTTTCTTTTTGACACTCCACTTCTCACCTCCATGAAAATAGTAATGAAAAATATCTCTCTTACCCTAGGAAAAAAATGGATTTGGAAAAAAAAGCCCACCCCATGATTACTTCAGAACTGAAAGTTTTTGCCCTTCTAAAAAGTAGGATCTATGAGCAACATCCCTGTCCAGTACCCAAAATTATTTTATCTGGAAATGCTGGTGCAGTGACTTCTGAGTACTGAAGGATAAGTATCCTGTATCCCCAGACTCCCACTGCCCATTGCAAAGCTCTCAGTTATCTGCCCCATTTCAAACCTTCCTGCTCTTCTGCAATGTAGTGGGTCCGCCAGACAGGGGACCTTGCTGTTCATGGGACTCAGGCTGGGCAGGATGCCAGGCCTGCAGAGAAGGGTAGGAAAATGGAGAACTGGTACTAAAAACCCACAGGGAAGAGCTGGGCAGAAAAATTCTAACAAAAAACAATTTTCCATTGAAAATTGCTCATTCAGGAAAAGGAATGGTGATATTCACTCACCCTGCAGGGGCTCCAGCAGAGCACCGTCTGCTTTCCTGTCAGCTCACCCTCTCCCCTCCTCTCTCTGCTAAACTTAGCAGTCATCAAAATCCTGCAGGCTGAAAAAACTTCAGGTTTCCCAGACGGGAACCGTGAGCTCAAAACCACTTGTGGCTGCAGGTCATCAACCAGGACTCACAGAGTGCAGATCTGGGTCCCACGGTAGGAAGCAGCGGAAGAGGTACCTCATTGATATCAGAGCTTGAACTCCCCCAGTGATGTTCCATTCTGAAAGCCTTGAAGTGAGACATTTTTGATAGTTTTATAATTGCTTCCTTTAAGAAAATCCCTGCTGAGGGGAATTTAAGAAGTTGTTTGAGGGTTTTTTTGGTCTGAATTTCCCAGAGAATGAACAGTCTAGCTTTAGTCTGTATTCAAACAGGAAAATATTTTTCAAAGTATTTTTTTTTTTATATTTTAAACCAAGTTAAAGTTTATAATGTCAACTCTGCAATCACAGCCAAAATTTTCCATGGGAGCAGAGACAGAACAAATGCAATTAAACATGAAGACATCTGATAATTTCTCCTGTATGGAGAAATGTTTGGTTGCTGTACAGTTGCCATTTGGACTTTTAGGTCCTCCTTTTCTCATCCCCTATGCATGAGAACCACCCATATGATCAGGGAGTAAGAAGACAATAGCTACATCAGAATGTCTGCCTGCCACAACAACCCCTCGAAGTTCGGGATAGCCACAACCATAACCCTGCTTTAAACCTTGTAAGTAGGTCTGATCCAGGCCTTCAGCTAGTTAGAGAAGAAGTGAAGTGAGAGAAGTTGGAAGTGAATTGCAGAAATAACTTGAACGTACTTTAGTGGCTGGTCCACAAGATCCACCCATCCCACATCCTCTGAATTCTGCAAGCAACACTCCTCAGAACTTCTCCTCTGCGTGCTTGTTGGTGTTTGAGAGTTATCAGGGCTCATTAGTACAGCTTAGTAATTCAAACAGGAAACAATGCAGTCTTGAGGATGAACTGGGAGAACTAATTGTACAGACCCTTACTGACTCTCACTGTCCGATGAAGGCACAAAAATGAGCAAAGGGAGGCAGATTTTCACATTATCACACTGAGAGAAATAGAAAACTTGCTCTCTGCATCTTAAAGGCTCAAAGAAATGCCATTACCCTGAGGAATGCTCTTATACATGCTAAGTGCAAGACCATGTTTGGCAATGACATGCACAGGACTGAACCAAGAGGTTCAGTGCTGCCAATGGTCAGCAAAATGGCCATGCTACTGCAGAGACTCTCAGGAGAGGGGAGACCAAGCACTTTGCAGGGAAGGCAGTGAAGGAACCAGCTACTGACTGCTTTATGGGAGCAGTGTGATGCTCCTAGGGAAGTGAGAACAGCAGGCGAGGAGAAGGAGGCCCTCCAGAGCATCCTCCAACAGCGCTGACTGCTGCCATGGCAACAGCAGCTACGTGGGAGAGGAGGAGAGAGGCACCAGCTGTGGCTGGATGATTATTTTTCCCTTATTTTCAGTGGAACTGCTCATCCCTGTGCTGCTAGGTTTGAAGGACGAAAGGGCAGATGCCCCTCTACCAGCAGTGCCACCCAGGCAGATCTGCCCATGGACTGCATGTACCTATACACCACCCTGAGCACAGAGTGCTCCCAGTCCCCACTAAACCCTGAGCTCCCTTGCACTATTTTCACTCATTTAACACAATTCCTCCTTGCTTTCTGTAGATATGAGACAAAAAGGATCACTAAAGTGCCCCCACAGTTGAAATCTGCAGACTACAGGCAAGGTCTGCTCTCAGCTGCATCAGCACAGACTCCTGTAGCTTCATCCCTACTCCAGATTTAGTTTCTTATAAAAAAACCATTCTGCCCTGGAGCTTCTTGGATCAAACTCTGCCCCTAGCATGACACCTCTGATCCTAGCCACAATTGTCTAAGGAGTGTGCTCATCCATTCTCAAAGGCATCTGCAGAAGGAACGTTATCCACAGATAAGGAGACGACTCATGTTCTGGAAATGCAAGCCCTTGGCATCAGATAGGATAAATTGCCCTCTAAGGGCAACAGGGAGCCACTACGCAACCAAATTAAAGTGCAATATTCAAAGTCTAATGTTTGATGAAGTGACTCTCATCTGCAGAGTAATGTTGCCTACAGACCTACTGAGTCTCATTCATCTCACACAATTTACTCCCATTTCTTGCTCCCTGCAGCTGAGTCAATGGCTCACATTTTCAGGGATGTGCTACAGCCTCTCATTTGCTTGGGGACCCCATGGCAGACACAGCTAAATATGGCCCTGCTTCCTAGTTGCAATATGCCAGTTTCAAAATACAATGTGTTTCTCCCAGACAGAAATTATCTGAGCAATACGATTAGCAATCGTGCCTATAGGGCACATTCTGAACTCCAGTTATGGCATGATTGCCCAGAGAGTCCATTGAAACTCAAATAACCCATTTCAGTACATTTACCAATTATCATGCAAGGATGAGTAAGAAATAATTTGCTGTTTAAAATCAGCAAATGAAATCAAGACAACTTTCATCTTTATGAGTTTCATTTGATTTTCCTGTACTCCAGATGAACTCCCACCCCCACCAAACCAGAAGTCACAAGTGATTAACATATATATTTTACTGAAAGCCACCAAGGGCACTAAATTAAATCTGCAGTGCTCTCTCTCACTCAACCACATACATAAATGGTCTGGAAGCCTGTGCAAGGCTTCCTTATTGAAGTGAGATTGCCAGCCAGTCTAAAAGCTATTAGTGCTGGTTAGAGAGTCGCAGAATGATTTAGCAGAATTTTAAATGATTGCTGCAGCAGCATGCTCCACACTGGAGACCGGACACTGTTCTTGGAAATGCTTTTGGAAAAAGCTTATGATTTTAAAGTTGTTTGACAGATCTCTTGGTGTTTTGTTTTTGTTTGGTTTTTTTTAGGAGTCCTACTCAGACACATGCATACTTATTTTTCATGATTTGCCATCAAACTTCCTGTATTGAAGACTGATCATGTGTAATGCAAATGCTGCTCATTTCAACCCTTCCTGTAATTATCCATGCCAGGAGTTGCTGTGCAAATGAATGGTTTTAAGAAGGGTCATGGGTCTACTAACATATCAAAGGGCAATTCCAGTAATGAGTGACAGTTGTACAGCATTTTATACTGCACTGACTTGAGGCCTGGGTCTAACTAAAGGCTATGAGAGAGTAGGATTTTGCCCAATCCTAGTAACCCCAGTCATCATCTTGACAAGGACTTTACCTCATCCAGTCACTTAGGTTAAGAAGAAGCCTTTTTTTTCTTTAGAATGACGACAGAACTGTCTGTGTTGGGAAAGCCTTCTTATTTTCCAACATAAGTGGCAACATGCAGCAGGATCCTCTCTCTGCAGCTTGGGCTAGCCAGTGCACTGCTAAAGGTTTTCTCTTCCTAAGTTCCAGTTTGGGCAAATGTGAATCCGGGAATACACAACAACAGGAAAATTTGAGAGTTACATGGAAGACTTATGATTTCCCTGCAGGAACCCAGGCAGAGGTGAAAGAAATCTTGTATACTATAGAAAGGCATTTTTATCTCTTCTCACTTGCCTTCATGTGAAGATGTACGTAGAATACCTATCTATTTAGCTGGTGTTTCCTTGCCTGGTTTTAGAACTGTATAAATGGCCAGGACTTGAAACTATAAACTCTATGGATCGAGAACTTCAATATCTCAAACACAGAGAAAGGCTAAAGTTGATTCCCCAGACTCCATAAGCCTTCAGCACTTATTAAGGGCGAGGCTTTCCTGAGTGTCCCTTCATGTCAATTCTGCCAACCAGTAAGATCCTATGTCACAAAACACAAGCCTTTGTAACGATGAGTACTGAGGTTGTTACTCGGATGGAACATCCACTGTAAAATGGTGAAGTCTGTTTCATGGTCCTCTGCTGGTCCTTCTGGTACCAGTCCATCTTCAGACTACCTTCCACTCCTCCCTCTTGTTTTGACACCCACCTCTGCCTCATTTCCCAACTTTGTCTTTTGATGTTGAGGATGCCCTTGCTTGCATGTGATCCACCAGGATGGTCAACAACTGACAGAAGATTGATATTGTAAGTTTGTTGTGGGAAGAATAAGAAAATCATTTTTTCAAATCTGGGGTGGGTTTTTCTTAGCTTTATATGAAGCCCACAGAACCCAGATTGGCAGATAGTTTCCTCCCTTTTCAGCATGAAAAGCATTTTCATTGTGAAGCCCAATCTCAGAGGAATGCTATGAGGTGTCACATCATTAGGAAGTTGTTGGTAAAAGCTATATAAAAGACATTGTGAGCTGTAGCCACCAACCACTGCAGTCAAGTGACAGACTTTCAAGGGCGTTGGACTTGACCCTTAGAAAGCACTAAGCATGGCAATACATAATTCCCCAATAAATCCCCAGTCTCCAAAAGGCATGTTGTTTTTGTGGGAGGGAAAATTTGGAGAGTGCTATGATGAGCAGTGATGCTATCTAAAGCTTCCTGTCTGCTAGTATCGTCTTTCATAGAGAGCAGGATTGCACCAGAGCTTCCCCTTACCAGCTCACACACCAAACATGGTCAGCCTTCTCAGAGGATACAGTGCCCTTTGTCAAGACCAGAGAAGTCCACCACAGCCTAAAATCAAATACCTGCTCTTTGCTTCAAGTGCACTGAAAGCCCTGGCACCCCATCACTCAATAATCCCATCAGAGTTATTCAAATGCAGTCCAAAAACTCAATAAATTCTGTATGTTTTTCTTTCCCATTCTGGCTTCCAGTCAGGTTTGGGGCTGATGCCTGGCATCCCTACCCTGAGCTGGAGGGATGGTGCAAACTTCCCTGGTGCAGCGCTGTCACTCACCCACTGACCCACAGCAAGCAACGGGTTTTTCACAGTTCAAACTATGTCTCAGGGCTGGTTTTGGCTTAGCTCCAATTTCACATTTTCTGGCTTGGCCAAACCATTATTTTATTCTCCTTGTTATTCTCTCCTCCTTTCCTTGATACCATGCCACAGGATTTTTTGTCTCAAAGCCAAAGGCAACTACACAAGCACGACGGGGAATGTAATAGCCATCCCAGGGATCTGCCTGGTATTAGTCAGAAGACTTCCTTGCTAACACACACAAACATGACTTTCAAGGAGCTGATGTGAATAGGACTCCACATTTTTTAATCTCATGCAATAGTGAGAGTTCTCTCTTACATTCCTGGAACTGTAGAGGTGTGCCAGCTTTTGGTGGGCCTGACCTAGCAGTCAGAAAGAGGAAAAAAAGGCCACCAAATTTATTTTCAAGATGTAAGGATCAAATCTCCATAATTAAATTCACTGACAGTTGGAAACAGGGCATAAACAGGGCTGCAGTGTCTTAAAGGAGAGAACATACTTTCTTGTGTGTCTGCTATGGCCTATGAATAAACTCTGTTTATATTTAATATTTTCTGGGGTAGATTTCTGCAAATTTGAGTGGAAACAGCAAATCGTGGTTGAGGGGGCAGGGGCAGAAGAATGGATGAAGAAATGTGAGGAAAGGTCCATAACAGAGAACACTCGGGGGAAAAAAAAAAAAAAGAAAAAGAGAAGTTGCAAGAACAAACCACCTCCCACCTCCAAGCTCAGAAGTGCTGATTTTGTAGTCAAGTTACAGAGAGACCAATTTCTTCCTCTCTTTGCAATTGTGTGTATATATATACATATATACACACTCACACATGCACACACATAGATGTGAGACTATAAAAAGCTGTAGGCAAGTGCTGACTATGTTTCTACTGGTGTAGATTATGTATCTTTTGACTGGAGAGGGGATTCTGCTTCTTCTGAGAATATCAGTTAAGTCTGTGTTACATGTAGGTGCCATTTTAGTGTGTCTTTGTTAGCTCCCCTTCTCCCTTCCCCACACACACACCTCTTATACACTGAGCACGGCATCATTTGACATGGAATATCCCTTTGCTCAGCTGGAGTCAGCTGTCAAGGCTATGTCCCCTCCCAGCTCCTTGTGCAGCCATGGCCTGTTTGAGGAGGAATAAGGGCCTCGATGCTGTGCAGGCACTCCTTAGCAGTAACTAAAACATCCCTGTGTTATCAACACATTTCATCACAAATACAAATCATAGTACCATACAAGGTATTGAGGAGAAAATTAACTGCATTCCACCAAAACCAGAACACCATGGCTCCTGAGCTAATAGAGTTTGTTTGCTTGGGTTGGTTTTTTGAGGGTTTTTTTTTTTTTGGAGGGGTAGGGGTAATTGTTTTTTACTGTTTTTTTTCCTCCAGACATACAGTTATTTAGTTTTTCTGAACTCTAACCCTTGATGGTCATGTTTCTGTAGTCATTCAGTATTTGACAGACACAGACAGATACCAGCCAGCTCTGGTTCAAGCACATAAGGTAGGAGGGATGAAAGAATCAACCACAAAAGCCTTATACTCCTAGAAATAATTTCACATCTCTCTTGAATTCCAGTGGGAAACAGAGTCCCTGCTTCACAGCCCATGAAGGGAACAGCGTTATCAAGGTGAAGCCAGGCACCAGCACTGTAGCTCTCCAGGGCTAGGAGAGGCAAGTCTCACACTACTTTGCTACGGAGACAGATATAAAAAGGAACAACTAATAGATCTACCACCTTCCGCTTTCCCACTGAGCCACACGTCACACAGCAGAGCTGATAGGAAACCCTGAGGGGCTGAAGAGGATTTCAGATTGAAAAATATTTCAGTGGGTATAAAATCCCTGAACCAATCAACCTGCAAAAGCTCTGTTTCTTTTTCAAACCTTGGTCTCCCATCTCAGAGCAGTCCTTCTGAAAATTTCTTTGGTACTTTTCACAGCCCGCTGCAAAAATTAAGATTATTTATTTATTTATTTTTACCAGAGAAGTATCAGCTACATGGCTGAGGTTTAGCTATCAGACCATTTTTTATGGACAATATAGTAGAGCTGTCAACCAGAACAGATGTGTGGGAGGGTTGAAGAAAAGGCCAGGCACCTAATGCAAGAAATATTTAGGTCCTTTCCCAAGAGCAAAGCCTGAAATCTCCTAGATATTTCACAGGCGGTGTTGTTCACAAGAAACTATGTGCATACTGAACAGAGCAAAAGCTTCAGAGGGCTGATCAGAGAATCACACAGCCACAGTAACTGCTGCCTATTTTTTGTCTCATGCATGCATGCACACACTCAAAGCAGGCCTGGAAAGGATATCCAAAAAACTGCTGCTGCTGCCAGCTTCATTAACTAAAACATATCTTCCTTGGAAAAAAAAAGGAACAGAAATGTCATTTGCTGACATTGTCATTCCCTGATGCCCAGTAAATAAACATAACATCTATTTGTCACCATGGAAACATCTTCCATGGTCCAAACTATGCAAAGGAGAGGTATTTGAGAAACTCAGAAGACTGAGGAAATGAGCAAGTATCTAACCTAGAACTTTGTGTCGTGTCTCTTTGCACTTTTCTATTTTTTTGTTTTTCTCTCTAGAGTACAAGCATATTTACTTTAGAAAAAACAGAACATGTTTTGAAGACAAAGCTTAACATGCTGTACCCACTGAGCCTCCTGTTTTCTCCCTCTTCCCTGCCAGGGAGGGATGTGTAAGTAACTGCCTTATTTGCACATCTAAAAGGCACTTGTTTCTCCAGGGACACTGCATTTATTCTTCTCATATTATGCATCAAAGTTAGAAAGGCATTGCCACAAGCAACATAAATGATGTATTGATTTACATCAACAAAGCTCATCTTCTGCTCACAATGTATAGGCAGTCACCTGCAGATGTGACAAACATGTCTCTTCCTTCCTGGGACCTGATCATCCTGCCTGCTTGGGGGCAGATGCCGAGGTGGCCCCATGCTGGCCCCCTTAAGTCCCATAGAGACATGCCTTTCATTTACACAATATGTAAGTTACTTAGGACTTGGATACCTCCTTTTGCGCTTCCCCTACAGCAGCTGTTGCAAGATCAAGATGAAAACAGACTATTCTACTGGAGTCTTTCATCATAAGCATTATGGTAACCTGCAGACATTGGAAGAACACTAAAGTGCATGTGAAAAGACATTCTTGTTACTAGGATTTTAAGGAACTACGGATTTGGGAAGATGTGTCCTCGTGATACTCCATACTATCTCCTGAGACAAAGGAAATCAGAAGAGAAAACATTTGCTTTTATGAGTACCTCTAGACAAAGCAACTTGTTACTTATCTTAGACAGGAAGCCAGCATCATACTCAAGAATCATGATCTTCAAAAAATGTGCATGTAAGCAACATCTTGAACATTAAATTGGAAGTATTTGTGTTCCCTGGTATAGGAGACAGTAGAGCTCAGGATGCTGGCAGCCAACCAGCATGCTGACTGCAAACAGCATTTGCATTTCTACCTACAGTCCAGCTCAGAAAGGCAATGGAGGTGTGCTGTCTGAGCTGCTGAGACAGCACAAGTACGAAGGGAAAGCAAAAAACCAGCTGTAAAATTAAAGTGGTAAAGAAAGAGGGATTTGAGTCTTAGAAGGGTCATCAGCTCAAATGCTTTTGTCCGTTCTTCTGCTGTTACCCTGTCAAAGACAGGTGGGTAGAGGTGGGTATATCCCACACATAGAAAACAATATCTTAACTGGACATGCCCAAAAGCATTCAATGCAGGCAAGAACCACGAAGTAATTCAATTGAATTCCAGAATGCTGGGAATGATCACTAGAAAAGACTTAGAAGGTTTTAATGGGTAAAAAGTCATCAGTTTATGAATACAAAGTCAATTTTCTGCCTTCATAAAATCTCAGCTCTTGGAACTGTTTACAGTCTTCCACAGAAATACAGTGGAGCAGTACTTAACCTCAGAGCCAAACTTGAGATTTTCTGTTCTAGTTGCCTTATTTTGGTGAGAACCACTTTTCTTCAGTGGAACAGCTCCTGGTATTCACCAGTGTCACAGAGCAGAGGACTGATTTCTGCATAACTTTTCCTTTCTAGTTTTGATTTCTCTAGCCAAAGAACTGTCATTAATGTTAGAAAGTGCTAGTGAATATTAACTTGTCTCACTCTAGCACCCTTCTTCTGAACAGAACAGGGACAATATATGATTTCCTTTCAATTTTTTAGCAGTTTATGATTTCTCCTTGTGGCTGCAAGATCTTTTTTTTTAAACCACACATACCCCTCTTCCCCAGTAAAACTGTTTTTCCTTCATCTTCTTTCCACAGGCTTCCAGTGCTGGTCCCTCACATCTGAGGGTCCTCTCCCTGCCTGAGATACAGCCCAACCCATGCACCTACAAACAAGCCAGAGCAAACCAGGCACAGGTTCTTGGAGGAATATGTGGAGTTCGGGTTCATGCTCAGCTTTAGTATTTCTGCATTTCTGTCTTACTGCATTTCTCCAGGTTTTTTTTTAAGATCATCTCTTTCCCTCTCATCTCTCTGACATCATACACTCTCCACTGATGCATCTCTTTATCTTCTTTCCACAGATAGATATTTCTAACCAACTTTTATTTCTATCATGCTGCTCTTCCTCTCTTCTTTTAGCAGTATAATTTCTCCTCATGTCAAGAGACTTCTGCCTTTTCGCCCACCTTATTTCTCCTAGACTTGAGACTCTGCTCATACCAATGTACAACTGTGCAACTATCCATCATCTTTAGTTAAGTAGTCTTGATTCTGTGAGAAAATAATTTGTCTACATTGATCTCTCCAGTATTAAGCTTCAGCTATTGCTTTTCTTCTCATGCCCACTGACACAATATAGTACATGCTCTAATAATACCTTTCCAACTGTTAACAATCACTTTTTTCCCCAAATACCAAGGATGGATAAAAGTTCCCTTTCAGGCACATTTTTCAACAAATAATTCCCAACATGCTGCCTTTATTTAGGAAAATGTGCATTAATCCAAATAAATAATGAGATCCCATGGTATTGGTAATGAAAAAAATAGAAAAGGGCAATATACTTTTGCATTGCCTTTCACTTGGGGGAAAAAAGAAAGGTCTGACATTAAAAAAAATCCCATTCCCTCCTACAGGTTGAAAATATAAAAATAGAGAATTTTTTTTCCATATGATTTCTTGATGACGTGTGCAGACCTGGAAAGTCAGAGGCAGTACTGGTCAGATGCAGCTATGCTGATTGAACTTTGGCAAAAAGCTGGTGCAGCTTTTGATTTTGCTGTACTCAGTTTTGCAAAGCAGTCTTGGCCCCTTACTTTCAGGAACATTAAAATTCACTGAGTTCAACTTTTTTTTTATTAAAAAAGGAGAAATGACACAATTTTAGACTGTGATTAGGAAGTACTCGTTTATTTATAGACTCATTTTTTGCCTAAAAGCATTTCTTTTACATAATTGCTTCTTCAGAATGTTTGCTTATGTCGATCAGAAAACATATTTTGGAAGATTAGGTCATTTGTACTTGTGCAAATCTGAGCAATAATTCAAATAAAGCAAGGTCAGTTTAAATGAATACTATATCTAGCACAGGCATAAACCTATTAAATTAAAATCACTGAACATAAGACTCTGTTGATGATGTACTTACAGTGGAAAATGTCAAATGAAGATACTTTCTATTTACTAATTTATGTCAATGACACAAAGACAGGATGAAATTCTCTTTGAAGTTGAAAGGTGGTTAGTACACATCAGAAGGTCAAATAGGAACTGATTTCCAGTTGGCAGTAAATTAATGTTACTTCTATCAGTCATGGCAAATAGTACTTGATTTCTAAAATTAAAAAAAAAAAAAAAACAAAACCCCAAGAGTGATAAACAACCCAGACAGACAACCAAAGGAGCTGAGTTGATCTCAATGTTATATTTTAAGAATCTGAAACAGAACAACTACATTTGTTGTATCTATTATTGGGTTTTTAAAACAATGAAATAATTCTGTCCGTAACATTGGAGTTGCGATCATTCATGGACAAAAGCATAATTTCAGATGTATACCTCAAGCCTGAAAACTTCACACAGGTGCTTAACTTCACATGTGAGAGTGGTTCTACTGAATGCAAACCTGTGGTTTTCTTCTGCCCATGAGGTGAAACTGGTTTAGCTACCAGATCAGAATTTGCTGATAATCATTACACTGAAGGAGTCATTTTCATATTGTTTGCAAGCCATTTGTGTTCAAAGTTTAGATACCTAAATTGCATAGTATTGCCTTTTTGTTTCTCCCACGGATGACTGAAATGGGAACTTATTCAATGAAATTACATCCATCCTCAGTGTTTCAGGAAAATACAGAAGTATGTGCTTCAGCTAAAGAATGTACTCAAAGGCTTTGCTGAACGAGGCCCCAGTGAATAGAGGGGAGCTTCACAATGGTCATTTTGATAAACATTCACCTCTGCTAAAACTGGAATATTTAAGAATTTTTTTATATGCACAGAAATCTTCCTGACCAGGAATGAGAACAAGCAGAACTGGGACCAGCTATATCAAGAGCCTCCAATGAGGCTTCTCACTCCTTGACATTTTTGTGAGTGTGACGTAGGGACATGTTTGCAGTTGGCATGCTTGTCAGTTCATAAATCCTGGGGCAATTCCATGAGATACGAGTTCCACAGTCCCTTGGGTAACGGGAAGGAATGAACAAAGAAATGAGGCCACAGATCAGGTGTCTGCTCCTGTTTATAAACTGCTT
The DNA here is from genome assembly GCA_035041135.1 of Platyrinchus mystaceus. Taxonomy (NCBI): domain Eukaryota; kingdom Metazoa; phylum Chordata; class Aves; order Passeriformes; family Tyrannidae; genus Platyrinchus; species Platyrinchus mystaceus. The sequence goes on along the minus strand of JAWWLV010000088.1, from coordinate 32,512,999 downwards.
GTCAGCGTATTTTTGTATGCATTCACATGCACATAGAAATACATATGCATGTAGAAAAAAACTGTAACCAGTGCA
>JAWWLV010000088.1:32470416-32505679 GCA_035041135.1 Platyrinchus mystaceus | reverse complement strand
GCCCCAGCTGCTTCTCAGGTGGTTCCCTGACTGCACCCTGAGCTGTTTGAATTGCTCCAGTTGTGGTTCCCCATTTACTGCACTGGGCACTGCTGGAAGCCTTGTGCACTGATGACAAGCAACACATTTTCATACATGTCCCAAGCCTGGTCTCAGCTAGACCAGCTTTGCAGAGCCCTGATCTCATCATCTTATTGACTATCATGGCTGTCCAGTAATATCAGTGTAAACCCTGAACTCGTTTTTTTCCCACTATAACTTCATCAGTAGCAACTATTTCAGATGAGAGGAGAGAAATTAAACTGAAGACTGACCCCACTCCCCATTCAGTAGAAAAGATACAGGTTTGGGCTCTAAGCTGCTGCCTGCCAGGGCACAATCAGCCTAGAAGCAATATCCTTTCCAGTAACAGCAGTCACCAGCTTTGGTATATGACACTTTTAGGCTTTTGCCAGCATCCCTGTGACTGTCCTCCCTATTATGGCCTCTGCATTGGCTTTGCAGAGCTACAGCAGCCTGTGTAAAGTACTGGAAATCTGTGCATGCTGGAGGTGGATTTTCCATCATCCCATTGGGTTTACATTGGCATAAATTGATGGGAAATTAGAGGCAGGACATGTATTATCAATTGCAATGCAGGAGGCAGCAGTCTTGATTTTCATCTGCTTTAACAAACAATGAGTAGAATCAAACCAAGAGAGAATTTGGCCATATTTTTCATTTATAGTCTCTTTTAGTTAGCAGGTAGTTTGTAATCTAAGCACCAGTCATATTGACTGTACAGTTGTCAGCACTCAAAACACTGTAGTTGGCTCAGTCCAGATTCAGTTTTGCCACCCTTAGGAGAGGCATCCAGGGAAACAGTTGGTACAGGTTGTCATATATTTTCCTGTGTGACCACACTGCTCTGGTAGGGGTGAGGTGGATCAGGAGATGTGATAACTCTGTTCATTTTCCATTGCAGATTGTCATACAGGAAAGATGTTTCTTCCCACAGAAGAAACACAACTGGATCCCCACCTGCCTGCTCTGATGGGCTGCAGGAGGGGTGGGACCAATAGAGAGGATGTTTCTGGCACCATTTCTTGCATGGAGCGAGTAAGAGACAGACAGATCTGCGCCCTCACAAACAGCTGGACCAGAAATGAGCAAAGCCATCACCCAGTCACATCCCTGAGATCTGTGCTTTCAAGCAGTTGACAATGTCAGCCTGTAATTAGGGAAGTTTGATGAATCAAGCAAGATGCTGTAAATCTTTGCCTCCATTCCTCTGCAGTGAAAAATTTCAGGCACATTCATGGCCACAGAAGATGGTCACAACCACTTTTCTCTTCTGAAACATGCAATGAAGTAAATCTCACTCAGAATCATCTCATGCTTCCTGTCTTTAAGGAATAAATTCATTAATTCTACATTATTGAGGGGTTGTATTCCTTCCATTGTGGACATCTTCTTCCATCCATAATTTCTATTCTTTTGAAAGCTACTTTAAAAAAGCATTGTTTCCTATTGACAGCTAAAATCTTCATTATGCTCGTGGTCATATATGCAGAGTGGACCTGACAGAAATGTGATATTACAATACCAATTGCTCTTGGTTTGCTCCCATTTGTTACCTATTGATTTTCAGGGCTTTGGTATAACTATGTGTGCAGTCAATGCACCCCAGTGAAATGACACAGGTTAAACTGTACGGTATATTCGTGCCTGGATGCATATTTGTTCAATTTGTGAATTTCGAGAGCCGTGAGCACAAACTCGCCTGTACAAAATACGCTTTAAGAGCTGACATTAAAGTTAATATGAAAGTTCAGAGGTGCAAAACAATTTAAATGTACAGAAGAGGTAGCAATAACGTTTCTAAACCGCAGCAGTGAATTATGTATATAAGAAATATTAAAAATGCAAAGCTGACTCTATTTGCATTCGGAATGCCCCCTAGCTGTTACCAAAGAGGAGGAAATTGCTTTATGCTGAATTCAAGGGCATATTACTTAGTGCTGCATTTAAGTAAAGAAGGAATATCACTCATTTTTATTCTACCACTTAACTTGGGCTTATGTAATCTGCCTGATAGCCAAGTCAGTTGTCTTATTTTCTATCACAGAGAGAGAATATATAATTCAATCATTAAACTTTTATTTTCAGATGGTTGCAAGATCCCTCAGAACTACATTGCTCCATGTAAATCATGGGCTGTCATCATCCAAGACGATGGAAATATCAGTGCTTTTGGGTAGATTACTTTGGGTAATCACAGGACAAAATTAAACTTATTCACCAGCTGGGGGATATGTAGCTGATGTGGAAGAATCAAATGATGCCTGGTTTGCTTGCAGGGAGTAGGGGTTAGGTATCACCTCAGGGTACCAAGATCTAAAAACAGAAGCCTGATTCATCTAACTGTATTTAAACCTTGTCTGGTTGGAAATTTGTGAGTGAAATTTGCCTTTCTTGACTGCTGTGGTTGAAACCCCTGTACTGCAACCACCAACAGGGATTTTTCTGCAGTATTAACAGCCGGGCGAATTAATGTAGACATAATTTTACACACTAACAGTTCCTGTCTATCTCTGATTGTATTGTTTCTTTGCCACTTCCATGTTTTCCACCATGACCAATAAAAAGCAACCAATTTTCACAAAGCTTTTATTTGAAGTCAACTTCACTTCCAAGATCTGTTACATATATGGCAGGAAAATATCACAAAGCAGCTGCTTCCACCTTTGACTTCACAAGGAGAATAAGCAAAGGACCAAAATGGAGTTTACACATTTCTCATTCATAAGCTTCTGCATGGTGGCACAGAGACAACTACTTCTTGTGTTCACAAAGCCAGCATTATTGACCAAGCCTGGATTTAAGATATCTGATCAAATTAATCCTAGTTCTCTGTGGCAAACAAAAGGAAATGGTAGCAAGGATGGACATATGCAAGGGCAAGATATGTTTAAGTAGATAAGCATGTTGCTAATGTATCTGTTTACTTCCATTTATATTATAGGTGTACCATAATATTATCTTGTATTTTCACCAGCTCTGATATTTAATGAAAAACTAAAATTAAAAAACATTCAAAGTGTATCACATATCCCGGGAGTCTCCCCATCCCAACACCTGCACAATACAGTACAAATACAAATTTTCCCAACTGCCACATCCTTACAATTAAAAGAAATAATGCTTTCCTCCTCAGCTCTACCAAAACAGCCTCTCAGAGAAAAGTACAGAGAGGGGATACTCAAGCTCTGTGTTAGATCTCTATCTTTATTGCTAAATAAGAATTTAGGCTTGGAGGTGGTATTAAGAGAAAAACTTGATATACTGCTATCAGGATATTTTAGCTCACAATGGCAGTAAGTTATCAAAACTGAACTCACTTGATGTCAGGAGAGCTGTCTAAAGCGTAATTCTGGAGTCCCCATGGGATTGACTGTTTTTCTAAAAAGACCAGGTCCCTCCTGATGTCTCAGGACCCAAAAGTTATTGCATGGGTTTGGTCTCTTTTATAAACAAAGGAACAAAAGATGGTAGAAGAATCACAGCTAAAGTCATGAAGAAATATACGAGAGATTAAATTCAGATATGGGAATAAGAAACTTCCATTAAAAGAGACACTGATGTGAGTCTCTGAGTGTTGCTCACTGAGGGGCAAAGCAGAGCTGGAAAAGTGAACATCTTCTTAATGAATATCAGAAACATGGGGACAGGAGACAGACAAATCAGAGGTAATGTGTTGTATCACCCGTGTCAAAAAGAAGCAAGAAAATAAATGAGACTTGCAAGAGTAGACTAAAGCCATTAGAAGAGGGATGGCTGGGGAGGAAGGGTTGAGCACAGCACTAGAAATTAGCAGTGTCTGCAGAAAGAAATGCAGCCTAGGTTTGCCAATTTTTGGCAATTACTGTAACAGAAGATTTCTAGCAGAAATGGCCTTAGTCTGTGTTAGGGGCAAAAGACTGGTGAGGTGATTACACTGTACAAGGCCGTGCAGGATAGCAGGAAGTGCTGCTCCAGAAAAGTGGTGTTACAGGACAGAGGTTTGAAGTCTGCTCTCTGCCAGACATCACTGCTTGGAAGAACTGGAGGTAATATCCACGGAGGAACCCAGAGGAAGAATACTTTTAATGCTTTGGTCTGACATATTTTGTTTAATATTAAAGGGCAAACTTATGCTGACTGTTAAATCGATATCAAATCAAGACTGGAATCTGTTTTACGATCATGGACAGTGAACTCCTTACTGCTGGAGTCATAAATGATGTCACATTTCAGCAGTCCCGTGGCTGCCAATATTCAGGCCAGAAATGCCCATTTTAATTAAAACTTCAGTTTGAAAGGCCAAGTGTCACTTGCTGACAGCAAGAAGTACTCCTTTGTGCTTCTCATGTGCTCTTGAGGCTCTGTGTGGAGCAGAGGACAGTTTACATGCTTCTCAGCACCATCATGTCCCTACGGCAAAAACCTGCCTGAAGACAAACCTACAATTTACTCTGTCAAAGCAAGTTTGATGTGAGAGCTGAGAAGAGCACAGGTCTTGAGCTGGCCTTTGGGGATGAAGGAATGCCACTACTTGTGTACAGCACAACCCCAAAGTACCCTGTGCACTTCAAACACAACTTCATTGGGACTAGGAAGTCCACTCCCTTATGTCCCTCCCCCGTACTACTGAGCAACAAAGCATGTGCTTTAAATCAGCAGTGCTTAGTCTGGCTTTACAATTAAGTTTGCTTGGCATGGTCTGGACCCAGAACTCTCTAAAGACAGGTGCATTTTGCATCTGAGTCTTTGAATCAGATCCCAGAGGATTAATTTGACCAAGAATTTCATATCCTAGAATGACTGAAATCAACAGAGACCTTTGCCACTTTTTTATTTATGTTGCCCCACTTGGTGAATACATGCCAGTGACTGGAAAGGCTGTACTGCCAGAACATTTTTTATACCTTTCAGAGTAAAGCATTATTTAGGCACATGTCAAAACTTTCACAGGTCTTAAGGATTAAACATAAGCCACAGGTGTTTTCTCAGGGATGAAAAGGTTTACTGACATAGGGGATGTTGAAGCAATGAGTCTCATAAATCCAAAGACTGTCTGGAGGCCTGTGAACAGGAATGTCAGGAACTGACTCCCTCTTGTTGTATTGCAAATCTGTTCTGTAGATCCATAAAGACAGAGAAACATCAGGATCTCATCATTATAAGGTACATTCCCAGGTCAGGATTCCCTGCGTGGCCCATGACTGATGACTGAATGCAGATGAAATCAACTTGCCCTGTTCAGTAAAACTTTTCCAGGACACTGACAATTACAAGCTCTTCTGCTAGATCAGTCACCCTGGTAAAATAGCTAGCTTGGAGATTTCATCAGACAGAAACAATGTCAAGTAAGAAACTTTGTATTGCTCTAGTCTAGTAAGTCCCTCAAAGTAGAGCACAGTTCTTTTGCTGTTGTAAAATGCATAGGCATTTATCCACCAAAGTAGCATGAATAAGAGGGATTTGCTTAGTGCTTTCTCTTATTCAAACAGACAAAAAATATCCTCTCTGCCAAATTAATGTCTCCTTTTAAATTCTAAGGCTACTATCTCCTTTGCTTTTAAATTTGCCTCAAATCCATCAAAGTTGCTTTCACAAGTGCAGGCTGACAGGATGATAACCTAAAAAATACATTGTCTAATTGGAGCAGGACATATATTACAGTCATGCCATTTTACAAAGGGAAAATCAAGTTTTGTAGCTCACATGTTATGATAATTCCCCATGAGAAATTATACTGTTTCTCCTCCATCAGATTTTTGCGTATATGGTACAGATCTTCTTGTAGTAAAGAACTGGGAATATTCTGTGAGTTTCCACAAAAAGATTAACATATTACACTTGCACCATAGAGAGCATTCAACATGTACAGAAAAACATGTCTGATCTATAATTAACACCTCATTTCACCTCTGCTTTTCAGTTCAGAAAAACTGTTAAAAGCACATTTAGATAGAAAATACTTTTCCCACATCTCCCAAGTTAAGGAATAGAGTTCATTACTACAAAATCTAATAAAAAAAAATCTACATTTTGCTTCAGAGAAGTCTTTTTTTTTATTTCTCTAGGCAGACTTCTTCCACCATGGCCTGAAGTAATTTGTACTAGGTGCTCTTTGACAAAGAACACTGAACAAAATAAGCTGACAATTCAAAGCAGTATGATCACCCTTACTAGTACAAGAATATTACTTTTAATTGCTTTATTTGAAAATGGCAGTAACAGCCTATTAACCTGGAAATTAAGTCTGGACAATTGTTTCTGGATTCGATTTCAATGAAATCTCTATCTTTATGTGGGTAGCTTTTACCTAATTTCGTTGGCTGCACATGTGTCCCCCTATTTCATCTAAATGGAGACAGAGGTATAAAGAATGGAAAGTTTCAGAATGAGATCCAGGTTCTTGCCTTTTGTCTCTGTGAAAAATCCTTTTCCTCACCATGTAAAGGTTACTCTGTAAATTATGATGTAGCTTTTTTCTAGAAAACTAACTTAGCTCTACCTTTGCAGCACTAGCTCCCTGGTTATGCCAGGATCCAAGGTCCATGAATGACGGGCAACACCTTCATTGATTCAACCTGATACTTGTATATCTGCCCTATTTTACAAGGCATTTGAGTCCATTCAATAGCAGCAGCCACCAGGTATTGATCCGGCAGTAGCAACAATGCCAACTTGGCCCTGATCTGGTGCAGGCTGCACTCTGACTTGCGTACAGGGATGGAAGTTTCTCCTTACTGTGAAATACAGCACAAAAACTTCAGTGCTGCTTCTACCTGCAGTGTCCCCCCGGCTCTAAATTTGCTTTTTTTTCCTCCCTAATTTTCCATTTACTTGAGTTTTTCTCATTCCCAGTTTAAGGTCAACTCTGACAACTCACAGGAGTCATCATATATTTCCTCTAAGGTCTATCCTACAGGTGCCTATAGGTGGTCCAAACAGCTCATGAAGGACATACTGCTACATAGTGAATGCAGTGAGAGTGCACAAGGTGGGCAGTGTGACTGCAGCACTGCTCTCCTGCTCCCTGCATCATAATCCCCGTGACAATTACACCATATAACACTCCAGTAAAGGAACTAATGTTGTATAATCTCCATTTAACAAAATTCTTAAGTACCTGCATAAGATGTATCCCTTGCTGCCTCTGGATTCAAAAACATTGAATCAAAAAGATATACTTGCAGTTAAACACATACATGAGTATTTAATATGTTTTAATGCTTCTGTATATTCATTTGTCTGCTAAATGGTTGCTCTCCTGGATGTCCCCACTGCAACCACAATGAAATTATACATCAGATGCCCTCAGACCACCAGGCTGTTCAATGGCTAGAGGAGGGTGCACAAGCAGAGATTTTGTATTATGCAACAATAGATGGGTATATTTTTTTTGTGGATTGATATGAAATATCCATATTTGCTGCTTCTCTGAAATAATGCTTTGAGGAACTATTATGAAAGTGACTATAGGAAAACACAGCTGTACTTAAAATGCTCTTTTCCTGCTCTCTTCATGTTGTGCAACAGACCACAGATGTAACTTTGTCAACCCACACAAATCAAGAACCATTAAGATGGACTTTTACCATATATCTTCATTTTCAGCTTCTGGATCTTCTATATTCTTTAGTTTGATCTATTAAACAATTTTCACAGCATCAGCTATTTTCCTGATTTTAATCTAAGATTTACTTAGTGAACAATAAATAGTCCAATTTTCACAGAATCATAGAATCATAGAATTATTTAGGTTGGAACAAACCTTTAAGGTCAAGTCCAACCTTTAACCTAGCACCACCAATTCCACCACTAAGCCATTTTAGGTAAATGGTCTTTGACTGTTATTATAGTTCACACTTAATTGCTGAACAGGACAGCAATCAAAACATTTGCTTCTATCAGAATAATTATAGTCAGTAGCAGCTTCAATTACTATTATTCATTAGGTTACACCAAGCTATTTCCCATCAAGCTTGTCATTTCAACAATGCAATTTTAAACAATCTGCTATGTAGTGCAAGAGGTGGCTTCAGCAGTGCAGTCACTCAGGGTGGCTGTAAACCTGACTTAAGCAGCCACTTAAGGTGATTTTACATTGTTAAAGGAACATGGGCAGCTAGATCATACCAACCAGCCTGGGCCAGGACATTCTATCTTAAAGTGCCATATGATCATTTACAGATCTGGATGCAAATTCCATTGAGATTGTAAGCAATTATCTTTTAATGAAATGCCATAGCAAGAGCTGTATAGAGTGTTATTCTTTATTTTAGAAGCAAAGTAGAGAACACTGCATCACCTTGAAGAGGACTGGAATAGATTATGGTTTCATGGCATTACTAGTGCAGTCCAGGCCACTGCACTCTGATCCATGTCAAAATATTAACAAACTAGCTACCTAAGACAACGATTTTGGCACCATGTACTCTAAGATTCCACTCAGAGGATGACTGAGGCACATATACACATGTAAGAATCGTGAATGTTCTCCTTACATTAACTTCAGTGGATTTATTTGCATATTAAAAGATACACACATTGAAATATTTCTTTTTAGGTGAAAGCTATATATGATGGGAAATCTTACTCTTTCTTTGTTGCCATAATTAAACAACCATCACATATACATGTACATATTTTAATGCTTACAATGTCCGCTCAAAATAGCAAAGCCTTTCTGTACTGGATTTTTGTTATTGCACGTCCATGGTTGAATTGCCATTGAATAGAAGGCAATGGTAAAGGTCCCATCAACTTCCATTAAAGAAGGAAGGACTGGGACCTGAAGTCATTCACTGTTTATGAAATATATATTCCCTCTCAGTCCCCCAGTATGAACTTAGGAGAAGCATTTCCTCGTATTTCTCATGTCTGAATTTTACATCACTTAAGCCTGTTCTGGAAAGTGGCTGGTTAACAACTGCCACAGCACAAGCAAGTAGTTTTGATCAATCTTAAATCCTCATCCCTTGACACTTTAATCAAAATAATTTAAAATTCTATTAAGCACAATATGCAGAGCATTAACACTCTGAACCAGTGAGCAGTTGGAGTGGGGAAGCTGAGTGATATATCTGAATAACAGCCTTGTTAGAAAGGCTATCATGTTTTGCTCCTTGCTGAATCATCAGATACGACAGTGGCAATATCACTTTTTCATTGCTAATGTATGGCTCAAAGGATCTGACAAGGAGCTAAATGTTTGATTCCCGGGGAGAAGCTGCTTTACTGAGGTATAAGTAAAATTTTCCATCTCTTAAAACTTACATGGATTCTGCGGATGCCCATTACCCAGGATCAGGGTCAGCAACCAACTCCATTCTCAAAATTATTCCTGCTGCTGTGCCTTCCCCAGTCTCACCAGTCTAGCCACTGCCTTCTCATTTAATTCAGGGCTGCTACTCTGTCTTGAGGCTTCTTTTTCTTACTGTCCATTTCTTCATGGTTTTTCCAAGCACCACAAAGCTGTGTCCAGCATCCCAAAGAAGAGCACCAAGAGTCACTGGGCAGCTGGCATTTCTCAGCACCGTTACCAGTTAAGAGTTAAAACCATTTATTTGCCTTTCAAAGCTTTGTATGGACTAAATGTATCCATACCGAACTAATCTGCACAGAGGTTTGGAATTTATTTGGTGGTAATGCAGATATCCATCTGAACAATGACAAAGGAGGGAAAATGTTTTGGGTTGATTTTGGCTATGCACCTGTGGCCCTTCATGAGAAGGGCACCCAGAAAGCACAAATGCCCTCACAAGACCTGTTCCTTTTTACTAGAGCTCTGTTTTTATTGGGGCAGTGCCTTTTTTGTGCAAAATATTTGTGCAAACAGATCTGAGGTAAAGTTTGTATTTCAGGAAATATGTGCATATATTACCCCGTTTTTGTCTCCCTGTTTAAAATAGAATGGGGTAGATTTAGATGATCTCTCCAGGCTCTTTCAGCCCAATTTTCTCTAATACTGTGAAACCAGCTATAGATGACACATACCCAAAAACACAAACACGTTTTTCCTACTGTGTTATAAAGGGGAAAATACTTGCATGTAGATTGGATCACGAAGGGCAATAGAGAGGAATTTAAATTTAAGAAATGAAAGCAACAGGAAAATTACAATAATAAACTAGTTGTGATAGACACAAGAGTAATTCCTGAAAGCTGTTTATGTAATGCAAAAAAGAATACCATCACTTTTACTATCAAATGTCGAACTTGGGTAATGGAGTTATTACAGTCCTGCATGTACAAAATTTCTTAAAAGCCAAACAAAAGTTAAGAAAAACTCTGAAACCCATCCTCCAAAAAAGTCACACAAAAAGCCAAATTAGTTGTTAAACTAGCTCAGCTGTTACAGAGCAGCCTTGCCACTGGAGTACATAACAAACATCTCCTGTGAATTGTTTTAGTTGCAAAGAGTAAGATCAGCAGTTGTGATTATCAAAATCCAAATCTGTGAACACAGGGAGCTTTTTAGCATAGTAAGTGAAATCATTACTAATTCCCCACTGCCAAAACACATACCTCAGCGTGCATGTGAGCACAGCCTCTCGTGCAGTTTTTTCTTTCCCAGTAAGATCTGGTTAAAAGCTGCTTCAGTAGGTTTTAAAGCCCACTGGAGGTGCTACACATTAATTGAAAAGACTGATCAACCCATACAGTATTAAAAAGACATTTGTAGACTCATTTAATCAATAATGTACAGTATTAGTGTGCAATTTAGATCGAGAGAAGACAGCTGTAAGACTATGATACATCAGCTAATGAAAAAGCAAAGAGAGAGTGATTCAATTCAGTAGAGAGGCCAAGAGGCAGTTTCTTAGCTGGATGGAAGCAGTTGATGGTAGCACACACTCCTGGGTTTCTGAGCCCATAAGCTGGCTGAGGATTTCTCCCAGAGCAAAGGGCAGAGTGAGCTCTCTCACACAGCATCCTTTCCACAGGTATAAGCGGCAAGATTTCTGAGCCACAAAGGTACCAGGCTTCTAAAAAGGTCAGCTAAGATTATAAAATATCCCTATTTGATCTTGAAATGTTTCAGATGTTGACAGCTACCCAGGATATGTCGATATACATGTGTCAGCCTGATCTGAAATCCTCTCTGATTTCAAGACTCTCAAGTAAGAATGATTTCTGTAGGAAAACGAGCAAGAATATGAAATTCTCCACTGATCACAGAAATTACTCTAAAGCTATACAGGAAACCCATATGGTAGGTTTTGGTACCATTCTACAAATATGTCTATCAAGTCCTGAGGGCTGGACTGTTCTTTCAGATTTGGCCCTTTCTCACTGCTAGAAAATGCACAGTTCCCTTAATGTGTGAATTCCCCACAGTGAGCAGAACTGGCCTTAGGCCCTCATTCCTAAACCAATTTGATGTAATGAGCGGGTTGCCATGCAGGGTTGGAAAAGTGTGGAAAAGCAACGGTTACTTGGGTCAGCATCCCTAACACACTGTGCCTTGGGGTCAACATCTGCTTTGTACTGCCCAGGATTTTCTGCCAGGATTGAGACCAGTATAAGAAGCAGGATTAGACACCTACAGTTGGCTTTCTTTCCCAACCCTTTTCTATCTTCTTCCTTACATCTCAAACATAAACCTCACAGCTTGTATTTGCAGAGATATATACATTTCCTTAGATATTTCCTGGCCAAGTGCTCCTTAATGAGGCAGATACATTTCAGGCTGCAGAACATGCCAGGCTCTTGGCGGTGACAATTGCTTCACGGATGCACCATCTGCTGCTCTTTTGGTGTGACTGGTTACCTACTTTTCATGGCACATTTCTTTTTGCTGGCTGAATGACTCCCAAATCCATGAGGTCCTCTTTGAGAAAGCTGTGTAGAGTCTCCTGATGTTAATACTTATTCAAACACATATTTCCACGAGAATAGCCTTGCTCCTCTTCAGGTTTTCCTACAGAATTATGATACTTTTCCTGTCTGCAGTTTTTGGTAGCAGAAGTTTGCTCCTTACTTTTGTAGGAAGGCACGGGAAAACAGCTATTTTCTATCACCAATGCTGAAGAAAGTAGCTGTGATTGCAGTATGTGAGCTGACATAGGTGTTCGGAAAAATAGGAAGACTTTACAGATATCTTTAGTCTTCTATATAAATCACCACATCTCTCATGTGCCAAACATCACAACCCCATGAAGGGTATCTTAAAGGGAGGTGGCAGGGAGAGATGGTCAGCTGCAGAAAATGTTATTTTCTTGAGTTGCCCAGGATTTGCTGCAGACAATGAAGATTTTTCCTGCATGAAGAAGCACAGATTTGGATGGTTATTGATAGAAGATAAAAAATACTGGAAAAAAACCCCCAACCAACAGAACAAAAAAAAAAACCACAAAAAACCCACAAAAAAACAAAAATCCAAACAAACCCACATTTATAAAATTTTGAGGTTTGGGACATTTTCTGTAATCACTAATTCTTGGTGATGTTCCCTGTCTTACTATACATAAAATCACTGCTGATACAAGTTTAGTTTTATGTAATACTCCATATGGTGGATTCATAAAAACCTTCTACTGGGAATACCACTATAAACTACTATTTTCTGCTATAAAAAACAACCATTAAAGTCAGACATGCACAAACAAGGTAATCTGCCATAAATTTTGAAATGGTAAAATACTACAAATGTAAATGTATTCAACTCCCATTGCAATGCATGTAATTTCCATAGCTTTATTAGAAATCCTGCAGTTGAAGTGGTTTGGCGATAGGTTATAAATACAGTAGGAATGAGTCAGCATGCAAATCCCTTCTGTGGAAAACAATTTGAGAGATTTTATAGCCCAAAGCTGTTTATTATTTTGTAAGAATAGTAATGCAAGTTCATGTTCAAAACCTGCTGAGAGAAGAATTTGCAAATATCCTATTATGGAACAGCCAGGAAAAAAAGTATAAGATCTATGTAATAGCACTGGGCCAGAACATTTTCACATCACCATTTAGCTGATTCTTTTTTTTTCTCGTGTACTTATTAGGATCCTTCTGAGATTATCACTCTATCACACTAATAAAATGAGAGCACAGCTAAGTCTTGGGATTTCATTTCTGAGTTAATGCAAAAGTCCTTAAAACCTGAGACACACAGAACTAAAAAAGGCTTCTAGACATAAATATTAAAAAAATTGCCATTAATTTTGAAAGATTTCATGTTTGAGATTTTTTAAATAATTTTCTGTTTATGTAAATAATGAGGAGTGAATATATTTTCCAAACCCCTTTATATCCATCTGACCCAAACATTTCTCTGTTTTCCATAACAGATTGCAATGAACAAATTCTATGAACACGATCTAATGATGTTGCCTAGGTATACAAGCAAGTGCAGAAAGCTATTTACTTTCAAGGCCGTCTCCACTGTGCATGTCACACTGCAGAGAAACAGTTTTGATGCCAATGAATAAATAATGAGGCAGGTTCTGCAACTGCGCTGGGTTGGCAGTGGAGGCAGAAGGACATTCCCCAGCCCTCAATGCCCTTTGCCAAGCAAAGACCTTCTCTGGTGTGAGATCTGCTCAGGTTCTATACAGTGCAATGTTGGCCAAGACTGCATAGCCACCAGCCAGGCTGGCCCCGACAAAGCCAGCTGCGTATGGCCGCGCTGCGTGACACCACTCACAGGCACAGAATTCTTGGCTTGGGGCTCTCCCACCTCTCACAAATCCAGGCAGAGCATACATGTTCACTAACTTCTGTGCATTAAATACAGCTGTCAGTGTAGCTGTACAATTTTTTAACCAGGACGATCAGATCAGAGGCATAAAATTGTTATTCAAAGTGAATGAGTTTTACCTGTTCACTTGGAATGTGGGAGAAGAAAGATCAATAATGTCAAAAAATTTTTTTAATATTTCAACATTTTGACAGAAAAAATGCAAGGAAAGTGTGTAGTTTGGCAAGGGCGGTTTGCATGGAATAATGTAGGGTTGTGGGGTTTTTCCAAATCAAAAGAAAATATTTTGGATCAGTTAAAAGGGAATGTGCCAGAGTACCCTAATTGTGGCCTTCCCTTACCTGAAGGGGACCTACAAGAAAAATGGAGAGAGACTATTTACAAGAGCAGGTAGTGACAGGAGAAGGAGGAATGGATTCAAACTGAGATTTGATTTAGAGTAGTTATTAGGAAAACATTCTCCACTGTGAGGGTGGTGAGGCACTGAAACAGGTTGCCAAGAGAAGTTGTTCCCTGGAAGTGTCAAGGCCAGGCTGAATGGAACTCAGAGGAATCTGGTCTAGTGGCAGGTGTCCCTGCCCACGGCAGGGGGGTGGAACTACGTGATCTTTAAGGTCCGTTCCAACTCGACCCATTCTATGATACTGTGAAATTACCAGGGGCTCAGCTGATTGCTACAATGCTTGAGCAGAGTTGTCATTTGTGTTTTCCATATTTCTGCTTCTCTCTGAAGGCTGGATACCTTTGTTAAATTATCTTTCCTGGGCAACCTCCCCACCTATTAAGGGCATCAAAGGCATCAGACTCACCCACTATATAACGACAGGTGTGGCCTCACTCATAGGAATACACACTACAGCCCTCATGAAATGTTAAATAAGATTTGCAAGATGCCATTCAGAGGAGACAGGAAAAAAAATCAGATTCAATCTGATTTAAAAGCAAAATCAAAATGTTGCAAGAGAGGAAGTCTCATGTTTTGTTTTCATCAAATATAGCCTGATTTTGACATTTTGGGGCTATTTTGAACACTTCCTTAGTTTGAATTCTCAGAATTATTTGAGACAAATAGTAGAATTTTTTTAAAACTGGATGCACAATAAACAATATGAATTATTCACCTACTTGAGATGAAGAATATAACGTAAGTCAGCTAGATAGTGATGAGATATAAGAAATGACTGTTTATATGAAGACACTGATTTGGAACTCATGTATGCAACAGTCATAAAAAAGTAACTTAGGCAACACTGGAAAACAGTTATTCCTATGGTGTATCTAATTACCATGTTATTTACAAAAATTATTTTTTTTACTTAAGAATCAGTGACAAATTACTTTTTAAGATCTTTCATTTCTGATTTTTTTACTGTCTCAGAAGTATCATAACCATAAGTCAAATCTAAATAATAATATTTAAGACTAAAATCAACAAGGGCCACATCTGTAGAATGTATCCAAAGTGTAAGGGGCAGGAAGCCCTCATTTGCTATAGGCAGCTAACATTTCCCTGTCTAAATAACCAATCTCATTACTGTAATTTCCTTCTCCAGTTTAAAAGGAAGTCATATTTCCATATCCATGACAGAGTAAGTAGGATTTTTTCTATTAATAAGAATAACAGGTACTGAACTATTCCAGTCAAACACTGATCCCACATTTAACTATACTATTATTATTTTTCTAAGGAACTTACTTTCCCAACAGTAGACACAGTTGCATGAAATTCTATTCTCCCTTATGACAGTATGAACATAGAATAACCCCATCACTGCTAACAGGACAGAGAAAGTGCAGTAGCAGAAATCTACGTAAAGAGCTGAAAGTCACTAAAATCATTGCCACTCAGTTTCCCACTTAAGTCCCAGCTCCCGAATTCAATAAAATTTTGCCCAATCTTAGTTTCATTGTGTACTTCTGCACTTTTGTTTATCTCAGCCCTGGTATAAATAACCACATAAAATTCCTGTTCTCAGGTAGTAAAAGACATGAAGATACAGAGACACACAAGTTAAAACAGCTCATGGGTTATATTTTTCTCCAATTCCATATTTTCCTCCAGATAGCCAAACCCACAACAGCTATATTTAACCAATATTTCTAAGGTCTTTAATTTTTGAATAAAGTCAGGGAGTGTTTGTGCTGACACCCAAAACTGCCACTTACTGAGCAAGGTTTGAGCTAATTGTCACCAACATTAAAAGCAGATGAATAGAACAGCAGAATTTCTGTTCCTTCTCATCAGATACGAAATCACAAAAAAATTCTTACTTATATTTCTGGAGTCTTTTGAGGGTGAGTAGGCTGCCTGTGTAAAACATTTTAAAAATATAAGATTTGTGGCTAAATCTTCAACTGCATGAAACTCTGTCCTCGAACAACTCAGGAGGAGAGATAAGAAGGTAGCTTTGAGCTAGTTTTCAGTTTTTCTTCCCTATAGTGCCCTGGGCTGTTCTGCCTTACACTGTTGGCAGAGCTCACAGGGACTGCCAACCTGGTGGAACACCAGGAGATGTTTTATGCTCTAGTCCTGCCTTTACCCTTTAAAGCCACACTTCTCGTGCCCCTCTTGTAATAACTGCCATGCCTCCCTGTGGGATGGCAGGAAGCAGAGAAGTGCCACTGCTGCCCTTCTGCCATCTCAGCATCCTTCCGGGGTCTAGGATCTGAATTCTTGAAAATTTTATCATAGGGTATGAGCACTTGCAGGAAGACCCACAAAGGTTATTGGCACACTCAACAGAACAATGCCTAAAAGCTATGCATATGCATAAGGAAGCAAGATGCCTGAGGACAACTCTGTTGCATAGGTAAGGTCATTTAGAAGTCCCTTGCAGATGTGGGAGTGTCAAGACACACTCAGAAAGGTATTTGGGGATTCTCCTTTTAGAGTCTGCTATGAGCCCTGCTACCTATTAATACTGCATCTTTCCACTTCGAAAGACTTTAGCAGAAAGCAAGCACAGAAATGAAATTGGCAGGTTTCCACCACCAGCTCACATATGTGCAAGTGTTTTTTCAGGCTTGTTTAACAAAAGTTGTGATTTCTCATTTCTTTCCTCTTCCACAGGATCATAATTTAAGATCTATCATTCAAGAACGCCTGATCTTGAGCCATGTCAATATATCACACAGAACATTAAAACCTGACCTTTATACACAGAATAATAAATACATGTGAGTCACTCACAAGGTAGTAACTCACTCTCACAGTTCAGCAGAGAGTAAGGGCTGAATCTCAACATGAAAAACTCCAGTTGCTGCCCAATATGAGTAAGCTTATAATAATACTTTTACATTCGGAAGCCAATAAAGAAGGTTAAATGTATTTCAAAAGCGTGATGATATATTAGCAAATAGAAATGAAACTGAGCAGTCACGAAAACCACCAAAAAATCCAGGCTGTTGTAATTTCCACCTGCATAATGCAAGATATTACTGGATTTGTGCTAGAAGCCAGGATCATGTTCAGCCAGCTGGGTTGGTCTGACCGCAGTACAACAGGCAGTGTGTCAGCCAATACATTCATCTGGCAGCTTCTTCACTTTTACCATCTGATTCATCAGCCTATGCAGTGATATTGCTGCTGTGAAATGGGGAACAGGTTTGCAGGGCTTCTTGTCTCTCAGGCTCTGCTCTTTGACACATGAGCCACTCCAGGTCTTCTGATGGGATGGCTGATGGTGAACAGTTAGAGGGAGTCACAGACAGTCTCAGTATCTGCAGGTGTGGCCCTCAGACCAAGAGGAATGATGAGCCTTGTGTTTTTTAGACTTCCATCAGGCAGAAGTCTCTGCATGGGGTGAGTACAGAGCATAACATTTAAAACACAGTGCAAGAAGAAATATTATCATGATTTAAAAGGTTGGCATCCAATGGCCAGGTCTCTTGAAACGCTCCTCTGCCTCTTGATAGCTATAGTTAATATTTACACAGAGAGCTCTTGAATCAAAGATAAGGGAAGAAAAAAAAAGAGAAGCCTTGATGATGAAATTTTAGCAATCAGGAGTATCCAATATAATTTTCTGTGCATTCATCAGCACACAATTTCTACATGACATTAATACTCTTTACTTCACGCATGAAGAGGAACCAGGAAGCAAGAGGGCACAAGACAATGCCTCTGTGCTCTCCAATGCATTTCTCACACTGGAAGCAAGTCAGTGGAAACAATAAGTACATGACTTTTATGCCACCTAAGCAAGCATTTTTCTGTCTTATTCTTGTTCATGCCATGCAAGTATGAGCTGAGACCACCAGCTATTCTCCCATAATTTTGGCAAGAAAGAAGTACAGGGGGAGTTACTGCTGCTCGCCCTGCAGTGAATTATAGGCTTTTGCCTCATAATTTATGCTATCCTGAGAGGAAACTCAAGAAAAAATTAATTTACACAGCCTAGAAAAAAGACCACTAAGGAGCTCCTGTCATGGGTCATGTACTGATTTCATTGACATGAGTGTAAATCCTACATACCATGACCAAAATCAGAGGCATTATGAAGGGCTTACAAGTAAAAGTAGACTTTGATTCACAGTCCCTAATACTAGCAGTGAACAAAGTTGCAAGGCCGGAAGATTGCTATTTTCAGTATGGGAACAAAGAGAAGGAACAGCACAAAGTGAACAGAAGAAACCCTTAAGGGAGGAAATATGTTCAACAAGAAGGATCAGTGATGTATTAGAATGACCTTCTGAGGGAACTGTTTTGTTCTCTTTCTTACTGGACAGGAAACCTAGGAGATATCTAGAGGTATTTAGAGAAATCAATGTTGACTAAGCCCACAACATCAGCTTTCCCCTTGACTCATAACAAAACACCTTCTGCCTGCTCTAAAAGGAACTAGAGGACCTTGCTCATAGATGCCACCTGGTTGCTAAGCCACAGGCAACATACAGCAGAGACAGCATGCTGGGTCCTCTCACCTGCGGTGCCAGGGGTGTTGGGACAGAGACCATAGGAAGAATCCTGTCTCCCCTTGGGCTGTTAATCTGCATTGCCTTTGTGCAGAACAAGATGGGCAGTCTCCATAAAGAGATATTTTTTCACACCATACAGTTTCTGTTTCACCATCAAGGTACAAAACCAAGGTACCTTTCCTTCCTGGAGTCTTTTGTCAGTGCCTTGCCTTCATTTTGTCAACAGAGCAAGAGACTTAATGATGGTAGAGACATTTTAAAAATTAATGGAAAATTTTGCTTCAATAAGTAGCCCATAAAACTAGGAATCATTGAACACCAGGGGGAAACACCAGAATTAGTCAACATTATAAATGCCTGGTTTCACAAAGGAGCACATAAAGGTTTTAGTGCAACTCTACCTGCTATCTGCTAGCAGATATCCCTGGATGTGAACCACTCTCACTTGAACAGGATTCTCACTCCTTTAAACACCACAGTAGCAAAACTCTTTGAATTAGAAACGGTTTATTCTGCATTTCAGTGATAGTGCTGAACTTATTAATCTGCAATGTAAGAAAGCCTCAGCAAAGCTGCTCTTGGACTCTACCAAGCTGGTGCCTCACGAGGTACAGAAACTTTTTTGGGATGCTGTGCTTTTAATATCCTGCCTTAAGATATTCAATAAAATCCAAAAATGTATGCAGTGTGATTTGCTACCCTTAGACTGAAAAACAAAACACTGCAAAACAAAATCAAAGCACAAATTAGACTACTGTGCACATGTTTTTCAGCCTGCAAATGTCAGTTCTTTCAGTGGTCCCACAGACAGCTCTGCATGATGCTTTCAGCAACAATGCTAAAAGAGGGGCAGATATTTAATTAGGAATAATTATATTTTCCTTTTGGTGTCAGATAAATTACAAGGACTTTGCTTTACTCTAGTAATTTCACCAACAAAAATGTATAGGTCCTAGTCTGCCCTGCCAGAGCAGATTTGCATGCACGTAGTTCCACCCAATGCAACATAAAATAGCTTTTTTGAAACAACTGCAATATCTATTATTCTTTTATGGCACATGCTCAGTACTTAAAGAAACAAAATAAAAAATTATTACTATTCATAATTCATTCTCTATGTACTCAAACTCTGTAGTAGTCTTGCTGGGCTACCATGTCTTTAGAATGACTCTTTTGTAAGCTGGACTGCTCTATCTGTTGGCATCCCTGCTTTCTTTAAACATCTAATGCAAAGTAATAATGATCTTATGAACACAAATAACATTTATAGCATCAGAGAAATAGTTATAAAGCAGTTAAAAGAAAATTCAGACATTCCTTTTCTAGGCATGTTAGTCCTTCCCTATTCTTTTTTTCATTCTGTAAATTAACATTTTTTTCAGATAAAAAAGACAAATTCATAAATTACTGCACTTGGCAGTGGAATGTAGCAATGCTGGCAAGGCACAGCTGGAGAGTTTGAAATGTGGCAGCTTTCTTCAAGGCCATCATTTTCCTACTCCTTTGGGAATCACTGCTAAATGTGGCTACTGCTAATGTAATGAATATGAATCCATGTAAATCTCTGATGCAGAGCTGGGATCTGTCCCCTTGTGGGCAAAAAGGAATTTTTTTTCTATGCAGATTTTTTGAGTATGTATGTGCGTATAACTCTGACCTTACCTCGGCAGCTCACCCGATCTTAGGTATCCAGGTACTGTCGACCTTCTCATTTTTCATTCTGCAGCAAACCAACAATATGCACTCCTTCCCATTTGAAGATCCCTGCCAGAATAATACACCACCTGTTCAGTCCCCCTTCCCACCCCCCTCCTTACTAATTAAGCTCTGAAACTGTTTCCAAACAAAATTGGATTTTTTTTTTTCTTCTGCTCCCCTCGCCTTCATTCCCTGACTGCACCTTTGTAAACATTTTTGATCGGGCGTGAAAGGCACAGAAACAGTCACAAATAAGGGGATTTGTCACTTCAGCCAAAGCCATTAGTGCTGCGTGCAGAGAGCTGGCTGGGCTCATACTGAGAGACTGTGACATGCCCAGGGATGGAGAGCAACAGAGAGGGTCCCTAACCATTGTCCAGAGGGGTCTCAGAAATAATGGGGTGCACAGGACAGAGCTGCTTGGCTCCTCTACTGCCCTGCAAAGGCTACTGGTTGACTGTCTCATTTTAAAAGTATAACATCTGAATAGCTGACAGACATTTTCCAGAGAGGGGGTGGCTGTGTGAGGTGTGCATACTCTGAGTTTGTTTCCACCATGGAACAGGCATGGAACAGGAATTTTAATCCGTGTAACTTTCATCTCTGTGGTCGTACAGTGCCTCACACAATGGGCCTTTGTGTGCTGCCAGGATACTACGGCAATACATACCATAAATAATAATTGTAATAAAACTTATAAAGCTAAGATTTTTTTAATGGTCTCTAGAGCTGGAAGACTTTTCTGGGCAATTGACATTTTTAAAAATCAGGTCACCTAGTTAGGCTCCTAATTCTGAATGCAGAGTCTTATTTCACCATTCATTTTCTTTAAAACATAAGCCTCCAACTTGGCTCATGTGAATAAATATTAAGTGAGGGGGAAGCAATAGAAACACTTGTGCAAATAAACCAAGAATCGTTATTGGATTCCATTCACAAGTTTTTGAAGAGGAGTGATTAGGCCAGCCATCAAATAAGAACAGCTTCGGCCAAGATCTACAAGTAGAGGGACATTATTCTGCTTGCAGTTCTTCACTGAGGTGATTAACAAGCCTTGCTGATGACCCTTTGGGCTCAGATGTAAAGTTAGGGTATCACACATCAGCTCAGCTATCAGTACACTTCCTGTGTGTGTGACCTTGCAGATATAAGACTATGTGACTTGGCTTCACCCTCTTCACTGGGACTAATGAAAGTCACGTTGTCTTATATTTGCTGTCACTAAAACTATTCATATAGATACTACAGGCTCAGTTGTGCCACTGAAAGGCAATACTGGCAACTATTCAAAGCAACAGATTGATTGCAGTTGGGAAACCTTTAACCAAAAGTAGAGTTACTGAGTCAGTCTGGGTGCCCTCCACCTTCTCCTAAAACCCAAGTCTTGAACTCAGAGGAATTGCACCTGAAAAGTGCGTATTTTTCTCTGAGGATCATAAAGGGAGCCAAGTCAATCACCTCAGACAGACAACTAGACAAATAGTGTTACATGGTGTGAGTCCTGTCTGGTGTGCCTGAGCTCTTGGGCAACTGTTCTGTCCTCTAATCTGAAAGTTCAGTTCATAATCCTACATACAGTTTAATATGCAGCAGCAGAGCAGCATATAAAAAAGCCCTTTGCTTCAATCCAAAAAGAAAGTGCTTACTGGGCTCAAACTGCTCCAAGGAACCCCACCTCACTGTTTTTCTGGACTAGGGCAGAATTGAACAAGTGACCAAAGGAGAGGCCATGCCACTACAGCCATCTCCTTTAACATAATTCACAAGAAATTTTATAGCCTAGGTAGGATCCTGCTCTGCTGCACTTCAAGACACACTAAATCATGGTTCTGCCACATCTTGATTGAGAAACTGATGCAATCAATTTCAGCTAATTATACATCCAACTTATGAGCTTGGGAAGTAGTTGTACGGAGCTCATGTCACCATGTATAGCTGGACCACTGCTGGAAAGCAGGATTTTGGCAAGGATATTTTGTGTGTGAAGACATGGTTTTAAATTTATGAAAAAATGCAAACACAGTTTCAAAGCTGAATTTGGTTTTAATGTTTGTGGACCTGCTTCTGCTTCTAATGAAATTAATAGCAACCTACCACTGACTTCAGCAGAAGAACATCTGAGGTCTTTATTTCATAAAAACTCCAGTAGTAAAATATAAGAAATTCATTTTAGCTATTATATTTTGGAAGGCTGACAACAGCTGCATGAAGAACTGAATCTGAATCTCCTGGGGAGACACGTAACACTTAAATCACTAAGCCATTCCCTTTGATATCCATGCTGTATTATAAAATTAATCTTTTGTAGCAATTAATTAGAGTAGTTATGAGGAAAGTCATGCAGTCTGAGACTCACATTTATTGCTCAGTGTGGCCTTGTTTGTTTAGTCAGATTCCCTTAAGCCATTAATAGAGCTTTATGTTAATTTCCTTAATGCTTCTGATCAGCATGTTCAGAGTTACAACTCCACTAGGGCTTCACAGATTATCCCAACATATAGTACAAGTAAACAATAGAAGCTACTTCCCTCTGCACGTCATTCTCCATGGATACCCTAATGAGATTACATCTATGCCAGTCCAAAATGTTAGAGATAAGTAAATGAAACTCCTTGGGCTATTACTGAAATTTCTGACACATTCAGACCTGAAGATGTTAAAAAACACAAAAACTGCTTGGGTTTGTTGCTGAAACTGTGAATAAGAAGAAAAAGCAAGTACATTCTTTAGCCAGATTTCTCTTCTCCAAAGGTATTTATCAGGAAATGCTTGAAGATCTGAGTAAAGCCCAATCCCAATTTTCTTGAAAGGAAGTGAGCTAACAGCAAATCTTGAAAATGCCAGACCTAAATGCCAAACTGGAATTTGTTGAAATGCCTTTCATGTCTAATGCATAAAGCCTGGTTATTCCATCAGTCACTTTGAATCAACCCTAGGTGCTTAAACATGAGAAAAACCCTAAGCTCATGTAGGAGATTTTGAGTTTATACATGTACTGTATATTTTAACCAAATCTCTGCCCCAAATCTCTCATTGGTTTCAGATTTCAGTTGCGATATGGAAACAGCCAGGCACTTGTCCCAGGATACTAGAGAATAATCACTACATTTGTAACATTTTCCTAAAGAAGTCAGCCAATGGAAAAATTACACACTACTGTGCTAAAAATAAAGTATTACATCTCTTAAAAACAATGGAACAAACAAAAATCCCCAGTCCAAAATTAATGGCAACCCCTACACAGTGGCTGCTTAATGCACTTGGTCATGTACGTTTTCTTCTTCAACTCTAGAGCTGCTACTCACAGCTGCAGAACTGGAGCAATGATCCTCATGCCCTTCATTTCTTCAACTGTGATTGCTAAAAATGGCGGTCTGAGGACGTTTCAAAAAGCCAGGAAGCCCTTGGAACAGCATGTAAACTGCAGTTTGAAGGCTGCAAATCTCACAAAGTGACGAGGCACTCCATCCCACAGGAGGCAGAAGCTGCTGGTGTGGAAAACAGATTAGACTAGGGCAGCTTGATCAAGCCCTCCAAGCTACAGCACACACATGGCCATGAACCCCAGCGTGAACTAACTGACCTCCTCACCCAAGGATCCAGCCATTGGAGCTATATATCTCTCCTGGTCTCCTCAAAACCTGCAAGTCACTCATATCTGAACAATCTCAATGTCTACTGATGTGTTTGTCACAGATGGTTTCAATGTGGGCATATCAGCACTACTTGTGAAAAGAGGTTTTGTCCTTAAATATCTCTTCTTTGCTGAGCAGAGGACTAGCTCTTTTAGCTGTCTTTTGTCTTGGCCCTCGTTAGCAAAACAATTGTAAATGTGTGTCTCCATTTACATGCTGGCTTCTCTTCTTATTTGCAACAGCAAGTTGGATTTTTTTCGTCAATATGGAAGCCTCATTTAATTTTTCTTCCTTTTTTTTCCCCCAAACCTGAGTTTCACTTATGATCAAACCTTATCCTCTGCAGATATCTATGTTCACTTCAGTTCAAAGGCATTGCCTTCCCATCAACTTTTAGAAATAGGCTGCACTAAAAAAAAAAAAATAGCTGTGGGATGCAGAAGCTACTATTGAATAGTGCATTGAACTCTGAGATCTTTGCTCTAGAGATGAACCTGAAGAAAAAAGATGAGATATATATTCAGAAAGAAATGGATATGTGTATGTCAGTGGTATATCAGTTTCTAATCAATATTAAACCTCTAACTGCCAAGATCAATAAAAGCTGCAGGGTCATAGCTGTCACATAGTTTCTCAAACATATCAGCTAATAGTGATTTTTGCTTTGTGCTTTTTATGCCTAGCGGATGAGGAATCTCTACTTTCTTCTTTAATATTTTCAATATTGAAATTTATCTATGCTCTCATGATCAGATGCCAGTGCCACGAGTAAGCTTAACCCCTAGCTTTGCAGACAACGAACACACCACAAAGATCCTACACTCTTTCCAAAATACAGTTCTGGAATGTTGAGTTAATTTGGAGTCAGACTTTCAGTAGTGCAATGGTCAGTAGCTTTTGGTTTGGGGACCTGTCTGCCGGCACCCAAAGCAATGCTGCAATAGCTCAGCATGATACTTAAATAGGAATTTTTCTCTATTGTATTGTTTCTCGTACTTAAAAAATAGCTGGCAAATTTTCACTGCCCACAGATCCTCAGGAACATGACAGCTGCATGTTCTGGTGGCATTTGATTGAATCACCTATTTAAGGATCCTTTTCACCTGTGCTTTTTCATCAGGGGTTGTTCACTCCCACCATCTCACAAACAAGTGACAAAATTGCATTTCTGGTGAAGTTGCAGCTTTGCCATAGCTGCAAAGTTAAGAAGTGGGCAGGATCTAAGTAAAAGCATAATATAATGTATGGGACTAATCACCATTGTAGGAAAAATTGGCACACTTTTGGGTACATAATTTTTTAAAATATGAAGTTTACCTGAATAATTGTAATTGTTAGACTGAGAAAAAAAAGTGATTAGTTCCATTAGAAAAGGATAGATTACCAAGAAGTAACGTTTTCAGCAGTAGAAACCTGGACTATCCACACAGGAAATTGTAAGTGTTCTTTGGGTGTAATATTAGTGCTCCTTTGGTGTAATTATTAGTGTTTTGCTCTTTGGTTGTAATATTCCTTGAAGTCTAGGTATGGGAACCTGGAGTTGCAGTGCTCCCTGATGGAGGTGACAAGGGTTTCTGCCGTGCTCTCCAACAAGAAAAGGAAATTAATTTAATGTATTTCTTTCCTGTCTCTTCTCTCATTCTGATAATAGTGTGGTTGTGAGGGCTCTTTTTATTCACAGTGTACAGTCTGCATTAACACAGGACCTTGAGAAAAAGCCCCCCATAGTATGATCTCTTTGCCGAATTCTTACAATCAATGCCAACTGCTACACAGTGGAGAAGATAAGGTTTCCTTTACTCTGTTGTGTCCAACCATGAAGGAACAGATTTTGTTTTCAATAAAATTTGGATTTTGAAATGACCATTTTTCTTTAGAGAATAATACTTCAATATACACAGTGTTCAACTGATGCACACATGGTAGGAGCAAAGATGCTTGCCTTTTTTTTTTTTCAGTTAGCAAATATACAACAGGAAAGCAGACATGATCACTCCCAAAAGTGGGCAACATATTAAAAGATTAAGAGCACATTTTTTAACACAATCCCTCTCCTTTCCTCTCTTATCTGTGAGTTTTTGGAAAACCAAAGGTTACAGGAATGTCTGTAAGATATTGCTTTAGCTTGGTTTCACAAGTATTTTGCTTTGTTGGCATTCAATGGTTTTACAAGAGAAAATAATGAAAGCAAATAAAACCTGTAACCATCCCCAGTGGGACAGAAGTCAAACGAGAGAAAGCTGATGTCTTTGAGCTGGCTGAGCCACAATAGACAGGTCTTAACACAGTAAAGAATTCCACAGACTGTGTTAGGGACTGTCAAACCTACCTCACTAACACCAATTAACTGGGAGACAGGGGGATCTTAGAGCCTGTATCAAAGCCTTTCTTGTCCAGATGAAAGATCACATCAGCTCTGAAAAAAAGCTACAGATGTCTATAAAAAAAAAAGAAATCCCTCTTCCATTCAGCTTGTTTTTCAGTGAATTTTGAATTACTTTGTCAAGAAGAACAAAATAACAACCCAGCTGGAGAATGTGTCAGATATTTCATTTAAAAACAACATGAAGTCAGGAAGGTCGTAGCCAACTTAGAGGGACTGTTTGATCCTTTCCCAAGACTACACTGCTTTTGAGGAAGAGCAATATTAAATCATTCACTCTAATCAGTTCTCCATTTAAAAACAAGAATTTTTTTTTAAAAAACCACAAATCAAACCAACTAACTGCTCTCTCCTGCTTCACATGAGGATGTCATGGCCTCAGCATACAGTGCATGATATAGCAAACCACATCCAGGAATAGTGACCTCACCATGCTGTAACTTACTAAGAAGGTTACAGTGGTTATCAACCAAATTGGCTTAATAGTATTCCATAAAAAGTTATGTGAATAGTAAATTAAAATATATTTGATGCATTAGTGGATCAGAAAAACTTACTGGAAAACAGTATCTGACACCATGTTCATTGCCTCATTCATTTTAGAAAGCATTTAGAGATGAGCTGATAGCTTTAGAGATTAATATACGCAAGTGCTTCAGTGCTAGCAAGGAACAGACATATTAAGGAACATAAAAGAAATGCAGTCAAACATACTACAGACTGTTTGGGGGACAGAAAATGCACATTTAGTGTCAGAAGACATTTTGCCAGGGTAAGAATGTAATATGGACACATCCTCTTCTTCTTGCAATTCCTCTCATACACTTGTGTTTTAACTCTGAGGGACAACACAGTCAAGGGACATGTGAGCTTCTCTGCTGTACAAGTGGATCAGTAGTCTCAAGTTATTTTATCATTAGTTGGGAAGGATTTTCAGGCAAGCTTTCATAGAGCACTTAAAAATGCAAGATGTCAAGATTAAACCCTTGGAGCAAACGCAGTGGGTCTAACCCTAGGCATTGACATAAGAAGGTTTTATAGCTTAGGAAAAAGTATCCAACACCTGCAGTCTGCTAGTTCAAGAACAAATTCTGCTGTGTTGTACCAACCACATTATATTCAGAAATAGTTTTGCCTCTGCCTGCTATGATTCTGGGAGTTATTTAGACTCCCTGTAGAAATATATTTACTGTGAAGTAATGGCTTTTATACCAAAGCCAAAGAAGACAGTACTCCAAGTTTTGCTGACAAATGGATTGAATTCATAATTCCTTTTCTCAGTTTCTTCTCTCTGAGAGGAACAGGACAGTAATCCCTCTTAGGCTTTGAATTCACCTATGTGCAGCAATCTCATTTAGACAGACGTCAGTATGTCAAAGGCACATACCAAATACTGCAGAATGCAAAGCACAAAATGGCACGAAATACAAGACCTAGATTTATGGTTCCTTTGAATTATGTGAACATTAAATATCTGGATCAAAAATATGCAGTACAAAATCCTGATTTTCTACTTATTTTAAAAAGAAACAAGCTTTAAGGTACTGTGAATACTTGCTTCTACAGCGTTACTGCTGATCATTTTTGCTTTGCTTTAAAATTACAGAAACAGAAGGAAAAAATATCCCAACCTTTTAAATACAAATAAAATGGGTGAAT
Organism: Platyrinchus mystaceus; assembly: GCA_035041135.1. Classification (NCBI taxonomy): domain Eukaryota; kingdom Metazoa; phylum Chordata; class Aves; order Passeriformes; family Tyrannidae; genus Platyrinchus; species Platyrinchus mystaceus. The sequence goes on along the minus strand of JAWWLV010000088.1, from coordinate 32,477,658 downwards.
TATCTTAAAAATAAAGAATCCATAAAAAACAGACTTGTAAATAGTCTTATAAATATTCTACTGTAAACAAACCAATTGACTGAGCAAAATAAATTTATAAATTTAGGGTGGAACAACAGCAGAAAACAATAAGCATTCATTCCCTTTGGAAACCAAAGTGGATAAATAGGTTTAGTCATGTCTGTCCCAAGAGAGTCTCAAAGCATGCATTTTTTTCAATGTAAAGTTCAAAGAATTGCATTGCATTTTGAATTCCATTTTAAAGCTAATTAAAGGTTTGATTGTGCCACTTTCTCTGTGTTGGAATGCACTTCAATACATATTCAGCTTAAGGCGTGCTCAAGGAGAACTACTCAAGCACTTAACATCATTAATTATGATTTTATGTGCTTTGCTGGATCTAGGCTGTAATGTATAGAGCATATTACTCATCTTACAAGTGAATGACAAAAATTAATGTAATCTAGGCAATTAATGAAATGGATTTACTCCAGATGTAGGTTGTTATATCTCAGAGCAGCCTCCTTCTCATTTAATTTAAATGTTCAGGTTATTAAAGTCATACAGGCAGGGTTATATGGAATATTTCAGATTTTATTTACAGAGAATCATAAAACTATATTTAAAGGCCAGGTAAACTAATGGGGATATTTAAAATCTGTTTTGATATTCTTTCCCTTCCACACTGCATTTTTGTTTGCTACTATATTTTAGGTTAATGTCATTTTCAGTAATTGTTTGCTACATATTTTGATTGCAAGCAAACATCAAAAAGAGCAAGTGACAATTCTGATCCCATTTTACCAGGCAGGCTTCCTGTCCTTATATATTTCCCAATCATATGCCTAAAAAGCTCTCTTAAATAAACATCTCATGCCCTCATGTGGTTAAAGGGAGACACTGCTGAATAAATCCTTTGGCTTTTCTCTTTCATTTGCACACAGCAGTGTGTGCCCAAAGGAAGAACGATAGCCAAACTGTGTAATAGCCTAATGTAGATGCTTTTACCAGTAATGAAGGTCTACATATAAGGAAAATATAGAAAATTATGGGCTATTTTAGGCACAACTGTGGCCTAACCTAGGACAGACTGTACAAAATTCTGACTAAAAATTTCAGTATGTATTGTATCGACCAGTGCTTAGTAGAACACCAGCTAAAAACAGCTGTTAATGCCTAAGCATCTTATGTTTTTATCTATAGTTTAATTAAAAATACGCCCTGAAAATACCAACTTACAATCTAAATCAGTAGATTTAGTGTCAAGGTAGGGGATGTGTGGGCTTTTTTCCCAAGCAAATGTCCAATCTTAGGATTCTTGGCAAAGCAGATATCAAGAGATATATTTTTTAGCATATTACTTCACATTGCAAACTCAAGAATAAGACAGAATGATTATGATATGTCACATCCAACACCTTGTTGTTTGCAACAAAAAGAAACAAAAAATCCCCCACGTGTAACTGATCCCATGACTCTACAATGGTAATTTTCTAGATTAGAATTAAGAGATAATTTATAATAAAACTTCTTTCCAATAATTTGTGTTCATCTAAAACTGCAGTCCTGCAGACTTGTCTATTATACACCCATTAGTCTGCATGTGGAGACAGAGGTTTGGTTCCTTTTGGCCTCAGATATGCTTTTTGACCTACAGCAAAATCACTGGAAGTTGTGCTGAAAGATATTAGTAGAGACACTGAGTTTTTCTAAATGCCAAGGTCAGTTACTTCAATCAAAATCAAAAGCTTCTGGGTATCCCCTACCTCTCTATTCAAACACTTAACTCTTTTAAGCAGCTCGTCAGCACTGTTGCCAAGTTTGTGATGTCTTCTCTCTCAGTGCTCAGGGTACAATGGGTAGATTGGCCAACCGAGCTGATTGTTAGATGCTTATATTTATTTATTTGCACTAAGTAATTGGCACAGTTACCTGCGGAGCAGAATACGGCTGTGACACTACAGCAGACTAGCATATGACACTTAAATTACTTACCTACTGTGCTCATCCCCTTTTGCTGTGATTACCTCCCTACCACACTCACAACTAATCAAATTAACGGTTACATCCATCTGTTCTGAATCAAAATCTATGGCATGGTGTTAGGGGGAGATGAAGCTCAAGACCTGCCTCTTGCTCAGTCCTTGCATCCACCTGTGGTGTTCCACACTGACCTCCTCTCAGCTTTCTATTATGGTGACATCCTGTGTGAGAGGCTGGTGAGATGAACTTTAATTGACAAATTAATATACAGCAGGAGGGCAAGAAAGAGAAAGGAATATATGTGAAAGTAGGAGTCTTACAGCTGTTTGTCACAGGGAGAGTGAAATTGGTAGTCATTATGCTCTCCTGCATCTAGACAAAGAGTTGCTAAATTAAACAATTTTTAAAGAGACAGAGAGCAGAAAAGGAGCTTCCCTCCTCTGTCCCCAGCCTCTGTCAGCCTGTTCCTAAAGACAAATTTTAATTTTTGCTATGAAAACAAATGCAAGACTATAGTCAACTATCTGATAGAACTAGGTTGCTGTTACCAGTTTCTCCAGTGATGTACTGCTGTAAACAGAAAAACAAACAGCTCACTACTGTAAAAAATTACAAGGCTGTAAATCCACCAGGGGATTGTGGTGAAATCATAAACTGTAAGAGGAGAGCTCAAGTGGCCTTACACAGTCACTGCAATGCAGCAATGGAATTATAGCCCTATAACTCAAAATTTACTTAGTTCTTACATTCAAGAGCAAGGAATGTCCTGCACAGACTGCCTGGGTTTGCTCTTCTCCTCCTGCACTTTCTGCCTCTTACTCTTTTACTGCACTGGCACCACACACAGCTCTCATGGCTCCTGGCTCATCCTTTACAGTGCAGCAACTACCACCAGAGCTCCTTTGCTATTGGGACCAAAACCACTTGATTTTGTCTCTTAAGAAAATTGGTGTGAGGTTCAGGGAACTGAGTAGCAAACAAACTGACTTGGCATTTGATAAGGATTTTGAGGAACAATGTCTCATTAAGAGTTTCTGATGTCCAAGCCAATACACAAAGAATTAAAGGGTGACTCTTCCAGGCCATTTCCAGGCCATCCCAGAAATGCTGGATGCTACTGGTAACTCCTAGAAGGAGCAATAAATGTTCTTTACTCATAGTTCAGACAGCTCTCTCAGGCATATGGCGTGACTTAGGGTGTCCTGTGCAGGGCCAGGAGTTGGACTCGATGATCCTAATGGGTCCCTTCCAGCTCAACATATGCTATGATTCTATGACACATTAGGGACTCCTGTGTAACAGTTTCAAAATGTTCTCTTTCAAAACGAAGTGAGGTTGCACACAGCTGTTTCAGTATACATGGGCCCCAAATCAGCACAGCAATTAAATCTGGGTAATCCTGGTGTTTCCCTCTAGATCCTTTCTTTAAAAATGGCATATCCCATCCTGTATGGGGATAGATGTGTCCTGTCAGTGCTTTCATTTTTGTGTGTATTTCTTCATGAGCTTTCCTCATTCAACGGTCCTGAGATACCACAATGAGCTACAGAACAGCCAATGCATGGGTTCCAGTACTCACTTGCACCTTATCATTCCCAGTTATCCCCTTAGAAACTTTCTGATCCCATGGTCTCACCATGGGGATCAGATCTTCACAAGCATCTGTCCTTTGTATTTCAGATTAACAATAAAAATAAATAAATAAATAAATAAATAAATAAATAAATAAATAAATAAATAAATTGAGATGGAGGAAAAGTAGGGTAGAAACATGACTTTTTTTCACAAGCCCATAAAAATGTCAGTGCCAAAGCAGTCAAGCTGTCCAGCAATATCCAGTAGCAAGTTTCAAAGAAAGCTGCACAAAATCCGCAACAATCAGACAGCTGTCTGCATTGTAATCTTGTCTGTTTTCTGTCAAATTGGTACCTCTCTTCCGAAGTACTATTTCAACCAGCTGAGAAGACCTTGACCCTCTTCCTGGGAGGCAGCCCTGGTAGGAGGCTTGCTCAATGGCTTTATGCCTTCTTGAATAGTCCTCATTTCTTTCCCAGGTGAGAAGACAGCAGAGACATCTGTCAAGCCTTTTTTATGGCTCCAGCTTATTTGGTCAACATCAACAGAAGCTGGAAGGAGCTGGCAGGCCTCTGGAGCATCAGGCAGCCTGGTTTGTCGGAGGTGACCACAGCCCTGACACTGGCACTGCATGCCTGAAATGAGTCAGAAGTACACCCCACTTCTCCCCAGGCTCATGTTGGTGGGTTGGGGACCTTTAGAGCTAGGATTTTGAATTATTATTTCTCTGCAAGCATCAAAAGCAATTTCCAGTCATTGACTATGGCCCCAGCATGGTGGCTGTGCTGCTTCACAGTCTTCGCACTTTTCCTCAACATAATCAGAGAATCACAGAATATGTCAAGTTAGAGGGCACCCACAAGGATCATCAAGTCCTACTCCTGGCCCTGCACAGGACCATCCCCAAGAGTCACACCATGTGCCTGACAGTATTGTCCAAGTGCTTCTTGAACTCTGCCAGGTTTGGTGCTGTGACCACTTCCCTGGGGAGCCTGTTCCAGCACCCAAACCACCCTCTGGGGGAAGAAACTCTTTCTAATATCCAGTCTAAACCTCCCCTGACACAACTTCAGGCCATTCCCTCTGGTCGTGTCACTGGTCACCAGAGAGAAGAGATCAGAGTCTACCCCTCCTCTTCCCCTCACAAGGAAGCTGAAGACTGCAATGAGGTCTCCCCTCAGTCTCCTCTTCTCCAGGCTGAACAGACCAAGTGTCCTCAGCCACTCCCTGTACGGCTTCCCCTCAAGGTCCTTCACCATCTTCACTGTCCTCCTTTGGATGCTCTCTATGAGCTGAATATCCTTCCTATCGTGCAGTGCCCAAAACTGCACACAACATTCAAAGTGAGGCCATATCGGTGCAGAGCAGAGCAGGACAATCCCCTCCCTCTCTTAGCTGGCGATGCTTTGCCTGATGCCCCCCAGGACATGGTTGGCCCTCCTGGCTGCCAGGGCACTGCTGACTTGTATTCAACTTGCCATTGACCAGGACCCCCAGGTCCCTTTCCATGGCACTGCTTTCCACCATCTTGTTCTCCAGTCTGTACGTACATCCAGGTTGCCCCATCCCAGGTGCAGAATCTGGCACTTCCTCTTGTTGAATTCATATGGTTGGTGATTTCCCAGTCCTCTAATTTGTGAGATCTCTCTGCCGGGCCTCCCTGCCTTCGAGGGAGTCAACAGCTCCTCCCAGTTTTGTGTTACTGCAAACTTGCTTAGTATCCCTTCCAGTCCTGTGTCCAAGTCATTTATGAAGATGTTGAAAAGAACAGGGCCCAAGATGGAGCCCTGTGGAACCCCACTAGTGACAGGTCTCCAGTCTGATGTTACCCCATTATTACTATTACCCTCTGCGCTCGACCCATGAGCCAATTGCTCTCCCACCACATGATGTGTTTATCCAGCTGTGTGCTGGACAGTTTGTCAAGAAGGATCCTGTGAGAGATAGTATGGAAAGCTTTACTGAAATCCAAAAAGATGACATCAACTGGCTTCCCTTGATCAGCTAGGTGGGTTACCTTGTCATAAAAGGAAATCAGGTTTGATAAGCAGGACTTCCCTCTCATGAAACCTTGCTAGCTGTGACCAGTGACTGTGTTGTCTTTCAGATGTTTTTCAATACCTTCCAGAATAATCTTCTCCATAACTTTACCAGGAACTGAAGTGACAGGCCTTTAGTATTCAGGGTCCTCCTTCTTGCCCTTCCTGAAAATTAAGACAACATTCACCAGCTTCCAGTCAGCTGGAACCTCTCTGGATTCCCAAGACTGCTCAAAAATCATTGAGAGAGATTTTGCAATGACATCAGCTAGCTCTTGGAGGATTCTTGGATGAATCCCATCAGGCTTCATAGATTTGTAGGGATCCAGCTGAAGCAGCAGATCCTGCACAGTTTCAAGGAGATGTTACAAGCCTCGTGGGTAACGCTCAACACAAGGTTCAGTGATGGCACTGTCAGCTCCTTCACCACCACATGCAAAGTCCAGGACTTCCAATGAAATGCTACTTTCCATTCCAAGATACTGTCTAACATCAATATCATAAAACAGCAAGAATGAAAAGAATATATTTTTCTCTCCCTTTTTCCCTTTAAAAGCTACACAAGAGAGGCTTTATTTCAAATAATCTGGTCCTGCTTCTCCGGCTTTGTCAGTAAAATGCTTGCAGCCGCCTTCTCTCCCCAGGGAACATAGGTGTTTTCCCTTAATTTTTTTCCTCTCCTAAATTGCTTACATTTTTTCCTACAGTGAAAATCAGACCCCACACCACACAATTCAGCTAACCTATAGTTTAATCTTCAAACTCCTCAGAGTTTATATGCAAGGCACAGAGGAACTATTAAATTAGCACAATACTTCTAGAAAAAAAAACATGCTGAAAAAGGGGAGAACAAAGAATGAAGGTATGTGAATCTATAACTAACATGGGTTGCAAAGTGAAAAAGTAAAAGGAGAACATGGAGTAATTAATCTATTAAGAGTCCTTTGGTTAATAGTTAACTCAAATAAAATCTACTGATGATTTTTTAAAGTCCTGAAGGAGTTTTTAAGACATAATTTAATGTTGTATTTTTTTTCTCATGCCCTTTCCATTGCTGCCTGTGGACTCTAGCTTTAATCAGATTTCTTGTTCTTGTAAGACTTTATGAAGTCTTTCTTGATTTGCAGCCAACCAAAGCACTTTTAATAATGTATGGTAAAAGGGTTTAATTTTTAATAGGCAAGAATGGGCAAGAGCTGCTACATGCTGTAGTAGATTGGTAAGTACAGTATTCCACTATGCAGAATAGTTAGTAAAAAAGAATAATGTATTTATATCCCAAATGTTATTGAAAACATGTTTATTTTATTACTAGCACCAGTGTATAATTGAAGAACCTGTCTAATCTGGAATTATTGTTCACACCTTATTTACCAAGAAGACAAAGTCATTTTCAGCTTGTTACCATAATAACTCGAGCCTCTCATTGTTTTCTGTCTTTCACGCTGTTCTGCTGCTCCAAAACTCAAGGAAAGAAAAAAGAAAATAAAAAAGAAAAGGTTAAGTTACACATCTGTATCCTGGACTCAGCTAATCAAGGTGGAAAATATCTTCAAAGACTGGTGGCTGATTCCTAGGGGTTAACATTAAAATAAGGTTATTTGTGCCTTGGTATTTGTATGCATTTGTCCTTTGTTTATTACCA
>JAWWLV010000088.1:32443425-32461257 GCA_035041135.1 Platyrinchus mystaceus | reverse complement strand
CTTCTCTCTGAGCCTCAGAAAACACTTTACCTAACAAAGTCTGATGAAAGGCCTGTTTTGCAGTACACTTTGGTACACTTTGGTACAATGGACAAGTCCATGCTGATCTGTTGATCAACAACAGATTGTTGATCAGTGGAAGTCCGAGACCCAGGCTAAAAAGTAGAAGTCTTGTCTTGCCTGCCACAAAAGGTGTTATTCTTTCTTGAGTCAGGAAAACTGGGATCTTTAAGTGATTTACAGTCAAATGAACAGCAGAAGGAAATGCCCTGAACCTTGAGCTGTGTTTCTGGTCTTGCAAACCTCACTGCACATCATGTGAACCAAGAGCAAATAAGATTTGCAAGAATCCCTGAGCAGCAATAGAAGCTGCCTTTTTAAAGCACATATCACCTAGCAATAGGAAAAGGGTACACATCAATTGGCATTAATGATGGCTGCTACGGGAGGAAAGCAGAAGCCCAAACATTGGCCTAGCAGCGAGTACAATTAGGTGGTCCTCTTACTGCAAACTTCACAGCATGGATACAGGAGATGGCTGTTGATTTATTTTCCCTCAGCAGAAGAACAGCCAGGTGAAAACTACATAAAGGAGGAATTATGCTATGCTGTGCAAAATTTCTGTTTGGCTTGAGAGTATGTGAGCCAAGAAAACAATCAATGATAGTGCAATGAGTGAAGAAGGGGTACAACAGGCAACATACATTGCTCTAGCTATCACTCACGAGATTATTTATTATCCATAGAAAGATATTATTCATGAATTGGGAAAAAGCAAGGAAAGGACTCCAGTAAATCAATTGACAGACCATTGAGGCTTACTGGCATGAATTCTAGTAGGGTTCAGGTACTCCCAGCCTTCCTTGCCATACAAGTAATATTTATGTCTATTATTAAAGTCTCCATGCAAAAACACCAGGCTTATTTTAGATTCTGACTTAAGTTTATAGAAAGGACAGCTGACAATCTACTGATAAATTTATAAGTGCAAGGGCTCATCATGTGGTTGATTTCAATATATCATTTGGATAGATTTAGTGGAATGTAAAGTGACACTTTCGGTTTACCCTCAGAAGGAGCCAGACTTGGGAACCTGGCATTTAAAATCTGTCAGTTTTAGATTCCCTTCAACTGCTTTTGCAACTGTCTTTTGCATATTTTCTTCAAAATATTTTCTTCAAAATATGACAACTGGGCTAGCCTTAGCAATCACAGACCACTAGAAATTTTCAAACTCTAAACAGGACATTTTAAAAATTGCCTCAAGTTTAAAAGCAGCCAGTAGAAGAATTGGTAATGCTTTCATTAGTGACAGCCACTAAAATACATCTAGCGCAGATCCATGGACAACCACAGATACCTGATTTGCATTTGTGCTGCTCTCCTGATCACATAAAGTGTAGAAGGGCTTCAGCTAGTGCCACTCAGATCTTTTGGAGCACAGAGTATGGATGAGAAAAATCTGTGCATTAGGAAAGAAAAGAGAGGCTTATGGTATCCTTATGTGCATTTTATCTCAAGAACAATGGACAGTGTCAAATACATTTTTTCTTCTTTTCATATCTATGCACATATATCCTATACAATGATTGACCAGAAGGTCAGTCCTACGGCCTTACTCAGAACTGTATCCAATTAAAATTTTGGTGAAAACCAACAAAAAATGGATGTCTCTTACAGTTGCCATCCAAGTTATTCACTCAGAGGCCTAAAGTTAACTGGTGAAAGAAATATTCTAGACAGGCTTTCAGAAAACTGAGACACCTTTGTAGGCTACCATTGTACTTGTAATGTTAGAAAAGTATATGGTTATAATAGTTTTCTAAAAACAGAAGGTATTAAATGCTATTAAAGTTCATTCCATCCCTTTATGACCGTCCTCCAACCTGCTGACAGTGCATAAAGTGAAAGGAAAACCAGAAGGTTGTTTCCTTTTTTTACAGGTCTTAAAAGAGGAGTCAGGTGATTAAAACAGAGATAGATCAGAAAAACTTTGCACAGGAAAATTAATTTTGCTACATCTCAAATTGTCAGAGGCACCCAAGTACTACTTTGTCTCACAGAGCAGCACCTTGGCAGACAATTATTTCTTTTAAGGCTCTGCTTTCAAAAGGAGGTTGGACCACATGATCTCCAGATCGCCCTTTTAACCCAAACATTTTACGGTGATTCTAGAGTTCTTCAAGATTGAAAAGTGCAAGGCTAAGACAAAACTGTTACTTCACAAAGGAATCTTTATGTCTATTTCCTTATATACCTTTATAACTTTGATCCCAAGTCCCTCACCAAGTGTAGGTCACTTGCAACAGCAGAAGGTTTCCTAGTCAATAGAAATAATGGTACAGCTAGGCAGGAGCATTTAATAGTTCCCATTTTCTGAAACATGCTGACTACTTAGCTATTTTCCCCTATTTTGTCATATTTAGGATACTTATTCTGGGTTTGAAGCATTTGGACCTGGAACACTTCCTATTTGGATGAATTAGTGAAGGAGAACAGAGAGGAACTTTTTAAAATCAGTTGCTTCTCCTAGCTGCTTAGCTCTGTGGATACTTAAAATACATCTACATCTTGGGGTAATAAAAGTGTTTGGAATTTATTATGTGGCTAACATGGAGAAATGTACTTGTAAAAGAATGGAGACAAGCTTTCTTTGAACTCTGTTGTTGAGGAGAAAGGCTCAAGGAAAACATAAAAGCAGATGTTGCGTGCTGAGCTTGTCTTTCATTGTGGTTACCATTTTGACTAAGTACCTACTTGCCTTTAGAGACCATCATCAATTCTGAGAGCTGCAAGTTTGCCTCTCCCTCAAGAGACATTTCAAATGAAATCATATTGCCTAATTAGGCAGATGATTTCTTGAGGCAGCTATGAAAGAAAAGTCAGAAGTTTAATTTAGATGCTTGTGAAGACATTAAGCACCAGTGGAGGTACTGCAGGACACCTATAGTGCAGTTATACTGGGATCACATATGGCTTATGGAATCTTGAAAGAAGTGTGAACACAGGTGATTCTGAATTGCTCTTGACATGACAAGTGTGTGGAAAGGGCAGGGGAAGGGAAAAGAGCAGACAGTTTTCAGATGGTACTTCCTGTGTCAGCTCAGCCCCCACCACATGCTTCTAGAAGTTCTATATTTCAAGACATTTCCTAACAAATGTATTCTTGCTCACATTTATACTGCATATGATTTTATGAATCCATAAGAGTGGCCTGGAGGATTGCAGAGCCCACCCTCGTCTCAGATGTATAACAAGTGGTAAATTCTTTCTGGATCTCATTTGCCTCTGCTGCTAAGCGCAGATGGTGCAGATACTGCAACATGTGTAGAAGAGATTTTCTTAGTTATTCCAGAAATCACTGAGATGAGGATACAGTAACTTGGGCTGACTGAAATGGAACACGCAGGAAAAGGTTTGCAGGTAATATATAAGATAATGGGGGTTTTTTTCCCACTGTTTTCCAACATGTAGCAGGAAAATATTCCCATTTGTTAATATTATTTTGACAGTGAATAATCTATTTTTTTTTTGCAATGCTTTTCTCTTAAATCACTATTGCATCATATACTCTCACAGATCTGTGGCAAAATTTCCTGTTCAGACCCTCACCAGAGAATAAGCACGAGAGACGTCACTGTGTGGGCATGTGTACCTATTCTGTCTCTAGATACTTGACTATCAGAAAATTTGATAAGCAGCAGCCTTAACTAAAACAATTCAACCCTCTATAAGCCTGTATTGGACAGTATTATTCATACAAGGGATACATTGTCACCCTGAAACTGTATAAGGTCTTTGCAAAATATAAATTGACCAGGTAGCCTGACCCTGCCATCGGTCTAGGGTAAATCTAAAGTAACTCCAATAGAATCTGTATTGACATGACATGGAAACTGAGTGCAATTTAACTTATAACTAAGTTAAAGATTTGCCGAAGTTGTGTGTGAAGAAGCTGCCGCATGCAATTAGGCAACATTTTTCATATGAACAAGCCAAAAGTAGGGCACAGGCCCTAGAATGAAAATTACTTTAGTGCCTAGAAAATAAATGTTTAACTGTTTCTTCTAACATGCAAGTCACAGCTTCATATTCTGGTTTATGTCATAAAATTAAAAAGAATTCTATGTAATTAATTTGATAATCTGAATAGTCCACCGTTATGCTCAAATGAAAGATACACGTAAATACATTGTATACAGAAAACCTGACTCGGAGATACAAAACTTGATGTCGGTTCTCTAAAGTAAGAGCAAGACATTTGGGATTACTGAAATGCGATGTAAGCCTTTCGAATTCCCGTCGTTGCAAAACTGGCCCGTGGCCACGAGAGGGCAGAAGGAACAGCCCTTGTAAAGCCGGATTTTTGTGAGAATCCCGTATTTCCTCACAGAACCTGGGCTGTAAATTGCCACAAGAAGCTCCTGGAGGAGTTAAGAAAATGCAAACTACACAGTTAGCTTTACAAAATCTATCTCATGAACAAAAAACAGCCTTAACAAATCTGGTCATCTCAAATTTCTGTCTTTAAATAACTATTCCTAGAACAAGTAAATTAAAAGAAGAAAAAAAAAAAAGAAAAAGAAAAAAAGAAAAAGAAAAAAACACTTAAAAATTACAATGGCATTTGACATAAAGTCTGAAGAGAGGATTTCTTGCAGTGTGTATCAAGCTGTTTATCAGTGCTTTCTAACTTTTGCCTTTTAACACCAGCTTAAGGATAAGAATACATATCATTTCTCACTTCAGTAAACAGCTTGCTCTGTCTCTTTTTGGATCTGAATGTGTATCTTATGTGTAGTTTTCACAATATCATGGCTATTAAAAGCAGTGAGAAGTCCAGAGAATGATGTCTCAACCTTCTTCACTGAAATGCTCACATCCCTCTATTTTCTTCACCAAAATTAGGGGGAAACTATTAATTAGATAAATTACTTTTCTCCCTATTTACCGGAATGGGACTCATCTTTCCTTGGCCCACCACCACATAGGTAACATAGCTTTATTCACTTAGAAATGATGTTTCTATTTTTGGTTTCTACTGGCTGTGCCACACTTCACCATCTGAAGCATATTCAACTTGGAGAGGGTACTGGTTTAAGATTGCCTTGGCAAGTCATCTTTTCTGCATTAGTCAATTGGAAGGTTATAAGATCCCTGAGCTGAGATCATATATCTACCACAGCTAACCACAAATTACTATTTTATCTGTCTGATGGAGCCATCAATTCATTTTAATCCCTGGGAGGGGAATATTTTGCTTAAGAAGGAGGATTATTCTTTGAATTCAAGGTGTGCCCTGTTGTAAGGCTCCTTCCTCCCTTTGCCCAGCAAAAGGGATAGTTTTCTTTATCCCACTTTCCACATAACTGCTAGAGCATGGGAACAACTTTTGACAGGCCTTGACTCTGGGATTGTAGGAGCAAGCAGTCAACAGCGCAGTGGAGTAAGAGGAAAACTGTGGGCAAATACTCAAGAAAAAACATAGAGAGGTACAAATGGAAATACTACATGGAGAACTCACTGAGGAGCATATTTAATATGCTTAAGTATATAGCTTGAGTAGTAAAGTTGTCAGGCTTTAAACTGTCATTTTTAGAATTGGATTGAGGTTACCTTTGCTTAGGTCTCCTGAACAGCCTGGGACGAATTCTGAAATGGTCATGCTTCTTAATACCACCTTGTTTCTGCTTTTGTCTCCTGACTTCCACAGCATTTTAGAAGTAGAACTGGTTGTGACAAGCTTATTCTCTGTATTTTTCGTGACACAAGGTGCATGAAAAGCACAAGAGTGTTTTACTTAGCAGTCTTGAAAAACCTTTAAAACACACATACATGAATCTATGGGCCCTGCTGGGATGAGTGCTGAAGGACCTGGCTGATAACATCTTGAGGCCACTCTAAACCTTGAACAATCATGGCAACTGGGAAGGGTGTTTGAGGACTGGAAGAATGTAAATGCCACTTGTATCTTCAAAAAGGGCAGGAAGGAGGACCCAGGCAACTTATTTCCATCCCTGGAAAGAGAAGGAACAACTCATACTGGAAACCACTTCCAGGCACATGAAGGACAAAGTGATTGGGAGCATGGACTCAGCAAGGGGAAGTAATGGCTGACCAACCTGATGATGACCTGCAACGAAATGACTACTTGGTAGACATAGTGAGAGCAAGGGACATTGTCTACTTCAAGTCATGCTTTTGACACTGTTTCCCATGAAATCCTCATAGAGGAGCTGATGAATTATAGTCTGGATGAGAAGACTGAAAACTGGCTGAATGGTTGGGCCCAGAGGGTGATGATCAGTGGTACAAAGTCTAGTTGGAGGCCAATAATGAGCAATGTACCCCAGGAAGCAACACTGAGGCCAGCCCTGTTCAATGTCTTCATTGATGATCTGGACTGTGGGGTAGAGGGCATCCTCAGCAAGTTTGCTGATGATAGAAAACTGGGAGGAGTGCCTGATACACCAGAGGGTCATGATGCCAACCAAAGGGATCTGAACTGTCTAGAGAAATGATTGAGAGGAATCTCATGCAATTCAACAAAGCCAAATGGAAAGTCTTGCATATGGGGAAGAACAACCCCAACACCAGTACATGCTGGGGGCTGACCAGCTGGAAAGCAGCTTTGCAGAAGAGGACCTGGGGTTGCTGGTGGACACCGAGTTGGACAGGGACCAACAACATGCCTTCTCTATAAGGAAGCTAAATGGTATCCTGGACTGCATGAAGAGGAGTGGCCAGCAGGTTGAGGGAAGTGATCCTTCTCCTCTACTCAGCGCTGGTGAGGCCACAACTGTAGTACTGGGTTCAGTTCAGGACTCCCCAGAAGAGGGGAAATGGAGCTACTGGAGAAAGTCCAGTAAAAGGCCACTAAGACAATGAAGGGTCTAGAACACCTCTCTTATGCCAGAAGGTTGAGAGAGCAGGGACTGTTCAGCCTGGAGAAGAAAAGGCTCGGGGGAATCGGGGGAATCTCATCAGTGTGTACAAATACCAGAAGGGAGGCTGCAAAGAAGATGGAGCTGGGCTCTTTGCATTTGTACCCAGTGACAGGACCAGAGGCAGTGGACCCCAACTGAAACAGAGAGTCTGTCTGAACATAAGGAAGCACTTCAGATTGTTAGGGTGACTGAGCACTGGCCAGGTTGTCCAGAGGGGCTGAGAAGTCTTCCTCCTTGGAAACATGGTCCTAGGAAGCCTGTTTAGGTGACCCTGTCTGAGCAAGGGGTTGGACCAAGTGAACTCTAGAGGTCTTCTCCCACCTCAACTATTCTGTGATTCTATGATTTTGTGATGTCCATCTTTCCCCAACACCACTGTCGCATCAGCACAGAACATCAGCACAGAAACCACTGCAGCCTGGTAAGGGAGCGATACAGAGATGCATGAAGGACCTTCATCCTCACAATTATTTGTTTTCCAAAGAAACTCACTAACCTGGTGATTACCAACTTAGGTACAGACAGATTTACATGTAGAGGTGACCTCTTTTGTGTGAAAATTGGGAGTGCAGAAGTTATGTCCTAAGCCTTTTTCCTCCGGTCAGCACACCCTCTACAACAACAAATGAGGCAGGTCATTCCCATCATATCTTAAAACCACAACTGTAAATCTTCCATAGCATTTTTTTGGAAGGAAATAACAGAGATTTTTCAACAGTTGAGTAATTAATGAAATGAATGAAAAGATTCTGCTTAGCTTTTCCATACATCCAGCTCCAGCCTAGGATGAAGCATGAAAAAGAAACACAGAAAATATTTTTTTTAGATTATATTGAACTTGTGAACTCTGGAAATCACTGATACAACTATATCACTTGCACATGGCACAAACATTAAAGAGTAGTTCACTTTAATGTGATGGCCAAGCCATCCATGTTAAAAACAAACCAGTGGTCCAAAATCATAATAAACCCATTACTGGCTCTACTGGATATTAACAACATGACAGTGCATTTAATAGGTATTCAGAAAAGCTATTTATGTATTATCACTTGCCAAAAGACATTCTTTCAGCTTTTTTCACACTGCTTTTCCAAGAAAAGTAGGACCTCCAGCTAATTTTGCTCTGATTGGTGAGAAAAACAACAGAACAAAAGCACTCTTTTCAAACACATCCATTTATTTTGATGCCAATTCAACTCAAACAAAAACCACATTGAGAGAAAAGAAAAGGTCAGCAGAAGAAAGTAAACCAGATCAAAATCTATCAGCATGTCTGTCAAACGTAGGAAGGCAGAAACACCCAGCAAGCCAACTGACCAGAATCCAAACTCCACCAGTGGCCAGGTCCAACTGTTTGAAGGATGGTGTGAAAATCCCACACAGGACCTAAGCAAAGAATATTGGTGTCTCCAAGACTGGGAATAAAAATTGGCACTATACAGAAGTGAATGTATACACTGCTGTGCTGCCTGCCTTACTTGAAATCTACTCAGGCTCAGCCAATTTGTCAGGAATGGAACCAACACCCACATGATTTCACTCAATTATTCCCAATCAAATTTTCTGTAACTGGCTTGGCTTGTGATTGTATTTACTGCTTTATTCAGGAGAGGTAAAACTGCACATCACCTATGTGTGTCTTGGATCCCAGCTGCCAGGTGTTCTCTGACATCCTCCACCCTCATACAACAGTTAACCACCAGCTGGCATCACCAGCTGCCTCATTCTGTGTGTCACTCCAGAAGATCCCAAACAGCCTCTCACTGTGATGTCAAATTCTACCAGAGCACAAGACGAAGCATAGTCACAGTGCACTGGACTGAATGAGAAGGTAGGCTTAGTTCTGAGTTCTGCCCTACACAGTTTCTTATTAACGTTTTCTTCCAAAGAGACGGACAATAAAGCTTGGGATGAGAGAGGCTTTTCCCCAAAAATTGTCTCCTGTTTTGGAGTAATATCTCTTTGGGGTTCTGTAAACACAATATTTGAAAGGTTATTACATTTAGAAATCAATTTTGGATAGGTATCATTTCTCAGAATAATCATTTTCCTATGCCTTTCTGCCTTCTCCCACCGGAAGCTTTTCCTCATCAAAGCTTCACAGTGAGATGATTCATTCTCTTGACCTTGGATTTCTGAAAGCTCTGGGGCTGAAATGTGTATTCTCATGGCTCCTACTTTGGAGAGAAATCATCCTGGAAACTAGTGAGTTCTTTTGTGGGTGATTTCCCCTAGATCAATAAGGATTTGGGACTTCAGTCACTGAGCTCTAATCCCCTTGGCTTCTTCTACCAAAGAATTGGGCCAGTTTGCCAGGGAACAGAACTGGACAGACAGTGTGTGTCCTTCTGCATGCACTGGCCTGTGTCCATGCACACTGTTCATAGGGATGTCTTTACCCTTGTTCTGGATCCTGCTGCTAAAGGGAAGTGTGAATGGCCACGAACCTGAGGTCCCCAAGCCAGCCACCTGGAAGTGCTGTGCAATGAACAATTTTTCTGAAGATGAAGGCAAGTTTAAGGATTTGCATGGTGGCTTTGGAGTAGTGCAGCTGCCGGGACATGGGACATATAAGTTCAGAACCCTTTTGGCAAGGGCTTATGGGTTACTGCCTATCAGTGGGACTGGTGTTGATATGCTGGATAAGACTGCAGATGGGTATAAGTCTGTATGTATGTTGTGGATTTGGAGCAGAATGCAGTCAGATCACGATCTGGTGCTACGGATGATGATTGAAATGCCAGGAGACTGATGAAGTAAAATTGATGGCATAGATCCCTGCCTCAGTTGGCATCTGCTGCTGTGGAGTTGCAAGGAAAACCTATGAAATGTGGCACCTCACTATATGTGCAACAGGCAGGGGCAAAAAAATCTACTAGTCACAGGCTCCACCTGTAATTCTGGCAGCTAGAAATACATGTCTGAGAAAGGTTAATAAAGCTGGAGAGAGAGGAAATTCTACTAAGGTCTGAATAATGTGGACTCAGAACTACATTACATTATAGAACCACAGTAGTTCTGCTGGAAGGAAAGTCTGCCTTCTGTTTCTTGCCCACTTGCAGATTGTGGATGAACAACTCAGAATATTTTTCTCATTGCAAGTCAGTTGTACTTGAATCTGAATCACCAGGATGAGATTCCCGTAGTGCTCATGCAGATATCATAGCAGACCACCCAACACTTTATAAACTGCCAGCATGATAGAACTAATTTGATTTTTCTTCACTTGAATATGTAACATCAGCTTCTTCTTTTCAAAAACATATGGCCCAAACCCCCAGATATCCTAGAAGAATAACATACTTCAAATATTTTCAAATTACTTTCCTATTTTAATATGGCAAAGCAAAATCTTTTGCATTTTATTGACATATTCCAGAGAAGGAGAGGGCTTGATCATAATATCCTTTTTTGTCAAAGCTTTGCATAAGTCAGGAAAGCAAACATGTCCCAGTGAGATGAATATTTATTGCTCTGTTCTCCTTGAGACCCCTCAGACTCCTCTTGCCATTGTAAAATCTATATGCCAAATCTAGCAGACATTAAGAGCACAGCAACTCTGTGGCCTAAAGGTACAACTGAAAATGTAAGGGGGTCAAACAAAGGACTCTCAGCCTTCTCCATGTGATGAGCCACTGGGTTTTAGTTTTGTCACAGCTTGTGGAGAGCAGAATGCTTCCCTTTGTATTTGTGAACTTATACTAGACATGCCCCTACTGTGCTTGTCATAGAGCAAACGGGCTCCTGGGGGCTTCCTCAGGATTCTCCCAGTAGAAGCAGAGCACAGACACAGGGAATGCTCTGCTGGCTCTTGGTGGATGGGGGAGGAAGCAGTACCGCTTCTTTGTCTACTCCATCTCAGAGAGAGGACTCTTTGTCACTGTGAACTAGAGCTTCACTGGGTAGAAGGTGCAAGTCCTGGTGCTTTTACACAACAGAGCGGCTCACAACAGAGGTAACTTGTTTAGGTATAAATGCCCACATGGCATTCTGAGAGAGCACAGGGGTTTATACTGACCTAACACAGCACCTCTCCTCATGAACAGCTGGTCAACCAGTATTGAAATACAATTGCAAGTGAAAGAAAGACTAAAGAATTTCCCCTCAGCACAGAAGTAGAAACCAAGAACCTTTGATTCAAATGAGGTACTAACTTCACTTCAAATTCCTTCTTGTCCAACTGTCTCACAAGAAAGGTAAGAACATAACTTGTAAAGGTAAATTATTCCATTAGAAGTATTTTATATCAATTTACTGTTACCAAAAGTATTTTCTCATGATTATGTTTTTCTGGTAAGACACATCTTTTTCTTTTTCCTTTAATGAACCAAAATATCCTCTACTTTGTCCAATTTAGTCTGTCAGTTTCCTGGGAAACATGTTCATTACAGCTGAAGAGAGGACTGCTAAAATACATTTTACTGTGGCTTTAGCACTCAAAATCTCCTGAAATAATTTTCATAAATAATAAAACCAATATGTATATTACATTTCTAATACAGAAAAAAAATGACCATATTTCACCAACATCTATCATGCTAGTCTTTGATCTACTCCTGCTTTAAACTATATCTTTTTCTAGATTACAGGTTGACTTAGAATAACTGAGATACGCTTTTCAATTAAAATTTAAAATTACAGGAAGTCTGCATTTTGCTTTCATAGTCATTAATGTGTAATTGTGAAGTTCCAGGAATCTGTGTGGTTTTATTGGATTTTGCAGGCTCCGTTATACTATTAGCTAGGCTGCAGGATATGGCAGAATTCCTGCAGTTTTCAAAGGTCTGTAAAGCTGAACCTCCATGCTGCTTGGTACTCTTGACAGGTTTTTTTTTAATCTAAATTTCTGTTTTTTCCATACATAACAGTTTCCAGAGTGAGCCTCAAATCCTCCAGTGTTTTTTCATGTGAGATTTTATTTCTTTTGTTAGCACAATCAGGTCTTAGTTTCCATTTTTCTGACAGCCTTCTGGTTTACTACCACTGATAACTTCTTCCATTATTTGTAATATCTCATATACAACATCTGAATTCCAGTCACAGTACTTTGATATTATTGGATTATCACACTTGTTAAACTGTTTCTTGATGCCTCCCACTTACATCTCTGCCCTGAGGCAAGTTTTTGTGGTATTCCTTCCATTACAGGAATTTGGTGAATTTCCATCTGCACTTTTTAAACTATTGATAGACTTGAAAGTTTACTGAATTATAGGCCTGATCTAAATTGTAATAAATGTACAGGTAGGAATCATGTTGGCTACAAAAGATACCCAAAAAAAGGAAATATTATGCTCAAAATGGGCTGTGATGTCAGGATCTGAATGCATCAGCAAAGCATCTTTCAGGTGACAACTATGTTAGCCCCAACTCTGAAACACAAACATGAAAGGTTTACAAACATAGCCTGCTTATAACATTCTTTTCTCTGTGAACAGGAAAATCTGTATTGTAACACATGTAGAAAGCTACATTTTTCTGTTACTGTAAACACACACTCACATGAACTCAGCAATCCATGCCTGGAAAGAAGGGGGCTGCATATTTTACAATATCATACATGTATTAAAAATGTGGCATTTTTTCCTATTCATATAAATACAAACAAACACATAGAACAGTTGTTCTCAGCTTTTAAAAATAATGCATCGATGAATTTTATTACATTATCTTCTTGGACTAGAGTATTTGTTACCAATATTTGCACTGATAAAGAGTGCCCCTGAATAACCAGAGGCACGTACATGTATTTGTTTAATGCTAGATTGCAAATATATATACAAAGAAGGTATCTACAGATTTTACCCTATGATCAGGTAGTCAGATAGTGAGATTCAGCATTGATATACTAAGATTATATATATAGGTGTGTGTGTATTTATATAGGTTTATTGGTAAAAGTTAATTTAACAAAGTTCAGCCAATCCCATTAAAAAAACAAAATCACTGAATTCCAAATCGATATGTCACTCAGTGACTATGCCACTTGGCAAGTATCGTGAACTACAGGAGATGTGTAGAGTCATACAGTTGGTGCTGAGGATGTGAGGTGCAGAAAAAATATATATCAAGTGCCCTTTACTTTGGATTAAGTCTAGTGTGATTCCAGGGACTGAGGTTCCATTTGTGGCTGCAGTACCCTCCTGGTGAATTTCTGGAGCACATCTCCCAGATAATTTCATCCAGAAGGAACACAGTTCATGTACTCCAAGACCAAGACACTGCAACACAGAGACCATTGGAAGATTCACGTCAAAAGTGGACTCCTGATCCAGATTAAAATGCCAGTGTGAATAAGAACTCTCTTTCCAAAGACCTTCTGGAAGCTGTTGGCAACAGACCCCCTTTGATGTGTTGGATTCATGCACTGATCAAACCTGGAGCCCTTCACAAGCTCACAATTTAAGACATGGTATTCATACACTCTGGTTTGAGCTCCCCACAACAAAACAAATATGAAGGGGGAAATGTAACTTTTTAATAATAAAGGAGACACTAGCAAACTGATGTTCTGATCCCAGAACATTAGTTGTTTAGTGGTGTAGGGTTTTTCTCAGAACAAAGGAGCCAGAAAGATGGAAGTTGTCTGTCAGAATTCAGAATAAAGTTATAATTGTGGAACTTAGAAACAGTAATAGTCCCTATTAAATCATTGACTAACTATATTGTTGTGACTCTTAAGGATTGTTCATGATAAAATCTTTAAAAATGTGTTCAACATAGCCCTCTTTTGACAGTCTCTGGGCTGAGACATTTTTTCATGTGTCCTTGAGATCTTCAATATCACTAGATCAATATCAGGTCCTTTGTGAGAAGGAGAATTGAAAATATTTTAAGTTTAACACAGTCCTATTTGGGTTGAATAGATGATCAGACCTTTGGATACAATGCTTCTCTTTTATGTCTAAGGTAAAGTGGTTGTTCTGCAACTTAGTAGCCCACACATAGCAGTTCGCAGGAATGGTTTATTAGTGTTTCCAATGAGGGTTGGCCTAATGAAGACAAACATCACAGCCACAGAGGTGACTTGACATATGCCTGCTTACTTTCAGAAAGGGGAAACAAAGGTTTAGACAGAACTTAAGAAATGGATGCTTGGGTTTCCTTCCAAAACTAAAAACCTGTAAAGTTTTCTGATAATCTATGGCACATCAGATTCTATTTTGGTTCATCACACTGTACAAACATATTTTCCTTTGCTCCCTGGCAAAATGGATAAAGGAACAGCATCAGACAGCAGCAGTGATGCTGAACCACACAGAAGGAACTACATGACAGGAGGACACTGCACTGCCAAGAAACTAGGGGGAACAAAGTACAATGTACCAGCCCTGCCTGTGTCTTGTAGATCATGACCTCTCCCATAGATTTTCTTAAGATTTATTTAGATATCTAGGACTTTGTCACATTTTGAGTCAAAATGTACTCTGAGAAGTTTCTGGAGCCATTATTGTAAATTACTTAAACGTCTGTACTCAAAAATAATTTTAGGATTGTAATGCTCATTGAAATGCTCATAGGTACATAATAATGAGCCTATTTTCCTCTCACGTTTTACGAGATGTGTGCTTGGGGATGTTACTCTACCTTTGAAACAATGTAAGACAAAATCAGAATTAGAGAAACCTTACACCTGAAACACACCGTAAGCCTGAATACAGGTAGTACCTGTAGAGTGGCACTTCTTCCCAATATAGCTTAATAAGAAACACCCCCTCCCTTTGTTTTCAAAGTAATGCTAGCAAAGATTAATAACATTTCTGCCTACACAAGGATTTTTTTAGCTGATACACCTTGCTCCATCAGGAACACACATGCAGAAACCTAGAGCAATGCCATACTTTGGAGCACAGTGCAGAGAAACTGTGCCCTGTCAGAGCAAGTTGGAATATCTGCATGATTCACCACAGCCTGTGCTGTGATAGCAGCGCTGTGGTTACACTGTGGTCAACAAAGGCACTCCTGGTCTGCAGCCATGTCCAGCTGCTTCACTCCTTAGTAGAGAAACACACAATATCAGAAAAAGATGGTAGTACAGATAAGGTGCAGCTAAACAAGAATAGGGGTCACTCAGTGATGGAAGGGCTGACAACACACAGACATGGTTGTGGGTTCCCAACCTATTCACCTAAACATCACTCTCTCTGGTTTCATGAAGACAGCACACCAGTAAAATACCCCGAGGGTGATCATCCCCAGCACATAATACAGCAGTTCATTACTTCCATGATAAGGTTTTCAGAAAATCCTGACAGATAAGTCAAATTTAAATCGCTCAGTTCGGCTCTTACATAATCACAGAATCATAGAATATCTCAAGTTGGAAGGGACCTGTAACAATCATTAGTCCAACTTCCTGCTTCTTGCAGGACTTGACTCCTTAATAAGATGGTTGAATGTGCATGTGTTCTTCTGACTGAAAAATTCTTGCAACCCAAAAGAAAAGGAACTTTTAAATTTTCTGTGAGTTTGATGTCATCTCTATAACTCTGTAAGCCAAAATTATGTGAGGTGAACACACATCAAAACACATCAAACTGCTTGATTTCAAATTACACTGACATATGGAAATGTACTGGGTATCCTCAGTCACTAGCACATCCATATGAAGTGGGCGACACAGATTGCATTCAGTGTGAATTACAGCTACTAAACAATAACATTTCTCCTCCCTCTCTAGAGATGGAGAGGAAAAGTTTTCAAAGGCATAAATAAAAAATTCTGAAATCAGTGGGAATTAGATACTAAAGCTTCCATCTGTTCTGTTGCATATATTTGCTGTCCATATGCCTCCCTTACTGGGAGGACAGTGCAGGTATCTACATGCTGGCAGCTGGGACTCAATTACACTGTAAGATGTACGTGCTGCATGTATCTATCGCCTTCTTTCTTCCTCTCACAGATCAAAACATAATAGACTTGATCCAACCTTCATTAAACAATTGTCCATCAGAGTTGTACTAACTTATCCTAGTGACAGTTCACCGTAATAGCATTACTCACAATAAGCTAAGTCAGAGACATGAAAATAAAGCCAAGTTGTCATTGTTTAAAAGATTTCAGATAACTATCACTGTTGCTGCCATCAAAGTATATTTTGGAGGGTTGTGGTTTTTTTTTTTCTTTCAGATATAAAGAGTTCGGGAAATCCCTACATTGCTGCAATCTTCCCTGGAGAGCAGAAAGAGAGCATGGAGGAACTGCACTACCTGTACTGCCAGAAAACAAGAGAACAAAGACAAAGAACCTCCATGTACATTTGTTAAAGGACAAAAGACATAAAGGCCTTAGGGTAGTGGTACAGACTCTTGGCCAGTGTAGGCTACACATATACTTCTCACAGTTAAAATTCTTAAGGGAAATGCTTTTACCATGAAAAGCTCCAGGCAGTTAACAGGTTGGAAAGCAATGTAGAGATGTGCAAGTATCTGCATTCTGAAAATGGGCACTTTAACCTTTTATTCTTTTCACAATACCTAAATATTAATGTGGAAATATTGTGCTACTCACAAATCTCTGCACAGTATTTTGCTGAAAACACTTGAAGTTCCTAATTTACATATTTATTTTTTGTCCATCATTTGATAATTATTTAATGATTGCTGTTGCCCCAAACACCCCCCCTGACCTTGAAGATCTCACTTCTGGCCTAATTTACAGTATCCACAAACACCATAGGTATAAAAATGAAAAGTCAGTGCTCAGCTTTTTCAGAAAGCTGTTTCAAAAGAAGAGATCTGTCTAAACAACAGCTGAGAGGAAGAACTCTGGGATATACTTTTGGAGTCAAGGCTCCTTTTCCTAGCCTCTTACCACAGCCAATTTTTTTCTTTAGAATATAGTGGAGCTGGTGCCACTTCCACTGAAACCAGTTCCAAAACTTCTTGTTCATCATGACAGCATAAATTTAAAAAAAAAAAAAATACTTCCTGATAGATAGGCAAATGATGATGCCAAATCTCTGTTGAAATCTACCCTACTCAAGTAGGTTTCAGATCACCATTACTGACTTTTAGGAAAGCTTTCAAAGCAGAACATGTTGCTTAGGCCTCAGAGAAGTCCAAGGATAGTCCTGCAGTCTTCCTTGGAGAACAGGAATGGAAGATGCAGACTACAACAACCAGGAGTTAAAACATAACTCAAAGACTGGAAACATGCCTCCCTGTTCTGGTTCTCCTCTGTGTTACCATGACATAACCTCTAGGTAAAAGGATCATGGAATATCTCAAGTTGGAAGACACTCATTAGGATTATCAAGTCCAAATCCCTGCTCCTCACAGGACTACCTAACACTAAACTATATGACTAAAAGCATCATCTAGACGCTTCTTGGACCCTAACAGACTTAGTGCCATGATCACTTTCCTGGAGAGTCTATTCCAGTGACTGGCCATCCTCACAGCAAAGAACCTTTTCCTAATATCCTGCCTGAACTTCCCCTTCATGCCATTTCATTGTGTCCTATCACTGGTCACCAGACAGAGGAGATCAGCACCTGCCCCTCCACTGCCCCCCTTGAGAAAGGTGCAGACTGTGTTGATGTCACCCCTCAGCCTTCTCTTCTTCAAGCTGAACAAACTAAGAGACTTCAGCCGCTCCTTGTAAGTCTTGCCCTCGAGGCCTTTCACCATCTTGGTCGTCCTCCTCTGGACACACTCTAATAGTCTGACGTTCTTCCTATATTAAGGCACCCAAAACAGCACATAGTGCTCGAGATGGGGCCACATCAGTGCAGTGTAGAGCAGGGGACACACTTCCCTCAGTTGGCTTGCTACTCTGTGCTGGATGAACCCCTGGATATGGCCGGCCCTTCCACCTGCCAGGGCACACTGTTAACTCATCAACCCAAACACCAGATCTCCTTCCCCAGGGCTGCTCTCCA
>JAWWLV010000088.1:32410418-32443325 GCA_035041135.1 Platyrinchus mystaceus | reverse complement strand
GGCCCTTCCACCTGCCAGGGCACACTGTTAACTCATCAACCCAAACACCAGATCTCCTTCCCCAGGGCTGCTCTCCAGCCTTTCATCCCCCAATTTGTACATATAACCAGGATTACTGCATCCCACAGGGAGAATCCAGCACTTGTGCTTGTTAAATGGTGCTGATGGGACTTCCATCCCAGAAGCAAAAAGGTGCTGTGATCCTGTAGTGATACAACTGGTGCAAGAATGTATAATAATCTTGAAACAAGAATTTTCATTGCTCTTGTATTTTTGTTTTCTGAATATGCAATCCCTTGGATTATTTGTTGTCCAGGCACACTAGTGTAGAGCCCCTAATCAATCCAAGTGAATCCCATTCTGAAGAAAAAAAGAAGCCCAGAAACAAGCCTTCCCTTTTCCACAAGGTGGAAATTGCCTAGATGGCATATAGGCTGTGTCTCTACATTCCTCCCCTCACATTGCAAGTGAGGAAAGCTTTTGGTCAACTCAGGTGTAACACCTCATGAGAAAGCAGAGGAGTCACAGCAACTACATGCCCCATCTCAGAAAACCAATGAGAAAGGGTGAAGAGTTTTGCAAGTTGCTTTATAAAACTATGTTCATGACATCCATTTGTTGTTTGTCTTGGGCAACTCTCACAGTGAAATGTTATCACAGAAGAGTTGGAGCTACCTGCACCCAGGTAGCCCCAATGCTGGTGGTGCTACTGTAGGGGCAAAACAGAGTAGCCTCTCCTCCACACTAAGTTTCTGTAATACACAGAAAACAGGTAAGCAGCAGAGCTACAGTAACCCCAATAGCAACAGTTTCGCTGATCTCAGTGAAACCTATCAGAGATACAGGCTAGAAATTAATTAAAAACTTACACTAGTGAAAACGATTATAGAGGAAAAAGCTGAAGCAGGCAAGATGCAAATGAAGTATTTTCGTGGTTTTGCCTGTGATAGCAGTGTCCCAAATTTCAGCAGGGGAAGCATAAGAAGCCTAAATAAATATGTTTGGTATACACCTTGTAAATAAAACTTCAGGAAATATCCACAGTGAGAATTAATCGATTTTTTATGGAGGCAATATGGCTTTTTCATAAGAACCATATAGAAGTATTTAAATAATATCCCACATTTAGGGTTCTTTTAAATATAACTTTCTAATACATAATGTATAATTAAATTATGCTGATATTGGTATTTTCTATATATGTGCAGAACTTTTGGCTGTGAAAGTATAGTACATAGGGCAAGTACCGAAGTCACTAACTCTGTGGTTCTAAAACTATGGTAAGAGGGGTGTAATTGCTTGTGCTTCAGTTTTTAAATAATTTTGTAAGATGTGCATGAAATCTATTAGGAAAAAAATGAAGAATATATTTTCCAGTGCATCTCTGCATAACTAATCTATGGCTTTTACACATGCTGGCAGGGAGCTGGCAAAATTTGCTTTAAGAGGAGAATGAAATGAAGCAATGCCCAGTGCTACCCAGAAGATGCCAAGATGCAGGGAGAACACTGGAAGAACAGCTCGTGAAAGCTGCTTTTTCCAGGTGGTGGAGTCACAGCTGAATTCAGATTGGAAGAGATCTCTGGTTCTAAACCCCATCCACAGCCAAACTACTACAACTACACACATTCTTATCAGAGAGGCGGACAGATACCAATGGAAAAGTCATCCACCTCTTGATTCAAAGCACAAGGAACAAGACATCCTTCTACAGATACAACTACCACCACTTCGCAGAAGCACTGCTCTGAAAGACTTCAAATGCAATATGTTTCTTATTGAGCCAGGCCACCTGCATGCATCAGAGAGCCAGTGAAAAGTGCATCTTCACAAGCACTGAACTAGGCAAAAACTAAGCGTTGCCACGTTAGTAAGTTTCCATTTTAATGCTGGAAAGAGAATTTTTGCCATGGTAATCCTACATATGCCTTGATCATCCCAAATCAGCATTCAGACCTCTTAAATCCCTGAATTTGGCTCTAAAGGGAGCACTGCTGCTCCATAGTAGCACTCTCCTGCAGCACAGTCTGTCAGAAGGGATCTCCCTCAGCACCAGCTGTCTGTTCCAGAAAGGTGCTTGACCTTTGGATGGAAGTTGGGTACTACTGTGGTATGATGGGGCTGAGAGGGAAGGAGGGGAATGAGGTGGAGGTGCTCAGTACTTCCCAACACACAGCCTTGCACAAGAGCTGGAATGCTAAGTTTGACCACTGTGGCACAGATGCACACAGTACCCCAGACAGTGTGAATGTGGGAACGTGCTTAAAGAGGAAAGAGAAGAAAGACAATAACTATTATGAATGTGTGGTTAGAGATAGAAAATTATAAGCATATTCCTGTTCAACTGTGTCATAATCCTCAAACCCATTGAACCAGTTACAGAAGTCAAACAAATATCTTCTGATGCAGCTCATTTCTCTGCCTTTCTTGCAGCCAACATCTCTTCTTCAGCCATGCAGTTACGGCCACCCATTCCTTTTAGCAAAATACACCTGATTAAATGCTTTGAGTGAAGCTCAGCTTTAGCAAAGCCAGGTGAGAACTGTAAGGCTTTTTCTAATACTAGGAAAATCTTACTGGTTATAACTGATTCTTCCAACTGCAATTCCATCATTTTGGCTCTCTCATTCACCCTTTTCTGTTGTTTTTGGGTTTTGGTGTGGAGCTGTCTTCTCTTCAGATTCTTGCTAGTGAAAAGCACCACATAGTTTGGCTATATGCTGAGAGCCCTTTGGCATCAAAAGGAGCTGAAAGTGATCCTCGGGATATAGAAAGAACTTCTTATAGGGTCAAAAGTTAGAACCTGTGCCCACTTGAGACATTCCCACAGCTCCTGATGAGTGTTGGGGGGGGTGTGTGTGTGTGGGTGGGTGGGGGTGGGGGTGGGTGTGTGTGGTAAGGGTCTCTGATAGCCTGGCTTTCATGGGCAAAAGTGCTCAGTGTTCTCAGGCACTTTAAATTCAGGTATGGGTGCTCAGCACTTCTCGAAACCCAGCCCTGCATGACGTAGATTTTGAAACCCAGGATAATTTTCCGAACTCATCATCTATGAGTTTTGATATTAAGGGTCATCTGAAAAGTCAAGACAAAACCATACCAATTTATAAGGAAATAGTGCATAAGCTTTATATATTTATGCTTTTTCTTTGTGCAGAGGCCTTCCTACTGAACAATACTATGACATCACTCAGCTGAGAAATAAAGTGATGTGTGTGTATGAATGATGAACTACATGTTTAAATTGTTTGTTAACCAAATTGTGTATTTAGTAAATATAACAGCAAAGTGAATATTCATTCCACTCTGGTGATACAAAGTGCAGACACGATATGAAGTCAGAGGGCCATGTTCTGTTAAAAGGGATTAGCTAGTAAGAAAGGACAGCAAACACACTTGGAAAGGAAATTCAGAATACAGTATTGTGCCACTTCAGTTTAAGTATCTCTTCAACAAAGATCTCTGAGTTTGCTTCACAGGTTGCTTATATTTATTAACTAGTAATACCCAAAAATATTAGCCTTTCCACTAGTTAGAATCCAGATCAAACTGAAGTAACTATGACACCATGAGTATTTCAGTCCATTTTTCTCATATATATTTATATACATCTGTATTTTTGGAGAAGGCTTGTCCAGGGTTATTTTCCTCACCGCTGCTGTTCAAGAGGTATTAGACTGAATTTGGATGCGCTGGAGTTTTGCAATCCAACATTTTGCCACTTGATGGCACCAGCAAAACACCTAAATTTGATCAAACTACTGAGATTTTAGATTAAGGTAGTTTAAAGTGTAAATATAAATTCTTCAAAGCCAGAAAATTAATAACCTCTCATATTAGCACTGATAAGTATATCAGAAACCTGAGAATAATTCTGTGATGGTTTCACAGTCACCTTTATACAGCTGTGAGGTGAATTCCTCGTGACAGTTGCTCACCAGAATGGATCATCCAGGTACACAGGCTGGGGCAGAGATCAAAACAGCTTTCTAGGGATTTTCTTCCTTAAGAGGAAGCAACCAGGGACTGCTGTGACTCCATGTCCTTGTAACAGCTATATAAGGAGGAAGGAGGTTTTTCACAGGAGTAGATCGAACTTTGTCCCCATACATACTGAAAAGTACATAACCTTGGACTCTAAATATTTGATCAACAGCACACTGAAGTACTTTCTCCATTATTATGCACTCATATCTTGACTTGAAATATGCTGGGTCTCTAAAAATATTTTATGCTTCGTCCTAGTTGTAGCATTTTCTTTTCCTATAATGTTCTATTTTCTTGGTCTTCACAAAACCTTTATATTGAAGAAAAGAATCTATCCTTCAAAACAAAAAGTGAAACATACAAAAGAAGAAGTCATCCGCATTCATAGTCCAAGGTCTTTCAGAGCAAATATTCTTCCTGCCATCAGGGGCTTTTAAACAGTGACAGCCACATGGAAACTTTCCTGAAAAATATCCTCTGAGTGGTGCTCTGCAGACCTACCTGGGAGCTATTAACACTCAGTTTATTTACCTTATAGCCTGTGAGGACTCCTTTGAGCTATTACTGTCTTTTGTGGGAAATTAATTACCGGGTATTTGCAATAACTCTGTACACTTTCATGGGCCAACTATGCCTTTGTCCTAAGGATGAACACTAACTATCCTTGTGCAGTTTTGCACTAGATTCTACCACTGGACTTGTGCAGATGTGCTTTTCTAAGCTCATTAGCAGTGGGTCACATACATATGTCCTCCCAATTAAATGTACTGGAGAAAAGTAGTTGCCTCCTCCCTTCTAAAGATGTAATGAGTCTTCAAGTTCACATCAAACAAGACTGCAAAAATCAGGAAAAGCCTTGAAAAACACCCTTCAGCCACTGCCAAGAACCCTAGTTATACACACATACATCAGGCTAGAGCATTGGCAGCTGTCCATCCACTGACAAGCCACACCAATGAGGTTGTCAGTGGGTTTAGTGACAGCACAGAATGAATGAAAACTGTGGTGGTTTTTTTCCCCTGTGGGTTTTAACCTGTTTTTGCTGTTTATCGTGCCACACAGATCTTACATTCCTCTAGTTGTTCCCCAGCTCCTTGACTTGTGGTGGTTCCCAGATCTGCAGATCCCAGACCAAGCAGGTTTTAAGGTTAGGCAAGGTAAGTGACTGCCTCCCTTTGCAAGAATAAAAGGCTGCAGAGAAAGTCAATTTACACATATGAAACAATTTACTCTCCAATCATAATTTCCTTTCTGTTAAAATTGGTAAGAGTGATACATCTTATTCCCTGAATAATTTACTGAGTGTGGGGGAAATTAACAGGAAAGAGCAGCAAAATATTCTCTGGCCTGATCTAGAAAAGAAGGTGAAGGTCATGAGGCTCCCCATGCTGTATCACTTTCAGGTCAAAACCACACTTGAGAGAAGAAACAGATCTTTAGAGGTTCCTAGCATGTGTCATAGAGTAGGGGAATAGTTCTAAGTGGGAGCCCTCATGAAGGTCACACAGGTTCCAATGTGTCTTTTATTGCTATTACTGAACTAGCGTGTCTCTCCACCTAATCCTCTTCACTACATCTGGAGGGGAGCTGCAGAACTACTGCAGGGAAGTCAGTGTATCCATAAGGATACTCCCTCTCATGTGAAACTTGATTTATGCCTATTTTATCAAAATATGTTTGAGGAGTTCCCACAGTGCACTCATTGCTAGGGAAATGGGATGCTGTCCATCTGGACCACTCCCTGGATTGGTTCTGGGCCTTTCCAAATGGGGAGCGTAAATCCCTCCAGCATGAGTCTGACTTGTTTTCAAAAGACAGATAGACTCCACATCCTGTGTGGACTAAAATGAAGGGGCAGATAATATAATACCAGCAACTGTTTCTTGTGTGATACTAGAAGACTCCAGCAAAAGTCTATTGAAAGCATCTCAGTGCCAAATTTTGAAAAACTGCTGTATCCTACTTTCTTTCCAGACAAAGCTCTACCGTTGTATACTGCCATCCATTCTGGGTGGCTTCAGGCTTGATTACTCAATATGACTTCTAAAAATATAACAAACACTCTAAACAACTGTCCACCCTTGAAAATGCAAAGCTTTGCTGGCTGTCATAACCTCAGCTCACAAAGCTTCTCTAAATCATGGCAGTCATGTAAATGCATGTTCATCTTTATTTTATTGCTGCCTTAAGTTTAGACGTTAGAATGAAAAGTGCTCTACAAAGGTACTTAAGTAGTTCTGCCAGGCCAGAGCACAAAGCAGACTGACTGTCCTTATTGATGCGTATTTGTATCAGCATATGCCCAATTAGTGCAATGAGGAATGTAACAAGTCACACTGTAGCACAACAAAATGTAAATTGAAAATACTTCTTAGTGTTTCTTTTCAGTTCACATTCTTTTACAGTAATACAACTGTTACAGAATGTGAATTGAAAAGAAACATTAAGAAGCATTCTTCATGTCTATAGCACCAGTAGATACATAGCACCAGTTCTAATTGTAGAAATGGAAAATCAATTAGAATTATGTGTGGGATAAACTTTTAAAGATTGCTGCTGTGCAAGTATGGCTATTTCTGTAAAAGTTTCCCATTTTTAAGACAGACACAAAGTTTGAATCAAAGTCATTATAAAGGTAACAGTATACAAATGGTTGTCAAAATTGAACACTTTAAGTTTCTGCTATCTTTGTAACATCACACATTAAAAGCAGATCTTTTGTTCAGCTCAGTTGAGGCATGAGTTACGCTGGCACGGTAATTTGTGAGATATCACACCTCATGCTAAATGCAGTGAGTCCCGTAGTATCACAGCACAGATTTCACAATGAAGTGCATGACTTCTGTATGTTGTATCAGAATGTGTAAATAAAATCGATCTGGCACTTGAATTTTATCTTCAAAACACCCATGTTTTGGAGGTATTTAAATTCTTTGAGTGAAGGGGCATACTTCCTCTTTGTAACCATGCAACACCTATCTTTATGGAGACTTTCCATGATGGAGTGGCGAAATTGTACCTCGAGTCACAGGTGACTTGAAGAGAGCTTAGGTGCAGCTCACATGTCACAGCTATGTCATTAACCAGGCTACTAAACAAAGCCCAGCTGCAGGAGGAAGTGAGTTCCCACAGAAACTACTGAGGCTGAACTGATGGAGGCCCTATGGGGCCTATTAACATCCCAACAGGGCTCTGTCCTCAAGCTGAGCAAGGGGAGGAGCCCTGAGAAGTTATCATCATCTCCTGCTTGGTAATGAACCTGGGACATCCCTCTTCTCACCAAGGAAAAATTTTGCTTCATTTTAGCAATATGAAGATTTTGTATGCAGCTTGAAGAATCAAGGAACTTTGTGTGATTGATGTACAAATAATAGAGCTTAAAAAAAAGGGCTATCATCAGACAGCCTCTCCTACCCATTTACACTAAAGACCCTTTGAAGCAAGACCTGATCAGTCAGTCTTTCTCATGAAATACACAAGATTTTGGAGCTCCAGGTGAACCACTTAGTTTAGCCTAGTAATACTGTCCTTTGGGCATTTTTTTTTCTTTTTCATTAGACCACAAAGAACCATTAAGCAAATTAGTTATTTTTTTAATCTTAGATATTTTTCTGACTTGGTGCAATTTCCAAGAGACTCTTAGCTGGGCTCAGTGATGAAATTCTTGACCTTTAAAATTAGTATTTATTTTGCTGTTTAAACAAAAATATTTGAAGCATAAAATAAGTTTTCAAGGTAAAAATATAAGTAATTTATCAGCACAGAAGGAATGAGTATTCTCTCTGCAAGTGTAAACAGGATAGGCTTTTTGTTTTGCATTACTGACAAAAAGATTCATTTTTACTAGTAGCACATACCATTGTTAATTAATATAGAGTTTATTACACAAAAGTGTAAAAGCTAGATTTTTTCCTCATTCCTTTTAAAAAGACAGTCTGCACATCACATATTCCTGATGTTTTTGCAGTCTTTGGCACAAAACATTCCTCATGTAATGAGTGGTATCAATAAGAATTTTGTCTGCACTGCTTACACATTGATTTGTCCCTAATGTATATTGATTGCACTGATTCAGATAAAAGTGTGGGAGATGCAAATGAATGTGGGTCACTTCAGGTAAGTTATTATATTTCTTCCCTAATAAAGGCTTTGCAAAACACCAGACAATATGGCTAAGTGTGTTTCCACTGTATCTTATCTTTCCTTAATGAAATAAAAGGGCAAGTTGTTCCTCTTACAGCCATAATTGCACAGTGCAGGTTCCTTGGCAATAAGCAGCAGCAACACTGTGAGGCAGAAATATCTCTCTCGAATGAAGCATGTAATGATTAGTTTTAGCAGATTAGCAGTGTTTGCCCAGCACACCCACTTTCCTAACAAATACCAATCTTGCTGACTTGCCTATGGGCTAGTCGGTTTTCTTGGCCTCTTTACCTAATGTGAATTTAAGTGTTTGAGAGCACCTACAAAGCACAGCTTCTCTCTCATAAAGCAGATTTATGAGAGAGAAGCCTCAGAAAAACCCAGCTTGGTAAAATGACTCATTATGTCATGATGCACAACTTTGGGAATGGAATTAAATTGGCTCCTGTATGAGGTTGGGACTTTGCTTTACACAGCAGTTGGGGGAAGGTGTTTGCTCCCAGTAAGCTGCTGTATGCAGCTGTAGTAAAGTTTAGAAGCAGGTTACTAGTCTCTCTTACTGCAATGAACCACTGCTTCAATTTTCCTCAGATTTCATTAATCCCCGGATTTTAATAGTTTTTAGTTATTTTGTCCTTAACAACTGAAAGCTGAAAAGAATAGCCACAGGAATGTGGGCACTTAATGAAATCCCAGTTCTCAGTATCCCATAAAAATCTCCAGTTTAACTTTATCCTCCTTCCTTCCAGAAATAAATGAGACAAATTTTGATTACACAAGCAAAAACTCAGTTACTATTAATTGGAGCTGTGCAAGAAGCAAGTCCACGTTCTGCTTCCCTTAAGTCACATAAAAGTAGATGAGAATCGGTATGACTAATTATGTACAAAAGCTGCAAGGGCAGCATCACTGGGAATTCTTTTCAGGGTGTAAGCAAGAGAGGATTAAATAACTAAGATATCACCTTTTTGATTCTCACATCTCTCACAGTTCTTGCAAAGTGTTATATTTAATCTAAAACTCAGTGAAATGTGAAATAAGGAAATTTTCTTTCTTTTGTTCTTCTTCCTAATAAGTCAAACCAACTCAAGACCACTGTGTCTGCCATTCCCCCCCCCTCTCAGCCCTACCCTGCACACATTTCTAGGTACACCATGTTCCCAAACTTCAGATCACCTGAGGATCAAGACACTGGGATCAGTCATCGGCCTTCTCATACCACTATTTATAGCAAGGCTTTTGACATGGTTGTTCTGAGTAAAACCAGAGGTAAGACAGCGCTCTGTGGGTTTAACATTTATTCTTCAAACTTACTTAGAAACACTACTGAAGCTGCGACTCTTTTCTTAGTGAAGTTTAACAGAACCAGAATCTGAATACATCAGTGGTCAAGGTGAGCACCTCGGCTTAAATTAGAGCTATATATGCTGATAGTTGCAGTCTCCATGGAGGGTATCTCAGCACTGAGAATGATGAATAAATGCAACTCATGTGACTAACTTGTAGCCTCAGAAGCCAAGAGAGCTATTAACATAGCTGCTATTCCCCACAAAAGGAACATGGATCATTTAGTGCATCTGATTGATATTTTCTGTCAGACAAATAATTCTTCAGAGTCCAAAACAGGGAAACAAAAATTAAAAGAAAAAAAAAAAAGCATCAGTGGGATCAAAAACTAGCACTTTTGGGGCCAAAGTCATGCTTACTATACCTTTGCTGAGGACAACTGAAATACTCCTGAAATAAGAGCTGAATGTTTTTAAACATTTTATCACTACATGGATGGTAGAAAAAGATCCAGAGAGAAAAAACCAACTCTTCTTATCCCTTACAAAGACTGAGATGAAGTCTTAGACTCCATTATTTACAGAACACAATGTGAGCCATCATGAGGTGTTTGTTTTTAACCTCAGCAGCATTTTACCCTGAGAATGCTTTACATAACATATTGGAAGGAAAGGGCATGGAATTTTTATTCTTAATCTGCTTTTCCCTGTAGGCATTCTACTACAAGTGACAGGTACTTTGTTTTGGAAGCCTTTAAAGATCACCTGCATGAACTGATGAGGAGTCCTTGGCAGTTACTGACCACACGTGGTTATGGGGAATTTGGGAGAGAAAAAACCTGGCACCCCTATGTATCATGGTACTGCTTGTCAGGAAGGGTTTGGCAATAACTGGGTGAAACAGAAAAAGCATATGCTGGCATGAAGAAGAAGCTTTTCAGGAGAGCAGAAGCTGATAATGTTAAGTTGAAAGTCAATTTGCATTAATTCGCTGCCATTCCCAGTCATCAGCACAGTGCTGTACAGTTACGTATGTAACTGGGTGCATGAGCTATTTTTAGTGGAGTATTTGTCCATCCAAAACCAAAATGTTTCCACAGAATATGTAATGCAAGGAGTAGTAATTTTTAATCAGTTTTCACTGATCATTGGTCAATTTAAGAAACACTAATCATGTGTGGAGGTGGACTTAAAAGGCCTATTTTTGCACAACAGGAGGGTCATCAGAGAACAAGACCTATTTCCAGCAAAGCTTAGCGGGTTCAGAATTACTAGCTAAGGCAGCAGCTGTCTTTGGCACTTGGAAAATACTTTTTGCTATAATACATTTATATCTGAAAATACATTTGCTGTTCCCTCCATATGTTTTTACTTCCTCTGAGATGTGGACACTCCAGTTCTCAGTCACTGAAGGAGAAATCTCTCGTTAAGTGCTGATAACCCAGACCACACTCAGGTGACTTTTATCACCAGAAGGTTCTGTTTAAAAGCTTTGTGCCTTCTCCACATCTCACCTTTACAAAACTTATTGTAGCTATTATATAATTAGTGCTGGCAGCATCATTGTGAGTTAAATAAGAAAACAGAGTCCGACCAGAAAGACTCTAGAGAAAAAGTGATGAGAGAAATAGGGTTGGAAACTAACTGCACTGCATGGGATTTTTACAAGATGTCTAGAAGCACTCAGTTATTCCTGAAGGTGACATTATGAGTTCAGAGCCAGCTTCACAATTCATCAAGCATTATTGTTTGCTGGTTGTAAAAATCATGCACAGGAAATGCAACAAGAATATTCCCTGCTAGTGAGTGAATCAGTTCAGAGCTCCTGCAATTGGCCACGGAAAGATGGCCTTCTGCAAAGGCAGCTTTTTTCTGGTATAAGATCCAGCCCTCAGCTGCTTGTTACCACCTCTTAGCCTAAGACAGCTAGTCTTGCAGATCTAGTGGTGCAGATGATCACACTGAGTGCTCCCAAAAAGACTTCATCACATCTTATTGGGTTAACTTATGCTGATTACAAAGCTGATCTGATCTAATCCTGCTGATTTTGTACCAAAAATGTGAAGAGGAGTTCTGTTTGCACATCCATCAGGTCAGTTTCCAAAGCTAAAAGAGACATTAGCAGCAGCTCACAGAAAGAACCTCTTGTATCAGCAGAGCTGTCTGTATAGTGAGCATTAATCTACAGCTTAAAATGCAGATTCATCTGTCACTCTGACCAATGGTGTTCCATTAGAACATATTAAATATTTCCCCTGTAGATAATATGTTTAGGCATGAAGCTGTCAGTATTCTCTCTGACTCCCTGAAGAAGGCTGTGCACTGGCCAGGGCACACACATACTTCCAGGTATGCAGTTCACACAGAAAAGAGCAAAAGGCCTTTCTTTTTCTTTTTTCTTTTTTTTTTTTAATTAAATTTCTCTGCATCTCTTTCATGGAAGACATTTTTACACAGAAAGCTCCTGCACCGTTTCGAACACTTGCAGGCCATGAACTGGGCATCAGGAATATGAAGAGTGAAAAGCTTCAGAGTGTTCAGCCACCTCAGCAATATATAAACAAAAGCAGAAGCTAGCAGGCTGTGCTGTGACTAAAGTCCTTAAAGTACTAACTAGCTCTCATAGGACTTAGCCAAGTAGCTCTGGAGATAAGAAGAAGCAATAATAGCTGCTGACCATATATTTGGGGGAGTAGAGGGTGGGGGTGGGGGATGAGCTTTATTCAGGAGCCCAGATTCTGTTCTGCAGACCTCTAAAGAAATGGATTTGGGCAACAGCAGATATTTGCTCCTCCTTACATCTCCACAAGTCCTGTCAACATACTGACAAGCTGGTGTCCATTTCCCTGTCTTCAAAAAAATAGATGTCCTCTTTGTGGATGTTCTTTGACTCCAACTGTGCCTTCCCCAGTGTAATGATGGAGATTGGGCTGGTTCATAAAACAGAAGAGTGAATTTGTTTATGAATGGTCACATTTTTACCACTCTTCAGCTTGGCTAAACACTAGGTCTCTTCCCAAAGGGATAAAGCCTGAAGTTTGATGACAGATAAAAGTTATGAATAATGTAGAATAGCAGTGAAAAAAGAAAGATACAGCTTTTGTAGACACACTGTTTACAGATGTGGCAATGGAAGAAATAAGAGGCATTTAAGGCAGTCTATAATTGTGACTACAAAAGAAAGCATACATAGTTTTACCTGCCTACCACGTGTGACTACCATGGAGAACTTGATTCAGAGTTATTTGACTTGAGTTCAGCTGAATTATGTACCTGTTGAAACTTCCACTTGAGTACTAAAATTGTAGCAAATACATTTTTCTATCAGATTTTACTTTTATTAGCATCAGCTAAGCAGACAATTGAGGGAGAGAAGCGTGACACAACAGAGGGTATTTCAAGTCTTTAAAATACTTTTTTCCATCCAGCACATACATTTGGTTTATACCTTACCTACTTCTTCTTATCCTTCAGCTTCCTAATTTTGTTGAAGAAAAGGGTCAAATGTACTATTCAAAGCCACCAAGTGGCCCCCAACTCCACTTTTAAACAGCTAGAATAAAATCTGTCTCCAAGAACAACCAATATGCTATAAAACACTGTAAGGGCTCTGGAAATCACAATATACAGTCAGGACTTCACAGGTAAGCATTTTTTGTTAAATTAATTTATTTGGGTCAGCTGTGAGAGTCTACTAAGTGTTATCCACTAAATTTCTCAAAGAAATTCATTTTTTGTCTTTTAACAAAGGACACAAACTGAAAATTATCTGAGGTTTTTCAGGAGGATTTTGCATTAATTCTGATTTCCCTAACCAATAAAAATGAGTGACAATAACATATGTCTCTGTTAAGGAAGAGGTCCTAGCCCTTATCCTGGATAGCTACCACATGAAAGCATTTTGCATATTAATGGAAGAACTGGCTGAAGACATGGAATGAGTAAATACTGCATTTACTAAGAATCTTGTGCTTCCACCACAAGTAATACTGGCAAGAGTATTATCAGATTCAGCTGGCAGAATTAAGCCTTCCCTTTGATAATACTTAAGCACAGGGTAAAGCTCACTCTAAAGCAGAGGCAAAAGTTCAGTTCACTGAATCAATCCTGACACAGCTGGTTGACAGAACTTCTGTAATGGATTAATGAGTTGTTCAGGGTTAGCGGGAGGGGAAGTTCTGATTATCTGCTTACTTTTTACCTTATCATTTTAAACTGCCACCAATACAAGACAGCAATTCAAAAGACCTTTTGCCTTGAGTAGTATGAGTAACAATCTCCATAAACCAACTTGGCAGCTCTCATGTGAATGGTGCAGCACTGCAGAGTATTGGCTAGATGTTCAGCTGGTATTAATAGGAGCAGCCTCACTGAACTCATCAACTTACTGTCCTTATTGCACTGTGTGTATTGATAAGTGACATATTAACTCTGCAGACTAGTGTCTCCTTACTCACCATACCAGTTTAAGTTCAGCAGAATTTCTATGATTTATCCTCCTCCACTTACAGGAGTGATTTGCCTTTCTTCTTTCAGGGTGCATCAGTAGCATTACCAGATTCTATCTTAATGCAAATATTTACTCCAAAGAATAGTTTCATACTGAAAAACTCTATGTTTGTTGTCTTCAACAGTTTTTATATTCTGTGTGGCCTGTAGGAAAATGAAAAGATACTATTTGCATTCAATGCTACTCATGCAAGCGGAGCACAACTTAGTATATAAGCAGAGCAAATTAAGTTGAGCTGCATTTTGCTAATGCATCATTACCTGGCTTTACATACACAGCTCTGATTGATTGCAACTGACTAAGCAATTATGCAGGTAAAACAGAAGGAACAGTTTCCCTGCTCTGCTGGCCTTTCAGCACTTCCACGTTCAAACTGCACAGACCTACAAGAAGCAGGGCAACCAAGTAAGGTGCCATCATTTCCTTAGCTATAGTTCAAAATGGGCCTGCATAAAAAGTCCCCAAGTTGTCCTGCTTTTTTTCTATTGCATTAAAAAAATCCAAGTAAGGAAATCCCTTTTGAAATTGCATTCACAATTTTCTGATAATTGAATCCTTGTATCTGAAATGGAAAAGCTGCCTAACTTTTTCTCCAGTGTGATAAAGAAACAAATGTTTTGCTCTATGATGCTGAACACTTCAAAGAACACTTTCAAAAGTTTGTCTCTGGAAATGACAATCCAAACTAACAGCTTACATTAATTCAAAATTGAGCAGTTTTATTGCCCTCTGCCTTCCAAAGTGTGACTGGCAGAGGCCTACCCTGGGCCATTCTGATTTGTCTGGACAAATTCACTTAAAGCATACATACCATACCCGTTCCTAGGTAATCAATGCCCAGGATACACGGAGCGTCTGGGCCACTTACAATGAGGTGTTTCTGCCAGTCTCTCCTGGTCCAGCTGACTTCAGCTTCCAGCACAGTCAACTCTTGAGACCCTCCTGTCACTCCAGAAATGGGAATAGTTTCTGCCTCCACATGTCCTGACGGCATTAATGTGCACTGAGCGCCAGTGTCAACCAAAGCCTGGTATTCTTGTGGGTCTGACGTGCCAGGTCATCGGATCCACACAGTCCAACAGACACAGTTGTCCCGTGCCTCTACCTGGCTAGAGGCAGGGCCCCTCTAACACTGGTCTTGGTTGGGGCCATCACAGCTCTTTCCCTGTGAATACATACGGGAGGTACCTTCTAGTGGGTCAGATCCCTGCCCACGGGAAACTGGCACTGCACTTACTCTCACTGATGTCCCTTTTTCTCTCTCCTTCAGCTCTTGTACTCAGGCTGCTTGGACATGGGTACGTTTCCTGTCTCACCATTTCATGTCTTCTCCATGGTTGACTAGGAAGTACCACAGCTCGGTTCATGGGGTCTGTTTGGTCTCTCTAGCTGGGGGCTGTCTGGCTCTGACCTCAGAGGCTCTGGTTCACACTGGAGCCACATGGAAACTGTTTTCCTTCACCTCCCCTCTAAGTTTTTTCTGTTCATCTTTTACTTCTATAGTCATTGCCTTGAGATCCTCAACCAACGTCTCGATAGTGGAGATATGGGCCTGTAGTGGGGTATGGACCATGCTGTTGTACATCCTGAGTTTATTCATTACAGAGCCCACTGTCTCTCTGTTTTCTTCAAAATGCAGTGATGCCAGGAAACCGATATATACAGATGGTCCCTGGTGTGAAAGGCTCCACCACATCTGTGACATACACCTGACTTCATCAGGGTTGCCCATCCTTTTCAAAAAGTATCTCTAACAGTGCCATTTCTCTCAGGTATTGGATACCTTCCTCCACAGTCTTACAGGCTGTTTCATGATGGTGCTGTTGCAGGAAGTCTCTGTAAACAAATTTCTCTCTCACACTTATTAGAAGTCGCTCCTACTTGC
Source organism: Platyrinchus mystaceus (assembly GCA_035041135.1). Classification (NCBI taxonomy): domain Eukaryota; kingdom Metazoa; phylum Chordata; class Aves; order Passeriformes; family Tyrannidae; genus Platyrinchus; species Platyrinchus mystaceus. The sequence continues at coordinate 32,427,517 of JAWWLV010000088.1, read as the reverse complement.
TCAATACCCACATCCTAGGCCAGGGATCCCAAATACCTTGCTTCGTTGCCATCAAATGGCAAGCCTTCACCCATAAGTTTCCACACTTGGATCAGCCAGGTCAAAAAGGGCTTGCTTTGGAGCCAAGTAACGTTGTTCTGCAAATTGCGGAGCTGATCATGACAAGGATTCAGTAATGATCTCAGGCTCTGGGTCCTTCGTCCTGCCTGCAAGTGGTCAATACAGTAGCTAAGGATTAATAACAGGCATTAGCTTGGCAGTTATAACAATAATTAAGAGCAAGAGATAGGGACAGAACAGCTCTGCTGCCACGTCGTGCTCACTGAGCTGTTTTAGATTCCTGAGAAGCGTGAACAAACACCAACCAAACAAAATAGTCCCTAAATACTATATATTTAAACATGTTAAATAATTTTTATAAAGATTTTGGAAAATAAGAAAGCAGCAAATGAAACTTTTGTGGAACGCTATCTCACGGATTAGCAACTGTCTTTGCAAAAAGAATGCAAAGAATATGCTTAAATTGCTGTTTCTCTGTGCTGAAAGATTAATATTGATGCTACACATATTCCAGGAACATAATATTGGAACAGCTTTTTCAGGAACAGCTAATATTGGTTCAATGAATATCTTGAGGAGCTGCAGCCAAGTGGGGATTAGAGAAACAGAAACAGCACATGGGCATTCATTGTGGTTTTTTAACTGCTTAATTAAATGAGGGATTATTCAGTTGCTTCCCAGAAAGGACCTGAGGAGGGAGCAAAAGGCTATTGTGTTTTTCATTGAGAATTTTTTCACTGGTCTTCTAAGGTGTCCCATTAATAGATCAGATGTATTTCACTCTCCCTTCAAGCAAATCACCAGAGCTCAGGAGACTGCTGGGATCATACTCTGAACATATGGCTCAAACAGAACCTTGCTTCCAGCTAGTCTTTATTCACTGGACTTTCCCTTATAGAAAACGATACTAGCAAAGAATTATGGCACAAATCCCCTATTACTTTATTCACGTGTGAGATCTTCAGGAGGTCAGTCAGAACAGTGTCCCAGCAGTGCACTATTTTCTGTGCAAGTATTCAGACTACAAAGGGCTCAGTGGCTACCAAGAGGATATAACTAAAATGACATGACAGGAGTCAGAGACCTTACTTTCCATTACGACAGAATCCTCACTTTCTATCCCACCTTTACATATCTCAGAAACAATCAGACTTTTGGTTCTTAAAACAGAGATGATTCATGCATTTATTAGGACACAAGAAGAGTACAGGAGATTATCTAGAGGATTTAGAACAAAAATAATTGAGCAGCGTAATAACAGAGGAAATTTAAAAGTGAAGTATGATGAAACTTACTGCAAAGAACTGTTGAAGACAACCCAGCCACAAATGGGTTTTAAAATAGTTGTTACCTCCTGAAGGAATGATTTCAAAGTAAGTGCGTACTCCTGCCTTTTGCTCTGCCTCTAGCATAATTCAGGAGAGACTAATGTTATGCAGCAGAAAAGACAGAATATTATCTTCTTTGTGTATCTTGCATTCAGTTTTGTTCAGCATTTTCATAAGTAACAAAAAGCAAAAAAGTCTGGGAAAGTGCAACAAGTTTTAAAAAGAGGGGATTAGTTATGCCCCAACAACAGCTGAACTTATTCTTTCTGAAAAGAAACAACAATCAAACAAAAAAATCAAACAAAACCAAAACCAAACCTATACAAACAAACCAAAAAAACCTCCCAACCCTCCCCCCAAACATAAGCTACAACTTAGCAATGAGTACATAACACATTTACTACAGAAAAGTTTCATCAGTCATTTATATCATGTATCTGTAAGACCCTGAATGAAAAACCTCTGTGACTTTTTGTTCGGTCAAGTTCATCAGATGAAAGAAAAAGCTTAGAAAGTGGACTCTGATTTACTTGTTTAGTTTTATATTTGGAATATGATGAAGGCAAAAAGATTGACATCATTTTTAAAAAGGCTTAAAGACATGTCCTACAAAGTATAAGAAAAACATCTTCAATGCTAGCAATTTGGATTATGTGTTCTCAGAGGTCTGAAACTTCATGCTTAAGAATTATAAATTCATCCAGGGCAGTTTTTTTGTTTCTGCATTCATCATTGTCAGAAACAGTGCTAACCCACTAATGTGGTCTGATATAACACTTGACACATACCTAAAGTCAGATGTAAAAAAAAGCAATGAAGCCAGGCTATTAAAACCTTATTCTAAAACTGACAGACAAGCGATTATTTGGTTACAAAAATCTTGAAAACTTGAAACAACAGGCCGCAAACCAAGCGTAAGAAAACTCACCTCTCCACTGACAGAAGCATCCCATATGTTCTACCACTTGCCATAGAGTGAATTCCTGTCAGTGAAGAAGGCTTAGAAGAAAATCTATGAGTCATGAACACATTGTGTCATGACTTGGTTAGACTTCACGTTCAACAGCTCCTCCTGCTTCTATCCACAGAGCCCTTGTAGCTCTGCAGAAGACCAGGGATACACGCATTAAGCCTGCCAAAGAACACTAGTTTTATTTCTATGGGAGAATAGAGATAAATTTGCCAGCTTATGGCCTTGTTTCTACTTATGTTATAAATTGTTTCTCCTTTGAAAATCCTAACACAAGCAAAGCTTGTATTTTTTACCTGAATCATGGGACCATACTAGTGTTCCTACTTCATGAAAGGTCCTCCTATCTGTCCTATACCTTACACACAAGAACTGCGTAGGCTTTAGCAGATTACATTAGATTAGCATATCATCATTACATAGGGAGACCCAACCATACAAATCTCCTTGCAAAAGGAGTATTAATTTGAAGCTTTTCTCAGGGCTGAGTTGATGCTTTGGATACTGATTTCACAATATCTGAATTTAAGCCGTTGCAAAGGTACTTCTTACTCTATACCTTGGATTATGCAGCAGATAATGTCACAACTGATCATATAAATGAGGGGACAGCAATCTTTGGCTCCCACAGATACACAAAGCAAATGTATAGGTCATTGTCATCCCCCGCAAATACGATATGGCTGAAATTCTTCCAACTGTTTGGTTCATTACAAAGAAATTATTTTTTTTAAAATGGAAAATATGGTAGCTTTGACCAATTACTTGCCACCTAAAACCAGAAATTGAGGCCAGTAGAAGTTACTGTTATTGTTGCATGTTTTTTGTCAGACAGAATCAGACTATTAGACAATGTTCAAGGACATTTATTATACCTCTGTTATTTTAAGCTTTCCAGCAAACTGTGGCAGACTCCACAATAGCATGAAACTAGTCTTAAAAACATAATGGGCTAAATAAAAGAATACCCTTTCATTTGTCTTTCAATTTCTGAATCCTTAAAGTTAATTTTAAAGTTCTTTTTCAAAAAAAAAAAAAAAACAACCAAAATTATGTTTTTAAGAAAAGATGAACTTCTGAAAAATTGCTGGGTCCCAAATCTTTCAAATGTGAATGTCCTTGTGGATTAACTTAATTAACTTGGTCCTTGAGCCAAAAAAAGTTGTTTGGGCTTTTTTGTTTGGTTGGTTGGTTGTTGTGTTTCTTCTTTAATTACTATCTTGAATCACCTATCTTTTTAACCTATTTTCACTATGGGAACTGGTTTATGAGGATTCAGAATAATTTTTCTGATAGTAAAACAAAAGTTGATGCAGTCCCATCCTAGGACAAGTCTTGCATTTGGAAGTCCTTTCTTGTTATTCCACACTTCATTGCAAATTACCCAACTTGATGCACTTAGTTTTGTATTCACTACTCCTCTATACTCATCCAAACAAGATGCCCCTGTTCTGTTACTTGTCTCAAATCTCCAACTGGTTACAGCAGAGCTACTAGGACAAGTGTTCGAGCAGGGTAAACCTGTATCTCAACAGAGAAAAGACAGTCATTGAGTCAATGTTCTCAGCTTGAGGTCTGTGTCTGGTTTAAGTTGACAAAGAGTGATTCTGAACCCAGGATCTTCTTAATTTACCCAGCTCCCCACAGGACAGATGCTGGGAATGACAGAGACCTCTTCCTACCTCACCTCTCCCTACCCCAGTCCTGGGGACACTTCATCATGAAATAAATGGCTGCTGAATAAATCTCCCTGTCTTAGACACTAAACCACAGCATTAAAGAGCAGTCAAAGTACTTTGCTATTTTCACACCTATTATACTCATCAGTTAATTTATCACTCCATTATAAAGCCATGGCATTGGAATGGTTGTGCAACTGATTCAGCTATGAAATAGTTTGGCAATCTCCCAGCTGCCTGCTCTGCTTTGTACTCTGGCTGGATGGGCTGTTGTCTCTACCTGTGTCACCCATCATTTTTTTTAACAGCTTATTGCCATGGTGATCAGCACTGCCTCACCGTGTGCCTAGCCAGACTCTACAACATCCTGGCCAGGCAATTCTTGTTACTGGGCACTTAAATGACATTCTTATGTCTCTTAGTGCCAACTAATTGCATTCATGGCCCTACAAAACTCACTCTCCAAAACTACAGGAACAGCAGATACAGAAGGAATTCTAAGTTCTGCCTTCATCTGCTAAGATCAAATCCTTCAACTGCCACCCTATAGCTTGAGCTGCAGAAAATATTTCTATGATGTCCCACTCCTGAATATTTTGTCTTTATAAATAGGCATGGGACAATAAAGTAGCACTTCTTTTTAATTTGAGAATAGCTTTTACCTTAGTCACAGTCAAGCTTGTCATTTAAGAAAAAATAAAAACCACAATGTTGTCAGAGACAACTACACGAAGCGCAAATACACTGCTACAAGAAATTACTAAAAACAGTGTTTAAAATAAAACCAAGACTTGTTTGATAAAATATTACACAAAAGTAGATGCTACATCCAAAATTAGGTTTTTCTTAAGAAGAAGCCTTATATGTACTGACCTTAGCAACTGCAGCATCTCAGAGCTGCCCTTGTAGCTGTTCAAAGCAATAGCACATTTGCTTTCTTTGTCTTAAACTATATAAAACACATCAAGCAGCAAAGATCAGAGGCACACCATTCATCAGGCATTTTTTAATCCCTTTTCATAGCATCAGAAATTGGATTCTGATCAGAATTGGAAAAGACCTCCGAGATCATCAAGTCCAACCCTTGATCCAACACTGCCATGGTTACTAGACCATGGCACTAAGTGCCACACCCAGTCTCATCTTAAAAACCTCCAGGGATGGTGAATCCACCACCTCCCTGGGCAGCCCATTCCAGTGTCTGATTACTCTCTCTGTAAAAAATTTCTTCCTAATATCCAACCTGAACTTCCCCTGGTAGAGCTTAACATCATGCCCTCTTGTCCTAGCATTTCAGTCTCAAATGCTTTGTAACTTTTTTCCTCATCTGTTTGGGTGAATGGGTAAAAGACACAATACACATAAAGCCATGAGTATATTCCAAATGAAAGGACTTGCATTGCAACAGTTTTGAAAAGTAACCCTCAAAGCACATTTGTCACTGCAAATTATTCCTGAAGGGTCCTAGCATCAAGGATTTTTCAAGCCTAGCCCAGAATCACTCTTTCATGTTGGTAAACAAGGATTTGAAAAAACTATGAAGAGACACCTTTCTCCCAAACAATTGCAAAGGTAAATATTAAAAAAACAAAACAAAACAAAAACAAGGCAAGCAGGTCTTCTGAACAATTCATAATGGTGCAAATTAGTCAGTAGTGTTTTGTAACAAGATAAGATTTATGACTCAAGTCATAACTCAAGCTCTTTCTTAAAACCGGTTCACATGACTGTGACTGCAGCACAAATCACAGACTCCCCAACGCTGGCATAATTCACTGACAACTGGCAGCAACTCAGGCTTAGTCCACTTTCACATGGTAAAAGGATGAAAAGGGGCCAAGGTACTCGAACACCTCATCCCTGAATATTTCAACACAAGAAATGAGTTCTTAAGGTATTTACCAAAGACCAAAAAACAAGTTTATGACAGAATTGAGAAAAAAATCACATGTTCTCCTGAGTTCCAGTTTAGGCCCATAATGCAATGTCATCTTTCTTCTTTTATCTGCAGTGTACCTCCTAAAGGGAGATAGATGGTTGATGTTTCCTTTACTATTGGACTTCGATATGTTTCCTTTTTGATGTATTTTTTTTACTATTGGACTTCGCACAGTTGGTTTATTTTTCCTTCCTTTAGGACAGAATGACATAGAATTACATTCAGAATTCTGATTGCAAAATAACTATTGTTCCAGTGTGCCTTTTTACTAGCCTGAGCTAGTAAAAAGGCAAAGGTATTTCATGTGTAACCATAATTGAATAATTGAAAGACTAAAATATGAGCCTTCTAGGCAAACAGTCTAATGGATGTTAATATATGTAGAAGACCACAGAGGATTAAAAATGCACCCTGAGTCATTTTAGTTTACTTCAGCAATTCAAACCACAAAGCCAGAAAAGCCCTGACTTTGTCTTCAGTGTTGCCTCTGGAAGACCCACAACATATTCTGTCCTACAGAGGAAGTCATACGACATGTGGGATTCACACACACATTATAGACGCCATATTTAGCAGAGAAGACTAAAATTTCACTATTAGTCTGTCCTACCAGAGAACATTTCAAAAAGTAAACATTGGGCAGTTTGAACAGTCCCTCTTCCTGCATCTCCTATTTTGCTTACAGACCAGTTCTTACCACTGTGTTGCTCCAAACCCACACTTAGTAATGCCCAAATGGGCCTAATCACACAAGACAAATCCTTTCCACTCAAGACACTTCTTTTTACTGGTGAAAACACATCTTCTAAACTAGTATCTTTTTATATCAGGCAGAACCCACAAATACTCTATTTGTATAATTTCCACCTTCAGGAAAGTGTATTACGTCATGACTGCTGGCAGTCAGTTGCATTGCAGACATCAGGTGTAAGGCTGAGAAAATAACAGCTCATTTTACAGATTGATTTCAGTATACTAATCTTTAGCACTCAAAACCTCACAGGTTCAATATTTTCCCTGAGAGCCTTATTTCCTTACTTCAAAAGTTTAACAAAAAACAATTCGGTTGTCTTGAATTAAGTTACAGTTTTCAAAAACAGCTTCCTGGAAAAAAAAAACAACTAAAAAGACATTGCTACAATGCCCCTCCACATGCATCAGAAGGGTTAACTATGAAGCACAACGTGCAATGCTCAGGATGAAAAAATTTAAAAGGCACAATGCAACAAAAATTAAGACAGCTACAGATGCTTGAAGTCTCCATTCTGTGAAGAAAGAGAGAACCTTTGAATAGATGCCAGCTGGGCATCAGTCCACATCAAGTGCTTAAAGAAGCTTAAGAATTTACGCTGCTGTAATTTCTTAGAGCAGCTTAAAAGGTGCATTCAGCTCCTTCCTCCTTTAAAGATATGAGAGACCAGGGATTCTATCACGAGTCTTGTGATATTAAGTTATATACATGTGGCTCCTGGAATCATCTAAGACACAGAAGCCTTACTAAATCAAATTCAGTCCTTACAATCATGGTAAAAAGTCTAAAGAAAAGAGCGCTATAGACACGACAAGCATTGGAAGGCAATGCACTGTCTGAACTAGGGAGTGATGATTTCTAAATGTTCTTACTTAGAATTACCCGCAAAATTCTGCCATCAGAAGAACCTTTGATGTATTTTTACTGCGCTCACTCCTTTCTGCTTCATGTTGGCACTTCAGATGAGAACTGCTCCACAGGCGATTACTGGAGCACACTTACACCAGTTCCACCAGAGCATAAAAGCACACACAGAAAAAAAAGTTTTTCAAATGCCAGACAGTGGGAAATTCTCACTGTTTTAATGTCCATAGTTAAGGCAAACAGTCCACCTCTTCTGAACACTGGATGACACTTGGCTTTTCTAACAGCTCTTCCTCCTCCTTGTCAAGGAGAGTGAGATGGCAGTCATGTCTGGAATTCATTTTTTAAATTCTGCTTGGAAGTCCACAATATGTGAATATCAACACGTCCTGTTTAAGCACCACCACACTGCCCAGCCTGGTGCGCTGACGTCTGAGATACCTTCATCCATTCAGGTTCCTTCTGTAACCCTCTCATCTTTGTCAGGACGGTACTATTCTGGCATCCCACATGAGACAGAGGATTCAGCCCTGCGCCTCCTTCCCTCCGGCCCCGCGTGGCGGCGCCCGGCAGGCACTACAGGCAGCGTTATCACAGGGATTTCGAGGCAAAATACCCTCACTTTGGCCACCTGCGACACTTCCACATTGCTACACCCTTGGCTCCCTTGGCCAGGCTTTTAAAACTCATGGACAAGCTGGTGAAGGGTCTGGAGCACAAGTCCTGTGAGGAGCAGCTGAGGGAGCTGGGGTTGTTCAGGTTGGAGAACAGGAGGCTCAAGGGTGACCTTATCACTCCCTACAACTATCTGGAAGGAGGTTGTAGCCAGGTGGGGGTCGGTCTCTTCTCCCAGGCAACCAGTGTCAGGACGAGACGACACAGTCTCAAGCTGTTCCAGGGGAGGTTTAGGTAGGACATTAGTTGAAATTTCTTCCCAGAAAGGGTGATTAGGCAGCGGAATGGGCTGCCCAGGGAGGTGTTGGAGTCACCGTCCCTGGGAGTGTTTTAAGGAGAGACGGGCCGTGGCACTCAGTGCCATGGTGTAGCTGACAGGGTGGTGATCGGCTATGGGTTGGACTCGATGATACTGTAGGTCTTTTGCAACCCGAGCGACTCTCTGGCTCCGTGACAGACGAAGCCGTTCCCGCCCGCCCTTTGCCCGCTCCCTTCGCTCCCGCCCACACCGCCTCGCGCTCCCTCACCGCTCCCCCGCAGCGGGCGGGGAGGGGGCGGGGCTCCCGTGACGTCACCGCCCAGGCCCCGCCCCCGCCTCCGCGGCCACGTGCCCTCCCAGACAGCGCGCTGGTGAGGGCGCCGCGCGCCCCTTGCTTCGAGCGGCGCTGTGCGCATGCGCCACAGCCCTCACCTCCGCCCCCCGCTCCTGCGCGCGCCGTACGTACCAGCGTGACGTGTGACGCCATTCCGCCGGCAGTGGGGGCGGGGGCAGGAAGGAAGTCCGCAGGTCCGCCGGTCGCAACCTACCCCGCTAGCGCCCGGCGCCGTGACGTCACTTGACGGACAGCCGCCGCAACCAGTCAGAGCTCTAGCGGCCGGCAGTTGATTGGTTGTCGTGCCGGGGAGGTGGGCCCCGCGCGCCGGCATAGGTTGGTTGCGGCGGCGCCGGGTTACATAGGGCGGAGCACGGCGTGTCCTTGGGCGCACAGCGAGCGGGACGGGCCGGAGCGCGGTCTGCGGGTCTGAGGGCGCAGCGGGGCAGCCGGGCAGGCAGGTGCGGGCACAGGCCGGGGGCGGCCGGGCTGTGTGTGGGCCCGGCGGTGCGGTGAGGGCCGGGCGGGCAGCGCGGGCAGCGGGCGGCGCGCCCGGTGGTCCTGAGCGCCATTCCGCCTTCCGGGGCCGCTGGCCTGAGGCGGCGGCCGGGGGGCAGGGGAAGGTCACGGCGGGGCCGGGCGGCCTCACGACGGGCCGGGACCTGGAGGAGAAGCCCAAGGTCAGCTCGGCGTAGGGGCAGCCGGAGTCGGGCGGTGCGGGCGCCCTTGGGCGCTCCCGCCAGCCGGGGCTCTGGGGGCATCTGGGGTCGCGGGGACAGTCCTGTGCCCGTCGCCCTCCGGCCCTACTGGTGCGCTTTCCCAGCTGGAAAGGAAAGCCTGCGAACAGTCCTGTGCTTTCACACGGGGCTGTTCGCGACCAGGAAACTCTGCTGTTACGGGTGCACGAACTGTATGTAGGAGTTAAGTTTGCTCTTCACAAGCTGTCGTCGTGCCCTTTAAGTGCCGTGGGACGATTACTTTGTCTGAGGGAAGGGTTTTTTTTGCTTTTCAGGCATGTTTAACACCTTAATACCTTATACATAATTCTGTACTAATTTTCAAGCCCAGGAGCTATAGCTTGTAGATATAATGTATGCTGGAGAATTCCCAGGCCCACGGGCAACAGATGTTGGTTTTGTAAACCAACGGGGCGCTTTTAAAGTTTCTGTTTGGTTCGTGACCTTGAAATGGCGATACTGACCTCTGTATGCTTGGTCTAGTGCTGAAAATGGGCGATATCGAGAAGGGCAAGAAGATCTTTGTCCAGAAATGTTCCCAGTGCCACACAGTCGAAAAGGGAGGGAAGCATAAGACTGGACCCAACCTGCACGGCCTGTTCGGGCGCAAGACTGGACAAGCTGCAGGTTTCTCGTACACGGATGCTAATAAGAACAAAGGTAAAGTTGCTCTTTTGAGCTAAGGGACAAAAGTACTCAGTTCTCAGTGATAGTTCTAGAAGTACTGAAGTCTGCCAAAAATTAAAATAATAAACACACTTATATTCTTGTCCTCCCTATTATTTCAAAGTCGTTAAGTGTCTTTTTTTCCTTTTTTCTAGGTATCACCTGGGGTGAGGATACTCTGATGGAGTATTTGGAAAATCCAAAGAAGTATATCCCAGGAACAAAGATGATTTTTGCGGGTATTAAGAAGAAGGCTGAGAGACAAGACTTAATAGCATACCTCAAAGATGCCACTGCAAAGTAAAAGTTATCTGCTGCCTTATTTATTTCACAAAGGAGATGGCAATGGAAATGTCTGTGATGGTTTTTAAACTTCCTATTTTTACATGTACTGTGTCTAACCTTAAAATCTGTCTGACCCATCAGATAACCGTGCTCACGGTGGGTCACTGGAGTACACGCTTGTTTGGCAGCCATTAACTTAACAGAAACTATGTAATTGGGTTCATGATCATAAGAATTAAAAAAAAAACAAAACAAAAAGCATTTCCTGCCTCTTCATTGTTTAAGAAATGTATATAAATAATAAAATGAGTCATTGTCTGCAGCATAATAGCTTTGACAGCCCAACTCTTTCAGATTAAAAAGCAGGGTGGTTTTTGGCATCTTCCACCATACATTACTTTAAAGACTTAAAAAACAACCCACCAGCAAAACAACAAAGACTTTAAAATACTGAACCCTAACATAATATTTTTCTAAATTTAATCAGTGCTAGGTGTTGCAGTATATATCAGTCTGTCTAAAGCTTGCATTAAGAATGCATTTCATGTGATTTAAGTATTTGTGAAATGGCAGTTCTGCCCAGCCAGTTGTCTTTTATCTGGGGGAAGCATGTTACCTGATTCATCCAGACTTCAACACTGCATGTACCACAGAGTATAACTCCCCTTCAGAAACATCTTCAGTTTTGAAGTGTTATTGAAGCCCTTTGTTCAGTACATCTTCTGAAAACAGCCATTCTTAGTGTAATTAATAGAACAGAAAAACATCCTGATCTGGAAATACAAGTGCTAAAGACCAAGCTGAGAGTTATTTAATTTTCTTAATTCAACAGAAGCATTCACCTGAAATCTTATGTTACAATTTCAGACGAAGGGATACAGGAATGAATGTGCTGGTAGGCTAAAAAACAAAACAAAAAAACAGATGGTCTTCCTCTGTGCCTGGCTGTAGCCTGTCATTACTTCTGAAGGTTCTGTTTCGCACATTGTAAAGCAGTATTTTTAATGTTTTAACTGCGTTTTTTTTCATACTAAGCAAGTTGTTCAGAAGAATGTATTTACTGTGTACCAACAGTAAGGCATAACTTGGAGCAATCAATACTGTAAATTAAAAAAAAAAAAAAAAGTTCTTTGCTGTGTGTGTCTGAAATTAAGTGAAAAACTGTAGGTGCCCAGATTTACGTCATTAAGAAACCAGATAAACAAAAGCTCCATGTGGAAAAAAAGTAAATGGTAATTGAGTTGGTGGGAGAAATATTTAAAAGCGTGGCAGAGTTAAAGTATTTTGAACTAGAATCAGCAAAGCTTTTTTACCAGTGTGCTTCTTAACAGCACTTTTGCTGTGATTCCCAAGTAGGAAGGGAAATAAAGTAGCTCAAAAGCTGTAGCTATTCTGTAGGATGGGCTGAGTTGAGTTATATCAAATAGAAGAGTGTGCTTAGTGCCTAAGCTGCAAAAGGATGTTTTTCACTATTAAGTGTGAAAAGAACTAAGATTACTAACAGTGCTCTCAGTGGTTGCTACCATACGTGTTGTGATTTTTTTTTCTTTCCAAACTAACGTGCAAGCACCATTTCTTGCAACTGGGGAAACAGACAATATTAACCAACAGCAGCTTTTAGTAAAAACTTGTTAAGACAGAGCTTCAAATTGCAGTAGTTTATTACTGTTCCAGTTTTCAGAAGTGATGTTCATCAGCACCTTTATGGCTGTGCAGAACTTAGTTTTCTCTGTGCCAAAATCCTGACAGAGCAGTTGTAGATACAGAATGTAATGATGCTGTGCAGTCTTCTAAAATGGTTATGGTGGATTGCATGCCGAGAGTTGTGATACTCTGTTCTGTCAGCACCTTTAAGAGATCAAAAAAGACTTTGTGATCTCTAAGTTCCTCTTCTCTACAACTTGTTTCTTCTCTGGATCAATTAGAGAAGCGTATTTAATTCTGCAAAGGCAACAATTTACAAAAAGTAAGCTACCCATCCTCAGAAAAACTTCAGGAAGAAGCAGAGTGATCCTTTGCCCAGCATAAGCAGGGGACACAGTTGAGCTTGGCTGTTCTATCTGTCTGTACCTCAGAGACCTTAGTACAAAGAAAAGTGCTGCTTATATGTACCACTGAAGAGGGAGAAAATATAACTTTTTAATTTTAGACTGAGCATGCATCCTTGTGTACATTTTAGGGAAGAGGCCCTTCAGACCTTTAAAATTTCATCTTTTTATGTATACAGCCCTAGACAGCAAGGGTTTAAAAGATTTGTTGGAGGTAACTAGCAGCCATTTGCCACTGGACAAACACAATACTATGGTGTTTCTAGTAACTGATAAGCAAAGAATACTGAAATGGAGGTTAGATTACCACTTCTTGAGAGAAGTCTTAGTGCAAGGGCCTGGGTGGGTTCTTTGCGGGGTGAAATGTCCAGGTCAGTTGTGTAATCAAGCTGTAGTTCTTTGATTTCTAGTTGATATTATAGTGTAGGAGTGGGGTTTGCCTTTGTTTTGTGAAGTACCATGTTTAGTGGTTTTCTTTCTGGCAGTGGTATCAGTCTAGACACTTGGCATTTCAGTAGTTCCTTTACAATTCCAAATTAGGGAATCAAGGCACAGTTGCCAAACGTTGCAGCATCTCACAGAAAAGGTTCCTGGCTACTAGTTTATGGCTTTGGTGGGGCATGCCTTTAAAACTGGTCTTGTAATATTTTCACATGTACTTATGCAAAGGAGTGAAGATTGTCAATAATGACTGGGAAAATGGTAAAATCCAAAAGTACACCTTTTCACAGTATGACTTCAAAATAAGTAGGATAGCTTTAAAATTATAAAATCTATTAGTTATGCATCCCATTGAAATTTAGTGATACAGAAGCTATTTTGTTTATTTAGAGTCTAAACAATTCAAGTATAACCACTACAAACGACTTAACTTGGGAAAGTTCCATTAGTTGCTGCCTGTCCAGTTGTAGATAATTGCTTCAGTTAAAGATCGGTTCATGTTGATAGATCTAGTCTTGTAAAGGATTATGTAATACTTTCATTTTTTCAGTATAAAATACAGTATCAGTGATCCAGAAGAAATGTGATACATTATGCTTGTTTTTTTGGGGAAGAACAAAAACAGCTAATAGGTAAGAATTTGATATTCTAGTCTTAAAAATATCAAAGGCCATTGAATTGCACACATTCACCTCTGTAGTAAGCCTTGTCATTTGCCTTTATCCAAAACATCCTGAAAACTCTTTCAGGGCCAAAGCCAACAGAAGTCTCTGTTTTACTGCATACAGGATGAGTTGAACCATTTCAAATTGCCATCCTGAAAACCAGGTTCTTCTGGGAGGTGAGCAGCCCAGAGCTAGCAGTAGGAAATGTTACACTGGGAAAGGATGTGAAATCCTGTCCCTTCCCATGCTGCAATGGCTGAGTCAGGATTCCAGGTAATTGTCACTATCTACTCATGATTCAGAGCTTGCATGTAAGTACTTGCATGTTTTTTTCCAGGATTGTTTTTTTTATCTGACATACAGAAAATATGGTCACCTTTTGAATATTCTGGTTAGAGGTCTCACAGGAGATAAGAGACATGGATGATGTTTGCTTCTGTGACATGATACAGATTCACATCCCCAAGTTTCCAGAAGGCTGAGTTAACCACCAAACAGTGTGTGTGCTGGGAAGAAGATGCTCTGTGCCTCTGTTGGAGCTGTCATTATGCAAAAGGAGAGCTAGAAAGAAAATTAACAAAGGAGGAACTAACTATAGCGAAGTGTTCAAAACACGTACCTTGGAGCAGGGGAGGTGTATTCTTTCTGGGTTATTTATGCATTTAATTTTAAACAGTGTTGGATAAAAATAAACCTGGCAGTAGAGATCAGAAGTTATTACGCTGCTGGTTTTGCATCTCATTAAAGCTGTTCAATGCAGCTTGCTTATGCAATGTGAGCCTCTGCCTTGTATCTTTCAGAATCACCCACTCTCCAGATGCATCTTCCCCTTCCTTCCTATGTTAAAGTGTACTTTGGTATATAAGGCTGTGCTTGCTGTCCCCATTGTACCACACTGCCAGATTTTGATCATAAGCACTCAAATCAAAAGCTGTTATTGGAAATGCTGAGTAGTATTCTCACCCTTACAATAATTTGCAGAAATTGACTGCTGATGGTCCCATTCATTCGTGAGAGTTTGGTGACAGTTTGTTTTTAAGATGTCTGATGGTTCTTTATCTATGGGACAATGCCTTTTATTGATCTTTAATTCTAAATTTCTAATAGACCTAACTAAAGCAGGTAGCTTTTACCTGCACTATACCTCAGGATTGAGTTTTTTTTATTGGTATGAGATGCAGTGTGGTGATGTGAGCATTCCCTGATGTGTAGTGCTTCTAGACAGGTAGGAAAGATGGATCACATACACTGAATTTTAAAAATGCCATCGGTGTCACCTACGTGTCACCAGTACCCTCAAGAATCGTACTCTTGCTTACCTAAGTTTCATTACAGGAAAGTGCCTATGCTGACTGTAACCAGCTTTTTCCTAAAGGCATGTCTCATATTTCTCCTTCCACTGCTGATTTGTTAATTGGAGAACAGAGAGGAAAGGAAATCAGACTTCTCCATACCTTGCCATGTTTCCTATAGGACTCTGTAATTTTATCTCCAGTTATTCTCTCAGTTTATTTGCTATTAATCACAGAATCATTTAGGTTGGAAAAGACCTCCAATATCATTGATTCCAACCTTTGAGCAAGCACCACCTCGTCAACTAGACCATGACACTAAGTGCAAACAACGTCCAGTTGTTTCTTGAACACCTCCAGGGATGGTGACTCCACCACGTCCCTGGACATTCCATTCCAATGCTGAACAACCCTATCCATGAAGAAATTCTTCTTGATGTCCAACCTAAACCTCCCCTGGCTCAGCTTGAGGCTGTCCCTTCTCCTGTCACTAGAGAGAAGAGACTGACCCCCACTTGGCTACAACCTCTTTTCAGGTAGTTGTAGAGTTATAAGATCATCCCTGAGCTTCCTCTTCTCCAGCTGAACAACCCCAGTTCCCCCAGCTTTTCCTCATAGAACTTACTCTCTAGATCCCTCACCAGCTTCATTGCCTTTCTCTGGACCTGCTTTAGCACCTCAATGTCTTCCTTTTAGTGAGGGGCCCAGAACTGGACACAGTACCGGAGGTGTGGCCTCACCAGTGCTGGGTACAGAGGAGCTTCCCAGGTTGAATATTAGATCTGGAGTCCTTCCAGTGGTATTTTTATAGGGAAGGTACCACATTTTCAATTTCACAAATCTCTGCCATAATGAAGGATTGTAATTCTCATGTACAAATTGTCACTGGTTGGCTTACCCATCTGGTCTTTCTCTTCTTCATTTTATGTTACTATTAAAATTTATACTTCTTTTATACTGTCTGAACAGCAGGCACCTTCTTGTACCTTACAATTCAAATGTCTTTAATTCACACATCTCTTAACTCTGTAGTGGGCTTAAAAAAGTTTCCAGTTAAAGACTTGAAAAACCCTTTTGCATTGTTTCAATTTTTTTTTATTTATTTATTTTTGTCTTAATTCACTGAAAAGGTTTTGGTTTCAACTGGGTACCCAAGAAACTGTCTTTTCTTGTGAGCCTCAGAAACATGCTTCCAAAAAGCAAAAAGCAATCATGGAAGTGCGGAGAAACTTTTAACTGGCAGCATTTGATCAGTTTCTTGCTTACACCAAATGAACAGGAGAGGGAGCCAATGTACTAAAAAGCTGCAGAAGAATTGTAACCCGTACTTGAAGGTAATTTTAAACAAACCTTGGACAGTTTGAAAGAAGAATTTCATTTGTACAAGAAGCAGTTTAAGTGCTCAGCAAAAAGCGCTGAAGGTGATTAGTACAGCTGAATGCATTGGTATTTCTGCAATAAGTTATTCTGAAGTCTTAGGCTGATTCATGTTTTATATTTCATCAGGCTAGCTTGAGTTTGAAATAGCCTGTATTAAATTTCAGCCTATGCAAATGGTAAAAGATTCAGTTAGAAAGCAAAATGTTTCTTTCTGACTTCTCAAAAGAGTCTTAAATCAAAGGTGACAATCTCTAATGCATACTCTGGCTTTGTTCCTACTGTGGAGCTCACTTTGATGTCATCAGTTGAAGTATTAAGCTTGAAATGGACACACAGGTTGTAATATAGTTTCTCCACTAGCAGTTAGGCAGGAACATGGTGACCTTTGTTAGCAAAAATGCACTTTAAATCTGTTTCTAATACTGTTTTATGGGTGGTGCTTGATGACAATCTCATTACTCTGAAAACTGATGTTTTGTAATACTCATGTAGCTAAATCTAGCATTGTTACTATTATTTACTAGTATTTGAGTCAGAATTTTACTTAGCTCCATGGAGTATTTCTCATAAGGATAACAATGACCACAACAACCCCGTGCAGCACTACAGGCTGGGGACAGAGTGGCTGGAGAGCAGCCAGGCAGAAAGTTTGGAGTTTGGATTGACAGGAAGCTGAACATGAGCCAGCAGTGTGCCCAGGTGGCCAAGAAGGCCAATGGCATCCTG
>JAWWLV010000088.1:32387746-32401709 GCA_035041135.1 Platyrinchus mystaceus | reverse complement strand
CTCCAAAGTGGCAGCAGAAATGGGAGCTTCTGCTCTAGGCTTGCTCTGTTTTTTCCCTCTAAGGGGTATGTACACCTGTGCTGCTCCATGCAGCACGATGTACAGATTTTGAGGCTAATTCTTACTGCACTAGCATTGGTAGCAAAGAGGTAAGAGCTGCATTAGCAGAACACTGGATCAGAGCCAAGTTCTCCTGCTGAGAAACTAGCCTGGATGCCTCTACTCATTTAGCACTAGCTCAGGCATCACAGCCGGGTACCACGTCCTGGCATGGAAACACAGGCAGTGTTCCTGAGGGGAAGAGCACTGACTGCTTCCCCAAGTGATTCACCAGTCAGAGAGCCTACCTGCTAACAATCCATGTGTGGTGTCCCCTGGCCTTCCAAAGAACGTGTTTAGTCATGGGTGACACACTGAGGCCCAGAGACCTTTGCATTTTGGCTCCTGACCAAACTCCTCCAAGAGAGGAGAGGCAGCAGCTGTCCGGGAACATCGATCTGGGTATTGATTTGTTTCTTTCTCTAGCCTGAGCAGAGCAGGATACCTGCTTTTGAAGGGAACTGGCTGTGCAGGGTCCCAAAGCAGAGCAGCATGTGTCAAGTGCTGATGGGAATGCCTGGGGAGGCTCTGTGATCATTACAGCCAGTGTTTTACCCAGCACCAGGAACAGTGCTATCGATTTTGCTCCGTTCTTTTATCATCAAGCTGAGTAAAGACTCCATTCTTCTAAAAGCTGCATTAGAAAAATGTCAGCAGAAGACCTGCTTCCCCTCCACATACTGTTCAGGGAGCTCATGGGATTAGCTAGGCCTAATGCAGTAGGACTGTATATAGTCTTTCTCTTTGATTTCTGGAAATCTGTTGTTATGCCAGGCTCTGCTTGTCCTGAGAGAGAAGGAATATTGTGCCAAATTTCATACTGAGTGAGTGCAGTTCTATAAATCAGCTTGAATGCTTGGCTTATTAGAACCAGAGGCAAATGAGGGGCTAAATGAGCAATACTGGTATTTAACTATGTATGAGGTACAATTCAAACAGTGCAAGGCCTGGTGTTGGATGTACTGTCAGTGGACTTGGTAATGAAGCAATTTACTAGGGAACACTCACTTTTCTCTCGCCAAATGACAAGAAATGCTTTTTGGCATCATATGACTGTGATACTGCAAGTTTTGCAGTGCAGAAGTAAACTTGAAAATCTAATTTAACACTTAGCAATAACTTGCTGATCACAGGCCATAACATTTATCGTAAGGCAAATCACTTTCCTCTAGACAACAGTAATTGATGTTTAGACATAGGTATAAAGGGCAGTCTGAAAAAAGCATAATGTCTTCATTTCTGTGTCTCATAAACCCATTGTCAAGAATATACGTAACTCTGCTTAACGTTCATCATGTCCTCTGCAGGACTTACTGAAAGTGTTCCAAATATTTGCTGTTTAAAAAATGATCAGAAAGATGAGGCAAAATTGGTTGTGATTTATTCTTGAAGCTGTTTGTTGCAAGATTATGACCCAGATCCAGCCCTCCTTAGTGCGCTTTTGTGCTGCACCCTGGGCAGAGTGCCCTTGAAAAGGGCAGAGCTGGGGTTGTGTTTGTGGACTACACTCTAAGGTGTATTAAGCAGCAAAGGTCAAATTCTGCTTGCTCTGTGAACTGTTTTTTTAAAAGTCAGAAAAAGCTAAAGGCCAAAAAAAAAAAAAGTACTTAGTCTGTAAAAAATATGCTGTCTAAAACCTATGTTGAAACCATGTTTGATAAACAGTGCATTTAACAAGATATCAAAGTGATTACTCCACTGAAATCAGTCCTTATTGTTGAAGAAAAATAAAGGAGGCAATTTGCCATTCTAGCTATGTTTGTACTTTGGTACTGATGCTAGAAGTGCCAAGTTGTCACTCAGAGTCCAGCTTTACAAACAAACTTTTTACCTTTTGCTGAAGTGTTCTGTTACGTAATAGGGCTCTCATTTCCTTTTTTCCTGAGAGATGGGTTTTTGTCATTGTAGTTCTGCTAAGAAAAAGAAGGACTCATGGGAAACACCGTATTCTCCACTTGCTTTAGTTCATACCCAAAACTTATTGTTCTTCTACCAGCCTGTCCTTTCTGCATTCTAGTTTCTCCCATCCCATTTTCATTTGTCTTCTTCACCCTTCTCCCTCTCCTTGAGCAGGTAAGACTGCACACCTCCATGACAGCTGGATTAGAAAGCTGTGTCTTAAAGAGGCTGAATGCTAATGCCAGCTGACCAGATTTCAGAGGCTGTGGATTTAACCTAGCTGCAAGGGTGCAAGGAGTGCTGCAGCAACACAAGCCTCATCTGTATCTCCTGCATTTTCACTCGGCTGTGTCTGCTTTACTTTGTTTATGCAGAAATGCAGCTAATTTCTCAATGACTCCCGAGGGAAGGACCATGCTGTCAGTTCCTCTTTTCGAGAGAGTGTTTTCAGACATGCTTCAGCCTCTGGGATGATAAGTGCATCAATAAGGATTTCTGTCTCATTAGTACTAGACCAGAAAAATGCATCTTGATACAGAGAAAATCAAGTTTTCTTTGCTTTTGTGTGCCTTACACACACAGACATGTACATGTCTCGCTTCCTACCTGGTGTTTCTCATCCTTCTGTGCCTGATGCCTACACCAGCAGGCTCTAGCATGATGGAAGGAAGTTTCCATTGCTGTATGATTACATTGGTCCAGTGACATCCTACATCATGGAAAAAGCCAAGATCCAGAGCATCCCTCATAATCTGGCATTTGTGGCTCATAAGCCCCACTGTGCATTGGGAATATCAGCAGATGTATTCCCCTATCTGTAGAGAACCTGTTCTTCAGTTTTCGGCCTGAATTGTCTCACTGTCTGTCTTAGGTCTGAGTAGACAGCGGTTGTTGAACTCAGCACTCCAAACTGTGTTTAACTATTTACTGTCATTCAGAGACATAATTATGTTAGATCTGTTCATTTACCTGGCCTTTTTCATGACCAGTATTTGCCCAGCACTTCCCACGCAAGTATCTTTCACTTAAAAGCCATTATATAGGAATACTAGGGCACTGATAGGACTCTTTTGCATATACATCTATTAGAGGAGGCCAACACAGCTGATCTGCAGAGCCTGGAGCCTAATTCTTCAACAGGAGTCAAGCTGAGATGGAAATGTCTTTCCACACTTCGGCTAATGCAGAAGTCAGAATGGAGAAAACCTTTGCTGTGACTAATAGCAGAAGTAGACTATAAATGATCGCAAACTGCAGGTAAATGTGTGTTACAAGGTTAGGTAAGCATGTCAAAAGATTCAAAGCCTGATGCAATCTCTATGGTTTCTATCAGTCTCAGAGGTTTGCCTTTCCTCATTAGAAAATAAATGTTTTTGTATCTTCCTCAGTGGAAGATTTTAAAACAAGTAAAACAGGTGTGCAAGTGTCAGGAATAATCCACATATTCTCCCTGCTGCCAGTGTCCTTGGGAGCTGAGACTGGATTGAGATTTTCCTCCTTTTAATTATGTCAATTTTAAATTGTTGGTTGTTCATAAGAAGCCACTAGCCTGGAACAGCTTCTTGGGCTGTGTAAAATTACCCTGAGCCTTGTCCAGGCTGTAGCGGACGGGTGCTGCTCTGCACAAGCTGACGCATTTGGTGCTGACATCCCATCTTGAAGCTGAGTGCAGAAGGCTGAAAGCTGGATATGCCCTGGAGATCAGTATGTCCTGCCTTCCTCTGGGTTTATCTTCTTAGGCCTTGCAGAGATGGATTTGCAGGGGGGAAATCAGGAGGAGTGTAATTCTCCTCATCTGTAAGTACCACAGTGTGTTTTGTATCAAGAGATGGGGAAGTGTCCATGTCAGGGACTGCTTTCTCCCCTGAGCTATGGACTGACCCTGAGCTATGAAATACCTTTGGAAAATCCTAACTACCTCCTACTCCCTCCTTTCCACCCTCGAGGATGTAACACAATCTCTTGAACTAAGGCAAATCTTCCCTGGATGGAAATTTTTAGCACAGCTAAAACACAGGGTGATTCCTGTGTAGTAAATGTGGTTTACCCTGGGATCAGTAGTTTGTGTGCTGTTGGTCTACAGTGGCTACATCTAGGCTTTTGCCTAGAAATTTTTATCTCAGGACAAGTCAAGTTAGTGGTTTTGCTCTGTTTTTACGTGCTCTCTGAATGATATTATTCAGTCTCCAGTGCTCCCAATACAGTGCTTGGCTGCAATTTGCCCAAGATTAGTTCTGTCCTGTCACTCCAAATGTTTGTATTTCAAATTAATGCTGTGTTTCTTGGGGAAAATCAGCAACATTATGGTGAGTCAAGAAGAAGTATGAAGTCAGTTGGCATAACTTAAAAAGGGAGAAACTGGCACATTAAAAATTTCATCTTACAAAATGCCTTTAAATCAATTCAGAACACTCTTTCATCAAGGACTAAATCCCCAAGGATTAAGGACCACTTTAGTCACATTAAGACCACTTTAATCCTACATAAGGACAACCGTTTGGGGCTTTAATGCACAGTGATTTTCCATGGTCAGGTAAATTGGCTTAACTTACCGAGTGTCCCTTTGCTTACAGACTCAAAATCTCTTTTGTTTTGCTTTTTTGCACTGTCCTACAGGAACGGACTGCTGCGTCACACCTGCTCCCCCACGTGTGCCCAATCCTCTTTCGTTCCCCAAGTCGCTGACTCATCACTTCCGTTGACTCTTGACTCTCATTGCAGAGTTTTGTATGCTGCAAGCTATATAAAGAAATGAATTTCATTCAAGTGTATTAGCAAGCAGGCTGAAGGGGGTTTTATTTGATTGGGTTTTTTTTCTGTACAGTGCCAGAAACCAATTTCCCCAAACCTTCAAGCTTTCGGAAACACCTGACTCACACTCCCGAGTTGTCAGGACTACTTCATAGTTGCATTTTATTCCTTCATTCACTGTTTTCTTTATTTAAAGCTTACAATTTTTCCAAAATTATTTAGATTATGCTCTACAATTAGCATATTTCACATAGAAATAGCAAGTCCGTCTAGTCTCTCACTGTAATTAGGGAGTAACGTAACACATTTGAAAATAAATAAACCAGGCATGAGGTGGTTTTATGGAACAATACAGAACAAGTGGGTGGACAGGAATGTGAAAATAAAGCCAGGATTCTGAGTGGTAAAAATTGGCTCATCTCCATTAGCTTGCTAGAGCTACAATAGCTTGAACTCTTGCATTTGGCAATGAGTGATAAAATTATAAAAATACATAGTATTAGGAAAAACATGTCCTTTTAAGCTGTTCTTTCAGTGAATTTCTGCTGGCAGCAGCACAGCTTCAGAAACAAATGATCTAAAGTTAGATTTCTGTAGTTGCACTCTTGGCTATAACTTGCGTGGAGTTACAGCGGAGGAACCATGCAGAATGGGAAGTGTCTCTGTGATAGGTAAAGTGACTACTAATATACAGGAGTCAAATTAAGAGATTTCCCCATACTGTAGTGAACTGAATGTCCAGGAAATACAATGATTTTATGATTTGTAACTTTATGCCACTGAGCAATGGAGAGTAAGAAACATTGAAAAATTTCTGTGATTTTTTTCCCCCTTCTTGCTAGAATAGCTTCTTCTTTTCTGGAGTACTGTTAAAAAACAAAACAAAACAAAACAAAACAAACAAACAAAAAACCTTTAGAAAAAATCAGGATACAGGTTCCAAATTTAAGGTGCTATTGTAAGTTTTATTCCCATCCTGCCAGTCATCCCTGAATTCCCTAGCTTCTGTTTATAGTTTCTCACAGTCAGATTTCTGGTTTGTGTAAATTAATTGGGCTCCCCTTGTCATCTTGCAGGAGATCATAGAGAGTGCTCAGAAAAGAATGAGTCACCTAAAATCCACTTCAGCCAACATTTTGTGACCACTAAGAGGAGAAAATTAGATCTTTGTAGCCCAGCTTCCTGCTGAAGTATCTATGGATAAAAATGTGTCTTGAAACAAGACCTTATCTATTTGTTTGTTGCTGTTTAAGGAAGTCAGATCATTAAATCCAGTTATTCATATCAATCTTTACTTGGGATTTTTGCTTGTCTTTTCTATTTTTCTTTAAGTCAAAAGATCTTATGACACCTTTGTAAGATCTCGTCATAGCTGTGCTATATTTATTAGTTAGAAGTCTGATAAAATGTGGCCTTAAGACTCTCCAAATATAGTCTTCCACTCTCATTTATTCGCTGCTTCTGGCTGAGAGCATCTCTTCAAATAGCTTAACATAGCACATAAATATCATGAATTTGCAAAATATAGAGCATCAAAGAAGAGAATTACATCATACCCTGCCCTCCCTTATTTCTCAGGCTAATATAAAATGTCATATGCTTCTCTTACTGAACTGGAAACAAGTTGTTGTTTTTCTTAAAATTTAGGTTATGGTAAAAGGCTAAACTCCCACACACTTACTTGGGAAATATTATATATATGAATCAACTTCACTGAATTTTCCTCCTCCCTGATGCTAACTGTAGGGCTAGTGATCTCTCCCAGCAATGATATGGTATGTGCCATTTCATGCCAGCTCTGATGGCTGGGCTTGAGACCAATACATGGTTTTCACAGTTGTTGGCTGAGTTTCACATCTACTTTACTCTTAACCTGAAATAAGCAAAAGTATTTGCGCGGAGCTCTACTGAGCTGTTAGATTGTTTTGTGGAGCAATCTCAGGTTCCCTGCAGTGAATGATCCAACACTCACCTGTATTGCCACCGATTACACCAAGGAAGACCAAAGGAGTATTGGAAGACCAGAATTTGCTCAGAATTGTTAATTGATACAGTTAAGATGTATGTGTCTTTTTAGACAACATCTGGAGCTCTGGGGAGGCTGGGTAGAGAGAAGTTGAATTTAAGAGTCTGAGAACTTGCACAGAGCCTCCCCCCTCAGACATCATGGGCCTTCTGGGCTGCAGCCAGGGAGAGCTGCCAGGGGCTGCCATCATCACTTATCTGCAGACAGAAGGACATGAGTAATGCTTTGGATGTCACCCCGTACCTCCCCCGCTGCAGAGTGGTGGTGCTGCTGCAGCAGAGCCACAATGACCCCCTGGAATCCAGGGTGGCAGCAGGAATGCCGTCCCACTCACATTTTATATAACAGACAAACCTCTGGGCATAAGTGACACTTTGGTGTTGGCTAAAAAGGAATACAGAGCTCAATCTGAGTTTTCTTCCCTAGTTTTTGGTATTTTTTCTGTTACTTGGAGCACCATGCGCCTCAATCCTTCACCAGGTTCTCTCTTTAGTAAGTTCCCACTGTCCGGTGTATAAGGATTCTATGTCCACAACAGAGTATTTTGCCACTTCCTCAGTGACTAGAGGTTTTTTCACTTGGCAGCATGCCTAGTTCAGAGTTAGTACCAAACAAAGACTAAGTCTAGATCTGCTACCTATTTCCAACAGTAGCATTTGCAATAGATCTGATCGCTATTCCCTTTGTCAAGGTAACCGTGTCACTCTTTTGCAGTTCAGTGTTATGTTCCTATATGACTTGAACTTTACTGAAGTCCTAAGGCAAAAGGCAACAGCAATAATATTTCTGTGAGCCTCCAAGAAAGTGGTGGGATACAAGAAAGTGAAATGGCTTGGGATAATTACCCCCAGATTTCCAGGATCCATGTTACTCATCATGTATGTGATCTGAAGAAAAGCCTTGCGGAACTTTACAGGACCTGTAAAAGAAAGTGTTGTGCCTTGTCAGAGAACAAATGGCTGCTGGAAAGCCTGGTTGCAGAGAGCAAACCATAAGTTTTGCATGATATTTGTTTTACCGGGATGAAAGATGTTGCAACTATATTCTTTGTAGACAGATAGTGGGCACAGTTCTGCAAAAATGGTCCAAAACATAAAAAGCCCACAAGTTTACGCTACATAAACTAAGAAGGCCATAATTTATTATTGTCCTAGTCTAGGACTGTGAAGATCTAGCAGTAAAAAGAGAAATGGAAATGAGATGCCTAAGTAGTGACACCCTTTTTTTCCTTCCAAGAATTCTATCACAGTCAGTGTCCTCACCATATAGTCTTGCTGCCCTCACTAGTAAGTTTCAGAAACACTCTGAGAAGATAATTGTTTGCAGCTTTTATGATTACATCATTGAAATACTGTCAGAAGAAAATGCCTGCCCTGAGCTACTGCAAGATATTGAGCTGACAAAGAAAGTGGTTCTGTGTAATCAAGGAATTAGAGATCTCTGACTTTTCTCAACTCTGCTTACAAGACTTTGTTGAAAACAGTGAAAAAATGTAACATCCACATGGACAGCTTAACATGCTCATCTGACCTTCAAAAGGAGTTGTCAAGAGTTTATTGCGGAGACAGAGGAGAAAGCAGAAGCAGATTGCTAATATAAAACTAGTGCTTATTATCTAGATGAGCTTAAAACATAGTGAGATGTAGGATGTCATTGCAAATCTCCAGTGCTTCACTTCACACCATGAAAAGGACTTGGGCTTAGTCACTCAAAAACATGTCACTGTTAGATGTGGGCAATTTCTTTGAAAAGTTAGTATTACTATGGCTCAGCCAGACACCAGTCAATTTTATTGCATTGTAAATATATTGTATTCCTGATAAATTTCTTTTAATTACACACATTTTAACAGTTTAGAGACTTAGTATTGATGAGTTTCCATATTAAGGTATTTTATTACATCTGGAAAAGGCCCTTTCCATGCACACGTTTTTAGAACACCAGCAATTTTTTGAATCAGGCCAGTGTTTACCTTTTACACTCCATTACTCTGGTTTAGGTGCCTACTTTCAAGGTTAAAAGTGCCGGTGTTCCTTTCCACTGGGAGGTGTGCTTTGGAGTGCTTTTGTATCAGCTGAGAAATCTTTGGAGGAAAACAGTAATTATATGACAATGTTCTTTTTACCTCTTGTATTACAACAGCAAAGAAGTGTACAAAATTCACATGATCCAACATCATCTGTAGCCCAGGAAATTCAGACTGCTTTAAATAAGGCAGTGGCATGGATGAGACAGAGCAAATGGCAACCCACCATGGATCTGGGAACTGGGGTTTACTTAACAACCAACAAGATTAGAACTGTTACCCTCTTAATTATTTCATGCACTCTCTCATTCTTGCCACCACCCCAGTGTTATGTCCTCTAAGTCTCAACTTCTCTTCCCAGCAGGAACATCACTGTTCATCCAGGAAGGCCATCCCCTGGTATTCAGCAACACACAGCCCTCAGGTCTCTAGGATCTTCCTCTGTTTTCAGGACCCTTCCTCTAGCCAAGGTCTCCACCTTTCTTTTTCCAGGCTTCCTTCTTTTTGTTGAGACCACTTGTTCTTGGGAACCCTTCGTTTTGTCACCAGCTCTTCTTTCCAAAATTCATTTTCCCCTGTCTGGACAGTCTGAAGCACTTGCATATGATCAGCCTTGTAACTGATGGCTCTGTCTTGTGTCTCTTCATTAATTGAAGGATTCAGGACGTGCCACGTTTGTTTAGTCCAGATGTTACCAAAATTTACTACCAGCCACACGAGTTGCAGTTAGTAAGCAGCAGGCTTCTAGGCTGAGTTTGACAGTTCAGGAGTTCACCTTCAGACATTCTCTCCCATACACATGCACATAACTATCTGTCCCCTGTAGCTTTTACAATTCAAGCTATTTTTTCACCTAGGGCAGGCAGGTGTTAGGATAAGCTAGACAAGACAATAACAGAGTTAATAAAAACACTGGTAAAACTTGACATCAACACCTGCAAATAGATAACTTCGCAGTACAGCGCTGTCCAAACTAGCATAAGCTCAAGCCACTGAGTCCTAGAGAGCATTCACCTGAGAGCACGGGTATATTGCTTTCAAATTCAACCTGGCTCACAAGAAACCCATGTGGACATCTCCATACTGAGAGCAGAGTTACTGTGCCACCTAGTTAGTTCTACACCAGTTAGCTAGGAGGAGATTGTCATTATTTTGGTTTTGGATGGATTAATATAAATTAAAGCTCAGTTGCCTGTTTCATACAAGCTAAAAAATACAGGAATGACTGAATCCAGTGGCCAGGAAGATATTATTTTACCAGAAGCCTGCTCAATACTTACAGTGCTTCAACCCAGATTTTATTAGAGACTCTTTTGCCTTTTTCATCTTTTGTATTTCTAGGAGCTGATTTCCATTTACAAAGTTATTTCAGTTGGATCAGATATCTAGGCTTCACTTCATTTAAAATGGCTGAGATTATTTAATTCTGTTCATTGTGAAAAGAGGCTCCAGAGTGTTGGGCATTCACAATGGAAAACTATTTTTAGTCTGTTTTTATACAGAAGCAATGCCTGCTCAGCCAGGTTGTTTGTTCACCCATCTATCAATTTAGTTCTAGTAACTATGAACCTCAGACTGATTTCAGGCATATTTGGCAAATTTGCAAAGTTCCTGCAAATTATGTAAAAAACCTGTGGTTAGGTAGGAAAAGTCCTATTACTTCCTTTGTGATGCAGGAAAAGGAGGAAATACTCAGCCATTGTTCTTTTGGGAGAGAATGGGCTGAACTGATAGCCTGTGCTACTAATTGACCAGCTGCAGAGCTTGAATTCAGCTACAGCACATCTGGCCTCTTCTCTGCCAGGTAATTAGAGGACCTGCAGTGAGGTGAGAATACTGTAGGAGAGCTGAGGGACATGTAGGTAAACCTGCAAAGATGAGGGCAAATCCATGGTTATTGAGTGGAGCTTTGTAGGAAATACATAGGGAAATCTGTAGGAGATCAAACTTCATTAGTTCTGCTACCCATGTAATACTGTCTGCTCCTTCCCTTTGAAGTTTCTGAGGTTTTTTTCTGCCATTTATATTCAGAAACCTCACCCGAATGACTCAGATCTTTTCAGCTGGCAGTTTGAAGATGTCTGTCACTGCCATTCAGCCTACATTTGCTGAATAGAGAGTCACCTTTCTGGGCATCTCATCCCTGAGTTGCTTGGGCTCACAGAGCAGCACACTGCATTCTTCCCCCAAATACATTCTGTTACTTTCCTTCCTTTTATTCTTTTTCAGAGTGGATACTGAATATACAACTCACATTGACACTGGGGACCTTTGATGATGACACTGATGATTTGTGAAAGTGTCAGCTGGTTATGTCTGGATCATTCTCTTTTAAATGGGAGATTTCAAGAATTGAAAGCATAGAGACTTTTAGAAAAAAAAAAAAAAAGGATTTTTTCAAATTCAAGTTATTCTCAATCTGAAATATATACTGAAGTGATAGGATGGATGCCTGAGGAGGTAAGAGGGGGAAAAAAAAGGAAAAATAATAGATGGAATGTTTGGGTTGGAATTTAAGGTACATGTGAGTCTGGTGACGGAAAGAAAAAGAAAAGAGGTAGATGAAATGAGGGAGTAGAAATGAAAAAAGCCACACAAGAAAGCAACGTGGGATGACTTTGAAAAATGCCTTTAAGTTTCGAGGGCTCGGATGCAGCCTGTTGTTAACTGACAAAGTGAAGACCAGAAAAACACTGTATGGTATTATATTGTTTTGTTTATTACCTTTCATTTTCTTCTTACAAATGCTAATACTTTACTCACTTCTTGACAATTACTGAACACTCAGCAGATGTCATGGATGAGCTGACAACATGCATTTGCATCTTGAGAACCACAAATTGATTTGACAGCTAAACTGGACAATTTAGACAAAAATTGGTTACAATCAAGACTACAGTATATCTTCTTCTTGTCAAAATAAACCCTGAAAGACACTGGTTTATTTGACACAAATATTCTATCTAGCCTCAGAGAAATACTTTGCTTAGAAGAAAAGCAGAAGGTCTAACCCTCCAACTTTGCTGTTCCTGCTTCTTCAGTGAGTAAGCATGAAGTGGGTTCCCATTTTCTGGGATAGCTAGAAGGAATCAAATTTTTGTGGGGGATACAACTAATCAAACACACTAGATAGGTAAAGTCACTAAAGCCTTGCATCTTCTTGGGAATAGTTTAATCACCGCCAAAGTCAGGGATTCATTCTTTTCCTTTTTTTTCTCCAAGTAAATGAAAGCCTTCAACCCACACCCTCTGGCACAGCTTCTGCTGTGGTAGCCCTGTGGCATTCTCCCATGAGATACAGACTTCCCCCACAGGGAGGAAGGGGAACTGGTTCTCACGCATCCTCTCCAAGTGCTCCAGTTACTGTTTCACTTTTTTGAATCTGGCCCCGTACATTTTTGAGGTCTTTGGCTAATCAGCTCATATTTGCAAATAGTCTTGAGATGACAGCAACCACATTGGTAGTTTTACTGGAGCTTTTTTAATGGTCTTCTTGCCAGCTGTGCTTAGAGCTGTCACTGGATGTTGCAGTTCAGTCAGAGGCCACTGCACACAAGTGTGCCACAGCTGACATTCCTTTCAGCAAGACTTATCTTGAACTTCCTCTGTTGGTGTCCTGATTTCTGCTGGGGTAGTGTTAATTTTCCTCCTAATAGCTGGTGCAGTGCTATATTTTGTATTAAGTATGAGAATAATGTTGATGACACACTGATGTTTAGTTGTTGCTAAGTAGTACTAACTCTAAACCAAGAACTTTTGATTTTCCATGCTTGGCCAGTGAGGAGGTTCACAACAAGCTGGGAGGAAACAGCACAGCCAGGATAGCTGATTCGAACTGGCCAAAGGGATATTCCACACCATAGAACATCATGCTCAGTATATGAACTGGGGGGGAACTGGCTGGGAAGAGTGACCACTGCTCAGAGATGGACTGGGCATCATTTATGCTTGGTGAGTGACTGTATTGTGAATCACTAGGTTGTTTTTTTCCTTGAGTTTTATTTCTCTCTCTTTTGTTACCTCCCTTTTCATTACTATTATTAGTAGTAGTATCAGTATCATACTTGACTTTATTCCAATTATGAAACTGTTATTAGCTCAAACCATAGCATTTACCCTTTTCCAGTTCTCCTCCCTGTCCCACACTGGGGAGGAGGAGTGTGTGAGTGGCAGCATGGTACTTAGTTGCTGCTGGGGTTAAATCGTGGCAGTTGATACTTCATTTACAATTATATTGCTTCCAGACGTTTACAGTTGCTTTATTAGATCCATCTGGTATTCTTCATAATCCTCCCAAACTGTGCCAAACCCAAATAATCTGTATCACAAGCAAATATTACTACCAGACCATTCATCCTTCCAGACTCTGAATAATATACAGAACAGTGGCTCCAGCCAGGGTCCTTGGGGCATCGTGCTATTAACCTTTTTCCATTTTAAGAGGCAGTAATTTATTCTAGCTCTTCATAGTCTCTCTTTCAGCTAGTTTTTAACTCATGATGTGACTTTACCTTTCACTTCTGATTCTGAAGTTCCTTTACAGCCTCTTTGAAAAAGACTTTATTGACAGCATTTCAAGGATCTAAATCAATATCGTCTCTTCATCTTTCCTTAGCCAGTATTTTAATATTGAAATAACATTTACATCTTAGAAAATAAATGCTTTTCCCACCATCAGTAAGTGACTTCATTTTGGTTTATCAAAGCCAGTGCATGGGAGGCACTGGCTTGTTTTTGCTTGTTTTTCTCCCCCTACAGTTATGAGTGTTTGCTTCCAGCCTACAATAGGCCCTCAGCTGCCTCAGAAATACACTATTAATTCTTTGCCTTACACTAAGCTAAAACTCTATAACCTAGATAATTCCTAAAATCAACATGAGTTCCACTTTAAAGAGTGAATATTGTGTTTTTTCATTTTCTCCTTGCAAAGTAAATGTTTGCCATAACACATTGCCTTAGCTCTTTAAGGTCAGATAAACAACCCATTTAATTCAAAGGCCATTTTTCATTTTGTGGTATGGATTTTTCAAATTCAGCTGCTTCTTATTTTAGTTCTCACTAGACATTCTTATATCACTTTCTCCCAGCTATGTTTAATTTCATCTTTTCAAAGATGTCTCTGGGACACGTCTGTCGCCTTTATTACTTGAAAAAACAAGGAT
>JAWWLV010000088.1:32355985-32387627 GCA_035041135.1 Platyrinchus mystaceus | reverse complement strand
CTCCTCCATGGGCTGCAGGTGGGTCTCTGCACCCCGATGGTCCTCCCTGGGCTGCAGGGGCACAGCTGCCCCACCATGGTCTGTGCCATGGGCTGCAGGGGCCTCAGCTCCGGCTCCTGGAGCACCTCCTCCCCTTCCTTCTGCACTGACCTTGGTGTCTACGTTGTTTTTCCTATGTTCTCACTCTGCTCTTCCCTGGCTGGAATTCTTTCTATGCAACAACCTTCTGTTCTTAAATATGTTATCACAGAGGCGTTACTATCACTCCTGATTGGCTCGGCCTTGGCCAGCCGCAGGAATTCCATCCTGGAGCTGGCTTCATTGGCTCCATGGGACAGGGGAAGCTTCTAGCAGCTTCTAACAGAAGCCACCCCTGTAGCTTCTGTAGTTACCAAAACCCAGCCACAGAAACCCACTACACTCAGCCACTCTAATATGACTTGTGCTGCAGACCCTTCATCAGTTTTGTTGCCCTTCTCTCCAGCACCTCAATGTCTTTCTTGTAGTGAGGGGCCCAAAACTGAACACAGGATTCAAATTGCAGCCTCCCCAGTGCCAAGTACAGAGGAACAATCACTGCCCTGGTCCTGCTGGCCACGCTATTTCTGATACAGGCCAGGATGCCATTGGCCTTCACGGCCACCTGAGCACACTGCTGGCTCATGTTCAGCTGCTGCCAATCAGCACTTTCAGGTCTTTTTCTGCTCTTCCCCAAGCCTGTAGCGCTGTTGCGACCCAGGTGCAAGATTTGGCACTTCACCCTGTTGCATCTCACACAATTGGCCTTGGCCCATCAATGCAGCCTGTCCAGATTCCTCTGCAGAGCCTTGCTACCCTCCAGCAGATCAACACTCCCCCCCAACTTGGTATTGTCTGCAAACTGACTGAGAGTGCACTTGATCTCCTTGTCCAGGTCATTGATAAAGATATTAAACAGAAAACTGGCCCCAGTACTAAGCCCTGAGGGATAATGAATGTATATAAACAGCTCCATGTCTCTGCCAAATATTTTCCTTCTTCAGTTGTGAATGGAGGACTTTCTGTTTTTAAAGATTATAATATACACTTGTTCACTCTTGGTTTCTTCAACATTTTTGGTATAATGTTTGCCAAACTATTCAACAGGTTTTTTTTATTTGTTTAGTTTTTGTTTGGGTTTTTTTTTTAAATTTCATTTAAAAATAGCAGCTTTTTAAAATAAAAATTTTAACAGCTGGGAAATCCCTGTCTATTTATATTCAAAATGAGATTTTAGAAGTGGCTGGCTTTAAAACCTTGTGTTGATATCCCTTTCCTACACCTCTTCTGGAGGCAGAAAAGTGGAAAGACAACTGCATATTTCTGTCATGGTTGAGGGCACTGTTAATTGAATTTGTGCTAAGTGACTACTTGCCTAGTCAGCAACTGACTGGATTTGAGGTGATCATGATGAACTGGCTGTACCCTGGGCTGCAGGTGCGTAAACTTCCTTTCATGTCTTTTGCTAGTGACCTCTACACTTGTGGTTTGCCCAGCGTGGGCTGTGTGGGAAGTTTGCTTTTCCTCTACTTTACTTTATCAGCCAGTTTTTTCAAACTGTGGCACTAATGCCATAAATACTTTTGGTTTTCTCTTTCTCAGCAATCACCTTTGACTTCAATCAAAAGCTCTCATTGCTTTGTCATTTTCAAAACTTCCTTAACCGCAGAGATCCATTCCTGAGCAGTAAACCCTTAGAAAAACAGCATGGATGAAAGGATGCATTGAGCAACTGGGTGGCTGGTCTTGCCTCAATTATCATGAAGCCTTAGTGGGGGATGGAGGAGGTTGTCTTCCCACAGCTGCCTGGATTCTCATCAATATCTTGAAAGGCAAAGGCAAATCACAGCAACTCAACATTTTGATCCATTAGGTGAAGCATCTGACACACAACTTGTTGAACTTAAAGAATAAGTTTTCCATTGATTTCAACAGGTCTAGATGTGGTCTGATGCTGCTGCCTAAAACAGTAATGCTGCTTCAAATAAAGCAAAAGATTTCATTTCTTGGCTGTCCCTTCTGCCTGGAAGCATTGCTGCCCTCTGGCAAAAAAAAAAAAAAATCTGTCTGGACTTACTGACTTGTTTGTGTGGAGCCAGGGTTATGATATCTGGGAAGACGTATTTTTCTGTCAAATAAGGTCTTCTGGCAGCCCTGAAAATGTGAAGTAAGCTTACTAGTATGCATCTGAACCATTTTAAAATTCAGGCTATGACTGTAATGGCTGCAATACAGAAAGAGGAGAGGCTACTACTGTACATCAGCAGAACTAAGTCCCCTGTCTTAGTTTTTTCCCCACCTAATGGCAACCTGGCAGTCAGTCTGAACAGTTTTCCTGTTGGAATTCTCCTGCTGCAAAATTAGCAGTTAATTCACCACAGCAACAGGCATGCTTTCTACTGTCCTTGGGTGAAACTCTTACCTAAGTACAGGTACCTAACAGCTGTGGCAGTGGATGGATCCGCTACATTAACCTGTTACGGAGGTGCAGGTCTGGGGGGGTGTGCTGGTTTTGGCTAGGATAGAGTTAATTTTCTTCACAGTAGCTAGACTGGGGCTGTCTTTTGGATTTGGGCTGAACACAGCGTCGATTATATAGAAATGTTTTTGTTATTGCTGAGCAGTGCTTACACAGAGCCAAGGTGTTCTCTGCCTTTCATACTGTAACACTAGCAAGGAGGCTGGGAACACTTGGGAAGCTGGGAGAAGGCACAGATGGAACAGCTGACTCCAACTGACCAAAAGGGTTATTCCATACAATATGACATCATGCTCAGTATAAAAAGTGGATGGAAGGAGAGAGAGGGGGACATTTGGAGTTTATGTTCCCAAGTAACCGTTACATGTGATAGGGCCCTGCTCTCCTGGAGTTGGCTGAACACCAGCCTGCCCATGGGAAGCAGTGAACTAATTCCTTGTTTTGCTTTGCTTGCATGCACAGCTTTTGTTTTTCCTATTAAACTGTCTTTATCTCAACCCACAGGTTTTCTTTTACCCCTCCAATTCTCTCCCCAGTCCCACTGGTGGGAGAGTGAGTGAGAAGCTCTGTGGTACCTGGTTGCCGGCTGTAGTTAAGCCACGACAGAGTGTGAAGAATCAATAGGCACAAACTGGACGTAACTATGCTTAGTCTGAGAACTAGGAGACTGCCTGATCACTGGAGCAGGGAGGCTCTGGAATAGCTCTTTGGTTGGAGGCCAGAAGCCTAACTTTCAAGTGAGTATGAGGAGAGTTGATTCTCTGCTCTTTCATTCTGACACCAGTCAGAAATAACTGTTTGCTAACAAGTTTAATGTTTGCAGCTGGACATGCACACATTTTCAGGGTCATGCTCATTACTGCTATTATTGACACTTGCTGAGTATCACATGCACTCGAAGTATTAACAACTTTAAGGTTCACACAATGGAAAACTTTGTTCATGCTGGCAGGAAATGTACTTTGTAGGTCCAATTTAGGAGTTTTGAACAATATCATTTATTTTTACTTTGAAGTGAAGTGCAAAGGCCTCTATCCCATGGCCTTCCAGATATAAATTCAGTGTCTATTCTTACCTTTTGTTCATGGTCCCAAAAGAAAGAAGTAATTTGACATCAGCAGTTTTTGTGCATTAGTGTTTCCACATTTTTACCTGTTGTGTGTATTCGAAGGAAAAGAATAGAAAAAGTAGTCCTAATTAGAGAATCTGGAATCCTATTCTCACTGCAGAAAACATGACAGTCATCAAAGATTAAAGAGTCTGTGTTCAAATCCTCTGAGAAAAGCAGAGCAGAGCCCTAACCTCTGGATTTGAAGTGCTCCATGCTGTTTGCAATAGTTAAGGAAAAAGAAAAACATAAGAGGTATGCCTGGGCCTCACCCACAGCCCAATGAAGTAAGCAGAAACTTTAGTTGCTTTAAGTCTTGGTAGCTAAGTCTTCCACCTGCATCTAGCTAAGACTCCAGAAAGCCAAAGGACCCTTTGGTGCGGAGTATCTCCACTAATTCTTTGTGCTCCACAGGAGGTTTCTGTCTCTCCTACTCCAGATAGGGCCCCTCGCTAGCAATTGCAAGAACCAGGCCTGCATCAGTAGGGAGGGATAATCTGGCCCACAGTGCACTGAATTACACTGTTGCCTAATAGCTGTATTGCTCTCTGCCAACTGAATGGTGTCTGGATGCCAGATTCTGCAGAGACCCGTTTCACATATCTGTAAACATGCTTTCTGAGTACAGTAAACCTCCATGTACTCTGACACTTTCTGCCTTAAGTAATATGGAAAAAAATAGGACTAATTTTTTTTTTCCCTCTGACTGCATTTTAGATAAATACTAAAATCCCAGAACACTTGGACGAATGAGTAATAGTCACCAATGAGGGGGAGGAGGATAAATGTTATAAAACAGCATCCGGTATGTATGAAACCAGCACAAGACTGAGAAATCCAGAATCTTCAATTGCCAGTTTGTTTAGCTTTTCTTCTTAAAGGAAGATGCTACTATTAAAAAAAAAAAAAAAATAAAAATCAGAATTACTTTCTTTTGAAAAGAAAGGATATTGGAGTTGCCTCTCATTTCCAAGGCAGTATTAAAGTTACTGCTTGGAAAAATGTCCTCGTCTGTGTGAAGCTTAAGAAACTCAGTGATTCTTAATTCTGTTTTTCTCCATGTCTGGATGTTAGATTTGGTCATTCCCCACACACTGACCACTTGACATTCAGAAGTTGGCTCTCAAATGCAGTAAGCCCAGGAGCCAGACTGAATACAACTGGGCCCTCCCAGTTTCCTGGGAGCTAAGTAAAACAGACAAATAAAACTCAAATCAAAAGCAAGAAAAGTACTACTTTCAGTACTAGTGATTAAAGTTACTATCTGTAATTTAGTGGTTTCCAAGTCCACATATCCTACTGTGGCAAATAATGCACAAACACACACACACACGCACACACACACACACACACACACACACACACACAAAAGACAGGGTTCTCCAGAGACTGCATTTTTGGCTTTTGGGTCTTTTTTTAAGCCATGCATATTGCATGCCTTCTCTATTTCTCTGGTATGTGCTGGCACCTTCTGGGATGCATCAGCAGTGCTGTGGAAAGAGGCTGTAGAGCTGTGTTACGTTATCATGTCATGTTACATGTCATGTCATGTTGCGTATATCATGTCATGTTACGCAGCAGGTATTCACTATGCATGGTCATGGCAGCCACAGGAAAACTGTGCATCTTTTTAATGTTTGCTGTCCAGTTCCTTGTATTCCAGCTTTGTAAATTTTGGGCTACAGCGAACGTCTCTTGACTATTTGGTATATGGACCCTCTTGCTGAGTGCCAAGCTGGTGGATATTCATTCCTTTCCAGTTTTTCACCTTTCCATTTTCTGGTCACTCATCTGCTTTGGCAACATGGAAAGACTGTAAGCATTGCAGCTCTCTACCCTCACCTGAATAAGTCAATGACAATCAGTTTAGCACCTTGTAAGGCCAAGAAAAGTAAACAGTGCTGTGACAGCAGGTCTGCTTTCCCCCACAGCTGTAGAGCTCTGACCACCATACAAATGAAGGGCACAGTCAAGACTGCTAAAAGTACTGAACAATTAATGAATTTTGCAACATATAATGTGCTTTTATCTCAGAGGTATCCAGAAGGGCTCCAAAGGGAATTTAACATGGATAATTCTAGTTGGGAAGCCAGATGGGCCACGGAAGAAAACCCAGCAACTACAGTAATGTGAAAAGGGGCCTGGGCAGCCTAGGGAGATAGGCAAGCATTTAGAAGTACCAGCAAGAAATACACAGGAAAGGTAGTGCCAGTAGCTTCCATAATACCAGCCAGTAAGTGCAACAGGACAACAGTAATGTTTGTCAAGGCACTGTCAGAGGGATAGAGGCTTCTCAGCAGTGACTGAGAATAAAATCTAAGGTACTGGCATAAGGACAGAAATTACATACTGGGGACGGCTGGTAGCAAGAGGAAAGGTACCAAAGACAGATTTATTTTTGTGCAGGATGTTTCTGAATTTCAAGACATATAACTCCTTCCCAGGACTGATATATGTGCATAGTCATCAGAAGAGAAAGACAGATGAATCCAATAACTCTGCAATGTGCAGCTCTCCTGCAGCTCACACCTTATCCACCACAAGGATACTGATAAATATATCCATCTGCTGTAAATGTCTTGTCAGTTGTTCAGCTCAAACCACAGGACATAACTTCTGTCTCAAACAAGCCTTTCTCTTTGTGGTCCATATACAGGGTAGGGAAGCTTGCTTACGAGACTAAGATTGCTTAAACATGAAACATCATAGCATGCCTTTGAGTTCAATAGAGATGCAGTAATTACTTTCACCTAATAATTAAAGGACAAAAAAATCAAGCTGGAAATCAAAAGACAATCCCTTTCATTGCACCACTGCAAACATTATTTTGAACTATCTTTACAAAACCACAGGAAAGAGCAAGCTAAAAGGACACACATATTAGTAGAGTTTTAATTCAGACCATGCAATTTAATTCTGAATTATAATAGATCAAAGGGAAACTCAAATAAAAAAAATACCTGTTGTATTATGTAGAATGAAGTTCCTCTTCTTAATAGCTCTGAAAAGATTACAGTGTCATGAGGCTCCATCAGTCAGAACAGAAAACCCAAAGAAAAAGGAAAGGTTAAATGCATGGTGCTGAGGAACACTCTAGCCTCCTTCCTTTTATAATCATAAACCAGATGAGTTTGTGTTGGTGGATCATTTTAGAAGGAAAAACAGCAGTCTATATTCACTCGGAGGCTTTCTGCCCATTCATTTCCCCTGATGTTTACAACCACCTTGTGTTTTGCCATCTCAGTTAATGAACTGTTGTTATTTCTCTGTGTGTATTCTCAAAAGGCTTGTTATTAATTTTTTTAAACTTCTCTTTAGCCCAGGAAAAGAGAGCACGACAATATTCATTTTTTCTATTCAACAGAAGGGAAAACAAAAGGAAGGGAAACAAAGCCCTAGATCCATAGAAAGATCAAACTCCTTTCTGATGTAACTCCAGTGAAATAATTTAATATAGCCCACAGATGTGCTTAGTCCATGTTTTTACACAAGAACAGTAAAGGTCCTAAATATGTCAGGAACGTCCAACAGGGATTGCCTAGGGATTGTCTATATGGCAGGACTCAAGATGGAGATTTTGGTCTCAAAGAGAATTTTATTTTTACAGTTTGTTTCCTTTTTGTTGCAGAGCTTGGAGACTGTACATCCTCAGGGAGACATCCAGTTACTTTCTAAATCAAGAGGTGGTCTAAGTTTGGTTTCAGTGGAAGCAGGAACAGGGCACACATGCATAGGAAACATGCTGTTACCCAACAGCATGCTGTTACATCATGTGATCGCTAGAAAGGAGTACCATCAACATATTCCAGTTGTCTAATTTTTCCTTAACCGATTTGCTGCTGCAGGCTATTAGGGGCCTTTAGGTCAACAATTGTGCTCTTTAAAATTACAGTGAGTGCTAATTTTGTCCTAAAACCTGGATTTATAAAACCAAACTTTTTTATAAAACCTGAAACCTAAGGAATTGCCGTACACTATTGTTAAATTCCAGTAGTTTTCAAGCTGATATATACCCTCCGGCAAAGCCTGAATTCCCATATAGCAGCAACTTGGAGCTACATTAAACAATATAATGAAAACTAAACCTGCTTCTGTTGCTTTTTGTTGACTTTCATGGTTGATGCTCCTTAAGCTCTCATCAGGCTGTATGGCTTCAGTCAGCAGCAGAGGCAACAGAAGCCCTCTCCACTGTAGCATCATTGTAGTCCAGCTCTGAAAGCAGCTTTCAGGGTGTTGGGTCACTCTGGTGCCTATGGTTTGGGAAGCCTCCACCAGATAATGTTCTTAATAAAAGTGATACTCTCTGGTGTCTCTCACACTCTTACAAGGTTTCATTCAAAGTGCAAGGTACTATTCTACTCCTGGGTTATGCTACTACAAGTTCTCATCCATTAATACCCTCCCTACCTTTTTGGAATGTCACTCAAGCTTGCTTTTCCAGATATCGCTTTTGCTCTTTTTTAATGCTGTATGAACAGTA
Organism: Platyrinchus mystaceus; assembly: GCA_035041135.1. Classification (NCBI taxonomy): domain Eukaryota; kingdom Metazoa; phylum Chordata; class Aves; order Passeriformes; family Tyrannidae; genus Platyrinchus; species Platyrinchus mystaceus. The sequence goes on along the minus strand of JAWWLV010000088.1, from coordinate 32,379,542 downwards.
TACATGAAGAAAAGGGTTTCTGTTTCCCTCCAGCTGAGAAAAACACCGAGTTCTGAATGGAGTCGAAAAGCAGCTGATCAGTTTTGGGCACATGAGGCTGACTAAGGAAACCAGGGTGGTTCTTCCCGCCCCCCTCCCTTTCTCTTAAGTGTGGATTAAATCGCACTTTGTAAATAAAACCGGTGTGAATGGTGTGCTAGGTCACATCCCGTCTACATCCTCGCAAGCAGTAACAATTTCTGAAAGATTTAGCACACATATTCAGGGTTCGTGGAAACCGTCCAGCGCACTTCTAACGGCTTGTATCTAATTAGTCATTCAAGTTGTTTCTTTTTAAATAAAGCGCAAAGGAACACGCTAATTTTAGGATGCCGGTGCTGGGCGGGGGGAGTGGGTGAAGGCGGGGAGGGGTGGTTCTCTCCCAGGGAGGAGCTCTTCCCGAGGCGCCGGGCAAGGACAGGCGCGGGATGCGCTCCCGGTGAGCGGGAAGTGATGCCCTCGGGCTGCCGCTGGTGCGGGAGCCCCAGACAAGCCCTCTCTGCCGGCACCCGCTCGCACTTCGCCTCTACGGCGCGGGAAGCCGCTCCCTCGGGACGAGGCGGCTCAGGGAGCCATCGCTCCCTCGGTTCCGAGTCTCCCGCAGGGCCGCTGCGGGATTAGCTCCGCGCCCGCCCTGCCCTGCCCCAGCTGCTTAAGGCCGGCTCGCGGGCTCAGCTCCGGCTTAGCCCGGGACTCCTGTCCCCGTGTGTCCCCTCGGGGACCGCTCCCCACCTGGCCGCGGGCGCTGCCCGTGACGTCATGGAAACACCCCCTTCCCCCGCCCCGCCGCCCGCAGGAGCCGCTGCTCCCGCCCGCCTTCCCGGCCGGCGGGGCGGGGGTAGCGCGGCGGCTCCTCCCGTTGGCCGGCGGGGCCGTCAGTCGAGCGCGGCGGTCCCGGCGCCGGTCCCGCTCGTGGGCGCTCCCCGGCAGTCGGAGCGAGCACTCCCGCCCGAACCGGCGCAGGTGCAGCGGCCCTTTATGGTGGCGGCGGTCGCTCCTGTCAGGCTCCGTCCTTCCTCCCTCGCTCCTGCCTGCGGGGCGCCGCTGCCCGGGGGCCATGGCGGGGGCGCCCGGCCGGCCGTAGGTGAGGAGCTCAGGTGGGTGCCCGCCGAAGGCACGGGACGGGGCGCTGTAGCGGGGCGCACCCTCGGGCGGGCTGGCGGCGCTGGCGCTGCCCTCGCCGCGGGGCGAGCCGGGCTGGGGGGCGGCGGCGAACTGGGCACGCGAGAAGAGCGGCGTTTTAGCGCACGGAGAGCGCCCTTCTCGTCCGGCTGGCGGCGAGGGTGCCCAGGGCTGACGGCCGGGGCTGCTGCCGGTGCAGCGCCTTCTCCCGCCTGCCCCGCCGAGCCCCTCTCCAGCCACCTCCCGCGGCCCTCGGGGTCCCCGGCCGCGCTGTCACAGCCCCGCGCGGCTGTTCTGGAGCGACAGCCAACTTGTTTCTATTCAAACAACACCTTTCCCTGCACCGGGAGGGTGCCGCTGACGGGGTTACTTGATTCCTGGTGCGCTCCGTGTGGCACCGAGGTGGAGCGCATTCCGGGCGGGCTGTGACACACCGGGCTGGCGCTGCCCGGGGAGCGGTGGCCGTTCCCGGGGTGGCCTGGGGCGGGTCTCCCCGCCTGCTGCGGGCTCTGGGGAATCGCCCGGCAGCCGGCTGGCTGTGAAATGGAACTTCAGAATTCTTGGGGATGTTTGAAAAGCCGTCACTCTCCTCTGTGTTTCTCTGTCCGCTTGTAAAATAAAATAATAATAATAAAAAGAAAAAGACACCATTATTATTACTTTTATTTCTTTCTTGCATCCTAAAGAAAATAGGTTAATTAAATCCATCTTCGGTTTCCAGGTTGATTTACTTTCCACTTGAGGACCAATTAAGCAATATGAGCTTTTAAATACTCCATTACTTGAAAACTGTTTGGTGTAGAACTCAGTGACAGTGAAGTACTCTTCACTGAGAGTTTTATTTTTACTAGGAGGATATCTGGAACGGCTAGTCTGGAATGGCATTTAATAAATGTAAGGTAATTTGTCTTCCTTACAGTTTGTCCTAGGTCTCTAATGATGGTAACAGTGTTGTTCTTTCTCTGTTTTCTTGAGTAGGGACACAGTTGCTTCATCCCTTGACTTTCATCGATTAATCATAGAGTTCAGAGTGTTTCACTCTACTTAATTTCAACAGAGCTTGTAAGTCTGGTTTGGTTATTTAAAGCATGTGTTTTCATTAACATTTTCTGTAAAGCCATGGGTAACAAGAGTTTTAATTTTCATGAGCTTTGATTTTTATTGTTGAAAATATTAAAAAAATATATCTTTAAATAATACTCCCTTGTCTGTACTCGCAGTAGATTAAGCTAACTACTTTTCTACTCTGGCTCCTAGGCCATTTTCAAAACAATGGCATTTACAAGTCTTTACTATCTTAGTCTTTACTCTTCTATTACCTTCCCCATACATTGCTTTAGGCCCATTTATGTCCTCTCTTTTATCATTTTGTGTAATACCCTGATTTGCATGCAGGAAAGGTGGGAGAGGACTTTTAGGTATTGGAGATGTTCTCTGCGTGTGCACTGGACAATTGTGGCTGTGCTGAAATTACTAGTGTGTTCACTAAGGACAGGAAATGATGGTGGGACTCAGCTGGAATCTGCTTGTTGCAACACTGTCTGGCTAGCTCATTCATTGTTGCAAATGTAAGTATTTTGTACTTTATACAGACCCTTATTTGGTTTTTTTAAGTAGATGTGTGCACATAGTCATAAAGAATTGGGTCTTGTTCAAACCACATCTGTTATAAACAGATGCGTGTCAGCCTAATGGCTGTTCCTTCATTTGTTGCATTCTCTAGGTCTTGTTCCATACTGTGGAAGAAGTAGAGTCAAACAGGGAATTTCCTGTTTCTAACTGTAAAACTGAGTTTTCAGTTGCTACGAATGGTAATCTTAGCTACAAAATGAGAAAAGCCTTTCTGCTGAAAAGGTACTTCATACATAAAGTGAGGTTTAAGTTTTAGGTTTAAAGTGCATTTGCTGTAAGGTGCATTTCAAACCCATGCAGTGATGAATGAAGCAGCGGAATGAGTATGTGACTGTGTGCAGTCATAGGGTACTTTTATAGGTGAGAAGCAGCATAGTGTCTGTATCAGCGTATTTTTGATCTTCTGAATTCAATCTTAATTCACTTCAGTTGTGTTAAGATTTGACTTGCCAAAGTTGCAAAGTTTTGCTGCTAAAGGGCTGAGGAGTAGATACTGTGATACACTGCTACTAATGTAGCCAAAGAAACTTCTAGGAAATCTATTTGCTTTTTCCAGTATCAAGTTTCAGATAGTAGGATGCAGATATTGTGGCATCTCACAAACAACCATCCAGATAGGCTAATGTGTTACCAAATTTACTCTGCTCTGCTTTTTGAGATGCTGGATTTATGTGTCTGTCTTCTGCATTAATGGTTATGTTACAGCCATATACTTTGGGGGACACTGCTTTTAGGCTCTTGTAGCTGTCACTTTTATGTTTTTGAATATCGTGCCTTGAAATACATGTTTCATTGCTTTAGTTTCTCATTTATTTGAAGGACAAGGAGGTTTTTGGGTATGTAACATTGTCCTTTTGTGGGTAGTTGTCCTTATTCTGCTAACATAAAATATATCTCCTCCGTGTTATCTAATTACCTTAGAGCAAAGTTTTCTGTCTGCCTTCAAGGTTGAGTGATGTGGGTATTAATGCTAATGAATATGGCAGTCTACATAAAGTTGAAGACATAACAGCTAAGGAAAGCACAGCTGTGGGTCTGACCCTGGGAGGCAGGATATCTGTAATTCCTTCTTTCAGTCTGTTCTAGCTTGTTGTTCATGCAAAGTTCTTGAAGATGCATGTGACTTTCACATAGTGCATATGTTCAGAAATAGATTCTATTATATATGAAGTTATGACATGAATGAATACAGTGTTGGAGTTGTAGTTTTGGAGCTCTGTCATCATGAAACTCATGGAGTGTTGTTGCAAGTTACCTGAAACATTTATAAGTAGAGTTAAGGACAGCCTCAGCCAGGGCAGAAAACAAAAAACAGGAACAAATTCCTTCTGGTTTTCTGTATTTAGCTGTCCCAACTAAGATAATTATTAAATGATCAGAGATGTTGGTGCTGTTAGTTTTTTTGTTGTTGTTGTTTGGTTTGCTGCGTTCTTTTATTTTTCTAAAATACAAATTCAATGGCAATTCTGGTACCTGCCTTCTTAGTAAAAGCAGTGAGGACTCTAAGAATGCTAGCTGAAACTGAGAAATGTATTTGGCCACTGCAGCTCAGCCTGTGCTGTCCTGCCTGTCTGGTGTGCCCGAAGAGCACTGACTCAGTGCAAGCTCCTTAGGGTAGAAGTCACGTGTCAGTGTGTAGCACTGAGCACAGCAGGGCTTAATCCTATTTCAGTGTCTGGGTGCTCCGTGATGTTAACCGCAAAAGTAAAGAAATACAGTTGAGCTGCTTTCAATGTGGCAAGTGCTGAGCAGTTTTTGCAATGCTTGTTTGCTATTTGCTAATGATTCCCACTGTTTGGATGAAGGCTATTCTAGACATGCCTCTTGAATTGTTTTTTGTGGAAAATACATACTGATAAGCAAAACTTGACAGGAATCCCTGTTATGTGCAACAGGAGGGAGCAATAAGAGAGAGAACTGACTTTCATTGACCTCTAAGCCCTAAGCTGAAGTTAGTGCATTGAGAATTGCTATGTGCATCTATCTCTTAGACATCTCTAAACAAAATAATTGTATATCTGGCTGTAAGATAGACAGTCTGACATAAAGATAGGGGCTGCCTAATAGCATCTGGTAAGTCACAGAAGGAGGGCTGCAGATACGATGCTTTTGTGCTTCTGTGCATTGCTTTTCAATTTCATAAATTCAGGCTGAATTTGAAAATTCTTCCTTTGAAGTCATTGAATAACATATTAGGCAAGCTCTGCATTCCTTGTCCAACCATGAGGAGTGTATATATCTGTGTTTCTAGATTTTTCACTTTCAAGTCCAGTTGATAAATTACAAGTACTTGAACTGAACATTTCCTCTCTAGTCTTTAAGTTTTGCGGTTTTGATGCCTGAATCGTGTTTCAGTTGGCAAACACAGCTGCTGCCATGTCAACACATATTTCCTTCTGAACGTTTTCTTTGGCACTTATGGTGATCTGCAAACAAATCTTCCTTTCTTCTACCTTCCACTGTAATGTAGGGATTGACAATTAAAGAGATTTTTCTTTTGATTCATCTTTCCATAACAGTAGCTTTTTAAGTGATAGCTTCAGATTCTGCCTGCATGTTGGTTGAACTGAAACTTAAAAACGTGGAACTATGTGGTGCTGCAGTTGTCATGCAGCACTTGTATTTAATTGCTGCTCCTAGAATGAAGACAGTAACAATACAGAATAGTGAAGGTGAGAAACTCATCCTTGTTTGTAACAGTGTTTCTAACTATTCTGTGTTTACTGTGGTGATATCTGTTGAATTTCAGCAATGATTTTTTTTGTTATCATTAATAATAAAATTAAAAAAAAGTAATGGGCGTTCTGGCCATTCAGTGTATCCTCTGATAAATGTTTTATGGGTAGAAGTCTGAATTTTTTTTCCATCACTGAATGCGTTCATACTCTTCCCTCATTTTATTTGCACCCAATTCTATTATTACTGCTTGTAGTGATACTGCAAAGTTTCTGTTATCACAAGTGTAATCTCTTATCTGTTGTGCCAGTTGCTTAGGTCATTTTTAGGTCACTTTTATCTGACACCACTTTTTCTCATGATTCTGGTGGGTTTTCCTAGTAGCAGCATACACATTTTTACTCTTCTGACTTAAGTCTGTTCCACTTTCATATAGTTGCTGGTGAAAATGAATGAAGCTCCTGTTCCCAATGGTTCTGATAAAGTATAGCTGTGTGGGTGTACTCCATTTGCCTTACATGTATGCTTTTCTCTGCCCAGAGAGTGGATGAAATCACTGAAAAGACAATTTCTGAACAGCTTGTCAATCAGCAAAAGAACCATGTGTGCAGGAGACTTTATCCTTCTCAGTGCACAAGCCCATCTGTGTCACTATTTATTCTACTTGTTCCAGAAGATTAAGTCCTGCCCTTCAAGTTTTCATGGGAGCAGAGTAGGATATAGGTCTCTGGTACTTTCTTCCACCTTGCCAGCCACAGATGTTAAAAACATTTTGTTGCAATGTCTCCCTCTTCTCCAAGATTGCTTTGTCAGTGTGCCTAGAAAAACAGCCTAGAGGAGGGATAGAATTACTTCATACTCCTAGTTGCTGAAGTGAAATGTAGAATTCATATTTTTACAGAACTTTTTCTGTCCGATCTTCAGTGAAAACATATGACTTTGAAACCAGTCTTGGTAAGTTTTATTGTCAAAAGGCTTCTGGTGCTGTCTCAGGCTGCGAGGCAGAACCGCGGCATTTCCCTTGCGTACGATGTGGAACACATGTTGCTCATACTGACATCTGAGACTGCACTGGCTGTAATTGTATTGCTAGAAAAAAAGCTTGTCTAATCGTCTTATAAAATATTGTATTCTGAAGGAGTGTGAATGATTCCATCATTTTTTCTGTGTCTTTTGCTTGTGACAAATATGAGTGCTGAGATGCCCTAGACAAAGCTTTGACAGCATAAACTGTGAATTTAAGTGCAATTATTAATGAGGGGGGGAGGGGGAAGTTTCGATATGAACATGATGCAGTAACTGACTGTCTTGTGTACCTTAAAAAAAGAAACAGCAAGTGTCAATCTTCTGTGGTATTGCTCGAATGATTGAAAATAACAGTGTGTAAATCATCAGTAGCAACGGTCATTCTGAAGATGTGCAAGTGATTACTGCCTGCCTGCTTGGGAGCAGATGAAGCTAACTCCAGAGGATGTGGGCTACTGAGTCTCTACAAGTTTGTTAAGATGCCTGTGGTTAGGAGTTCGTGGTGGCTTTCTCAGGTTCACTCCCTGATACTTTGCTGCTCACCAAAGGAAGGCAGGCTGGTACTTGCTGTGAAATGGTGCTTTTCACAGTTCAGTAGCTGTGTGGGGTTTTCCCCCCACCATTGGATGTATTTGCATTTGTGCAGCTCAGTTGAGCTCTCAGTTTTTGGGAACTATGCATGAATTTAGGTAGCAGATGTTCTAAGAACTTGGTAGCCCATTTTTTTAGCAATGATTTTGCCGAGTCAAAAGAAGCAGGACACTTAGCATGCATCGGGCTATTTAGAGCTGGCATAATTGCTAAAAGATTGCAGGTGTTTGCTTTTTAAGTAAGCAATATTGGAATAAAGAAACAAAAAAAATAATAAGCAAAAGATGTTAAGACTGTGCCGGAGGAGCAGACTTCTCCCTAACTTTTTTTTTTGCTAGTAAGAGTGATTAATAAGGCTCTATGGTCTACCCTGAAAACTCCTCAGAACTCCATATTACTTGTTTTTACTGTTAAATAGGGTTAGCTGAATCACTTGGAGCAGCCGTGTTTAGTTGCCTTAAAAGATAACATTCTGATAATGGTTTTGTCACTTGTTAAGCTATGTGACAGGACCAGAGGCAATGGGCATTGAAACCCAGGAGTTTTCCTCTGAACATCAGGAATTATTTCCTTCACTGGGAAGATGATTGAGCAATGGCACAGGTTGCCCAGAGATGTTTTGGAGTGTCCCTCTCTTGGAGATATTCAAAAGCTGTTGGGACATCATCCTGGATAACCTGTTCCAGGTGACCCTGCTTGAGCAGGGGAGATTGGACCAGATGTCCTCCAAAGATCCCTTCCAACTTCAACTACTCTGTGATGACTTTACTAGTGTATTTTGAAGCTTAATATAGTGCAATTCTGCTCTTCAAGCTCCTAGATCTATAAATTATTTTTTAAAAACCCAGTCATAGTTTTCTGGTGGTTTGTTTTTTTTTTTTAGTGGCCTTGCCCAGGCTTTAACTAAGCCAATAAGCAACCTTGTGGTTTGGATAGGGATCATCTTTCATACAGCAGGGTGTTGTACAGCATTGTTGGAGTAGGCTTCCGAAGGAGGATTGCTGGTGTCTGTCTGAGAGAATTTGACGTCTAGAAAGAGAACTAGAACTAATGGGGTTTTCTAATTTGCTGATGCTGAAGTCAAATAATAACAATATGTACATGAAGAAAGGAGAATCTAGGCTAGATCTAGTCCTGTAACCGAACTCTAGTAACAACCACATTAAGAAAGAAGAGTTAAAGTTTCCTGTTTGTTTTTTGATTATGGAAGGGTTTAGGTGTAGGTTTATAGGAGTTTGTCGTAACTTGGCAAGAAAGATACTGTTTTTTTACCATGTGAATTCAGTAGGTGTGCCCTTACTGGTATCAGCAAATACTATTTACTGAATCAAATGGCGGGCAACAAAGATGTATCATGAACCCTCATTTGCCTACAAGTGTGGTATCTCTACCACTTCTAGGCTGAGGAGGCAGCCAACTGTGTTTAGGGCCACGAGGGAGTGTTTTGCTATGTTATTCTTAACTTTCCATCCCTAAAAGCAGATCTAAAGGAAATGAAATCTAAAATTTGTATGCCAAAAATGTTGAGCCAAAGTATTATAATTGATTCTTGTTTTCCTTAACTGAAACGTATTGATATTTTTTGCTGAGTGACATAACTAGGAAGTAACAATTCATAGCTCTTACACTACTGCCACAGCTGCTGAATTCAGGAAGTATAAAACCCATTCATTCTTTCCTATTTTTTTGTTTGTTTGTTTTTGATGTGTGTGGGGTGTGTTTGTTTGTTTGTTTTTAAGTGCTATCACTGAGTTCACTTGCAGATTTCTTACTGTCTTTCAAATCTACCTATTTCAACTGCAAGACATTAAAACCAGAAGCACTTAAAACTATGATAAGTTTATAAACCTTATAAAACTAAGGCTGACTTATTTAATATCTCCCAGTGCTTAGAGACTATCAAATTGTTGAGGAAGGAGAACTTGCTGAGGTAGGGAATTGCAATTGTGGTAAAGTAAGTTATTGTCTTTTAGCTGATATTCAGTTTGTTTTGTTGAAACAAGCTTTTTAACATCCTATTTCTTAGAATAAGTATACAAATGCACTGCTGAAATCATGTTTTTTCATTCACTGAATAAATATGGAATTTCTTATCAGATTTGGAGATAAGAGGTTACAATTTTCCACAGGATGGCTGAATCATAGTCTTCTCTCCACACGCACGCATGCACACAGTTTTACAGCTTATTTTCCTATGTACAATACTATATTGTACTTAACTCCTTGAAGTTCAGCACGATCAACACTTCCACTTGAAAACCAACAGCAGAGCTATTATCAGGATATCACTTTGGTCAATGAGACTTGCTGGCTGTTTGCTTGTTTTTGCTTTTTTTCCTCTTTTTCTTCTTTTAATGTCAGGCTTTGATAAAATGGCATATTTGATAAGGGTGACTTGTAAATTTTTTTTGCTTTATTGCAGGAACACATAAGTATACAAGGTCATTTTCTTCTGTCATGTCATGTTCATGCAGTTGTTGGTGTACTGAAGATCCCCTACAGGTGATATTACATTTTGAAAGACCAAATTTCAAATAATGGGACTTGAATAAAAATACCATTGGGTGTTTTTAAATGCGTACGAAATAATTGTTTTCACCAGAAAGGTTTAACAATTTGCTTTTAGTCCTAGTTCATTAGTTTGATAAGCTGAGCAGGGAAAATGCAACTTCCCCTTTATTTCTGGCTGTGTTGTCAGCTATCTCTGTTTTTAAACAAGTAGTTTCCTTAATTTCATAGTAATACAGCAGTATAACAGTGGCTGTATCTCAGTGTCACAAAGTGACTGAGTGTTCTCACTTTGGGAAGGGTTGTGGGACTTGCTTATGGTGGTAACCACTTCCTACTTTTAAAGGCTTAGGAAATCTTGGTTTCTGAGGCACGACTCAGCACTTGAGAACATCCATGTTTTTCTGACTGGGAATGTGATTTCTGTCGTGAAGTTTCAGACATGACAGTTCACACTGAACTACAAAATGTTCCTTGTCAAGTGAGCTTGCCTTATTTACTTTAATATGACTAGAATGCATGGTTAGTTTAAACACACCCTCTATTCAGTGCAGGATGAGAGTTGTTTGCTTATCACTTTCTCAAATTCAACTCTTAAATAGTAATTCAGTCTCCGGAGCCCTTCTACAAAAGGATCATCTTTGCTTGCTGTTAAATGAATTTTATGTTCTAAACTAAAAAAAAAAAAAGTTTGACTATTAGAAAGATGTAATGCCTTTCTCACTGTGGCCTGTCTTCTAGTACTCACATCTTGCAGAACTAGAATTCTTGAGGGGTTTTCATTCGTAATATCATTGCTCAACAGTCTGCAAGTGCATTGCTGCTTGATCCACCTTGTGATGGGTTGCTTAAGAAGAGAGAAGGTGTAGGCTGTGTATCTGTTGTGCATTATTTATTGACAAAATCATATCTTCTGTATTAGCCTAGCATAATGCACTTACAGCTGAGAGGAAGGGTGGTGTTTGGTAAGGGAACTAGAGATGAAGGGCACGAAAACAGATTATTTTTTTTTTCCTTACATATTAGTATACATAACTTTTTAATTCTCACTTCTTATTTTGATTTACCAAACTGCTTTTTTATTTCTTTGTGTGGTATTTGGCACTTGAAAATCAAGAGGGTGTTTTGAGTAAATACAGCCAAGTCATCTTATGAAGCTGTTTTGTCTGGTCTGTTAATGTCACTGAAACATTTGCATGCAAAAATGCTTTGTAAATGTAGGAGGAGTGCAAACAAAAATTACAAGGCATATATGGGATAGATTTGTGCTGGGATTGACTTTGAGGAAGGGAATTATTCTGATCTCCTGCTTCTTCCTTGTACTGATTTTCTGAAGCACTTGTTTCTCTGTGTCTGAGTTCCAGAACTCTGAGAACTGTAGTTGTTGTCTTTGGAAGGGCCAGGACATGCAAAGTATTGACATCAAGTCAAGAAGAAAATATCCACTAATTTTGCTTTTAGAATTGACATAGTTGAAGCTACCTATGTCTAGTTGCCTAAACATAGATTCTGAAATTCCTTGATCTGCCACTTTTAAAAATTATATTCCTTAGAAGAACTCCACAAAAACACACTAAAACTTTGTTCAAAAAAGGAATACTTAAAAGTGAGTAAACCTGAAGTAATTTCTCTTTATTAGTGGAACCTTAAGAGTCTTAAGGCAGGGTCAGTTTGCAGCCCAGATTAAATCAGCGATAATAAATTTGGCGAGTGATATATAAAGACTTCCTTGCTGAAAGTGGCTGTTCTGACACATCACAGGACTGGAAGAGAGTTCCTGGTTACTCATGTTCAGTATTTGTAGCAGTCAATGCATTTGTAGATTCCCTTTTTTAAAGTAACCAAGCATCATCTTAAACTTCGTCTCATTAACAAATTATTTCAAAGCTTCTCTGTTTGGACTAAAACTTTATTCCAGGATTCTGCCTAAATGTACCCACAGCCGGACAGTACGCCTGAATAAAACTGGTATTTCCTCTTGGTATTTATAAAAGCACCTGTAAAGCATTAACTTTTTGTTCTGTTTGTGTGAGCGAGACTCTCTCCCCCAGTCAGTTTAGGAGACTTGCATTTAGACTTGAAGAGATGCAGGGAATCTTGTGATGTGGGTGACTAGGTATGCTCATGGTATTCATTTCAGGACAATATTCTGCTGTCAATCTTCCTCGCATAAACTTACGTTGATCTCAGGTGTGTCTTAGGTGCTATTCTTTGTTTCCTGACCAGATTAGATGCTGGCAGTGCCTTACACAGTGACTCTCTTTGATGCTTCCCTGTACAGCTCTGTAGGAAATGCCTTAGTTTATGTCAAGGGTAGCTTTTTTTCTCTTTTCATACCTTCATCAATATGGTAATGAGTTGATCAGACATTCACTCCATGCATGTGAATACCTTGCTTTTCTTGTTCACTTCCAACTGTCACAAAAGAACTTTTGCTTGTCTTTCTCCTTGGGTCCTGACCTTGCCTTCAGGGCTGATGAACTGCATTCCCTGTCACTGCTTCTGTTCATGTGGTTCCTCTCACCTGCTGTTCTAGTTGTTCGATGCATCAGAGGTGCCTCTGTGCTTTTTGTCAGCAGCAACTTTTACTAGACATCTCAATTCCCTTGCCACTAGTAGGACTGTTAAATAAAACTAGTGCCAAGGTAATTCCTGGCAACCTCTTCTGGTGATCCCTGTCCAGCCTGATAATTGTTTTTGTTGTCTTCTGTGACCAGTTGGTTACTTTGCAGTTCTTCTACCCAATAGGACCATTACTAGCTTTTTTAAATGAAACTGTTGTCAGGTCCAGATAAGATCTAAAATTTCTTCTGTCTGTTTCTGGATTTTTTTTTTTTGTAAAAAATTACTCTGTTACTATTGACTATGTGTTAATGATTGTAGTAGGGCTGATTTCTTTCTACTTTTCCCCCCTAATCTTTAAAGACAGGTGTTCTGTTTGTTTTCCTGTCATCATAGAGTATCTCCCACTGGGTTTTTTTGTCTGCTTTAGAAGTATAGACTAGAGTTCTAAAACTTTTCTATTGACTAGAGGTGAAGTAGGCATAATAACTTGAGAATGCATGGAAGTTTTATTTGCAGTTCTATGTTCAATTTAATCTGCCTTTTCCTGCAGAAATCTATAGTGGTTTCCTGTGGTTTTCTCCACATATGCTCAAGAAGCTGTTCCTTTTGATTCTGTGCTGGTTTTGATGGTTTCCAGGTCTGTTTCATAGTAGACATCCTGTCTTTGTTTCTTTACTAAGAAATTTTCACTTCCAGGTTACTACTGCACATATTTTCTTTGAGTTGTTGAAGAACTCTTTTTTTAATCTCTTTTAAATCAAGTTTTTTGAAAGCTATAACTTTATTCCTGGACTTTAACGTACAAGGTGCAGCTTCTTTAATCAGCTTTTTCCTTGCCTTTTGGGGAGGTGTTTTGGGGAAGCTCTTTACTTAGTTGGGCCTATTTCATCTTTCAAGTTGTCTGCTGCATGCAGCATCCCATGAGGCATTTCCAGATTTGTTTCTGCACATCTAATAAAGCAGTAGCTCAGCGTTTTCAATTTAGAGACTCTGAACTCCTTAATCTACCTGACTGTTTAAACTTCACTTGAGTCAGAAGTTAATCTCCTGTAATGCCCAACTCACTGTGATATTTTTTGTTCTAATAAAATAAAGCCTTTACCAAAACTGATTTCTTTGAATCTGCTGCAGACTCTGAGCAGTGCTGGGCTTTTTTGTTGTTGTTTTTTTGTTTGTTTGTTTTTAACTCAGTCAGCTTCTGTTAGTTTTCTTGCAGTGATGTGTGTAGGGGTTTTTTTGTGGGGATTTTTGTGTTTGTTTGTTGTATAGTTTTTTTAAATCTATCACAATTTTAAGTGGTGTAGATATGTACTATCCCAACTTCTACTGGCTTGAACAGTGTGTGAACTTGTCTGAGTAGTGTGTGCATTTCAATATGTGTTTTAGCCATTAAGATGCTGTTGTCCCTGTGATATTTAATCTTGTATTTAATTCAAGTTCATTTTGTGTGTGTGTGTGTGTATACACAAAGACTTTAGAATGTTTTATCTGGTCATGCCTGTTTATCAAGGCATACTACTTGTCTACCTGAACCCTGTTCTCATCTGTGTTAGTACTTTTAGACCTTTATCAAACAATCAGAGATAAGAGTCCTTCTTGGTCACATTCTCCTTTTCCTTTGCTTGTGCAGCAAGGTTAGATGTGAAGATTGCATGGGTGCCCAACAACTTTCACTTCTCACTTTCATCTGTAAATCCCTTTTTGGGTGTGTCACCTTGTCCTTGGTCAAGGTCCTTGTCTCATACTTGAGTGTCCTTGAGCAGGAGAGGCCTGCTGAGTGACTCTGAATGCTGTAGTCTTTCACCCATCTTTCTCTCTCCTCATTATTTTAATGCCTCTTTATCAACTCACTTGAGATATAGCTGGATCAATTGTTTGAAGTCCTGCCATATAAATGACCTCTAGATTCTGTCCCTCTGCCTTCTGTTCTTAGTAACCTTGAACACCCAGATAGAATATAGTTTCAAGTCAGCAGGGAAATACATAAAGAGCAAGGGAGAAGGGGAAAGGCAATATGTATGAATCATTTGATCAGATTGTGAAAGTATTCACTTAAATGTGACTTTATATATCCTATAAACATAAAAACCCCTCAAGTTGCATTTAAGTGAATATACATATTTAACTGAAAATATTTATATGTAACTTTCTTTCCCCATAAAGTCACAGAGTTGTAGTAGCTGTTGCCAAGGCTTTTCAGGAGCTATTGCTACAGCTGAGGCAAACTTGCAGGTCACCAGATGTAGAGAAAAACATCTGGTAAATAAATAAATTCTGAAATTTATAGACATCATTACTCACCACATTTTTTTGTTTGTTTGGGTTTTTTTGTGCAGGAAAACTTATCAGAATAAACTTACTGTGATTAAGGTGCAGCTTCTGCAGAATGGCATTTATTTATTCTGGTGGACGCTATATATTTACTCTGATGGATCTTATTGTTTTAACATAATTGCTTTTGAATTAATGCTTCTGTGACACTGTTGTGAACATTTAGGCCTCAATTGTCCTAACCTGAAGCTGATAATGCTTCTTTTTTTTGTGGGTTTCGTGTTTACACGTGACTCTAAGAGGGGAAGAAGGAGTTATACTTAGGTAGGTGTTCTAATTTTGGAGAGGAGAGCAAAATCTTTCCGGTATTATGGGTGGCAAGAAAACAAATCACCTTTTTCTGGTATCTTTTCTCTCCTGCTAATCTCCAGATCCAGATTTCATAGCATTATGTGACTGTCTGCTGTAGCTGAATGCTTTCTTTCCCAGACTAATGCCATGGTTGCCTTGGCTGATCTCCACTGTTCTTCCACCCTTTCACCTGTGTGGGTTTTTCTACTGATTTCTTAAAGGGCAGCATGTGCCCCTTACATGCTGATTTTAAATGTGAGGAGAGGGTGAGAGGTGGTTTGGTGCTCGAGACTTGTGCAGCCCCAGTTGCCTGCCCTACCTCTGCTGCTCGAGAGTGGAACAGCTCAACTCAGAAGGACCCCATGGAGTTCTGGGCCACTCAGCTCTGACTCGTGATCGTTAGACACAGAGCTGTAAGGTTATATTTATCCATAGTACATGCATGATGCTTTGTACATTTTGGGGTATGTTATTCATCTGTACTAAATAGTCTGTCGTGATTGGCAGAATTTTAAAATAAAAATGCCTTCTGCAAGAGTAATGGTTCTAGTTAGTATACAGAGTGCCTCCAGTACTTATCCCTATTTTTGATGCTGTTTATCTACATGTCAGTCTGTTACTTCAGAAAGAAAAATCATAATGGCAATGACTGTCATGATTTTGTGCTCTCTCAGAAGTCGGTAAATGAAGTCTGTGGCTGCACTGACTTTAGGTAGCCCTTCTGTTGTGGGGCAGCTCAGCTAGCAGTAGAGTATGGGTGTCCCCATGCAGAACATGCATGTCAGGAGGCTCGCTTTAAAATCTCTCTTAAGCAACAAATTGACGTAGTTCCTTTGACCCGTTTTCTCCAGCCTGATCTGCACCTCAGAAACGGTAGGTCAGAGAGCAAAGCTGTGCTGTACTACCTTTGGTCTTGTTTAGTGTAGTAGCTACTTCTTGGCAGCCCTCCAGCTGGTCCTCCTGTAGTGCATGCACAGCTCTAACACAGTCAGACCTCTGGAGTCTTACAGATGAAGAGATGGGCCTGGTAATATTGCATTTGGTAATTCATAGGATCTGATAAGTATTTTATTTTCCATAAGTAGCATTATTCTTCTTTTCCCCACTCACCAAAGACAGGGATGAAGAAAATAATACCTCTTAACTTCTAGGAGTTCAGCTTAATAAAGAAGAGAGAAGAGGATGGGTGAAGCCAGAGAGAAAATAGGTAGAGGGCCAGGTCATGGTTTTTGGGGAAGGGAAGAGAGTTTGGAATTATAGCCTAAGGGGAAAAGACTTATTATTGCAGCAGAGACTACTTTTTCTTTTAATTTAATTCCATGAATTGTAGATAAATTGTGGGTGCTTTAATTACATGATGACCTCTAAAATGAAGGTGAACAGGAATGCTGAATCTGTGGAATGCATTTCTAGCTGTCAGCCAAATTTACTGCCTGAAACCCCTTATCAGCTCAGAGAGGGAAAATGAAGCCTGCTGTATAGAACTTTCTTAAACTTTTTGAAATCCTTATTGGGTATAAGAAGGCAGAAGAGAGAATTTGTTTCATGCCTTTATCAGAGTGCTGCAGTCTCTGCTGCCATAGCAGATTTTGGACCACCTCATGTTTTTTATGCCAATGCAATGGCTGCAGGGAAGGGTCAGGCTGCATGTGTGTGCAGACTTGCTCCTCCTCTTCCTCCCCTATGGTGCCTATCTAGGTGGCACAGCAAGAAGTGTGTGGGCACCAGCACAGCTTGCTTGTAAAGGCAACATCTTGACTGGAAGCATGGGGCAAGCAAGATTTACAGTCTGGTAATAAAGCAACAAAATGACTTAGTTTGAAAAGGTGCAGGTATGCATGCTTCCATCACCTGCTGTAACTGGAACCAGAGTAGTGGAATAGGGAAGCAGTTGGTGTCTTGAAAAACAGGAGTTCTCAATGAGTGTTGGAAACCCTAATGTAATCATCTTAATAGTTTGCTTCCTGCTTTGCTGTAGTAACACACCACTGTGTATGCCTGTGTGCTTTTTCTAACGATAAGATTTTTCCCTCCTTGAAAGACAGAAAAGCTGAGGGGGAGCTATTAAATTCTGAAAGCTATATTTAGCTTGGAGCAATTAAAGCTAGCACTGTATAATAACGCTTGAGACTAGCTTATCCATCATCCAAACTGTAAGATTTTAATGTTTGGTTTCAGTCAGACTTGACATTACTGTTAGCTTTTGCTTATATTCATTAAACTCTGATTTTTAGGTGTGTCTGTTGCATGTTGTTTTGGACAAGTTACTTGCTTTCTTACTAGTCCATGCTGCTTTGTTCCTAGTTCCATTTTCAGTGTAAACCACCATAATCCTGTGTTGCTTTCAAAAGGAGTGGTTCTCCTCTACCCTACCCTCTTATTGGCATCTGCGTGGTTTGTTCTTTTCATCATCTTTATTTTTGCAGCGTGTTCATGCAGTGAAATGACTCTGCAACCACTATTGCTAAAAATTTGGCTTTTTTCCTCTTTAGTTATTAATTTGATTCACTTTCCTCTCTCATTTCACTATGTAGTCATGTTGCGACTGATTTTAGTAGAATTTGCTGTGGCAATAAATGGCTAACTTTGAGAAGGGAGAGAATTGGGTGGTTGCTCCCCACGGGCCCAGCTGTGTTTGATGCAGACTTAAACCAAATTACACTCTATTGCCAGATAAGGTCTTTGTTACACTCCTTGTAGGCTCTTCCAGAAATGTGTAGCTTCTTTAGGACTAATACAGCACAAACCAGCTTAATTAATTGCTTTAGAGTTATTAAAAGGTCAGTTACTGCATGTTCATTCTTTTTTTTCCTTGGGTACCAAAAAATTAATTTTATCAGTTCTGTACTAAATGACATCCCTCTATGATGCTCACATGAGCTGTAGTCAACCACTGTGAGATATGTTTATTGTTTAATTTATCCTTCTATTCCAGTGCATCAGGCTCTAGAGTTCTTCTAATGTCTACTGTTTGTCAGTATGTCTGTAGAAGTGCAGATTATTTTTTCATTACACAGACACAAAAAAAGTTATAAATCAATCAGCAGTGCAGTTAAGCTGATCTGGATTTCCCAAATGATTTTAGAAAATGTGTACCCGTATTGCAAAATATTCAGAAACAATATCACATGACTACTTCTCAGTGCTTACTGTCAGAATAGATCACTGCAGTACAATGTTTTGGAGAGAAACTGGGAACATGGGACCTTTTTTGGACTAGCAAATCATGGGGAAAATTTCCTTCTGGAAGAAGGAAAACTCACTGTCTGTGCAAAAATGTGGAAAGATTGTGAAACAACAGTCATCAGTTGTCTTTGTGGAGTGACTGAGTGGTTGATACATCAACAGATATCTGAGACTTCTCAGATACCATTAGAAACACTATTCAGACTTAAGGCTCCTGCATTTGGCTGGTCCTGGCTGGCATGCAGTTTGTGAATTCTGCTGTTGTGAAGACAATATTGAAGTCTTAGAGAGGGCACTGCATAATAAAGTGGAAAATTCTAGATCTTGTTTTGGGAGACTCATAGCTAAATAAAGGTTTTGAGATTGAAATGGTGGAAATGGCAAGTCTCCTGTTCTGTCCCTTGACCCATGGAGTTGTTGCATAAAGTCTGACCTTGTGGGCTGTGCTGAAAAGCTCCATTATTTTTCTTGGGTTTTTTGGGGATATTTATTTATTAGGCTATCATTTGTTTTTAAGTTAGCACAGAACTGCTTCATGTGCCCAGTGGGGGATGATTAGATTGTGTTTCCTTACATCTGTCATTTTCCTTTAGGGTCCTTTTAGGGTCCCTGTTACTTCAGTATGATATGTAATATGCTGCTAGTAACTAAAATAATTATTTGTAATCTATATAAAATTATTTTTCCTGTTTCTCATATGTTGTTGGTGCAAATAGCACAGAGAATTAAAGGTGCTATTCTTCAGATCTAGATGTTTTGCATTTTTTTTCCCCCAAAGGCTTTCTATAAGGTTAATCTGTTGCCTTAACCATGAAATGTTTTTAATATGTGATTAGTTGGAAGTTTCAAATGTAGAACAGCTTAATTTTTGAGTTACTGGGAAAAATGCCAGCCATAGATTTGGGAGAGTCTGAGTAATAAAATCATAAAGCTGGTTCATCCCTCAAATATGTTATTATTTCAACTGCCTCTGCCCACTGCGTGCTCCTACAGGCTAAAATGTCAATAGGCCCTTATATTAATAGCTATTTTAGAACTCTAATATTAAAAGGCTGTAAAAATGAAAGAACCTTAGATTAATCTAAAATATCAAAATTAACACATCAATTGCTCTTTCTTACTCTAGTTTAAAAAATGTCCACCCTTAATATTTGGACTATGAAAAAAGCACAGGTTCATGTGTTAAATAATCCTAAAGTCAAATCACAAATTTAGACTCCAAACCATCTGGGGATGGTGGCCTTTTAGGAACTTAACAAAGAGAAGAACGAAGGAATTGAGTGTAAATGTGAAATTAGAAAATATTAACTGTAGACAACCAATAGGAGAAGGCAAAAGTATTGCTTAAAACTCTGAGTTGAAAACAGGAAGTCCTTTTCCCTTGGAAAATATGCTAACACTGTAAGAATAATATTAAATAAGGGTAGTAATGTCAATTCAAGAAATGCTGAAGAATTTAATTTCATTACTGAATTAAAGCTGTAGTCTATGACAGCACATAGCAATAATAGCTAAGGAAAGAAGTTAAATTGTAACAGTAATCTAGATTCAAAACTGTTATCACAATTAACTTGAGGAATTCTTATTCTCACATTGAATTTGAAGAAAGATCAGGAAAGCATCAGCAAAAGCTTAATGAAATGCTAGGTTTTATAAATTGTGTATGGTACCCAGACAGTGGTTTGTCTCGTGTCGATTGCTTGTAGTCTTTCGGAAGGATTATCATCATGCTGATATGGGAACTGACTCAGTACAATAGAAACTCAAACCTAATAATTGGAGAGATCAACCATACATTCTATGAGTATAAAGGCGGGCTAAACTATTGTTCCTTTTTAGCTCAAATTGAGCACATTAATGTGTGTCATAAGCAGTTTGTTTGGTAGTGTTCACACTGTACAGAGAAGTCCTGCAGGCTGCTAAAACTGTAAAATTGGATTGTCTTCGGAAAAAGTGCATTTGACTAAATGTCAAAACAATGCGTTAGTTGCTTCAAAGCAGCAAGTTTGTCAAAGAGTAGTACCCCTGGCATCTATTTCTATTCAGGATTCTTCTTTCTTGTTTTGTGCTAACAAGATGTTTGGGTGAGTTCCCCACAGCCTCAGTAGAGTTACACATGTGTGCAGAGTTCTGGATCCTTGGGGCAAGAAAGATTTCTGTTACAAAATCCATTGTTCTGTTAGTGTGTTATTAGACTAAAACTCAGGTTCCTTGGTTTTATAGAAGAATGTGGCTAACTCAAACTTCTAATACATATCTTTCAGAAAGCTGTAGATGTTGTATTTTAGGGAAATGTTTTGGGATGGGGCAACACATAAAAAACTAGGTAGAAAATTTTTCAGATATTCATATATTGTACTTATCTCCCTTGTGCTTCCCAGGTGTGAAAGGACAATGCAGCAGGAAGTCTTATTTCTCATCTGATTTTTGCTTGTTTTTCAGATCTGACACAGGACCTGTGAGCTTGCCACATCTTGCCTAATGGAATTGCTCATACTTTTACTTCTGTAAAAGGAGAGGAGACTTGGATTCTTCCTAGTTGGCACTGAGCCTACCCACTCACTGTAAGTCAGTCTTTCTTCTCTCATGGATATGTTGCCCTTCCTATAGGAAAGTAGAGGTTAAATTGGTGTGGAGCCTGTTTTAGCCTAGAGGGAACATCATCAAAGAGGCTGTGTAAGAAGCTTCTTGCTATGAAGAATCACTGAGTCAGTGGAGAATAGGAGAGGACTGTAGTATAGCTGGCAAAAACACAGCACCTCAGTCCCCTTTTGGGGTAATACATTGGACTTAACTGTATGTCTAAAAGAATTGAAGGATGTATCAAAGAAATGGAACAGGTAAAGTTGAAGTGGTGCTAATGTAACCTTTTATTCTGCTGAGATAAGAGTAAGTGTTCAAAAATACCACAAAAGTGTGTTACATTTGTGGGAAATGGGAAGAAAAATACCATTTGTTGGATTGTATGATGTTTGGGTTCCCTTAGGCTTTAAGGTTTCCACTGGGTCAGAAGGAGGACTCTCACCCATTGCACAATTGGACTCTGTGGTTTGTGTCTCATTCTGAAATGTTCTTTATAGGCTGCAAAGATAGGACTTTGGCAAGGTTGAGATTATGTTATTGGTAATATTGAAAAACTTCTTGTGGGGTGGGGTTTTTGCCTGAGTGTTCACTAATTGTGAGATTTATCATTAGGAGGAAATTCTGTCCCAAATCACATTTCCAGTCATGGCACTTGTGCATTTTATCTTCTCTAATAGTATGTAAATGTAGTCACAGTGCATTCTGAATACTTAACAATTTATCTTTTGGTGTAGGGATATTGATAATGCATTCAAACTTCCTGACTAGCTGCTTGTGCTGCATTTTGACTTTATGTATGTGTGTGTCTATGTATTTTCTTGGCCTTTTAAACCTGTAGGCATTAGATTAGTATTGGAGGGCACATAGGACAGGTAGGATGTTGTAGGCCTTACATGCATATAATTTACACATTTCCTTGCAGTTGTGGAAGGCTGGATATTCTGAACTGTGCAGTTCTTACAGTCCTATATATAAACTAATGTTTTTAAATCTCTCTTAACAGGCTTACATGGATTTTATACTTGTAAACCAGAATATAACATTGCTGTTCTGCACTAATTTCTTATACTTGCATCTGTGTTTGTGTAGGGTTAATCACTACTTTAAGCTTGGTGAATTTTTAGTCTGAATCTTTCAATCTTGCTTGTGAGCATGTAAAAGGTATCTCTAACTCCATGTTGCCCAGTAGGAATTTGCTTTCCTCTGGAAAGCTGGAGGTGGGTCATGAAAACTGAAGTAGGTAGCAGGCACAAGGGTTGAATCTTTGCTAGAAGTATATGGCTGCTGTAAAGCACTTTAACAGCCATGTATGTTTTCAGCTTCTGTAAATTAGAAGCTGAAAAGGTGTCAGGGGAGAGAAAGGAGTGGAAAATACTTCTGCTCGGTTTATCTTTGTTGGTAGGTACTGCCATACTGCTCCAATGGGAGGTGCCCAGTTGCTGTAGGATCCTTTTACCCATGAAGATAGTGGAGTTTATCAATACTATTACAAAATAGTTAGCTGATAATGTTGGGAAGTTTTTTGTTTAAGTAGCAAACCAATGCTTCATGATTGCCTAATGACTTTCAAAAAGTTTCAGTACGTGGCAGAAATGAACACAGACCTGCCCCACCCCGGTGTGCAACACATGGCAATTTTATTTACTGAGGGGGTTCCTGTGGAACAGATATGTTTGTGACCTCACATGGAGTCATGCAGGGAACCTGTGAAAAACTCTGGGCAAGACCTCATTTTGCTTATCCTAATCTTTTCAGTGCAAGAGTGTGCTCCATTGAAAGACAACTTTGATAGTTGCTGAAAGGAAGGGTGGTAGATTTACAGGGATACAAAACTAACAGAGTTTGAACAGTTACAAAAAAGGGAATTTTTCATGTCTCCTCTAATATCTGCAGCAGAAGGCTACAATGAGAACTAGGATTTGTCTTAACAGTAATGTTTTCATTTTCATTCTGACATAGTACAATACTGTTGGCATATGTTCTTGGAACACACCAATACTTTGTAACACCCCTTTATTTTAAGATATATTAAATGTCACATTAACACATGGTGTTATTTCACTGAATAGCTCTGTATTTTCGAAAATGGAAAGAAGTAGTACCTGGTGCTCAAAGTGAAATCACTTTTAAGTGAAGTATCTTAAATTCCTTTTTATAAACTTTAAAGCTAAATCTATAGTTTTTATAGAAGCAGCTTCCATGTGTTACTGAGCCTTTAGAGGAATTCTTTACTGCTCTTTTGAACATAGGAAACTATAGTGAAGGAACTGATCCTTATTCCTTAATCCTCAGAAATTTTATTAAAGAAACTTCATGGAACCCCTGTGTGTTACTTTATTGGTATTTTCTCTTAGTTTTGCCAACCTAAAATTCCCAGCTGAATTCTTCAGTACAAATATTGTGTAAGTTGGTGGAGTTTTCTGGTTTTATCTCACTTGTGAAAGGTATTTAATTTTACTTTGTAACCTGAATACTGACAGATTATGTTAAGAATATTGGCAGCTTGACGTTGTCTGCTGGCTCTTTACTGATAGTCTTACAGGAAAAACTCTTTGTACAGAACTAAATTCTGTGTTAAAATATGTCATTTAGTACTTCCTTCGAAGAAAAAGGAGGTTCGTATACTGGTAAATGCAAAAATAACCAATGTACACGAGACTAGCTCTTCTTTGTGTACATGACTATGAATTTAAGCCACTTCTCTTAGATGAATTCCAAAGTGTTTCTTTTGGAATTAGCTATGAATACCTGTACTAACTTTTTCAATGGTTAGTAGCGCAGGTAGATGTCCTGAAAAAAAAAAATATGGAGAAGGAAAGAAAAAGGGTGTTTGTTAACTTACTGTTTTACTAGTTGCTTTTGAAGCAAGTTATTTTTGTGTTATTGTTTAAGAACAAAATAAGCTATACATCTGAGTATTTTTGATGGCCTCTGTGTGGGGTTTTCTCATGCAAGGCCTGGACGACTCAACACACTGATATGATGTTCAGAGAACGCCGTTTATTCA
>JAWWLV010000088.1:32325995-32348784 GCA_035041135.1 Platyrinchus mystaceus | reverse complement strand
TTAGTAGCTGAGTGCCATAGGGAGTAAAGGCAAATGTACATTCCAACTATGGGAATAATACAGAAATTTTGAATGGTAATAGGTCAGAATTTGTATGTCTGGGAATGCTATCATTTGTGTGAAAGGAAAATGTGAGGTGTGAAAGCTTTTACTACAGTTTTGTGTCAGCCTAAATGAACTTCATTTTAGGATGGAATCAGCTTTCACTGGATGCTATTCAGAGTCTGGCATGTAACTCCCATTTTTCCCCACTTTCTTTTCCCACAAATCTTTGTTCAAAAACCTAATGGTGCTGAAAGGAGAAAAATACAAGGAGAGAAATCAGAATCTTTTTCTCCAAGTAATTCAAAAACTTTTTTTTACTCAACACACATATAAATTATTTGCGTTTTTATGCGTGCACTTCCTAAATGAACTGATATGTGGCTCCAATAGCATTGAAGAGGTGGAATACAGAACCAAGTGCTCAAGAAATGTTTTGTGTTGTACTGTATTTTCTCAATTTCCACCTTTTAAAAGTATGACACCCATTCAGCAAAATAAGTGATAAGTGGTATATTCCTGAACTCTCATCTTTCTTGTGATGCAAATAATACTGGAGTGTGGTAGGAGATCCTGCTTGTTTTGTCACTATGTTTTATCGTTTAGTGCTGACTTCAAACAATGATCACCCCTACTGTTCATCTGTCTAACTGGTGTTATAAAATCACACTAGTGAACAATTTTTTCAACGTCTCACTCTGGGAACAAAAGTTTCAAACCCACCTATTTTATTATTCTTATTGCTAGTGTGAGTTTTCTGCTCGGGAAGATCACTATAATAAGGGACATCACGGGGCTGGTGAGCAGTCAGGTGAGTCAGCAGGCTTGAGAATGACAGTCTGAAATAGGACCTGGGGAACTGCCAGCACCCACAGACACCTTGTTTGTTTCCTGCTAGGACAGACAGTGGACTGATTTTCTTATTTTCTGAGTATGGAAGAGAGGACTGTAAAACTGAACATGCTGGTGATGTAACTTCTCCAAATGTAATCCTTCCAACTGCCATCAGTCATTCCAAGATTTATTTTTTAATGTGATGTTCCATGTAAATCCATGTTATTTTGGTGTAACAGCAGTAAAGATTGAAGTTTTTTGACATGTTTTATGATTTGATCTCAAAACCAGTATAACATAATGTTAGGAGATTCAGTTCAATGGTTCTGTTTTAACTGTCTGTATTGCACAGGTGCATTTTTTTCTAGAGGACAGTTGAGTTATGACAATGCTTTAATGTCCGAAAATGTCAAGTTTTCTGGTCAGGACTTGATGAAAACTTTGTGCATAGAGTTTCAATATTGAACAGCCTTTGAAAAGACAATTTTATGTCAAAAGTGCAATTTTATGTTATATGCTTTGTAGAGGTGTTTTCCTCCTTTATGCATTCTATATTTTGTAAAGTTAAAAATTTGACCTTGAATACATTTCTCAAATCTTTTCTGGTAAAACTATCACTTGGTGGCAAAATTGTGAAAAACGCATTCTATGAAAGATGAATATTAGTAAAAGTTCAGGAAAAAATATGTAGTTCAGCAGGGGTGAAGTAGGTGTGAGTGCCATCTGTTAAGAAAATAGCTTTCAGTATTATGTCTCCTGCAACTTCATATGTTGTTATTTTAGACATGTAGAAAATAAAGAAACCAAACCTTTTAGTGCCTTCCTCTAAGATTGCTTTTTTTCTATTTTCCTTTTCAGAAATTCATCCAGAGCATTATATGAAATAAGACTTTTTAAATATGTCAGAATGCACTTTATGCACAAATCGTAATTAACCACAGGTTTAATTTATTTTTGTGTTGTAAGTCCTGGTGGACTTACAGTGCCCTATGCCAGCATTTTAGAAACAAGCACAAAACTGATGAGAGACTGGGAGGAGAGTAGAGAGATAGAAGGCAAAGACCAAGTATAGTGGAACTCTTCTAATATTAAGCTGTTCAAGGGGAATCTACATCACTTGTAAACACTTCTGTTTATTGCTGCTTTTATAGCCTATAATTAAAATCCACATTGTTAGTTGCAGGTCAAGTATAACCAACCTCAGAAGTGCTATGAAGCAACCAAGATGCTAAACTGTATACATATAAAACTTCACCTTGTTGTCTGCCTTCTCTGTGGCCTGTTTGCAGTGACTGAAGCTGAAGAAAAAATGAACGTGCTCACTAGAAATAAAAGATATGGATAGTTAAGTGGTAGCACCCTTTCACTGAGCTCTTTGTAAATTATTCATATTGCTAAGGCATCCTAATTAAAACCTTCCCTCTTTTAAATCTCTAAAAATACTTGAGAAATGAGTGTGTTGTTTAAGCTTTTTTAATCACGCAGAATTTCATTTGTTTTTAATTAAATTCAAATAGATATCTGCTAGCTTGCACTAACCTGAATCTAAATGTAAAATCAGAGGCAGAGTATCTTTTTCAGAACTGTCTGGATCAGTTGAAAATAACACACTTTCCACTTTCTTGACCACAAGTTGATGATGACCACACCTGCATTTTGGCCAAAGTAGGTGAACTACTCCCTGTGGCAAATGGCACTCCCCTGAATTGGATTAGGGAGGACTGCTGGGATTTATTATTTTTTGTAAATATTTTTTTTTAAGTTTCTTTAATTTTTGACTGGGGAAGTACTGATCCTGAGAAAAGGGACAGTAACTTGCTTGGGAGCAAGAATTTCTTTAATTACTTTGGCAGTTTTAAAAAGTGAATATGAATTTGAGCTCTAAACTGTCAGTAGAGACACTGAGCTGCTACTGAGACCCATAAAAGTTATCATCAGTTTTATTTTAACTGTGAGCTCTGTTGCTGGGGCAGGCTATATTTTTACATTTGGATGTCATACTATAGTAGGCTTGTATAAGCAAACTTAGTGCATTAGAACTCTCTATATCTTCCTTGTTCTGGGTTGTCTGTAATAGAGTCTTAATTGAAGCTTTCTTTTTTGGCCCATTTCCGAATTTGCTTTTAGATTTTGCATCCTTGTAGCTAGGCAGAGGCAGGACAAGATCTGACACGAAAGCATTCGCTCTGAAATGGTTCTTCTGTTCTTCCCAAATATGGGTGCTACTTCTGCAGTTTTGTGTTTAGTTTCTTCCCTTTTCAAGGTCAAAGTTCTCTTTGGAACTATGTCCAAGTTGAGCCTCTATGGTAAGCCTAGCTGGATTTGTCTTCCCCTCCAGCGTTTCGGAACTTGAGGAGATGATGGTGGGATTGTATCATTTGAGGTGGGGAAAGGATCCCTTTTATGGTCTCTTTCCTGTTTAAGAGCTGCCCTGTCAACTATTCGAAGACCCTCACCTCTAGCCTGCATCTTTTTTTGGCTGACTCAGCTGTTGTGATTGATACTTTCCCATTTCATATTAATTAGGCAAAACATTACATGTAATCATTCAGATTTATAATCCAGATTCCCCCATCTTACATCTCTCTGCTTTTAGATCTTTTTCAGTTCAACTTTATCCTATGCCATGAGGATAACGTTGCAGAAAACTTGATCCGTGGAACCTCTTTTCCGGTTCCCATTGTCAAGGTGTTCATTACAATCATAAATATGAATGGATTTAAGAGCAGCTGTGATGTAGAATCTTCCAAGAGCATGGTTCACTGCATCTGTGACTCATGGTTCCTGTCACCTCCATATATGTATGTGCGTGATATGTGTTTCCAAGCAAAAGGACAGTTGCAGTCTGTCATCATCATCTTGTCTATCCTTGAAGAGCTCCAGCCAAAGCCTTAACATTTTTAATTTGTATTTAAATCAAACACATTTCTGGAAGAGATTTAGGTTAGGTGCTAGGAAGAAATTCTTTACTGTGAGGGTGGTGAGGCACTGGAACAGGTTGCCCAGAGAAGCTGTGAATGCTCCATCCCTGGAAGTGTTCGAGGCCAGGTTGGATGGGGCTCTGAGCAACCTGGTCTCATGGAAGGTGTCCCTGCCCATGGCAGAGGGGTTGGAACTAGATTATCTTTCAGGTCCCTTCCAGCCTAAGCCATTTGATGGTTCTGTGGTTCTATGTATACTTTTTTCCTTAATAGCGGCTTTTTTTTCTTTTTAAATTTGAAAACTTGGAATTAACAAACTTTTACATTTTGGCATTAATAACAAAAATACTTAGCACTTGTAGTACTAATTGTCCTCAGTATAATTTTTATGTAATTGTTTCCTACAACACATCTCTAAAGTGTCAACATTATTTACACGTTGAGTGTTCAGAAATACGGTGTTAAGAAATAGTGGCCCCTTGCCTAAGGTGATTTTAGAAAGTGTTAACACTGATCTGCTAACAAATACTTGCCCTTGTGTGGAGTAGTACAGATCTATTTTGATGGTTCAAGCTGTCTTAATACGAAAGACCTTCTGTAAAGAAATAATCTGGATAATATTTAAAAGAAAGCCGTAGTGCTGCATTTATAAATACTAATGTGAACTACACTGGAAAAGGTGTCCTGGAGTTGACTAAGAGACAGAAGCCTCTAAAGATACATTAAGTCGATCAAGAAGAAATGTGACATTTTTATAACTCCTGGTCATTACACTGTATAAAATGCGTAAACGAATTTCTGTGTATCCTAGGAAGAACTGATCTTGTTACCACAGTTATTAAAGTTAATGAGATTTAAATTTTGAGGTAATAGGCCTGCTTATAAAGGAGAAATACTAAACATTCTCAAAAGGAAGTGCTGTTTCCTTTGTACCTCTTTTAAGAATTAAGTGACATACACAAGACAAATGACAATTCCAGTGTATCATGGGAAAACAGATATGTGGGAGGGGCATCCACATGCACTTTAAAGTTGGACTTGCGTGTCCCTTCCAATTCAGAATATTCTATAAAATCTGTGAGATCTGTGAAGTGGTTTGGGGGTTTTGGCTGTTTAGAAAGTAGATGATGCCAAAGTGTGAAAGGAATAACAACACATCAAAAAGGGCAAAGTAGGTTTGTTGGATCCTGCTACATTTTAATGAGCACGTCTAGCTCTCCTGCATGAAATAAAGAATCTCTGTGTTGTGTTTGCTGCTCATACCTCCCTCATGATGTTTTTCTTCAGACTTCAGTGAGGATCATTTCTGGGACACTGAAACTCTTCCAGTGTTTCTATTTGCTGTTCTACCTGAAACCAGAGATGACTGGGTTTGGGTTTCTTTCTCCATAGTTACACCAATTATGCCAGCTGGTTTAATAAAATATATTGTTTTATATTAGCCTTGGTAGATCTGTGCATCTCACAACATTATGCAGTTTATCAGGTCACAAAGAGACTGTCTGATTCGATGTTACGCAGATGTCTTCAATGATTTGTCAGAAAAGTGATGTCTTTTTCTTGATATGCAGGCAGTGCTGTCTTAAGATCTTGACTTCATGCTGGCAGACTGAAAGATATTTCCAGAACTAACATTGTGCCTATCACAACCAAATCCAGGAAAACAAACACTGTGTATTTCAGTTACATTTTAGCGACTACAGTTTTGAAAAGGAATAAGCCTGGGGCATAGTGAAGTAGCATTGTTTAGTGAACAAAGCAAAGAGCAGTAGTAAGAGCACAGAGATGAAAGACAACCAAGCTCCTGCCAAATGTTTCCCACTCTGTGATGTTATCACTAAGAGAAGGGCCTTTCCAAGGGTTTTAGTACAGACTGTAAAGTGATACCATGTGCCTGTTATTTTCCTTACTGAAGTTGATAATAAGCTTGTCTCTTTTATCTATTGCCTGACCATCCTTTGTAAGGTTTTCTCTAGGTGAACATCACTTTCAGTGCAAACAGACCAACTACTGCTTTCTTATTTGAGGAGGGAGGACTGTCAACCTCCTTAGCACTGCTGTATGCAGTGCTTCTCTTCCCAGCAATAGCATTTGATCACAGCTGTTGTTTTCTGCTCCACCTTCTTGACAGGAAGACTGTGGACCCCTCTGTTACTGGGTCACAAAATGTTTCTTGTGGTCCCCCAGCTTTTGGCTTATCAGTTGAGTGTTGAGTCATGCTAAGAACTGGAAGGGGGCATGTGGGACCCCTGAGCACTAGTGCTAGCAAGTGCTCAGCTGCCAGGCAAGACCTAGGCAAGGCTCTTCCTGAAGGGGGCAAGGAGAGAAGAATTATTAATTATTTAAGATGTGACTGTGAGCTAGGTCAGTCCTGTTAGTGATGGTATGACAGCTGACTAATTACTGTAATAACACTGCCATTACTGCATGTATTTTTCTGTATCACTAGTCACGAAGATTTTTAACGTATCTATTAGAACATATACTCAGTAAGTTTTTTTTTTTTAGAAGTGCAATCTATCACAGATCTCCTGGGGAGATGAAAACAGTGTCAAGATTATGCATTTAAAATGAATCATGTCATGTGCAGTATTATAGTCACTTTCTATGGCGGATGTCAGGAAAAGGTGGTATTTTTATATGTACTCATATTTCAGGATGCTGAATGACCTATTTCTAAATTTATATAAGATTTTTCTAATGTAAGGATTGAATTATCTCCCCCAAGGGTTAGTGAAACAGCAAATATTTGCTTTGTTTCAGGAGAGTCTAACTAGACTTGACATCGAAGGATGTTCTTCTTTGATGCCTTTCTTGGGATGTATTCTGGATTGTTTCTGGGGCTTTGTTTTGTGGTTGTGGTTTGTTTTGTTTTTTTTTTTCTTTGTTTTCTGTGCAATGGAACATACAGGATTTTCTTTCATCAAGTTGATGAACATTATACATGATAAGCAATCTGGTGTTAAAGGCAGTATGTTTGTTGTTTGTCTAGCTTTTGCCCTTTTCCTCTCTCTGTCTTTCTTGATTAGACAACTAGGAGAGTTTTGTTTGAACTACATTTTCCTTTTTGGGGTCACTGAAGTAGCATGATTTAATTGCTACAATAGCCTTCTCAAGGAGGCAGGCTAAATGGAACTGTTTCTTTGCATCTCAGACTACTTCAGAGTAGTATTTGTTTATGGCTGATGAAAGCATCTGCTCAAGAGAGGTTGTGATTTGGGCAAGCACCTATCTGATGGAAGGCAGTTCTGAAACGCTTCCTGTTATTGTTAGTCTTCATAAGCTGTTTGAACTTTTGCTTTCAAAGATAGGTTTAATAACCTAGTTCTTTTAAACTGTTTTATGTTTGTTTCTGCAAGTTTCCTTTTGTAGAGAGAATAGCTAGCGACAGAGCAGAATGTGTGTGCTTTGACCTTGAATAGAGCGAATCTTATGGTAATTCAGGAACAGCAAATACCTGCCTTGAAAAGACATCTCCAGTACTTGTACGTGGTGTATCTGTAGCCTATAAATAATTCTTTCCTATTTTGAGCCAGATGAGACACCAGGATAGATTAAAGCTGGCAAATTGAAGTATAACAGAGAAAGACATGAAAGCAATACTTGGAAAAGACTATTGCTTTGTTTATCCAGGCAGACGTGAGTGAATGTAATTTAATAATAGCTACAGAGCAAAGGTTTCAGCACAAATTCTTTTTTAATTCTGTGAAAGTCACTCAATGTTACTTGCAACTCTGATTTGGATTGCTCAGTTCTATGCTTGCTGTATCCACCTGACTCTCATCAGGCTTTCTGTTGTTCCTATTTTTCTATCCACAAAACCTTAATTGACTACAGTTATAGAATGAGATGTACACTTCCAGTTTTGCTGCTCAAAATCTCTAGTGTTCCTTCACTGCTGAATCAACTCTGAAGCAGCTGTTAAGACTTTATTTTTCTTCCAGAACCATAGCAAAAATAGTTGCCTAATGTTAATTTTTTTTACTGCAGTTTTACATATTTCTTTTCAGAATTTTGCTTTTTCTTCTTCTATGAGATGTGGAAAATCTTGGATTTTTCCATAAGCTTATTGCTTAGAGAGTTGTGAGAGATGAAACGTCATACTGAGGAACTGCTTTAAACCCTTGCAATTTTAAAGGTTTGAGGACAACCTGGGATGATACTTTTAAAAAAAAAAAAAGGTATTTCTGTTTTACATAATATTGTACATTTACATTAGCTTTAACTGTTGTAGAATAAGGCTCTTAATAACAGATGATAAGTAGAGTTAAGTGCTGTTTATGGGTATAGGATGTAGTAGCTGTAAGTAATATTTAATACTCATGTATTCTTGCTTCTTTACAATGCACCTGGTGAGGTCATTTGCAGAAGTAATCTTGTCCTACTTTTGCAGCTGTTGACTTTATAGCAGAGAATTAGGACAATACTTAGCTGTACCGTGAAAATTACTGTCCTAAATTTATTTAGATTTGCCTCAGCCTCACACCTTTATTTGTCTTTTTGGAGTAGACCAAAGTAAGTGGCACTGTGTGCTCCAGAGAAATGTGGGAGCAAATATAGTTCTGAGGCCATCCTGTGGCATGAAGAGGAGCAAATTGTAAAGAACCTGAAGCCATTGGATCATGATGACCTCAAAACATCAATTTTAGTTGCAATCTTAGCTTAGTTAGCATAACACTGATTTTATGCCTCCTTGGAAGTTGCAATTGGTCTTGTACCTGGCGGCCTTAAGTTCCACAGGTAATGTAAAATATCAGTTGCCCTCAAGAGGCCCAATCACTGCTGCTGAAAGCCAGAATGTGAGAGTCAACTTGGGATGCAGGATCAGTGTTTTCTCACCTTCTTGGAAGAATAAGTGACTTAATAGTTGAAGAGCAGCCATAGGGGGGTTTTGTCTTCCTGAAGAGAATTTTAAAAAAGGAGCACAAAGTAGTTGCTGGAGCATGTAGCAGTTTTCACAAAGGAGTTGTGGCCATGGTCATTATTCACATACACTTTCATGTTCAGATCTGGAAGTCTCAAGGTAAATTAGTGGGAAACACTAATAAAATAAAGCACTTCAGAGAGGGCATATTTCACTCCTGCGTTCTTCAGGGTTGGTAACAAAAGCCCTTCCTTCATCCTGTGCAGTAATTAATTTGAAGGAATAAAGGAAAATTCAAAAGCCCAATTTTGGAAGCAGACTGACGAAGTACTTCAGGTGCTCTCTGCCAAATTTACCCCACCTGTCTCCTGCTTCTGGTTCAAGCACCTCTTGTTAGGTAGTGAGTCATCTTCAGCTCATTTGAATTCCGGAAAAGTGCCCATCTCATTCTTTTTGATTCCAAAATGACAAATGAGAATGCCTTAGGAGATCTTAAGTACTTTCTTAGGTGGTGTAAGTCTGTGTGTGTATGATGTCAATGTTAGCATATAGAGCAGTGCAGCAAAAGTGGATCCTTTCAGTCATCCAGTTAAAGGGGAAGAACCAACACTGACCCCTGGATGAGACTAGTCAGGACTAACTCAAGTCAGGTGTTATAGGCTTAATGCTTTTGAGCACTGGATGCACTCCTGGAGCATATTTAATCCAAAAGGGATTTGGTTTCCATGTTCCAAGACTGCCCTGCAGTTGAAACCCAAATGGATTGCAGTGGAAGTACCCCTCTACTCTGTCCTAAAGTGGTAATGTAGCCACACCTTTTGGACTCCACACAAAAACATAATGATATGAATACTCCCCTAATTATATGGCTTCTCTTTGTGCCAAAGTGTGTGAGATCTCTGGTTGTTTTCAGTTATTTGTCAATACAAAATTATTGTGCTGTGTGTTCAAACAAAGGGCATTGTATATCTTAAATGTAGTGTGTATTGGAGATATACCCACAAGGTATTGATGGCAGTAATTTTCAGTGCATTTTGCTGCAAATTAGAGCCTGTTTTTTGCCATGAACTGTGCCAATCATGGCCAAAATGCTAGATAATCATCAATGAAAGCTGTGACAAGGTGCTCATTCTGAATATGGGGCAGTGAAGAGGACAGGTTATCTGAGCAAACAATGTGTCCCAAAAATAAAGCACTTGTTGCCTGGCATTTTCAAGGTACTGAACTCATCTGAACAATGAGTTTGCAGGAAGAGTGTGCCTGTTGTGAATATTTGACCTCTGGTTGTTAATATAGATGTTACCATTAAACTATTTTGCTAAACGGAGCTTGCAAGTAAGGAAGGAAGTTATCTTGTATACTTATTCCACAGTTAAAAACCTGAGATACTTCTAAAACTGTTTAAAAAAAATGAAGTGAGATAAATCTAAACCTATTAAAAGTCCGTAATGAAATGCCACACAAATTAATATTCCAGATAGGAAGTGACCATACCTTCTCTAAAATGCTCTACTCCTAATCTCAGTCATAATTTCAGTCTAAAGTCCATGTGCTGGGCCCAAATCACGCAGACCTTGCTATCACATTGCTGTTCTGTTCTGTTTTCTTCGGCCTTGCCTTGTGCTTGCTGGCTTTGCAACTGTCTGATGGTTCCTGGAACATTTGCCAGGCTGACTCACCAGTAGAAGAGCCCCAGGAGAGCTCGCCGTCTCACCTCCCTTGGGGAGGCTGGGGCTGTATCCTTACTGTTGCTGAGCACAGATTTGCTCTGGTGCTAAGAGAGTATTTCTAACTAGGTAAAGTAAGTGCCATAGAGACCGTGTTTCAGGTGAAAAGAGGGCATGTTGATTGAAATGTTACAGCAAACTATATTGCCAGAAAGGCAGTGTAGATTAGAAAAGGTCTGTGTTCAGAAGCTGGATGCTTCAGACTACAGCAATAGGGAGAGGTTGTGGGTTTTTTTGCAGAATGTTATCTTCATCTTAAATACAGCACCTGGTTTTAATTGTGTGTTCTGGGTTTGTTTTTTTGTCTGTGGCTTTTGATCTGGTTTTTTTTGGTTGATTGGTTGTTTTCGTTTTTTAAAAAGGGAAATGAGTTCTTAAAATACCCAAAGTGTTTTACTAGGGATCTGAAAATGCTACTTCTCTCAGAATAGGTTTTTAAGCCTCTTCAAGAAAAATGAATGGCAAACTTCAATAAACAGTGATCCTAGTTCAGGACTGTTGTGACAGTGCAAGCAAGAGAATTGTAAACTAGTGCCTCCCAGTTTTGGCAATGAAATTTCCCTTCTCTTTGTGGAAACTTCCTTACCTTCCTCACCTTTCTCATTGGTGGTTCTTGGGCTCTTCCTAATTGCAAACTCCTTGCCTGAGACAATAAAATTCGAAGTGATGTACAATTTATACAGCTCCTCTGTCACCCCAAGTTTTGGAAAGCATCACCCTCTTTTTATGTCCTTGGCTTGTTTTTTTTTTTGGTTTTTTTTTAAATATGCAGTTACCATGACAACTCTTGCCCACACTGGAAATCTGTTATTGCAAGTTTCTGGCATGGCTTTTATTTGCATATGCTGCAAGAAGCACTGTTATTAAACAGAGTGTTAATTATTCTTCCAGTCACTGACTGAGACAACTGATGTGATAGTAGTTACAACTTTCTGATTCCAGGTAAAAGTGGTCATGTACATCTCTACGCAGCTGAATTTTCATGCTCACTACTTTTAGGTATTCCTCTTTATTGATATAGAGGGATTATTTTCCTTACAACCTGAAGCCGTGCTTACTGGTTTAAATTATCAAGGAACTGAGAAGAAGAGTTATATTTTTGATTATACACCATCTTTTTTGTAAGACATTTTATTAGATGTTTTCTTCTCATTAGGAGTCTATTTTGGGTCATTTCATATAGGTATTATTCTCTTTGCTTGTCTTTATTAATCTCTTAATTGATTTAAATTTGTAAAAAGATGTTTGATACTGTACTTTGTCTTCTGAATAAATCACAACAATTAAAATGTGTTTAGGATCCAAAATTCATGTAATTCCTGTTTGAGACTTGCAAATTTATCTTAAAGTGATGGTTGAATTAGTGTCTTATAACGTACAGTAATGTGCTCAGCTTGTATTACCAAAGGCTTTATTATGATTCATTCTAGAGGATGGCAGTAGGCGACAGCATCTGATAACTTGGCTTTTTGTTTTGTTTTTCCCTTCTAGGAGTTTCCATGGAATGCAGATCCTGCCACTGGACTGCATTTGGGTAAAGGATGAGTTCAGTGTTTCTCTGAGGAGTCTTCCAACGCATTTTCTAATTTACCATTTAATGGTGTTCTAAGTGAGCTTATGTGAAACAAATAGTTTTGGATCATGAGTGAAGAAAAAAACTTTGGTGCATCCCAGAAAATGTTGTCTCCTTCCAGAAGTACTAGCAGCTGCTCCTCCAAGCAGGGAAGTCGACAGGTAATGCAAACTTTTTTATCCAAACTGAAAGCATTGCTAAGATTTGCTATTACTTTTGGTTTTGAATATTGGCAAATCTCTTAAACCGTGTTTTCCTGTTGCTTACTTGTTTTATTTCATGACATCTTTGCTTTCCTTACGCTCTTTTTTTTTAATAATTTTTTATTGGTAGCAGCATCTTGCTCTGAGTCAAATGCAGTAAACACACATTAATGAACATCAGGCACGTGTAAAACTGGAATGCTAGCAGAAAATTTTGATTTCTGTCATGTTGTATGTATGGTGTTTTTATAGTGAAATAGAGGTTCTGTAGCATCTTGGTCTCAGTGGTTTGATCCTGAAATCCCAAATCTTCCCTGTAAGATACTAATTTTGTGATAAAATATTGTGTAACCACTCTGTTTATTTCAAGTTTCCAGGAAAAGGTGTGCATGCATGTGTGAAAGATAATGCATTTTTCAGAAACCTGACATAGGCCTCTTTGAATACCCATTTGTGCTGGTTGTTGCTGTAGATCTTAGATAGGAAAATAAGTATTCATGTAATATGATGCATCTGGGTGCCCAAGGTAAAGGTTGCTTTGTTTTCTGCAGAGATGATGCTATTCTTTAAACCTCTCCATTTCAAAAGACCTGTCTACAAGTGTTTGCACCTGACAGGTGAGGCTGCTTTTGTTTGTGGGCAAGAAACACTGACCTGTAGCCGCACTGAGAATTAAGCTTCAACGTGCTCAATCCGTGCTTGCAAAATCGTGAGCAATATGCTCAACATGAACTTTTATCTTTGTGAGTGCTGGCTTAGTGGAGCTCTTGAAGCTGCCTCAGGCTGAAATTTTAATTGGAATTGAGCATTCCAATCCCCCAAAAGCTTTGGAGACCTCAGCTGTGTTTTGAAACAGCACCTGCTTTTCTGGGACTTCTGGCCCTGTACATACAGTTGGCAAGGCAGACAAATCTCTGAACAATTTATGCCTTTTAAAATGCTGTTCTAGTATATTAAACAATGAAATCCCTGCCTTCAGGATTTCTTTTTTTGTTTTCCTGCAGCATTATTTTTCATATCCTCTGTATGAGATTACCTTTAAAAAGTATAATTTAAAAGATTTTGTATTGCCTGTTTCAACAGTTCATGTCTATCAAGTGTTATCATGTAATATTTAAATAAGATTTACATAAGCATGACTAAATCCACTGGTGTTTCACACAGCCAGTATGAGCAACCATACTTATGCAGAAGCAATTTCTGCAAGAACCTCTCTTACTGCCATCTGACATGATAAAATCTGTTGGCTAGCTTGGGCTTTTGAAACTATTATTAGTGGGTCCCATTTCTTATCCATCTTGTTCTCACCTGCTCTGTTTGGAGAAAAGGAAAAATTCAGTAAGTTTTAATGTCATCTTGTCAATCCCCAATTTTTTAGTCTTTGACCCTTGTGCAAAAAAGCAAGGTGTACCTGAGCAAGGTGAGAGACGCAGCTTGGTGGTTTGTATGTGTTCCTGGAACATCCGTGCTCGTTCATGGTACTCAGGCAATGGTAAATGGCCTTACAGACTTCTCAAGTCAAGCTAAGTGGAGTTATAACATAGGTTGTTTCCCAATGTATGATGAAGGGCAATACAGTTTATATTTGTTTGTGATATTATGGAGTGTTGTGATAAATATCTCCACTTGGATCAGTGTTTTCTTATTAAACTTTTCATGGCCCGTGATTGCATTACCAAGTATAAATAACAATATCCTTTTTCATTGGGGAACCTACCCGAGCTGACCGATTGTCCATATTCCTAGGTGGTGACAGTGATAGAGGCAAACCACAGACCTTGGCGAGTTTTTGTGACTTGTTATATGCTGGGAAATGACCACTAAGCAGAGCTAAGAGCTCCGCTTGCTTGCTTTTTCTATATAGTCTGAAAATTTGCAAACATATTTTCCAGAAATTACGTGCACTTTTTAAGGTTCCACTGGTATTTATGACATTTTTTTATTTTTAAATAGGGACTTCTAATACCTGCAAGGAATACTTTAGTAATTTCTCTGTTTCCTTCTTTACCAAGTGCAATAACTCTCTAGCTTATCCTATCACTTTGTTTGCAACTCTTGAAGTGATATAGAGGTCTTACTTCAAAGTAGAAATTTAGAACGGGGAAAAAAAATTCTAAATTAGAGTTCATTTCAGCATTGTCAGTGTTTATGTGCATGGTGGTGTATTGCTGTTCCTTCTTAAATTCCCAGATGGTTTTGGTGTTTTTCACATGGCTGTTTTTTCAAACTGAAGTTGTCTTGCTGTTTACAGAGCAAACTGTTTTTCTGGGGAAAACAGATTAAATATGATAAGACTTAAAGAAAAAAAAAGCTTTAAATATCTTTAATAAGATTTAAATATGTTGTGTTTAAATATGCTGTGGTCGGATATTTACTTGAAAATAATGTCTATGGGTCACTTTCCCTTGCTTTTTGAATTTACTTGTTAATTACAGTTCGTGATGGTAGCATGTTTCAGTGAATGTTTTATTGCCTATACTCTTCTGTGCTGCTTGTGGGAAGATGGACCTTTTAGGTCTAACAGAGGTAGTACTCTGCCAGACATGCTGGTCTGGACACTGCAGTGCTTTGGTGAGGAACAGATGTCTTGTCCCTGTTCCTGTTCTCCAGAAGGCTCTGGTCTTATAGATTGTACAGATCTTTACCCTGCTGGATAGACCCCCTCTTCAGTGGTGCAAACCATATAGTATAGCATATAAAATCTAAGTTGTTGGTGTGGGCAGTGAGGATGTTGAGATCTTTCTTGTGTCCTGTCCCTTTGCTCCCTTCTTCCCACAGAGGATTTCTTGCCAGATTGAGGAGTTTGGTTTAGATCGTTAATTGCTTCTTTTCTCAGTTT
This sequence comes from Platyrinchus mystaceus, assembly GCA_035041135.1. NCBI lineage: Eukaryota > Metazoa > Chordata > Aves > Passeriformes > Tyrannidae > Platyrinchus > Platyrinchus mystaceus. The sequence goes on along the minus strand of JAWWLV010000088.1, from coordinate 32,333,781 downwards.
CTTGTGTTGGCAAACTGGAGCTTTGTAGTCTGTCCCTACTAATACCCACCTACACAGGGCTGACAAGACTGGGAATGAGTGATGCCTGTGCCTGAGAGTTATTTAATTTGCCCTTTCCATCTCTATATTAGTTTAAATGACAGCACTCTAAGTGTTCTATTAAGAAAACAGCAACAATATAAAGTTCTATAAAACTGTTAAAAATCCCGTAATCCAAAAAGGACCACATGTGCAACAGCTTCCAGCAGGTTTTTATTTGTCTGTTTGGATTTGTTTTGGTTTTTGTTTCAAAATGCTGGTGGAGTAGTGGAATGTAACATGATAACTGACACTTGTTTATTAATAGTATTGTAAAAGTTTAAATGTGGTTGCCGTGTGCTGTGCAAGTTAGAGCGACGTGCTATGATTTTGATATTCTTTCCTTCATCGTCCTTCTCCTTCTTCATGGAGGGCTGATTATTCCTCCTTCAGACACCTGCGTCTCTCTCAGGCACCTTCAGAATGTGGCTTGTGGCTTGAAGGTTAACAACAGATCTGTCTGACAGGTGCTTTTCTCTGTGCTGCAGTTCTGACACAGCAGTTCTTTGAATCTGATTAAGTAAAAAGAAATTCTTAGAAGTGTAGGGGGGAGGAAAGTTGGGGTGGAGGGAGGTTTGCCCAGAAAATGGCAGGATTTGAGTTTTGAGTCTCTGTAATTTCCTAGGCACAGACTCTGTTGCTGGTGTACACTAGGACCAAGTGACCTGAAATTGGTATTTGGAACCACATTAGTGGAAAGTTGCTGAGTGTGCTGAAATTTAGTTATGTGTTGGTGTGCTGCTGGTGTGGACCATGAGGCCTGTGATGCAGAAGGTGGGCCACTGTGCTAGAACAGAGTTGACTTAAGCAGGGCTGCAGGACTTGGAGGGATCTACTTCTTTTGCTGCATTTGGTGTCCCTTTCAGGCCAGATGTAACACACTTTGCAGTGTGAACTGAGCAGGTGAAAAGGTAATCCTCTTCCACTAAGTTCACCTTCATCTTGAAGCCTCATGGCAAGTTGGCGGCTACTGCCACTTCCCACCTCTTTGCTTTTCTCTGCCACTCTCCTTCAGTTATGGAAAGGGATCTCCTCCACAAGATATGGATGAGACAAACAGTGTTCTGTGAGGAATGAAAACTGGTGTTGATCTTATTCAAATTTAAGTTGACCTGTGATCAAAAGATCACAGGTGGTAGTTATTTTTAAATCTAATATGTTAACTAACTTTTAAAATAGGTCCACTAGGGAAAAGCTTTATGACAGGAGAACCACTTAAAACCCCTCATGTTCCATAAAAGAAAATTAAATAATTTCTACCAATTTTATGAACCATAACAAATGCTTTAGTTGCAGCTGATGCCAAGCCTTATCCTCCACAAAGCAGGTTTCTATTTTTGGCACTTTAAAATATTTGGTACAACTGACTGCATTTTGCACTGGAAGAAAGTCTGTCACTGTCATCTGTTTCGTTCAGGGAGCTGAAACTGCAAACATCAGTCTGAGAGCCATTCAAAATCATTACTTTGTACTTTCTCCTGAAATAATTTGCCTTGAGGAACTGTGTGGTGCAGAATATTGAAGAAAATGAGGAGGTTTTATCTTATTGAACAAAGAAAATTACTACATTTACCTGATGATGAGCTTATCTTTGAAGACCAAGGTGTATGTGTTTTTTCCCTCAGCCACAGAGCAGATATAGGCTAAGCAGCATCTACAGGGTGGTTTTTCAGTGCTGATCTGAAACAAACACCTCTGGACCATAGAGAAGTAAAGATTTTGTTCCTCCCAGTGAAATTTCTTCCTGGGCAGGAAATGCAGTGTTGATCATTTTGTGCAGATTTTGGTCCATAATGATGCAAAATGTCTTTTGTAGTGTCATAATTTTAAGACACAACCAATCTGGACATCAGACGTACGCTAGAATTGTTAATGCCGTTCATCGGGGAGTTTGGGGCGGGGGGGAGTTGAGGGGGTGACATCATTGAGGTTTTTTTAAGTTAGTGCTGTGGTTTGGCCTCTTTCAATTCCCCATTGTGGGATGAGAATCGGCAAAAGGCAGCATAACCTGAATGCTTTCAGGAAATCCTGTCTATCCATTTTGCTCCTCTGCTATTTCGGATGGATGAGTACAGATGATAATCAACCAGCTTGATTCATTTGCCGTCATTTTAGAGAGTAAGCAGTTTTCTTTCACTTCTGCAGCTGCTCCCAGCAATAGCCAGCTGACACTCTTTCCTCATTCAGTAAGGTGTCAGATCTCTTGCAAATCAAAGTCCCAATCAAGATGTGTAGGGTCTGGGTCAAGAGCAAATAGATCTGAAACCAGTTTGGCTGTTCAGGTGGAATAGGTTTTATTCTTCTGAAAGGATGTATATGGAAGAGGACCAGATGCATTACACCTTGCATGTATCCAGTGGGTCCCCAAGCTGTTAATTCTGTAAGCTTTTAAGAGGATCCATTTCTAACTCAGCTAAGCTACCTTTGAACTGTGAGGTTCCCAGGGCAGAAAGGTGAGCTGGAAGCTTGCCTTCACCACCTGAGATTTGGCAGACCATTGAGCCTTCTTGATGGGAATCAGTTTTTCTTCTCATTTTCACAGTTTTTAATTGTGAAGGCACATTCTAGGCCACCTCACTGACCTGAAGAGCACTGATAAGTATGGCTTTCCTGCAGGAATGTGAGACACCTTGTGTCTGAACTGCAGGAGAGATCCAGGCAAAATCAGAGCTGTAATGCAGGGCAGGATGTGCTCTGTATTTTAAAGCTTGATCAAAACTGTTAACACTGTGTATGTTCCAGGTAGGTGTAATTGGCTGAGCTGTTTTTCAGCTGCTTCCTTTCTTTCCACCTCATATGCTCAAATATAGCATGGGACTGTCTCACTTCAGGAGTCCTTTCTTTGTAAGCTTATCCTTATAGAAAGATGAGGCTCCACAAAGATCTCATTGCAGCCTTTTTGAGTACTTAAAGGAGCTTACCAAAAAGATGGAGAACAAATTTTTACACAGGCACATACTGATAAGACAAGGGGGAATGGTTTTAAACTAAAAGAGTGGAGATTTAGATTAGATGTCAGGAGGACATTCTTTACGGTGAAGGTTGTGAAGAACTGGAACAGGTTGCCCAGAGAAGTTATGGATGCCCCATCCCTGTAACGGTTCAAGGCCGGGCTGGATGGGGCCATGAGCAACCTGGTCTAGTGAAAGGTGTTCCTGCTTATGGCAGAGGGGCTGGAACTAGATGATTTTTAAGGTCCCTTCCAACCCAAGATATTCTATGACTCTGTGAATCTGGATTACTATGTTTTCTTTGATTGTGCTCAAATTTCTGCTTGCCTCCTGCAAGCACACCAATTTGTCAATGATGTACTGTGATTATGCTTAACCAAAGTCTGTGAGAACTTGATCCCAAAGTTGGAGAAAGTTGTTTTGTTAGGTACAACAGTACAATATTGAGAAGGATCTACTGTTTACTAGTCTTAACTACTACCAGATTAATTCTCTGTGGAAAATTTAGGTGTTTGGGTACTGCATTTTAATGTATTTTGGCAAGGTAAAGGAAATAGCTTGCTTAATAATTGGGCAAAACAGCTTTTAAGCTCTTCTGGCTACTTTGGAGAAGAAAGAAACAAAACCATTAACAAACATTTTTCTTAATCTCACAGGTGCTCCTGTTAGTTTTCAGTTAGAATTATCTCTCATTAGTTTCATCAGGTTTTTTATGTTTTAAAATGTTTGCCTTTATTCAAGTCCCCAATTTGAAATCAGCTAATGTCAAGATTATTTTTTGTATTGGCTCATTTAGTAGGTCATATTTTCTGAGAAGATGAGATTTTATCTACATGTTGGCATTTAAGCAGCAGCAATTTCAGGTGTTACTTAGTGTAAATTGTAGCATTACATTATATTTGATGATATTTAAAGAGGCTGCTCTCTGTCATCATAACAGTCCCAATCCTTGTGATTACATAAGGGTTAATAAAAAATCTTTACAGGAAAAAGAAATCCAAGACCATTCAGAAAAAATGTAATTGCCTATATTTAAATTTATGGCAAAAGAGGTGGTGGAACATAATTTCTCTTTGGCTTCCGGAATTGTAGACTGAAATGTTCTGTCAAAAAAAAAAGAAAAAAGGGGGGGGGGAGGGTGGAAAGGTTCTTAATTGTGGAGGCTTCGAACTGTCTTTACACTTGACGAGCTGTCAAAGAGCAGCTAGCAAACTCTAGTTAGCTGTCCTTGCATGGGCACGGTCTGGCTCTCTGCTTCATCACCCTGTGAAAGGCCAGTGCTGTTGGGCTCGACCAGCAGACTGTGCTGCTGCTGTTGGGCTGATGTGCTGGAGACAGCCCAGGAGGCCTCCTGTCTCCCTGCAGCCCTCTGACTCATGATATCCATGAGTAACTTCTCTGCTCCCTGATCTGATCCATAGTAATTTATCCCAGAGCAGGAAAGGGTTCATGATTATTGAGAATTCTAAGTGAGTCCCAAAGTAGTACAAATAAAAAAATAATTAAAAAAAAAAAATGGAGTGTAACTTCTGGTTTTCAATGGAAAAAATTGTTTTCATGATCGTTGGTTAGAAATAATGGTATCTAAGGAGCTGTCAAAACATCTCTTTAACTGGAGGAGGGAGTAAAGAAGTTATTTGTCACAAAACTGACATGGAGAAACTGACAAATCCCTGATGATCTGTAGGGACAAAAAATGTGTGCCCTGATAAAAATTTTGGTTAGAACAACTGCACTTTTGACTTGCATTCAGGTAGTATGACATCACTGAGTGATCTGTGAGATGTTGAATGACAGGAGCTGCTCAGCCCCACATTTCTACTGCTTGCAGCTTGTTGTATAGTGAGTCTTGAGAGACAGAACTCAAAACAGGAAAGCAGATCAGCTTTCCAGTTTGTTCCATTAAGTGCACCACAAGGAAAATAACAAAGAAGTAGTGGAGTGCCAACAGTAACATGATGAAATTAAAGAATGTCTTTTTGAAGATGGTTTCTTTTAATGCCACGTTTCACAAGTAATGAGTATAATACCCGATGTAATTTTTTTTCTGAGTTTAAAGAGGTGAATGTTAAGGATTCTGGAGATAGATAAATGAGGAAAATTAGCACTCTTACTGATTTTTGTTTTGTTTCATTTTTGGTTTAAGATTTTTTTATGTAGCCAGTCAAGTTCCTTTTGGGAATACTTGCCTATGTATCTTACAGGGAAGACTATGAGTACTTACCTACTTGCTATAGTTCTGTTTTCCCTAAAGCGTTTCATACTAGTCCTTTTTTGTCATTACAATCTATGTTAAAGTATTGTCTTTTTCAAATATAAGGGGATGGTACAAGCAGATACCATTTCCTGTCAGTTGTTTATCGTTCTACATCTGCCAAATCCTGTGGTAGCTGGCAATAATTAATTAATGAGACCTCTGATCAGAAACATTGAAACTCATGTTACATGTCATTTGCAGTTGTTCCATAAATAAAAACTGTAAAAATATTATGCATTTAGTCTCTCCTTTGTTATGTTGCTGCAGGATCTTTCATTTAAGAGTTCCTGATGACAAATAAAGAGAGATTCTATTTTAAATACAGTTGCATCTGACAAAAGGTGGTTTTTGTTTTTCTTGTAAGTTCCCTCTATGTCATATTCCTTGTAGTACTTGAGTTACTTCCCTCCCTGGCTTTTTAATTTATATTTTATTTTATTATTTTTACTTTAGGGAGGCTTCAATTCACACCAGGCAAAAAACCTTGACTTACTGAATATGGGCAAAAGAGTTTTATAAAAAAGGTCTTCATTTTCAGTGTCTTTTCTTTCTAGCTTCATAACTTAAAAAAAAAAATGATTTTAAAATAAGACTGTTTCTGCCTGTGATAGCAGAAGGTTTTTTTATGCTAAACTGTGACTAAACCATGATTATGCACTGTGTGTATGTATGTACACGAAAATATACATAAAACATTCTGGTAAGCACATACATGCAATGAAGGATGTTGTCATAAAATTATGTTTTGTTGAGTTGGTATTTTTTCTATGAAAATAAAAAATAATCTTATCTCTTGGAAGATATTTAAAAGTGCAAAGATGGATTTTTGGTTAGATTTCAACAACAACTGGGTTTTGGTTTTTTTCTTATAGCCTTCTTCTTCTTGAATCTCTCTTAACAATTCAGTTCTTTGGAAGAAATAAGACCTACATCTGGATTTTCTGTTTAAGCAGGACAGCTGGGAAATTGTAGAAGGACTCCGGGGAGCAATGAATTGTACCCAGGAGCCGCAGAAGCAGGAGGGCTGCTTACTGAAAAAGAGGAAATGGCCTTTGAAAGGCTGGCACAAGGTAGGAAAAGCATTTGTATCTGAAAGCTTGATACCACCTGATTGGGTTTGGTTTTGTGGCAAAAAGGTTACTTAAAGGCAGAGAAAGTGTTCTCCAAAGAAAGAGAAGGGAGGAGGGTGTGTTTGTGGTGGTTTTCTCTTTAGGGTTTTTTGTGTGTGGTTTGTTTGTTTTTAATTTTCTACATTTCCGGTTGCAGAGATACTTCTTTTTGGACAGAGGGATTTTGAAGTATTCTAAATGCCAAGCTGATGTAAGTGATCTGAAACCCTTTAAGGCCTTTATAAAGTACACAACACTATTTTATCTCAAGTAGCAATAGTTCCCTATTGTTGCCAATGAGAAATAGAATTTCAGCCATTCTAAAGAGTAGGTTGAGAGGGGAGGAAATTATGGTTTCAGCCGATAATATTTATCCTTTTGCTTTATCCCGGAGTGATTGTATTTTTACTTTTTTGCAGATAGAGAGAGGAAAACTTCATGGCTGTATTGATGTTGGACTTTCTGTCATGTCTGTTAAGAAATCAACAAAATGTATAGATTTGGATACAGAAGAGCAGATATACCATCTAAAGGTAGGTCTTCAAGATTGTTATAATCTTGTTCTCAAATAGTTAACATTAACTGTGTATGATGAAACCCTTTTGTTTCTTTTTTCGATAGCAAGAGGTCTGTTAGTTACATTAATGACTTTCTAGTCTCAGCAGATTAGTTTACACTTGTAACTTGAGACGCATTATTGTTCTGTTTTGGAGCCCAGAATCAGTAACACTGTTCTGAACAGAAACCTTGAAGATGCTGCATGTTTAGCAGCACTCTTTTAACCCAGCACTTTTTTCACTTGTTACACAAGTACTTTTGTTTTCAGTAGTTGTATCTTTGTCTTATCTATGGGAAGTATTTTCCATGGTCAAGTTTGGGGATTTATCTATTCTTGTGCAATAAATTGTTATAAAATACATCACCAAAATCAAGTTTCTCTTTTTCCTGACTTTGTCCTGTGATTTTCTGTCATTCTTAAGCTCATACAGTATGCATTTTTAATAGGAGCATCCTTAGAAAAACTCTTTTGATAGTTTGCTAATAAAGACCAACCAGGCTAGTTGTCCAAGGAACACAAAATACCTTAGTATCTTTGTAAGTGATTTTGAATGTGAATGTTATAAAACCTGAAATTTTGTGTAGGTGAAATCTCAGGAGCTGTTTGATGAATGGGTAGCAAAACTTCGTCATCACAGAATGTACCGTCAGAACGAAATCTCCATGTTTCCTCATGACGCCAATAATATTTTCTTCCCTGTGTCTACTACTGCGGACTCTGTCCCTGGTTTCTGTGATTCTACTTCAGGTAGAAAGGTAATAGTTATTATTTATAAATAATGAGCTTTCATCATGAATTAAATTAGTCTGATTTGTGTTTATTAAATAAAGAG
>JAWWLV010000088.1:32315430-32325895 GCA_035041135.1 Platyrinchus mystaceus | reverse complement strand
AGTGTACTTATCTTTTGGTAGAGTCTGTGATAGTTTCACAAATGACTTGACAAATGTTCAGTCCAACACCATAAATGACCTTTTTGATGCAGTTTCATGGAAGTGTGTGTGTTCTGTGTCCGGACACAGCCTCTGTGCCTTCAGCTGTCTGTACATTAACTGGCTGACTTTCACCCCAAGAAGCTCTTCTGCTCCAATGTAGAACCACTGGTGTCCTTTGTGACTCACATCTATACTGTTTTACTTACTACAACTCAAATGGCTCTCTGTTTCTGTCAGCTCCAGAGTGTCTCCTAAGCACCAACCAGCTCCTTGTTATTCTGCTGTCTAAGGTTTTCTTTTCCCTGGGATAATTGCTGCATGGTCTGAATGGGCTTGTTCCCCAGCACCTGCAGTTCATCACTTTATCCTGTAACTGTGTATGAGTTTTAGCAAACACGAACATGTGCCTGAACAGCTTTTTGCTTGGGGTTGAGAGGGAGGGGATCTGTGTGAGCAGGCAGCTGAAAGAACAATAACTCACCCTGCGGTAACAAGGCCGTTCTGCAAAGAGTTGTTTGCACGCATTTCGTGGTGCCGGCAGCTCCGTGGCTCTGACAGCCTGCTCTTCTGAGGCTGTGTCTGCAGGGAAATGGCAAATCTCCTGTGTCCATTTAGTTATTTTCTCCCAAAAGACAGCAGGGATAGAAGTGGGGAAGAGTATCAAGGGCAGAAGTGGAACATTTGCAAAGTCCACGATATATTAATGCTGGTGCTCTCAAAAGAAAAAAAAAAAAAGAAAAAAGAAGAAAAAAAGAATCCATGTGACCAGCATATCTAAAATCCATGCACACTGCAAGGAAACTAACCATTTCTTCTTTGGCATGAAAGACTTAATTCAGACTATTAATCCAGATTTTCACTGCAAAGAAGCCCTACTTATTTTCATGTGAAAAATAGAAGGGGATAGTTCTTAAGCTGCAGTTAATCACCTTAGCTCTGCTGAAGCTAAATGGAGCTCTGCCAATTTACACCAGCCCTAGCTGGATGTTAGTTGATATCAATCCAGTAGTAAGGTTATTTTGAGAAAAATATAACGTGTGAACTTTGAGTTGCATTTCATTTGTTTTTAAAAACACCTGATTTGTTTTCACATATTTTTTTTATTGCTGTTGAGAGGCAGGTGTATGTATCTACATATGTTTATGTGGAATGCTTGTATTCTAAAGCTTAGCTATGCTGATCCAAGGCAAAACTATGTGAACTGGAGCTACACAAACTCTTTCCTGTTTGTGTATTGACATTTGACAATGCTTATTTCCTTCTTTCTTCCTGCTCATATCCCTTATGTATATGAGTTCTGGAGAAGTTGGTTACGTGAGATAGATTTCTGAAGAGATAAATATGGAATTTGTTCACAAAATGCCAATGCCATTACTCATCTTTAACTTCAGTTTACTTGTGCTTTTAAAGGTGCTGAGATTATTATTTGGATGTACATATATATATGACTAAAGCTCATACAGCTTTATGTAGGAATAAAACAGCCAAACTGCATAGATTAATTTTAAAATAAGTGTGCTTATTGGTGCTTCCTGCTATTGGATACTGACACAGTGCTGAATGATGTCACATGGATAGTGCATTTTATTTTACTGCGCAACTCAAGTTGGAGGTTATACTGTAAATTTAAAAAGACCATCTAAGAAGACTGCAACAGACTGAGATGTAGATGATGTTTCTTAGGAATAATTTAAAAACTACTACTGCCAGAATTTTGATATAAGATCAGCAGGAGATAACAAAGTTTGTAAATAGTATGCTTCAGAGAAGAGCCAAACAATTTAGTCAGCTTTTCTCATAATCAGTAAACTGGTTGTGTAATGGCACTTAAGATAAAACATTTTAAAACTGATTTTAAACAAGATGTTGACAAAGCATGTAATTTGTGCAACTTCCTGATGTAGGGATTATTGAAAATGAAAGGTTTAGTAGGGTGTACAAATAACTAAGCGTTTGGATGGCTATTATTTGTAATTACATTAGACAAGAAAACAGCATTTTAGGCCACAATCAACTGGTAACAGTACTGGGCAGAAATTTCTTCACATTGGAAACTATTTGGTTGTACTGCTCAGTTAGCTCTGCAATTACGCTCAATGACTGTATACCTAGTCTCGATCATACATATTTTTCCCTCCATGTAATTGATGCCTTCAGTCTTTGGCTGTGATCAAGGAAGTCGACTGTTGGTTGTCAAAATCTGTGCATACAACATTAAAATAATGTTTGTTAATAGTTCACTTGTTTTTCTTTTGAACAGACAGGCAGCTTGACCAAACAGAATTCAATGTCAGCTGGAGGTAACTTGTCGTTTTCCTTTTCAAGTAATGAGTCCAGGATTTCATCTTGGCTACAGTCTTCAGAAGACATGGAAAAATGCTCAAGAGGTAATGATATTTGAAGGAAGGTAAAAGTAGCCTAATATTTCCCCTAGTTTTTCTCAACAACAAAAGTATTTTACTCTAAGTCATCATTACTGTTAGAGTTTTGTCTGAAACTGGAGGGAAGAAAGAGTTGATCGTTGATTAAGCGGCTATTCAGTTGTGTGCAAAAGGACTAGCAATTTTGGATGTGGACATATCAGTTGTGGATACCTCTTCAAGAAACCTATATATTTCAGTACATTTTCTTTTATATAGGAGCATGACATTCAGTAGTAAGATTTTAACTTCCTTAGGCTGGGCATTCAAAAAGGGGAAGCATCCAAAATCTAATAATTTAAAAAGCATGAATTCTTTGTACTTCAAAGTCACCTTCTGCTTTCATTCTTTCCTAAGAGCAAGAAGATCTTTCTCATGGTGTTAGTGTCTGTCTGATATTTTGGAATATTTCTGCCTGCACTGAACTTCATCTCAAATATAGGAGAGCCTCACCTCTAGCTCTGAATGTATTTGAAGACTGTGTCATTGTTACCCTCACCATGAGGAGCTTTGACAAGTCCCAAATTGCAGTAATTATCACATTATTCTCATTTTTCTGCAACCAACTGGGAAAAAATATCATGATCATTATACACACTGTATAGATGCATTTCAGTATTTTGAATTTAAACCTGAAGATAGTACACAGTCTTTTTATCCAGCAGTCTAATACCGTGCTTTTACTCAGCGAATAACTTATGCTAGCTACAGTCAAAATAGAACTAACCTACAAAGAAAAAAAAATTGTCAGTGTGTCTGTTACTTTAGGGCAACTGAAAATATTCTTTTGTTCAAAACAGACCTCTCCAACTGTCACACATATTTACTGGAAATGAACCAGCTGTTACAGAGCATGGATGTTCTTCACAGGACATATTCAGCGCCTGCTATAAATGCTATGCAGGTTTGTTGTTCAGAAACAAAACCAAAAAGCATATTCCCTTACAATTCCAAAAAACCCAGCCCCAATCCTAAAGAATCAAGTTATTTCTTCCTTAGCTCTGTTAGATATATGGCAATCTGTATTGTTTTTTGTCCTGTGTGTTGTTGAAAGGTTGGACCTTTTGAAAGCCCAAAGAAAGAAAAGAGAGCACACAGGAGGTGGCGATCCAGAGTTGTTGGGAAAGAAGCTAAAGGAACGTTACAGGTAACTTCAGTCCTTCCAGCGGCCCATCTTCCTCCAAACCTTATTGATCACTTCTTGGCATGACCTGTTTAGGAAATACAAATCCTTTCCAAGTAGTGTCCTGTGCTAGCTCATTTCAAGCGGTAATAAACCTGACAAAACGCAAATATGTTGTCCTTGATATCTGCAATAGGATCTGTCCTGTTACCTTCAGGGGACTGGCCATGGTTTTTTTACCCATGGTTTCAATCTGCCTCCAATATGGGGGGCTGTGCTGGTGGGTTTTTTAAATCAGTACAGATTTTTCAAATTCTCTAGATAGTTTTGTACACATTTGCATCCAGAGGCCATGTGATTAGATACTTACAAGGTGGGGGGGAAATAATATAGCATATGTTACAGCTCTCAGTGGACTTGTTTTTGCCAAGTATCCCATTATGATGTCTTGGGCAAAGCTGTAGCTCTGATTTCATTTGCCAGGTGCCATCCATTCCAAGCTTACTGGTAATTGACAGTAATGATTTCATTTTTTTGTGTCTCCAACATGTAACCCAGGTGGGTAAAATAAAACAAAATTTTCTTTACAGTTTATAAAAACATGACAAATTGCCATCATCCTTACAGGTGCCTTCAGTATTTTCTGCCCCTATGAGACTGCATGCTTCCAATCCAAACTTATCTACAATAGATTTTGTAGAGGACAAAAATTACTCTGATGGCTCTGAAACATCATCAGAATTTACAAAAATGCAAGAGGACTTATTTCAAGTTGCACATAAAGGTAAATTAAATTGTCTTCCTTATATCGTTTTATATCTTCACAATTTAAATAATGGTGTGATTTCTGAGAGTGCTTCCTGTTTAATGTTTAAAAAATGCAGAAAACACCCTTTAATTTCCTCAAGGAATTGCAAATGTTGGGCTTGTGGGTCACTTGAAAAACGTGTCTTGATCATCACCTTTTGATTTATTTTTTTTAATTAATAGAGGACAGCCCTTTGGTTTATGTGCTAAAAACCTAACTTTTTTTTTTTTCTCAAGAGGTAAAATACCTAAAATCAATTGCTAGAAACACAACAGAAGATTATACTCTTTTGTGTTTGCACGCATATGTGTGCATATGAGCACATGTATGGTTCTATATTCGGTGTGCTTCACTGTAGTTCACAGTCAACATTTGTTGGTGATGCAAGGGTTGCTATGGTAGTAACCTATTTTTAGTGAATAAGAGTAAAATCATGCAAAGCAGCCAGAAGGGGAGCTTGACTAGGAATATTTCTTCCCTCAAAATCATTTTTCATTAGCAGTGCTTTGCTCCATCACCCTCGCACCAGAAGCATTTTTATTGTTTAAGTGATCTTGATGAGGAAGGCACTTAAGCATTTATAGCTGAAAGGCTTTTGGAAGTACTGGCTTTGTCCCCTTTGGCACACGAAAATGGTTGATGTTATCAATAAGCACTCTCTGCTTGTTTCCCCTCTGGAGCTGATATATCTTGATTCTGTTATGTAAGGAATGTATCTAAGTAGTAAACTTGATAAAGTCAATTATTGTCAAAACTGATGTATGTTTTCCAAAAAAAGAAAAGAAATGGGGGTGGGGTGCAGTTGGAGAAGTTGCTGTTAAGCAGAGCAAAGAAACCACCAATTCAAGATCGTCTTACCAGAAATGTCCATGTTGGAAATTTTGGTTATATTGATCCACTCATTAGGAGGGACAATTAACTGGGTACTATTTACTGCAATATCAGTTTACTGAGAGGACAAAGAATCTTTTTCCGAAGTTACTTTATAGCACACCCATTCCCAAAAAATAATAGTGAAGAGACCATTTGCTTCAGCTTTTTGATACAAATTAAATAAAATGTAACGTGGTAGTTTAGTATGTAATGATTCTTGAAAATTAAAGTTAGTATACAGCATATTAAATGGCGTTTAAGGTCACTAAAGATTCTGGTCCTGTTATCTACCTATGAAAGCCTAAGAGAATAGATCATAGTGGATATATCTCCCTCCCCACCCCCTGTGATACTGTTAAAGATTTCTTTGGATGGTATGAGAATTAGCTTTGGTAATGGTTTGCAGTGTTTGAACATATCTTAAGAATAATTTTTTAGAAGACTAAATTAGGTTACATAACTTCTCAATGAAGTAATGATGATTCAGGTTAACTCAGAATGGATGATTAGAAGAGAGAAGTATCAGGGATTTCTTGATCATTGCTCTTTTCATGCATCTGTGTCCAAATTTTTTACCTTAATTTCCCTGTAAATGGGCTAATTTTTGCACGGGCAGTTCTCATGATTGTATTACAGAGCTTGATTATACCCTCAGAAATCCTCTGATACTCCAGCTAATTGAATGTTGAAAACCTACATAAATAAATTTTGCTTAAATAATGTTTTTATTTCTTGTGGTTAAAGAGAAGATTAAATGTCTTAAGGGTAAAAAAAAGCTTTAAAAAGTGTATTTTCCTTCTAAAAATCCAGTGATTTTAAAATTGCATGATTCGTTGTCTGATTTAAACATATCAGGCTGGTGGTAGTGCCTCAGGAAGGAGTAGAAGTAGCAGCATAACATGCATATCATTCAGGATCTGACCTTTTGAGTCACTAAATCATCTAACAAGCTGAAATTTCTTTATTACAGAAAGAGATAACAAAACTCAACACCACAGTTGACTTGCTTGCAGGGAAACTACTAACCCTATAGCTGTGGCACAATATGTGTTATAGCTGCTTTTTTTGATTACTTTTTTCCCACTTAATTTTTTTTCTTTCGTCTCTTCTTCTCCCCCACTGGAATTTATAAAGGAATGTGGAATAGAATCATGACCATCTGAAGATTCAAGCTAATTGGGGAACAAAAGCAAGTGAAGAGCAGATGTGGTTAGTTAGCTTTGTTGCCATCTGTCACAAATAATCAGAGTAATTTTGACTGTGGCTAATATAGTCAACACAGTAGCATTCACCATGAACATTTCTCCTACTAAAAAATCTACCCTATAACCTTGATTAATATTACTTGTTTTTAGTAACCCACCCTGGATCTCTCAACCTAAATTCTTGTTTCTGTCACCATAAATGATGTTTTATTTAAGTTTTACATAACTAGTACGCATACAATTGGTAGCAGCTGTTTTTAACTGTCCCTTTTTACAAAATGGTTCTAGTTTACTTCACCCTGAGGTCAGCTTTCAGCACCATATCTACTGAGAGAGAAAAGCTGAAGCAGATGCTGGAGCACGATGCATCTTCATCTCCATCTGCACAAATAGTAGGCTTGAAGAATGCCTTATCATCTGTAAGTGACATGCTGAAATTCACTGAGCTTCATTGTCATCAGATACTACTTTTAAATTTTATAGTAGATAATTTCCGATTCTTTGGTGTCTACTCTGTGCTAGAATTTTCAGAATTTAATCACACCAAGTTCTATATATGGTGTTTTTCAAAGACTCTTTCCTAAATGTTAAAGGAATTGTCAAACCATTTAAGTTTGATAGATGGATTGATGTAGGTAGATGGTATAATCTGTATCATTTGGTGTTAAGAATCAGAGGATTGTTCTGTGACTATGAGTCTACTTTCTTTCTAAACATACACTGTTTAATCACCCAGTTCTGGTAGCTTGCAGGTTTCCTTTTCTTTACCTAAACAGCACTTGAGTGTTCACTGTATGACCTGGCGTAAAATAAAGGTGAGAATAGCTGAAAGCACTCAGCTGTCCCTTCTCATGCACTAGAGCTTCACCATGCTGCACCAAGACACAGCTAAGCAAATTCAAGTACAACTTGTTTACATTGACTTCCAACCTTAATTACCTCTTAGTCCTCTAATAGTAGCAATGAAGCTGGTAGGTCAGAGTTCTAAATGACAAAAGATCGTGCTCTTTAAAAAAAAGGAGAGGGGGAGTGTTTGGTTGGTGTGCTTTATGTAATTGTTTGAGACCAGAACTTTCAGATTGGTCATGTTTCAGTGTGTCAACTGAACAGTGATCTGATTTCAGAGCAATGAAGGCCATCATTACTATGGCCTTAAAATTTCAGTGTTTATTGCAAATACCACATCAGAGGCAGGGAAGACTCTCTGGCACTGATCAATGTGATGTAGATCATCTTAGAGTTATTTCAGTATGAAAACTTCCCTTGCTTTACAAAAGCTGCATGTGTTTATAGTTTTTCAACATACCTCTTTGCCTATACCTTTAGAGGCCATGATGTCTTCATAGCATTTAGAGAAAGCTGAAGCCTGTTGTATAATAACTATACTTGCTCACTTGCACTTCTTTGGTTTTGGCTTTCAGATGTTCCTCTTCTGATACTTGAATAGGTGACTTTTATTTTCTAGTGTTATTTGCCTACCATTTTATATCAAAAAATCAGTTTTAAGATTACTGAACTCAGTAAACACTCAGTTTAGTGTGAATTATTTTGGTTTTTTAGGCAGTGAAATTCTGTTGTCCATCTTCATCCTGTAGGTGTCTTTAAAAAGTAATTCTTTTAGGTCTTATCTGATACTTAATAAGCCTTTTGTAGACAATCCAGAAGTCATCTGTGAACCCTGGCAGTTTCAGCAGAGGTTAAGGCCTCTGAGGGCTATTCTTAGCCGGCAGATCTGCAAAGCCATGATGCCACAAGAAATTTTATCACCCTGTACAGCAGAGATCCTATAGGAGAAAGGAATAAGCTTCATTTGGAAACATATGGAAACATGGATATGATAAACATGACATATTTTTAAGATTTCCTTGTGAGAGAGTCCTGTCTTGGTGACTTTGACTTCATGTTTGTTGTTGTTCATTTTAGTTTGTTTTCTGTACAGGAGAAACAAAAAATCAGACTCACAGGTTTAAAGCTATCAAACATAGTTCTGTTTTGCCCTCATCAGCCTGGCAGGGGAAGAAAAGTGAACAGATTTAAAGTGGGTAAAACACCACAAAATTAACATCTCTGCCTCTGCTTCTCCCTCATTAAGATAGTATCCTTGACCTACACACAATCTAAGAAAAGAAAATACAGAATGAGAATAAATACAGTATTTTTGGTTTTGGGAGAGGAAGAAGACAGCAGAAGGAAGAAAACATTTTGTAGCAAACAGTGAAAACGGGACAGCTGTGTAAATTCTGCTTTGCACTTGCCTGATGTTGTGGGTATAACACAGGGCTGAACACTTGACGCAGAAGTGCTATACACCTGTATGGCAAATTCAGACTACATATAGGTAAAGCCAGAAATTATTTTCTCCCCTCCACCATCACTTTGAGGTTACTTGTCTTTCCTGCCACCAAGATGATTTTCAACAAAAAGCACTTCCAAAATCACAAGCATTTGTGGGATAACACGGATGTGTAAACAGCAGGGTTCTCCACGTCCTGGTATCAATTCAGCTCACTAAGTCTTCAGTATTGTTCCAAAATTAGTAACCCAATCTTTTATTTCAGAGATGTTTTCATTGCAGGCAGGGTTGCACTCTCTTCCTGCAAGTCTACTGTAGTTGGCATTTGTCCATCAGATGCACCAAGAATGAATAAATAACATGTAACAAGCATGAGTTTGCAGTAGAGGCTTTTTATTCTGATCATTGTTATTATAATCTGATAGGACACAAATTGTACCTGTACCTGTGTGAATTTAAGTCTTATTTCTCTGTCAGTGGAAGGCAAAGGGAACTGTCAGTATGGGAAAATCAAATGGTTTTGGATGTGGCAAGAACTAATGTCAAGAGAGGCTAGGCTGGAGATGAAGGTGAAGGAAGGGAGCTTGAAAAGAAAAAAGATGCACCAAATTAATTTATAACTTACGAAATCAGCTTGCAAACCTTGAAATATCCTTGCCATCTTTGACTCTTTTTTCCCCACTTATGTGTCTTTTTCCCTCACACTGAACAAAAATGGTTTTAATTTGCGAGATAAGGAGTAAGGTTTGAAGAAAGGTAAATGATTTGCTGAACCAGTAAAAAATGATGTGGTTGTGGTGTTTTATACTGCACTTTAAATACTCTTTACCCCTGTTTACACAATAAACCCACGTTCAAATTAGTTGAGAGAACTTTATATCCCCAATATTTTTGTTAAATATTCCAGGCAATAGCACAAAATACAGATCTTAAAGACCGGTTACGCAGAATACATGCCGAATCTATGATCCTTGATTCAGCATCTAATGCAAAATCAAGTCCAGATTTGGTGAAGGTGGGTATGGATTTCCTCTTTCAGTGATGTCTGTTCCTCAAGCCCCTACATCTAGACAGTGCTGCATAGCTGCATCTTGTCCTTTCTTCATGTCTCCCCTGTGGTGTATTGTGTTAGCAAAGCGAGTCTGCTTTCATGGTTGTGAGTCTCGTCTGACGATGCGTTGTGTAATATTTGATTTCAGAGACTTTCCTTGTGAGCAGGTTTCCTAAGCACACCTTCCATTGCTTTTTGCTACTGGTTCATGGTGTTCTCCCTCACCTCCCGCCTGCTTCTCATTCAGCATGAACAGAGCTGCCACCTGGTTACCCTCATGCTGCTGTTTCTCTCGCCCTTAGTCCCTTGTTAACTTCCAAGTTCTGTAGACCTTTTGTTAACTGTCAAAGTATTGTTAACCCAGAATGTTGGCTACTGGTGTGGATTGTGTAAGGTTTAGAACACTTATCAGACATTTCCATGAAAGGATCAAAGTTAATTGGACATAGGAGAGCTCTTTCCACCATTTAGTTTTCCTTCTGTGAAGGCAGGAAGTCTTCCATATATCCAGTTAGCCAGTTTGAGATGAATTGATGTTCAGGCAGTCTTTTGGCTCGCTGCAGAACGCATGTGAATATGGTGTAATTATAGGTCATAAGATCTAGATGTTAATGGTGTTAGTGAGGGAAGCCAGAACAGTGTTATTTCTG
>JAWWLV010000088.1:32284610-32315330 GCA_035041135.1 Platyrinchus mystaceus | reverse complement strand
AATATGGTGTAATTATAGGTCATAAGATCTAGATGTTAATGGTGTTAGTGAGGGAAGCCAGAACAGTGTTATTTCTGTTAGCTCATACAGAAACCTCTGCTGTGCTTGTAGTGTAAATTTTCCATTAGAACTTGAGTGGATGTAATGCTGGGGGTTTTATATAACTAATTATTTCCTCTTATTTTTAAAGACAGTTTAGTCATTCCATCTGTTCACTTCTGGCTTAGTTCTGTTTCAGTGGAGCTGTGTGTTGGTCATATTTAGCTGTTCAGTTTTTGGGGTTTTCTTCCTTAAGTTGTTCATTCTAATGCTTTTTGCTTCTAATCCCATGAGAATTTGAACAGCACTTAAACTGCTATCCAGAAAAGCATTAATGCACTGTTATTTGGTTTCAGGAGTTCTTTATTTTCTTATTTAGCGGATGTCCTTGCAGTGACAGTGGATTATTTCTGAAACTTGTTCTATGCACTTTACACACACAGAGACATACATGACAAAAACAAATTTCAGAAAGTCCTTAAAGGTTTCATTTACAAATTCCCTCTGGCAAGGTTTGGGTTGGAACTTAAAGATAAAATCATTTATACTGGAGACGTTTAATTTTAAAATTGTCTGAGGACTGTGATACAGTAGTGCTGCTCTGAGGAAGACAGGTTCACTGCATGAAACTTGTCACTTAATGATGCATCAGGTGCTATGATTGACCTGTGAAAATTGAAGCAGTGTAAGATAGTATCTCAAGCCTTTGCATAAAGGAAAAGTTTAGTTTGTCTATTGGGTAGTTTAATTGTAATTCATCATGCCAGAGTGGGAACATGGAAGAAGACAACCTGAAACTTATGTGTTAGATATAAAAACCTGCTGTTCTTTTATGAGTCTTTCCTGCTCACTTTCCTACTCAGATTCAAAATAGTATTGGAAACAATCCCAGTAGCAATGCTTATATGTGCAAAATATTTTTTTTTACTTGTAGGCTAGTGTAACTGCCTTCCCACAGAAGATACAATATTGAGGTTTCCTCTTTTCTCCCTGCTGTATCAGAAGGTTTTTTTTTTTTTTAAGTCTTTTGTATAGCAGTTTGTTTTATTTCCATGTCACCATTATCAGCATGTACTGAGTAATGTTCCATATGACAGTAAAACCTACCAACAGAAAAGCTTTGAAAGAAGATTTTTCAGTTTGATTATAGATTTGTCAGACTGTTCACTATGTTTTTGTGAAAATAAAGTACTACAATTCCTGCAAAATTATGATAGAGCAGTCATGGTTACAAGGTAGTAAAGCACCTCATGCAGAAATGCTTGAAAGCAGCTAATCCACTCCTTTGGGCCATCTTCCTTTGTATTGGTGGAGTTATCAGGGAAAACAGTAGTGCTCAATGTTCTCCAACTTTTTTCCATATCCACAGAATGAGCCAAGTCTTACTGGTCACCTCACCTTTGCTAGGCCACATTTTGGAACTTCACTTACACCAATCTGTAGAGCTTCCATGGGAGGAGTTATCCAGATGTCTGTGGCAGTCAATTGTGCCTCCAGCAGCAAAAGCAATTCCACTTACATGGTTTTGATAACATGGTGTTGGTTTTGGATAACATGGGACATACCTCTGGTGTGGATATGAAGGAAAGCTTTCCGAAGAACAGCATAGAAAATTAGTGAAGAAAAAGAGCTAGGAGAACACTCTATTATGAAGAAAGCAACTTTGCCTCTCTAAATTTTGTACACCACTGTACTGCAGGCTTTACATTAAGCAAGGTTTGGGGAGGAAAAGACTAATTCATTTGCCAAGATCAGAAAGGAATGTGAATCTAGGATGTAATATAAAGAGGTGTGAGTTTTGTCCTTTTGGGGGCTTTTTGATGATACACTTGTATATATCTGGCTAAATCATTCAAAAAGCAAAGCATTTTTACACGCAGCACATAACTGATTTACTGAATATGCATTGCTTTTTTCCCCTTCTTTTTCCCTTCTTCTCTTTGGTCTGTTTTACTTTGGTTTTAAATCCTTCTTTGAAACACATGTTACCTTTCACTTAAATTGGAGAGGAGCATGTACAATCTTCTCCCAGTGTTTTACAGCCCTTCAAGTTATGTGACTGTGGAATTGCATGCATGAATGTTGTTTGTGGTACATCCCCTCTAAAACTTTTATTTCTTTCAAACAGGAAAATTCAAGAGAAGAAGGCAGAGGTCTGGTTCACCAGGTCTCCAATGAAAGCAGACTGTCTATAGCTGACTCTCTCACAGAATTTTTTGATGCACAGGAAGTCCTACTGTCTGCGAGTTCTTCAGAAAATGAGGTCTGAGCAGTAAGATTGATATCATTCTGATGTAGTTTCTTATCTGCTAATTGACCTGCAGTCTTTCTGAGTGCCAACTGTACATCAGATGATTGCCAGAAAATTTGAATTTTCAAAACATTTAGAAATTAATATTCCATTTGTATTTATTTTCTGTCATTGTCCCTTCACAGTCAGGTGTAGCAATTATTATGGAGAACTCTTATATACACATCGAGGCAGATGCCATTAGGTGGCTACTCTGCAGATATTGCATATATTGTATTGTCTGCCTTCAGTCACTGTGCAGGTGCTTAGGGGGTCTCACAGAAATATTTATTCATAGCTGTCCTTGTGGCATCTGTAGGTACCTTGTGGCTGATGTTGTGCACACTGAAATTTATTAGCTCATTTTGTCACCTCTCTTGAGCTCTGTAAGAACCTCAGTTTTTGATATAAGGAAGGCCTTCTTAGCTGTGAGGCCAAGAAGACAAAGCCTGCCTCCACTAAAGGAGTAGTTGAATTTTCAATGATGGTGATATCTCCCAAACTCAATTGTGTCTTCTTAGGAGTTTGTTGGATTTTTCTGTAGCGCTGAAAACGGCTCAAATGTACCAAAACAATACTTGAAGCAGAAAGTAACAATTTTCTCATGCATATGGGGTTGTTTTAATGAGTGATGTAATCTTGCTTTTTTTCCCTCACACTCAGGTATCGGATGATGACTCGTATGTAAGTGATATCAGTGATAATGTCTCAGAAGATAACCTAAGCAATGACATGGAGAATGAAAGACAAACTTTAGGTGAGTTCAGTTTTTTCTTACACCATGTTTTGAGAATTTGCTTTGTTTCTCTTTCCTTGGGATATTTTTTTCTTCTCTTACTAGATAATTAGACATTATAGGTTTTGAGATGTAAACAGCCTGTGTTTTTTCTCTTTAGCCCCAGATTTGTTTTGAACAGCAGATTCTGGCTAAACTGTTTAACAGGGCCTGGGCACTGTTGATTAAGCAGGATGGGGGTTCTGTATCAGCAGGAAAACACCTATTTTCTTGACTTCTTTGATGCAACTCCCACTGCCTCTCAGCTTTACATGGGCACAGAATTTTTCAAAGTAGTTTTTTTTCCGAAAAGTAATTTTCTTCTTGTCACACTGTTTTTTCAGTCTGCAATTTAACAACCCCATTCAGAATTGTGTTTTTTTAGCAGAACTCATGTTAAAAGGAATGTGAGAATAATTGCACACTGGCAGGCTTGGTGCATGTTTTAATCATGATAGTCTTGTTAGTACATATGCTAATTTAATTGTCTTTCAAATTAGAAAGAGATTCAAAAAAAGAGGGAGAAGAATTGGTCACAACAAACTGATCAGCTTTGTGCCTTGAACTCTTTTCAGCTAACCACAATGTTCTTCCCACTCTAACAATGTATTTTTATCTTCAAAAATGCTGAACAGTGATTTCTTACTAGCAACTGTTTCCTGATTATCTCCAAGGACTAGCAGATCCCTCTGAACCTGGGTAGCTTGATATGCCTGGAGAATTGTTGTATTTTGTAACTGTTCAAAAATGAAGGATTTTTTTTTTTTAAGATAGGAAAGAATACAGATTTATTTAATATCATGATCAGGACCTTAGAAAACTGTACTAGTGTGACTGTTCAACTTCTTGTAACAAAGGCTGTCACTGCAGCTCTTCCATATCAGCAGTACCTCCGCGTGCTTCTGCTACCTGCTATTTCTGTGCTTTGGGCAGCCTGCCACTGCCATTAATAGAAAGCTGGGTGCTTTTTTCTACAGGGCTTTAGCTGCACCATAAATTGTGTGATTATGATAAAATCCTCTGGCCGCTGTAAGGTAGAAGGTCAGACCAGATGTTGATAATGGTCCAGTCTGGCCTTAAATGTCATTGAGACTAGCTGGAGGTCAGATGTATGAATCTCCTTAAGTATTGATGCTGTCTATTTGTCACAGCTCTTGCAAACCAGAACTGCAGGGGCTTTTCTGTAATGGGGGGTGGGCAAACTTCAGTGTATAGAAAATTTGGTATCTGAATATCTTAGTTCTTACTCTACTCTGTTTTTTCACTGTTTTATCCCAATTGACAGGCTACTGCAGAATATGTAAATGAGTGAGTCAGTAGCCAAAATCCCGTTTCTGGGAGCTCTTTAATCAAGGATAAATTTTTAGCATTTACCTCCTCCTCCAGATATCTCCTCATTCCTGAGGCATCTACGGGAACCTCCTTCTTTTCGGCCTCTTCTGATATTAAATAAATTCTTCCAACAGGGAAGTATAGAAGCCAGTCTTTTAATTCTCCAAATTATAATTTTCAGGTAGATTTTTTTTCAGGTAGATGTAATGTTTCAGGTAGATCTTTTGATTCATAGTGCCCATGCCATTTTTATGCAAAAAGAAAGATATAGGCAAGGGACTGCAAATAGTTCACCTGTCCTTATTACAATAACTCAGCCACATAAGCTATTAGAATTTCTAATTTGCAAGTGGCAGGAAAGATGGAAGCTTCTTTCTCAAAACCTTGAGGCTGTTGATTACACTTTAAAATCTCCATGTGAGGCGTGGGCTAGCAGGCATGGAGAAGTTTGTCCTTGTGGTTATCTGTCACTGCTGGAAGCACTGCTGACACCATGCTTATGTCCGTGGAACAGCAGAAGAAATGCTCTTTGAAACCATGTTTTTAAGGGTAGGATTCTTTGGGCATGTTCAGCACAGAAGAGATGTGCTGCCTGGTGTGGTTTTAATTCCTCTGAGACAAAGCTGTGTGAGGAAAGCCAGGAAAGGACGGGGGTTGACAGACTGAGGCAATGCCTGAAGGTCTCCAAATAGTAAGTGATTCTAAGGCAGCAGCTTCCTAGGTGCTCCTAAGGGTGTGTAAAGATAAAATATGTTCTTGTAGTGGCAAACACATTCCTCTCTGAAATGAAAGTGATATACAGCTAAGCAATCACTTCAGACTAGTGCCTGTTGCAGAAGCTTGTAGCTCTATTTGGATCCTGCTACAAATCATTTCATGGCACACTTAGAACTATTTATCCTGTTCCAATAGCTTTGATGTAGCAACACAGACTTCAGATATTCGTGTCAAGGAGCCTTGACTTGAGTATTTTTATTTATTTTTTTTATCTTTAGCAGATCCATAGCTCCACAGTTGCTTCAGCTTTTCCGCCTTTAAAACACGTCATTTCTCCATCCCTGTATGGGCATATCTCAAAGCTAACAACACTGAAAAATTTAAATGCTATAGGAACACTGTGTTAAAGTCTGCATGTAAATTTGTATGCAGTAAATTTCCCTGGTAGGAGTATTCAAAAAAGTAGGAAAAGATCAGTAGGAGTTGCTATTATCCCTGCATCTGTAAGTTACATCTCGCCTTCTGAGAAGTGTCAATTTAATTGAAGCTCTGTCAAGGAAGGAGGTTTTATGTCCCTTAAACACATAGGAATCCATCTTTGTTACAAATAAAATGGTTATAATATTTACTCTTTCAAATTCAACGGAAAGTCTGAGTCTTTTCTTACAGCCTTTAAGGGGAAGGAAGGTAATTTTTTACTCATCTTTTGTACCTGGCATTTACCTCAGTTAAAATATATAAAATCCTGTTCTTAATTTTGTCATTTTTATAACAGGGTATCTTCAAACCACAAGTGAAATACTTGAATGAATTGTGGGTGGAAGGAAGTTTTGACAGAAGAAAAGATGGTTGCATTTTAATGTATGTTTGCAAAGGGGATGAAACTAAGTAAATGTGAATTGACTTGTTCTGCCACTTCCTTCCTTTTCAGACTGTGTTTCTGAAAGTGGAATTGGGTGCAATTCTAAACGGAGAACGTGTTTACCAGCTCCATGTCCTAATACGAGTAACATCAGCCTATGGAATATCCTGAGAAACAACATAGGAAAGGATCTCTCCAAAGTGGCCATGCCTGTTGAATTAAATGAGCCACTTAACACCCTTCAGCGTCTCTGCGAGGAGCTGGAGTACAGTGAACTACTGGACAAAGCAGCGCACACACCGAACCCATTTGAACGGATGGTGAATATGTTATTCCAAACACTTGGTAACATTCAATGTAATTGCAATAGAGTAAATATAAAAACAGAAGAAATGAAGATGTTTGGTTGCATTTTTCTGTTTCATCTGGGAGAGGCAAACTCTCCAAACACATCTGTACATATTTACATAGCCACTACTTCTGACTCTTCTACATCATTTCTATTGCCTTTTCAGGAAGTCTCTCTTTTCTCAAGTATCCTGCTGTTCTGCAAGTTTAAACAGAAAAGGAGCTTAGTTCTGCTTTGCAGCTCTTGCTCTGTAAGATTAAAAATTTACAGCAAACAGGGAGGAGAGGATTGAACTAATATACTTCCCTCTTGAATATGAAAACTACAATTTCTCTTTTTTCAAGGCTGTCTGATCTGGTAACACATTTGTACATAGAGGATGCTGGATCTTCCAGCCCTACACAACTATGGTATCTCTGTATTAACTAAATGAGCTCAATATTTTTAATTAACTGGTTTTCTGAAGTTTTGGGGTTGATCCAAAATGTTCAGGATCTCAAAACCAGGCAATACTATTGTATGTCGGGTACAATGGTGGTGTCATTTTCTGCCAGTGCAGAACTCTGAATTCTGCACTTGAAAAGAACAAGAGAAAAATGGATTTCAGTTGTTCTGCTTCCAAGTGTACAAGACCTACTTAATATGTAAGCCCTTAAATAAAGGATTAGAAACTCCCTAAAATCTCTTAAAAGGAAGATAAAGATTTTCCCATAAACCGAATTAAGCTTTTTCAACTCAATATATCTTATCTTAAACTAAGGTTATTATTGAATGTAAATAGTCATGTTATAAATACTTTCTGAAAAGCCTCTTGCCTCATTCTGACACTCTCAAGGGTTACAATTTAGGGTCTGTTCCCAGGCTGTGGCTGTTCACCGGGGTTTTCCAGTCCATAGCTTCTTTTGTTCTCTTGAGAACATATGCTAACAGGAAAAGGAAATGAACAGTAGTTTTTCATTGGGGAGTGAAAAGAAGCTTTTTCCCAAGCATCTGGAAATTACGTCAGAAAGGAGTAATCTTTGCCTTTGAGAAATTCCTGAGGCAAAATTATTTCTAGATGTTGCACAGTAATTGCAATAGTTCATAAAAGTGATTTTCTGAAGTGGATTCGGTTTCTGAAACTGTGAGAGCATCTACACCTTCATAAGATGAGGAAAAGGGGATGAAAGCAGAAAAATAGTACAAAAAAGACTTGAATCAAACAATCCCAAATTCTAATTCCTCATGTTTAGGAGGAGTTGTGCTTGAGCTGACTCCAAAAATTTGGGTTACCCGTGTCTCAGTCATGATCAAGAACAGTTTCATGATTAGGTCATAGCACACAGTAGATAAAAGGTAATTTAATTCAAACTGCCTTGGAAATAGCAAGCTTGGTGAAAACTCATCCAGTGCTTCCTGTGCCATTTTTAGATAAAGGATAACTGGTAGATCTATGGAATCACAGACTGTAACTGTAAAAGTCAGTTATTATAAAAAATCTTAACAGTGATTTTTAGAGGTTACTGCTTTGAGCTGTGTTGCAGAATGCTAAGCTGTTTCAAACACTTTTCAGAAATGCTTTTTTCGGTTGATGAGATTTTCAGAGTGTGACCCTAATAATTCCATTCCTGGACTATGGACTGACTCTCTGAAAACCAAATAATTCTCTAATGTGTGAACTAGGGCTTAACTTGCAGGAGGCATGCACGTGTGTAGTTTGCAAATGATGGAAAAAATACAGAATCTGTTGTCAGGATAACTTTTTTTTCCTCCTGTCATAAATTAATCAAAATCCAAAATATGTTCTTCCCAGGTGTATATAGCTGCATTTGCAGTCTCTGCATATGCATCCAGTTACTACCGAGCTGGAAGTAAGCCATTTAATCCTGTGCTTGGAGAAACCTATGAATGTATTCGTGAAGATAAGGGTTTCCAGTTCTTTGCAGAACAGGTATTGTATGCTGCAACCCCTAGAATTGCTACTTGATACGTTGCGTCATTCTAAATGGTTTTTTCTGGAATCCTCTGGAATTAATGGCAAAATACAAAATTACTTTATATAACCTGAGCTCAGCAAAAATCAAGGGACGTTGCTGAATTATAAACAAAGGAAATTGTTTCTTTGAGGAAAGTCTTCTAAGTCTGGCAGGGAACATGACAACCAACAGCTGACACTGAAGAAGCAAAGGCTGGCAGGCTGCCTGCTCCAGTAACTAGATAACTTAGTTAAGTAGAGTGCAATTCCCCATGCTGAAATCTGATCAGGACTGCAACAAGCATTTACATTCTTGCCATTTTTTTTGTGTGTGATCATTAAAAATACTGTATCTTCAGCTATTTAATGCCATCTTTTATAACAAATATATCCCTTGTGTGAGTCAAGTATTTTCTATGGCACCATAAATAATTCTGCTTCCTGTACAGAATACTTTGTAGGCTAAGCCTTTCACATCTGGTACCACAGCTGAGTAGGTGAAAGATGTATATAGCCCATCATGGTCTGAGTGTTTATGAAGATTAAAGAGGTATAAAACTTAAATATCTGGTGCCTAGCAAAGTAAGAATGACTGAAAGGTGTCTAATTCTGTCTAGACAAAAAAAGTGCAGTGTGCAGAGGTGTACAACCCAGAAATTTGATCAGACAAAGACTTCGAAGAGGCTTCCTTTATGAAATGAAAAGTATTTTTGACTACCTCTGAGGGTACATCATTTTGCACAATATGTTGTAGAGCTGACAGAAAGGAATGTTATGTGATGTTTCCTTGGTCTCAGGAAATGCCACAGGCAAGAGCAAAAATAAGGACGGGGAAAAAAACCCCAACAAAAAGTAAAACATTCAAAGCACGAATCAAATTTTAAGTTCAAGCAATGTATCTGGTTCCTCACTGTGCTACTTCAGTAGTAAGATTATGTGTATAGAGCACTGCAGTTACCAGTGTAACATCAAATTGGAGTAACAAAGAGGTGAAAATGGTTGATACTGAGCTTAATGTTACACTGAATTAAAAGAAGGAATTTTCACCTGAATTTTAGATAAATCAGTACAAAGGCTACTTTTTATAAGCAGGATTTTTATTACATGAGGGGGCTTGGGCTGTATTGTTCTAAAATGTGAAATAAGTGACATGAGTTTATAGAGTGGTTACTGTAAAAGTATGCAGTGGATAAATATTAGGAAGGGAGGAAATAAATTTCCTACAGCCTGCAAGTATTAAATATTTGTCTTTGCATAAGGAGCAGTTGCTTATTGCTTGTGCAAGTATTTTGATGCTTACTCTAGATAAACTTTTTAGTGCAGATAGTATGTAATCCATAGAATAGGCAAAATGTATAAAATAACAAAGATTCTGATCTATTACTAGAGTGAGTTTAGAATAACTCCTCTTAGCACCATGACCTTACTCTGGAATTATAGCAGTTTAAGTGAGAGCCAAGTTTAACCCATGTATTATAGTGACATCTAGGGTTAATCTAGGTACAGTATGTAGGAGTGAGTGATGGTCTTGGTGGATTAGGCCATAGCTGAGAGTAATTAGTACTTTTATCTTTCTTTTTAAACCAAGTAGAGGATTTCAATAAATAACTGGAAACCTGTGGAAAAAATGCTCAATAACAGATTTGCAAAATGAGTAACAAAGAAGAAAATAAAACTGCATTTGAGCCATGCAAGTGGTTAAGAAATTAAATTCATAGTGGGGAAATAGCAATTTGACTTGAAAATAAAGTTGCCCAAAGGACTAAAGGCATCAAAGAGCTGGTCCTGATCTGTTTTACTGTTCAGCCAGAGGGAAGAATTCCAAGGCAAGGAGTAGTGGCTGCTTTCACTTTGTGCATTTTTTTTATTTACTATTGCATTTGAATAGTCTGCATTGTGTATTTGTTTATTTACTCTCAGTCCTTGCTTTGCTCTTTTGGTGGTTGCCCTAATTCATGTACAGCTATCCCCCAAAGCTGATGAAATGCAGTGTACACGGTTAGAGTTTCGCAGTAGAAACACCTGGGGTGTCACTGCTGCACTGGAAGGGGTTGCTGGATGGAATTTCGTGGCTTGATTTCTCCACCTGTGGCCCCCTCAGAGATGCTGATCGCTGTCTCCTCCCTCACAGTCAGGGGTTTGTGGTTACTTACTGTACAGAAGCTTTAGGCCCTTGGTTGTGTAGGGGTTTTTTGTTTGTTTGTTTGTTTGTTTTAATTTTTGTCTGTGTGCTCCAAGTGCGGCTTAATCTATTAAGAGGTCCTAAGGGTAACTTTAATTATCACCTAACAAACAATGTACAAAATATATAGCTAGATTTTCATTCCAACAGAATTCACAGGCCTTTTAAAATAAGTGCTTCCCATTTCTTTCAAGGCTGCTTAGGCCTCAGTACCTTATTAATCTCACTGCCTCCCCCTTCAGGGCACAACTGCAAAGGGAAAGTAAATCTTCAAATTGAAAATGCCGTATGGGAATGAAGGGAAAAAAACCCCAAAGATCACAAACCAAAATGACAGTTTAATAATGTTTTAAAATTAACAGTGTTAATATGTTCATCTTTTTTTTCCCCCTTTTATGTCTTGTTAGGTCAGTCACCATCCACCTATTTCTGCATGCCATGCTGAATCTGTGAATTTTGCTTTTTGGCAAGGTAACTCTTCAGTCTCTCATTTACTTTTACTTTCATTGTATGTCTAACATGAAATATCCAGAAATCAGGAAAAGTTGAAATTCCTTCTTTAATTGTATTAGAATGGCATTAAAAAATGCTAACCTGTACTTACTTGCATGCCTCTTACTTGGTTTTTCTGCTGTTATAAAGAAGTTCAAGGTGTTTTGGTTTGGTTTTTTATATATAACATTGATTATTCTTTTAATGTAAAAATGTCTGCAGTTCTTAAAAATCAGGTTTTTTGGGGGTGTGTGTGTTTTTTTAGTAAAGAAGAGTTGTACCTCAAGCTATTTATAAAACAAACAATCTAGAAGACAGCATGAAAAAAACTACAAGTTAAATCCTGAACCTTGGCAAATCTTGTAAACCTGTTCTGAAAGTAATTTTCAAAAATGGGCTTAACAGCAAGGGAAAATACATTTACATGCTGGCATTACTACAGCATGTAAGATTTTGTGCTATTTAACTCCTAATGTTGTTTCAAAAGACATGTGTTGGAGCTTTGTTTGCTGTGTAATGCTGGCGAAGATGTCAGCCAGTAATAGTACCTGTGTGGTTAGATAATTTTGGAGTGTACACAAAACATAACTACCCCTTTTAACTCAGTTAAAATCCTTCACCCAAAGGTTTGTCAATTCATAATGTAGCCATATTATAATCCTTTTTTTTTTGTGATTGACTCTGCTGACTTGATTATAGTTATTACACATGTAGCCATAATGAACAGAAATTGGAACCTGTTAGCCTGAGTTTTATTATTCCATGTAATTCTTTGCTTTGTAAGCAAATACAGGGACACAAGAATCCTTTTGTTGTTAGCCAAAAAGCTAAGATGACCAAAAATTTATTCAGTAACTGAATACTGTATAAATAAGGCTAGATAGCAGCCTGTCTTAATAAAAATAGATGAGACTGATTTGTTTAACAAATCTTGACAACTGTTATCACTCAAATATTTTAACACTTCCATTTAAAGGTCTGCTGTAATAATGAGAGCTGAGAATCTGTTTAATGAGAACAAGTCAGATTTGGTCTTGATGAGCACTGGATAATCGATCAGGGTGCAGTAGGGTTTAGATTTTCTTGTTTGTTATGTTTTTGAATGTGACTAGCTGAGCTTACGGGAGGTCTAGACAGTGACTTTTTTCCATAGCAAAGGCAATTTTTAAATGCTGTGACCTCTTGTAATGGGGTTATATTAACTTATGTGTAGAAAGATTAACATCAAGTTAATCATAAAGGCAGCTTGTCAGTGAGTTCAGTTCTTTCTGTGTGCAAAGATCTTTTCACTTGCTGTATTACCTTCTCAGCTGAAAAGGAGAGAGTACTCAGCAACATTGCCAGAGTAGTGCTGTCAGCCCACCAGAAATAGACTTCAGTTCATGTATTTCAACATCAGTAAATCTCTTAAACATTTTTAGTGAACTAGAAGACTGGGTTCTGACAGGGACAGATATTTTGGAAGTAGCTTTTCATGCCTTATGAAGCTAACTCTGCCAAGCAGTGTGGACACATGAGCAATGGAAATGAAGAAAGTTTCAGCTATTACAACGTCTGTGCCTGAATTAGTCTGAGCATATCTGTGAAATAACACTTTGCTTTTCTCTGCTGTCCTAAAACTCTTGCATGATCAAGTCGCACACTGGTTCCCAAGATGTTTCCCACATACTGATCACTGTGGGACAGCTTTGCCATCTGTGAGAACATAGAATGTGAAACAGTCTGGTAATGCTTTTAAACTGTTAAACTCTGCAGGGTTTGCTGCTTTGTCCTTTCTCTTCCATCCCACTGCGGAAGAGAGGAAGCTGGTACAGAATTCAGCTCAACAACGCCATACTCTGGGTAGCGTTGGACCTATTATAGGGCTGTGTAGGAATCACAACAGAATCACTGTCACTGAAGATGCTGACTAAGCATCAAACTTGAAAATGAAAAAAACTTAAAGGTCCTTCTCTCAGCTGATAAGAAAAGGATCATTTTTTTTTCCATTCTGCCTTATGTCCTATTCCAGTCTTTGCAAGGGTACTCAGCTTGGTGTGGTTCAGTCATCACTTGTACATACATACTCGGGAGATATGTAATCTCCTAACTGTGGTTTGAGCATCTATCTCACAGCCAGCCCAACAGGTTCCCCCCAAAATTGCATGGGGGAAACAGTGTTTTGTTTTCCTTGTGCTAGAACTAACATCTTTTTGAGACTGGAGTTGAATTTTCCCCACTTTTTTCAGATTGTGTAGGAAATGGAGTTATTGGTGCCTAATATAGGAAAGGTACTATTCCCGAGCTCTGAAGTTATCATGAAAGTTACTATCTGATTATCTAGGCAAATTTAAACCGCTTTTGCCATGCTTCTCTATGTTTCTTTCTCTTCCAGGTGTTTTTTGCTCAATAAATTTGATTAAACTTGCATTGAGTTTTCTTTTTTTTAAGAAATGATGTGAGACTTGGACATGTCTTTCTGTGATTCAGTCAAGATTTTAAAAGGCCATTTAAACTTATAGAGAAAGTTAGACTAAATCCCTCTGTAATTTTGTGCCTTTTGAAACATTCTTTGACCTCTTCATTGTGGTTGTTCTTGTTACACTTTTCTGTTTGAAATTCTGCTTTTGCTTTTGAAAATGTCTGCATCCATTCAGTAGCAACTGAATTGCAGACAAGTATATGCTGCCTATAGCTTTTCAAATTCCTTTCTTTTGGAGAAGATTTTGAGAGAGGACTTTAAACATCTGTTACTTTGCTATTTTAATAATAATATAATGAAAATCAAACAAAACAAGCAAATAAAAAAACCCAACAACCAATGTTTGAAGGTCCAGAGCATTCTTTGAGCACTCATGTTGCGCTTTGTTATTTTGAATTTCTTGAAAATAGAGTAGAACTCAGGAACAGACCGATTCATCCATGCCTATGACTAAACCTGTCTTTTTTTTTTTCTTCTTCCTGTTTCAGATGTAAGATGGAAAAACAAATTCTGGGGAAAGTCCATGGAAATTGTTCCAGTTGGTACAACACATGTAACTCTTCCAGCGTAAGTGCTGCAGTTGTGCATTGCTGTTCACACACAGGCACAGATGTGCTTGCACACACTGAAGCCACATTTATCCAGATGAAAACAAGCTGTGCTGTGCTTTGTTAGACCTTTAGAAGAACTGGTGACTATGATTTAATTTAAAAAGAAAAGGGGGAAAAGGGGAGGAAGAAGAACCCCTCCAAACCAAAACCAGAAGCATAAATCAGAAGCACTAACTCTTCCAAAGGTTATAACAAACATTGAAAAAAAAATCACTCTTGTGTACCTTGAAAAAAGAAAAACTGGTGTTTTCATACTTCAGTTGAATTTCAACCTTTATGCATTTTAAAGTCACGGGGAAAACTGCGTATTAGAGGAAGCTACAAATTATTTTGCTTGAATATGGATTTGGGGGAAGGGACGTTGTTGTTGTTCCCGTCTTTTGTACCTATATTTGTATGGACCCTGACACCATGGGGTCCTGGGCTGCAGGTGAGGTCAACAGCCATCACCACTGCAGAAATAATTATTGTAGGTGATAAGTAGAACCAGTTACATATCTGGTGTTTATTATCCAAGGAAGTAAGCAGCCACTGTAGTTAAGTGTTGAGTATAGGTGTTTTTTTTGTTTGGTTTTTTTTTTTTGTTTGGTTTGGTTTGGGGTTTTTTGTTTGTGTTTTGTTTTGTTTTTTAAAAAATCTGTAATGTTCCTATGCTGGCTTGTCAGAGTGCCCATTATTGATCAACAATTAAAATCCCTTAAAATATGGCCTATATCCATCATGTTACAGAACCAGAGATCTAAAGGTTGAGTAATGTTCCAATTAAATCTGTTTTCCAAAGAGAGAGTACAAAATTAATTATTTTGCCAATTCAAAAAAAGAAGGAAGAAAAATAGTTAATAACCTAGCACTCATCAAACTAAGTGACTAAGCATGCACTTTTCTTTGAAGTGGATAAAATTGTGATATCGTAAGATGTTATCCAAAAGGTAATGTATAAACCATGTTATGTTCATGTTCTAGCAGCTAGCCTAAGTTGTGGAATGAAAGGTTTTTAGGATGTGAATGAGGGTTCAGAGGCAAGATAACCAATATTAGGACTCATAATGCGCTGATGAACTGGAAAACAATCTGATTTATATGTGATCTCCATGTGCTGGTTTCTGTATTTGAAACAGAATTTGATACAGAAT
This sequence comes from Platyrinchus mystaceus, assembly GCA_035041135.1. Lineage (NCBI taxonomy): Eukaryota > Metazoa > Chordata > Aves > Passeriformes > Tyrannidae > Platyrinchus > Platyrinchus mystaceus. Next base: position 32,300,133 of record JAWWLV010000088.1, on the reverse strand, counting down.
TGGGTACAAAAAAGGTGCTAAGGCTATAGGGAAAATGAAGCATCAGTATTAAGGATAATTTTGGAGCAATTACAGTTTTTTATAATTTGTGATAGAGCGTGTGACCTGCATAGATACGGGCAGAAAAACAAGTTACTGTGGGCTAAATTGGTCACATATCTGCTGGTCTGTAAAAGCTGTCTTTGTGTGTGTGCTCTTGCAAAGCAGTAAGTGAAAGCAAGGGATGAATAGGAGGTAAGAACAGATTCCAATATCTCCATGGAATGTGTGTGAAGCAGTTGCTACGGGGAAACTGGTGCTTTCTAAGTTTATCCTTTACCTTACCAGAGTGACTTGGCTATTCATACCCAGAACAAATTGTAGAATATATGTCTTCATGAGACTTGATGTTTTATAAAGCTGTTTTATAAGAACAGCTACTTCTTTAATAAAAGGTAGAATGTTGTGTTACCTTATTGGCATTTGTTCATCTCTCCCTGTCTGCTGTCTCCCAATGTGCAACTGCATCTTGATGTAGCTAGTGAGAACTTTTGCTCTTGCTTAAAGCACACACATAGGCTCAGCCTTGAGAGCTTGAGCTAAGCTCATTCCACTCACTAAGTCTTCAGATGGCTCTGGTGGCCCATGTCCTTGTGTTTTCCATTGTCACTGTGTTACAAGCTGTGAAATGGGCATTTCAGACAGTAGAAGACAATAGAATGGTTTCTTTTGGAAACTTAAAACTGGTAAAGAAGGATAAGTAAATTGAGAGAAAACTGAGTTCAAGGCCAAAGTTTGCACATGCAAAAAGGGTTTTGTTGGGAGACAGGATTGCTGTCATAGGGTCTCTTTTGAGAAGGTGTGGGACAAGAAGATGAGGCATTCCAGGAAAAAAAAAGTGTATTTGAGTTTCTTTGATTAAGTTCTCAGCAAATATTTTCACAAGTTTATGAGCTAATTTGAACATGGCACATGATTTTACTTGTGTGTATTTTTCCTTACAGTTTTAAAGACCATTTTGCATGGAACAAGGTGACATCTTGCATCCATAACATCTTAAGTGGGCAAAGATGGATTGAACACTATGGAGAGATCATCATCAAAAATCTTAATGATGACACTTGCCACTGCAAACTGACTTTCATAAAGGTAATCACAGCAATGCTGACAGTGTCTTTTCTAACAGACACAGCAGTGGGTGGATATGCTCTCTGATGAAGCTCAGTACTACTGTTTACAAGCTGAGAAACTTGAACTCTGAAGGAATTGCCACTTACTAGGCAGAGCCAGGCAAGAAAGAGAAACAACAGCTTTCTCAGGTGATTCCACTGGAGTTGAGGAAAAGTATGGAGAGAGGAAAGGAAGAAATATCATGGAAAACTTACTCTCAGTTTGATGCAAGACATAGGCACAAGGTATCTACTGACAGTGGTTTACCATATGCCTCCTGCTAACCCACTGGCATGTGCTGTGGTTGTATTCATTCAACAACTGTAGGACCAGTGCTTGTACAGGTTGCTTCACCCAATGCTCTTTTCCACCCCTTTGTAGGTACTCAGAGGAGCTTAAGTAAGAGGTTGTGGTGTTACTCAAAGCTTTGTCTTCGCTACAAGGCCTCAAGATATGACTTCTTCAGGAATTGTCCTTAGACCTGAAATCAAATTTGGTTTTTGGCAATAGATGCCTTCTTCTTCTTAGTAAAGAAAATCAATTAAAATATAAAGTGATGAAACAGTTTTGCAAAGCATGCTAGGAGACTTACCTTAACCTGCATTTTCTGTGTCTGATTGCTGGAGAAGGGCTGTGCTTTACACAGAACAGATCATACAGATGCAAAGAATTACTTCAGTGTACCTATGCAGCATGGTGCCCAACAGCAGGAGGAAAGTTTTCTTTTCTTATTTGTTTTCCTGAATACTTAGTGCTTTCTAAGATTATTTTTTTTCAAATATTTATTTGAAAATATTGTAATGTAGTTTCAGAGCTGCATTAGATGTTTAGAGTTCAAATTTTAAAGACCAAGAGCCAGCAAATCTCACACTTTTGATATTGTAAATTGTCTAAACAGGAGATTAACGTATCAGTTCCTTCTCTTCCTCTTCTACAAATTTGGGGCAGATGTAGATAACCAAGTCAGGAGTCCATGTCAGCTGTCATTGGGCAAAATTCAAGGTCAGCTATTCTTCACCTAGTACTGTCCATAAAAAAGTCAAACCAAATAAATACGATTCTCAGTGTTAGTATTTTAATAAGCTGATTAATAGTGCTAACAGCAGTTGTTTGCATATGGTGTTGTAATGCACACCTAAATTAATAGTTTTCATTTCAGAAAACTGCTCTACAGCATGATGCTACTGGCATGGCAAAATGACCCACACTTGAGCTCTTATCCACCTTTTTTCCCTTGTTCCTTTTACTTCTAGGCAAAGTATTGGAATCCAAATGCACATGAGATTGAAGGCAGTGTCATGGATAAAGGCGGGAAAGTTGTGCATCGACTCTTTGGGAAGTGGCATGAAAGTTTATACTGTGGGACAACTTCATCTTCAAACTGCATATGGAGAGCAAGTTAGTGATCAGAATGGCTGTTGTACAGAAACTGAGATCTGCTTGAGAAGAAGCTTACTGTTTTAATTTCTTTACTAGGCCTCGATTTCTTTTTATTTCTCTGTAGAATGTTAGATTTTTTGTTAAGCATTTAAAATTTAGACTAGAAAAATATATCATTTAAATAATATGGAGAACTTAATCCCATGGCTTCCTGCATTTTCTCTATTCTCTCTCATTTTCATATTTGGGCATAAAGTGGGTATTGAGGACTCTAACAGGAGGGAAGTAAAAAAAAAAAAAAGGAACAAACCTCTCCACTGCTTATGTAAAGAAGTGTCATGTATTTCATGTGTTAAACATTGGAGGATAGCCCACAAAGCTCAGTTCTGTAATGACAGCCATAATTGAACTCCTCCCAAACTTGTGGGGTTTTGTCTACTGTAGTTTGAAAAAGCACTATTATAATAGCATGGCCTTCATCACAGTTGTGCTCTGATTCAGCTGGGAGAACAGAAATCTGTCTTGTTGCAGTGCAATTATCAAGGGGGATGTTCTCTTTTGTTACATTATTAAAAACCTCTTGTTCCCCCAGAACTGAGATTGTGGATCAAGGATAAACAAATGACTGAAGGGAGTTTGAAATTTTCATTCTAAAGATAATAACATTTACTTGGAATTCTGAATGTACTCTTTTCTTCTGTAGATCCAATGCCTAAAGATTATGAACAATGGTATGGATTTACTCAATTTGCACTGGAGTTAAATGAATTGGACCTGCAAACTAAGTCATTACTCCCATCCACTGATACACGTTTTAGACCAGACCAAAGGTAAAAAGTTTTAAATATCTTCCTTAAATTGTTATTAATCTTCCATGCACTCACTCTCGCCTAAACTCAGGCTATTTTGAGTTAGTTTTCTTTAAGTGCTTTTTGATAGTGCAGTTATCTGCAGATGTACCTTTCAAACACTGTGAACTACCTGCTGTAAGATGGGGAACAGGAGCACCAATTGTGTCTTTTATCGCTGCTGCTACAGGTTTCTAGAAGAAGGGAATATTGAAGGAGCTGAAATACAAAAGCAGAGGATCGAGCAGCTACAGAGAGTACGACGGAAGGTGCTAGAAGAAAACAATCTAGAGCATCAACCTAGGTTTTTCAGGTACTACATAATATTTAGCACATGCTATCATTTATTGAAATTCCTAATTATAATTCTGATTGCGAATTATCATGGAGCAAGCTCCAGTGTTTTCCAGGTTTCTTCTAGATACTAATTTTTTATGCTTTGGTGATGTAGCATACTCCAGACTTAGTTAAAACTCAGAAATATATATTCCTTTTTCATTAGTGCATTTCTGAACTTCTTTTTAAAATTTTTGCCTTGATGGCAATTGATACTTAGTCTACATTTGAATTTGCCTGATTGAATGTAGAATCTTTTGATTCTTTCAAGCAAGGTGAAATAGCTGGATTTAGCTTAATTATCCCTGCTGAACTTCTGTTGAATTCAGTGGGATTTCCTGGTACAGAAGTGTGCTGATTTGGAGCCTTCCATTTCCAGGGCTGTTTTCAAACAGGTTTCCTCTATTTTAAGGGGAGTGAATTATCATTCTGAGGGCACTTTATCTCTTCCTGTTGTAAATTAATTAAACAGGAGACTTCAGCCATCGAAAGACAAAAATGAATGTCAATGGGGATGTGGTCTTTTGCCCTCCAACTTCTCTCTTCTCCTGCAGTGAAAGAGTTGGAGCCAAGGTGAATGCTGTATGGGCCTATGTATCACAGTTAATGGACTGGAATCCTATTTTTTTCTGGATAGATATATACTGTACTTCTGAGGAACACAGAAATGTTTAAAATAGGTATAAATAGGTGCAAAAAGAGAATGGTTCAGACCACTACATATCTGACAAGCTGGTGAGCTAACTCCTCATTTGCCAATCACACCTACTAAAGAGAAGCAAATATTCCTTCCAGCAGGATAGAGGCAGTCTAATACTTTGTGATTGCATATTCATAATGAGAATTGTGAATAAGGATCATTACAATGAGGATTTGAAAACTGAGTTTTGTTCTGTAGATTTAAATAATGGAATAAAGGATTTAATTACTATATAGCGAAAATATTTGAGCAGATATGAATTAATGCATTTGGCTCTTCAATAGTGATTTCTCTCGGACACAAATCACAAGCCTTGATTTACTTAAAACAATAATTAGCTGTTGTGCCAAATATGTTGTGCACTAGATTAAAAGCAGACTGATTTCTTGGCTCTTGACTGAGAGCTATAGGCTCTCTTTATGCAATAAACATGGTGAGCCATTTTTGGACAGGTAAAAGACAAGTTTCCCTTCAAAGCTGCTTTTGAGACCATGAAATAAACCTGGGCTGTAGTTTTAAGTACCAAGCACAGGCATATGGCAGTGAAACTGAATAAGGGGTTATTGAGATGCATCTTGAAGGCCCAGTGCACACATACCTGTTCGACTCTCCATGCTATACTGGCTTGTTTGCAGGCTGTAATGAGTTGCACCACACCTGGTTCATGGGCTGGATTGGGTATCTGTGCATAATACTACACTGCATTACACAGCCTATATATGGAAAATATTAGCTTTACTTTTAAGACATTTGTTTAACCTTTGACAGGAAATCCAGTGATGACTCCTGGGTGAGCAATGGAACCTACATGGACCTTAGAAAAGATCCTGGTTTTTCCAAACTGGACAATCCTGTCCTCTGGTGAAAGAGGAGCTAAGTGAAGATATTCTGTGCTGTATTCTTGGATCTGATTCAAAAGACACATATGTAAAATATAACTATATATATCTATATATACACATATATATATATGCACACACACATATATGTGTGGGGTGTGTGTATGTGTGCAAATGTGCATATCTCCAGAATTGTGTTTAAGTTAGAATCTCATAATTAATTTGTTTCCTTTATTTGACTATTGCAATGATTGTTTGAATGTATAAATACCCTAACTTCTTTTTATAAAATATTTAATAAATAGTACTGAATGTAAACAGCAAGAGGGAAAAGAGGAGTTTTTACACTACTTTTTCAATGTGTAATAACATCAGTTCTGAGTTAACTTATGCCTTATTAAAATGCATTGGAGGCAGTAGCATCAGCATCTCCTAGCTGTGCTGAGAAATCAGAGTGCAAGCCTTAGTAACTCAAACAGTAGGTTGGCTTCCACAGTGCAATGAGTAGTTCAGCTGTCTCTGGGCAGGTATAAATTGCTAAAACAAGATTAACAGCTGGTGCTGCAATCTGAGTATGATCTTTTGCTGCCTGTAGAAAAGATTTAAATAAGCTTTTGTCTCTAATAACTTTCTTCTTAGTATTATGGAAGACGGTAGTTCTGAGCTTGCGTTGGTGGTTATACTGCCTTATACATAAATTGTACCAGGTTAAATATAGTGCTAGAAATTCAGGAATCGCCAAAATTTTCCACTGGGAAAAATTTCCACTTCAAATTTATAGCCCCTAACAGGGTAAGAGGAGGAGATTATTGTATATACTGCTTGAGCACTGAGTAGATGAAGAAGCTCTCTCTCTTTCCAGTAAGTGAAATCTATACAGAGCACGAAAACCTGTGCTTCCATAGCTTCATTTGTTTTTATGAACCTAAAAATTGCAACAGTAAGACTTTTTAAAAAGTAAGCAAACTGATCGTTTTAAGCTAGAAATTTTTTCCTAGTACTTTGATATTTTCTACCTCTTAAGAAATAAACAACATATTTTAGATCTTATATTTAAAAAACTACCATCTGCCTTATGGAGAAGTGTATGGAGTCTCTGATCTTTCTCTGTTTGTTTGTTATGTCCAGATAAATATTGAAGTGTCTTGCACTAAACCAATTGCATCCCTTTCCTATAATTTTATATGTATGGCTTGATTTGTGAAGCTACTAAACCATAGGTCAGAAAATGAGCAGGGAAAAAATGTAGCACTTTTGAATGAATATTATAGAGATGGGCAGTTGGTTTTTTTTCCCCATCGAATCACAATGTCACAGTCATTAACAGAATAATTTGCATTCCTATCTATCTGCAGCTGAAGCCTGATCCATGATTCTTCAAGTCTGTTCTATGTGTCTCTGGCAACAATGCAGTTTCCATGTGATAGGTCTATATCCTGTCACTCCCCCTTTTATTTTTCTTCCATGCCACTGTAATGGCATGAAACAAATACAAGAGCTGGCATGTTAAACTGGCTTATGACTGGAACAATTGGATGTGGCAGGGATAAGGTAGACTCGTAGGGGGACAGACTAGTAGCTTAGAAAAGCTTGCACTTTACTGCAGTTGTGCTGCATTGTCCTAGAAAAAAACCATTAAAAATGGATCCATGTAGTATATGTAACATGAAGGAAGTACTATGAAGGTTTTCCATTTTAAACAAAATCTGTATTGTCAGATTAAGTGTATATTTGAATTTTCTTTCTGCTACCTTGAAGCCTCATTGTCTCTGAGGCAGATGAATGCTTTTTCACTATTTTTCACTTTGCCCAGGAATTCTGCCTCACTATAATTTCTGTAATTTATTACCAAAGAAGTTAGCTTAATTATTTCTATTTAATATGTCTTTTAAAGACTTGACTACCATGCCAGCAGCTTACAACAAGAAGACAAAATCTGGGCTGTGATTCCAAAGGAAATCTTAACCTTTGGGGGCTGTTTGGCTTTTCAAGGAAAATGAGCTTCTTCTCATAATTTGTTCCCTTCCTGTGTTTTATCCTTGTATTAACTGTGAAAACTTGGCACTGAATGGAGTTGATAATTGTAGTTATCTTTGCTGTTGGTAATTATCATTTATACTAAAAATAACATTCATTTAACAGGAAAAGAGGGTAGCGGAAATAAAAAAAAGCTTCTAGGCAAAGGAGCAAAATTTATGGAGGATGTATTAAGCTTACTCATTGTCATATTTGGCAACTACTGTGATACTGTCTGATCTGCATATATATCAGTTATATATCTGAATATACTGTTGGGTTTGTATATTCTATGTATGAAGGGGATTCCCCCATACTTTGTCATATGACCTAGTATTTGATAGCATCTAAAATTAAAGAATTAGAGGCCAAAAGGCAAAGTTAAAAAATGGTAATGCATTAAAGGCAGCAGATATTAAAAAAAACAAATCTCATGGTTTGATTCATGATTTTTGAGAAATCAGACTGTCAGTGTTGCCATGTATCTTACAGTCTAAACTGTCTAAAATACATGGGATTGATCACAAGAAGCATTGGGCTGAGCAGTGCCTTATATAAAATTTTCTTTATCAAAATTTCCATATCAAGAAGGTAAACTGAAGAATTATATTATCATCTTCAGAAAAATAATGCCTGAGAATAATCTAGGGTATTTCTTAAATGCATGAAGCAAAATCATTGAACAAGTAATAGATCCTTTTTAAAATCCCTAATACACACCTGCAAGCACGATGTAACCAGTTGTGAATGATCCTCTGACCCTGTGTTTCCAACCGCAATATAGTTTTCCCTGCTTACTTTTTTATTAAATAACTGGGCTTAGTTACTAAACTTCTGTCAACTGTATATTAAGAAGTGGAAGAAAATTGTCTTGATGTTACTTCTATGTATTTCTGCATAAAAATATATTCATCATTCACAAACCGTAATATATTCTATAAAGTTATTCTTTATAAAGTATCAAATTTTGGTAATTTTCTTCCCCAAAACTTCAGCTGTGTTGATGGGGACAAAATTTATTTTAGCTTTCTGCAATATAATGAAGACAACTGTTGTTTTTAATAACTGACATTGAGGGACTTCTTTCCCCCTATTTCTACCCTGAATGGTAAAAAAATGCATCAAGCAACTTAACTGCTACTTTTCACACACAGAAGTGACCCCCAACCTGTGTTAGCTCAGTGGATCAGTCTTAAAATTTCCTGATGACAGTTGCCTGCTGTTATAGCTCTCTTATTTCATGACTTTATCACCATCACTTAATATGGTCTTGGAGGTCAGTTTGAGAAGCACTCGTCCAGCTCTTCCTTTCTTTGTGTATCTCTTCATAAAGTAAAACCTTCACTATAAACTTATGTCAAGGTGATGTAGCAGCTCAAGCCTTTGGGTGTTAAAACGCTGGCTCAGGTTTCAACTTAGAAAGCATAGAAAGAAAAAAAAAATCCAGGGAAATAGTGTTCATAGGAACAGAAACTCACAGCTCTACTTCCGTATTTGCAGGCTTGATGCTTAGTTTCTGATTCTGGTACGATGTAAATTTGGAATTATGAAACAGCATCACTTGTTCAGGAGGTTGCTCCGCGTAGCATAAAGTGCTCTTTACCAAGTGGAACTGGAATGCACCATAAATAATTGCATTCCTTTCTGAATCTCTGTTCTCTAAGATATGCTTGATGTGTTAGTTTGCCAGCACTGATCTACTTCTTTTAGATGCTTTTTAAAATACAGATCCAGCAGTCTGGACTTAGGTTCTTTATAAAGAGCTGAGAAAACTAGATGACTGGAAAGAAGACCAAAACCAACCCAAATTCTGAAAAGGAAACATCCCAGAGATCTGTTCTTCCACCAACCAGTTTTCTTTGAAGGACTAGAAACAAGACTGCTGCTTTCTTTTAAAACCTGGCTCCTAAAGGATGCAAACACAGTCCCCTCTCTGTCTGCCAGCTGAATCCAGATCACTGTGCAGAAAGGAACACCAATTCATGGGGCCAGAAGCAGGGCCCAACCAGGGACTGCTTTCAGGTTGCACAAAGGTCCAGTGCTGGTCTCAGAACAAACAAACCTCCTCTAAAACCCCAACCTAACAAAGACTTCCCCCCTTTTCATGCCCCCCACTTTCCCTTGGATGTTTACAGTCCTGTTTATGTTTTCTATGTGGTCCCTTATGTCTTAAGGTCTTTATTCAGTGTCCCGTTTTTCTCTTTATTAAAAAATCTCTGATGAACAGGAAAACAGTCCATTCTAAAAACCTTTTAAATGATAAATCATGCCTCAAACCATAGTTAAAATCTCTCCCCATAAACATTGTGGCCTACTTCTGTATCTTTTCCTTGAGTGAGAACAAGACTTTTTTTCCACTTGCACTCTGGAATCAGACTTGGTAAGGGTAGTGTGCTGTGGAAATGTGCAGCTATACTGCTCAGCATACTCCTAGTTATTAATGTCCTTGCATCTGCTTTTGTGTGAATCTCTTGTGTTGTCTCTCCCAATTACCAGCTTGGCAGAGCAGGAAACTTTTGGCATATCTTACTTAGTTCAATATAGCATTTTTTTGGTATACAACTCAGAGGGGGCAAGCTGAAGAGGAGTGCAAACCTTGGCCCACAGTGCATATATACTAGAGAGAAGGATGAAATCCAGCTTCTGCACATACCTGAATACATCTTGCAAGGGCTAGAATCCGATGGTGCTATGCAAAGGAGTGACATTAAAGTGAAATGGTTTTTTTGGTTGTGTGTGTTTTCATTCATGGATTATGCCTATTATAAATAAAATTCACAGTATTCACTAATTCATTCTTTCTGTTTTCTAGCTACTGGTGGGTGCAACTTACTCCAGCAGCTGTGGGTTCATAAGAAACTGCACATTATCTCGCTTATCTGTTGAAACTTAGTGAACACTGTAACTTATCACCAAATGTATTATGGTACTCCTCAGTTCTTAGATACTGTTCTTTCTGCAGCTTTTGAAAGCAATAAGAGGCATTTTCAACATAAATAGTTGCCATTTGTTAAAGAATTATTTAAACGGTCATTTTTTTATATATAAATTGTGGATTTGGTGTTTTTGTTGTATGAAACAAAACTGTATTAAAGCTTATGACAGTGTTTGGGAGGTTGATCCACAAGAGGTGATGAGCTCCTTTGACTCCACGCCTTGGAGATGGTTGATATTCCCGAGAATCAGGCAGTCTTGTATCTGTGTTTAACAGTATTTTGTTAGTTCCAGTATTGGAAAAACATGCCATCTGTATGACGTATCACATACACAAAGCTGATAAATGCTGAATTTGTTGTTTGTTTTGATATAGCATTAGTGATTTCAGAATGAGGAATGATATATATTAGAATGATCACTGACTTTCCGATTATCACTGACTTTCAGATTTTTAGGAAATCTTTCCATAATCACGACTGTTCCTTGTTTTTGCTTCACTTGCTCCAAAACTTTGTAACATTGGAGCACCTTGATGCGCAATTTGATTTATTATTTTTGTCTCTGTAACCAATTTAGTTGGATGTTAATAAATCATACTTGCAAAAGGTCATAGAGCACCCTGACTTTTTCCCAGGGGTTGTAAGCACCTTTTTTCAAAGGTTGTTAGTGACAGCTGAACCAAGTCTTGCTGCTGTAGTGATCTGTGCTTTTTACAGTTTCCAAAATGGCAAGCAGGAAAAAGCTTCCATCTGCTAGAAACCTTATTTATCAGTCTTACAATCTGTCTGGTAGTTGTGTAGTTGTGCAGTGTTCCAGTTGTACTGCTCTGTACAGCTCTGCTGCATGGCTATTGTGCCAGACACTGGCGCAGGGAAAGGGGTTAGCTGATGGAATCCATTTACAGCTGGAAGTTTATTCTTAAAAGCAGCTTTTAGCAGACAGATGTGCAGCATAAATGTTATGTTTTAGCATGAATGTGGAAACCACAAATCAAATGTTCATAAAACAACTTTTAAAAGCAAGGGCACATAGTATTTACTGGATAAAATAAATAACTGGAAAGAAAGGAGATCAGTGGGGTGGCTTTTCCCTTAGAGATGGTGATTCAGGACAGGTCTTCCAGTCAGATCTCAGCTATGTCTCACAGTCCCACCATATATGTATAAGATGCTTACAGATGGACTAGGATCTTGAAAAACATGGGAGTACAGTGAATGTAATTCCTGAACAACCTGAAATTCCTGACTACAGTTCTCCAGCATTTAACAGGCTTGGTGTCTACAAAGATTTGGTGGGAGGGAGCATGGAGGTTCCAGGAAGAGCTGGGAAAACTGGATCTGTAAATCTGTTACCACACAAAATATCCTCAGCTGTTGTACATGGCAGAATTAGGATAGAAGCCAAAAGAAAAACAGCTTTTACAGTGGGCAAGAGTAGTTCCTGTTTTTTGAAATCCAGACATTTTGGTTCTATTGAGTTAAGAACTTTGGAACTTTCTCATCACATCAGGGAGAATTACTTTGTTGCTGATTAATTTAATAGAGATCTTATATGGTTTCATTGGTGTCTGAAACAACAAGCATTTAGTTGAAGTTACTGGCAAAGTCACTGTTGACAGAAGCAGTAATATTTTTTTCATAATTATAAAATGGAGAGAAAGGTGGCATGGGATGCTCATTAGTGCCCTAATTGTGAACATGGAGGGCAGCAGGAAGTTCTCTTAGAGAGAAATGGATATGGAGTGATATCTCATGTGTGCCCCTTGAGCTAACACCATGCCAAGTACCCACAGTGTGGTCAGTGCTACCCAGACAAAACAGGCTGTTCTCCCCTACAGAAGTGCAAGGTGTAAACGTGGCTCATATAGACCTTGCATCCAGTTTGTGTTTAAGCTCAGTTCTCTGATAATTTACATTAATCTCTTATTTTAAAGTCATTTTGCCTACTGCAAAATGATTCAAATCACCATAGTGTGAGGAAAAGCACTGACAGGTGAGCTTGCCCTGCATAGTAACTGACACATCTTGGCTTTTTTTCATTTGGTTTGGGTTGGATTTTAATGCCTATGTTACATTTCTTTTATCTTGCAAATGTTGCTCTCTGTGCTCAGTTTATTGATTTTTAACTCAGGTGTAGCAGATGCATAAGAATTTGGAGGGTTACTCTGTGTTTTTAAATAGGGTTAAAAAGCTGGCCAGATACCAAATTCTGCTGTATAGTTATGAATTTGTATCTTTGCTTACTCTGTACCAGGGGAAATATTTGAAATTGCAATGTGTAAACTCTCATTTGAGGTAAATCAACATTGCTCTGTTGAGCTGAGTATAACTGAGGCTTAAGTTAACTGAGAATTTGTCTCTGTGGGTTCATTGACGTAAGTTTTTACAGACTCTTGAAACAGTAATAAATTTCTGGAACACAAGATGTGGTGTATGAACACCAGCTGATGTTTCTGACTAATTTCAAGAATTATTGTCTTTCTGTAAGTGTTAGGGCACTACTTCTCTTGAGGATTTTTTTGAGCTGATGTTTCACTTGCTGTTTTATTAAGACCAGTTGTTAGAATTTGAAAATATGTTTTGTTTTGCTTAGTTAACATTGTTTTTCTTTATTAACATTTCTTTTTAAAAAGTTGTTTTCCTAAATTACAAATTTCTTACTTTTCAATTTGTATTAAAAAAAAATAAAATAATGGCTGCAGTAAGTCTACTTTGAATTACTGCAGTACATGCCTTGAAAAATCCTTTCTTCCTTAGATTTTTATGAGGATATGTCTGCAATGCCTAGATTGCTGCCTAGAGCAATCTAGAGCTGTCTAACAGTGGGAGAGATTTACTGTTTTGTTTACTCTTAGATTTGTTATCATTTCAGCAACTGACAGACTGAAGATGGAGTGAAGTCAGGAGATCATCCTAATTGTATTAATTGTTTGTTACTTGCACTTCAGTCAGTGAAACAAATCCTGTGATGGCAACTAGAGCTTTTCAGGTTTTTTGGATGGAAAAATCAATTTTCTTATGAAGTTCGAAAATAGCACACCCAATTCTTAAGTCCTTTGGTGGCACTAAAAGATGGTGAGCCCAGCCCATCCTTAACCTGTGCCCTATCATTGTGGAGACAGAGTAAAGCTTCTGTTAAAGTTGATGGAGGGTAGAGAACTCAAGGATATTATATTCTCACCTCTTGTGAATAACAGGAACTGGAAAAGAAATCTGGATGTGCCACATTGCAAGAAATGCCATAGAATGAGTTCCACTGTATTCTGTCTAGCTGCAAAACTTCCTTAAGCTGACGCTCATGTGAATGCTTTGGTCTGGATACCAGCAGGAATTGTTTGTTTGACACGATGGGGGAAAGGGATGAGAGGAAAGAGTATATATTGTTGAATTCTCAGTATTGAAGTGTACAGTCATGAGGTCCTGGCCAAAAGAATAACTGCAGTTCCGGTTTTCCCAGTACCAGTTGCTCACTGTTTCCCTTCCTACTAATGCTTCCTCTCAGGACACAGCTGGTCTTCCTTCTCTCTTACAAACTCCATTGCTCACGCTGTGGTGAGTTGGCAGTGGTGAGGCCAGACCGTAACTGCAGAAGGACCAAGTAAGCCCCAGCTCAGGCTGACTGCGACCAGTTCTTCTGGAGGAAGTGCATTCCCATCTCCCAGTGGCAAGAGTATCCTCCTTGGCAGTAAGAAAGCCATCCACCCAAGGTACTCACATCACATGTTACAGATGCTATTCACCCAAATCAATGCTTCATTCAGGAAAAACAACAGCAGTACAAGCAATAAGGACACCAGTTTTAGTCCTGTGATAGAGCAAATAAACTACATTTTTCATTGTCAGAGAACAAGCCAAGACATTATTTCATACATGAGGGTTTTTTTCCAGCATAGCAAAGACCTGGTCTGTGTGTATAACTGCAATGTAACAAATAGTGTCAACAACTCAGAGTTGTGTGACTATCCCTGGCCACCACCAGTACGAATTTGCAGGACACCACTGCTGTGTAGTGGTTCCTGCCCTGTTCAGAGGGACAGCTGCAGCCTTTTCACAGAATCACAGAATGGGTCAGGTTGGAAGGGACCCCAGTGGGTCATGTGGTCCAACCTCCCTGCTCAAGCAGGGTCATCCTAGAGCACAGGGCACAGGATTGCATCTGGATGGTTCTTGAATATCTCCAAGGAGGGAGACTCACAACCTCTCTGGGCAATCTGTTCCAGTGCACGGTCACCCACGTAGCACAGAAGTTCTTTCTCACGTTCAGGTGGAAGGAACTTCCTGTGCATCAGTTTCTGCCCCTGCCTCTGGTCATACTGCTCAACACCACGGAGAAGAGCCTGGATCCATTCTCTTGACACTGTTTCTTCAGGTACTTATAGACATTGATGAGGTCTCCTCTCAGTCCTCTCTTCTTGAGGCTGAACAGGCCCAGCTCCTTCAGCCTTTCTTTCTTTTCACTCTCTTAATCATCTTTGTTGCCCTCTGCTGGACCGGCTCTGAGAGGTCCATCTCTCCCTTGTACTGAGAAGCCTGAAACTGGTCACAGTACTTTTGTATCTACATATCTGTTTTGACCCACAGCACCCCCTTTAGTTGTTGCAAAATGTAAAAGAAACTCCATGCAATGACCAGCCCACATACTTTTCAGCTGCTTGCCAGGCCTTGCTCCTTGTTTCAAAAAGAACTATGTTCTTTTTCATCCTATTCCCTTTAGCTGGGAAAACCCAGGTATGTTCTTACCCCACTGCCTGCAAGACACTGAAAAGACAACACTTCACATGCTGAAACTAGGAGGCAGCAATAACAAGCTGAAAAATGAAATGGCGTAAGAAGAAACACAGGGCCTTAGTCTTGGTACCCAGTGGGACTAAACTATCAGCCCTATGTGAAATGGGGTGGGTTTTTTCCTTTTATCTTCTCTTGCAGTGTGCATTTCTACAGCAGAAGGTGCAGACAGCCCCTGGCACTTTCTGCTGCAGAGTCCCTGGGAAGCTGCAGCAACTCTAACTCACCTTGCAGGAGCAATACAGCCTCACAGATCCTTAGGACCCTCTGGAGACACTGGCTTCTTTGCTGTTTGTGCTCTTCTCAATGCATCTGCTACTTTTGTGGGCCGTGGCCTGCTTCAAAGATCTCTAAACAAATTCTCAATTTCCTTTGTGGGCATTTAAAACTGCATTTGTTCTGTTCTGTTCTGGAGAAACCCCCTTCAGGTTGCTCTAGAACAGGAATTTCCATTGTTCCTGAGACTGAGCTAACAGTAGGTAATGAGAAGGGGGATTATGGACTTGCAAAATAACTGGGAAATAAAACAGAGGA
>JAWWLV010000088.1:32264270-32284510 GCA_035041135.1 Platyrinchus mystaceus | reverse complement strand
AGGTTTGACTCTGGCCATGCTCCAGTTCTGAAGCAATGCATTACAAACACCATCCAGCTGCCTGCCTCGGGAGAGACTGCAATCACATACTTCCGATTCTTTGGAAAATTCTACCCAAATCATTTGCTCCTGAAGTCAGATAGTGAGGGGTTTTGAGGAATTGTGTGAAACAGAACAAACCTGGGGAGCTGATCAAAGAGAACTTTCTTACAGCCAACTTTCCTCTCTATAGGCAGCTTCAGCCACGGGCTCTTTCTCATGGATCATTTAACTCCTATTGCTTTGCCAGTTTTGTTCTAAACTTTCCATGTGTTCTTTAGATATGCTTTCCTTAGTTCTTTCATTCACTGTAACTTTAAGGTTGTCTATAAATAGCAAAATCAATATAAACTGCCCTAATTTTAGGGTGACATTTTTTACTGATCTGAAAATGTAACAGTAGAACAGTTATGCGTGGAAGTACAATTTATTAAAAGAATGCATGTTGCATAATCATTTACAATCAGTTGTACCTAGCTGTCCATAGTACTAGGTGCTGTACAACTATTCTTTAAATAGAACCATGTGCTGTACAGTTCAGTTTTAAAGAGAACACTTCCAGAGTGCTTACAGTCTGAAATGTGTATGTGTGCAGAGATACAAAGAGGAAGGGCTTCATTTTTTTTGAGTCATAGTGACAGATATTCTCTGTTTGCAATGTTTTATTGAAACACTATATTTGTTATTTAGATGCAGTTCGTCATTTGACCTTGTGCGTCCAGTTCCAACTGGCCAAGAATTAAAGACATTTAAAAAAAAGAAGAAAAATTAAGAAGCATAGGGAATATACTTAATTTGAGATTTTATTACTGATACATTTTTATACTTTTGTAGTTTAATGTGGAAGTTTAGTGTAGTTCAATACTTTTTAAATAACTGTTTATATAGGACCTACATAAATGTTTTGGGCTCCTACACAATAGTTTGATAGGCATTCCTTTTGGCTAATTTATAAGAAAGTTTTACTGCTGAATAGCTTGAACAATATAGCAGCCAGATGGTTTTTGATAAAACATTAATGAGAACAGATGGTTCATAACAAACTATTATGGAAGACTTTTGAGACATGCAAGGAAAGTTATCGCTTCCTAAGTCTTTATTTATCATTATTGTAAAAGAAATATAGTTCTGTGACTGCCATCTAATCTACAATTTAAAGTTGGAAACAGCAAGTTCATGCAGATTCATGCAATCTGTTCTCCATATTATTATTGGAGACATCATAGAATCATAGAATGGTTTGGTTTGGAAGGGGACCTTAAAGATCATCTAATTCTAACCCCCTGCCGTGGGCAGGGACATCTCTCAGCAGATCACGTTGCTCAGAGCCCCATCCAGCCTGGCCTTGAACAATTTCCAGGGATGGGGCATCCACAACTTCTCTGGGCAACCTGTTCTAGTGCCTCCCCATCCTCACAGCAAAGAATTTCCTCCTAACATTTATGCTAAACTCTTTTTCAGTTTGAAGCCATTCCCCCTTGTCCTGTCACTACCACTCCTGATGAAGACTTCCTTTCCAGCTTCCATGCAATCTTCTCTTATCCAGGCTGAAAGCTCCAACTTTCTCAGACTTTGTAGGAGAGGTGCTCTAGTCCCCTTATCAACTTCACGGCTGTCCTCTGGACTTCCTCCAACAGAAGGGCCACATCGCTAGATGACTTCTTAGGTAACTGTAATCTATTAGACAAGATCCTAGTCTACCTCTTCTGACAATTTTCTTAAAATCATGGGAAAATCATCAAATAATCACAAGGTTTTCGTAGGTAGGTCTTTAAAGATACAGAAAACACCCTCACTGCAGGGTTAAGAGAGCTTTTACAATGGCAGAGGGGAGCCCTGTGTACACAGAAAGGTAGATGTAGTACTGCTTTCCCCCATGCCAACATCAATATTTGAGGCAGGAAGATCCGAGCTACAGCAAACAGGTTCTCCTGAACATGTCTGCCTCCTTCTGCATCTCAGAATGGCACTCTGCAGTTGTCCTTCCAAGGGACTAAAAGGTCCAGAAATGAACTCTTTTTTTCCTTATATTGGACGGTAAAGGTAGCAGAGATGAACCTGGCAATATAAGATGGCCTCTAAATAGTGGCCAAACTCATCTTACAGACAAAATCTTGAGACAGTTAAAGGTGTCTCCTTCCCAGTGTCAGAGCAGAACAGGCAGAAGCTCACATGAGCGGGCAGAGAAATGCAGCAGAATGGTTTTCTGACTGCTTTGAACTCACCAGTCCCTCCTGGCTTACTGCACCCTCCCACTCACCTCCCCTAGGCACGACGCTGTCCCTTGCACTCTGCTCAGCCTGTCACTCGCTGCTGGCATGGTGGCTGGGGTGGTGACAGCTGTAACAGCAGGAGAGCCAGAAAGCTCTTGTTTGCAACAGGAAATGTTTCAGAGGACTGAATGATACAGGCGAAAAGGACAGAGCATCCCACCAAAACAGGAGATGAATTTCAATGTGAAAGACAAATGAGGCTGGTTAGTGGATTTGAAAGAAATAAGGAAATAAACAAATAAAATGCTGCTCAGATCTTTTATTCTCACAAAAGGAAATGGGCAAAGAAGAAGTTCATTCTTTCACTGGTGATTTGGCTTACCAGTTGCTGGACACCTTCAAAAAGATTTGCTACTCCAAATATCCTTCTCTACTAAATAGAAGCCCAAAACAGTTTCACACTTAATTCTCACTTCCTCCACAGAACTGAGGCCAGCAGACCCTTCTCCAGCCAGTGTGAGGGTTTTAAAAAAAGCCCAGCACTGAGCAACAGAGACCTTTGGATGGCCTCCGGACACCTCAATATATAGGCAAAATTTGAGTGAGCGCTTTCTAGTCAGACTGGATGCAGCCTGAAACAATACACTAACAGGTACAAGGCATTACATACCATTAATAAATCTAATACCAAATGCTTATAGGATGCAAAGACCTTTTCTCTTCCTAGTAGGAATAACCATTCTGCAATGCTGACATCTTGTGGTAACTTGCTCAGTGATTTCTTAAATATCACACCTGAGGAATTTCACACAGCGGTGCTCAAAAAGCATACAACTATTTTGTTGGATGACTTTTTTTTCCTTTTAGACTACTGTCTTTTTTGTTATTAACTCACTTATTATGTGCATTACTCATTTTTTAGGTTGTGGCTGTGAAGTTCTCGTGTCAATTGCCTCACTTTATTTACTTATCTAAATGAAGTAGCCAGAACTTGTCCCTTATCAAAACCAGTTTGTTCCAGAGGCAAAAGTTTCAGATTTTCTCTATTCCTTCTGCAAGAGGATTTTCTCATGCAGGAGAAATGCAGAAGGATCTTCTAATGCAGCAGTGATGCATTTCATGCTTCAGCTCAGGAGATGGAGCATGTGGCAGACAGATCCCAGTACAGACCACACTCGGAATGTGTATTTCTCTGATACGATGTTCTCCCTGACATCATTCCAGCTGGTCACAAAGTAACCATGGGCTGTGAATTTTGTCTGTGCACTGCACCTAAAAAACATTTCCATGAAGACCGAATGCTCAAAGTGGGTGTTTAATCCTGAATGTCTCCTATTTGCAGCCAGTTTTGGTAACAGTCTTCTTTGAAGCCTCTAAGTGAATTGCTGTATAACCCCAAAAACTTTGCTAACACCCAGATTTATGTTTCTATCTCTTCTAATGAGAAGCATCTGAAAACTATCCTACATCAGTGTGTGTCTTTCAAATGGTGGATTGAAGATTTCTGTTGAAGATTTTTCTTGACAACCTGGAAAGGGTGTGAGCACCCTTTATTTGGTGTAGATGCAACTGCTGGCAATGTCCTTAAAATGACTAGCAAGTTTCACTAGTTTTATTTTAGTCCTCCCTCCCCAGTGAACATTTCCATGGCAATGTGGTTCAGTGCAACTTCCTGCCTTGATTTCTCAAAATATGCTTTAGCAGACTCTTGCATTTGAAATGGATCACACATTGCCACTCCCTGGAAAAAAACACGATTGCTTATGAAACGTGTGTTATTACTGGCTGGATTATTACCTGAGCTAGCAATTCTGCAGCTCAGTGCTGATCCTAAAAAGATATCTCTTGAGGATGTGTGGGTGCTTTTTCTCAGGATGAGGCTCTAAGAATGGAGCTTTATAATTTTTATTAGTTCATAAAAATTAAATGATCACAAACGCAAGTACTTAGTTCCATCCTGGCTATTTGTTCAAATTTCTGTAAGCAGGTGCAAGCCCAGAAGGGAAATCTATTTTATCATTGCATCAATAAGGGTGTCATCTGGGGAAATCAGAAAGAGGCAATGGATTAGAATCTGCTGAAATTAGGTGGAAGGTTTGGATATTGTAAGTAGCTAAGGAAGAAATGGATCTACTTCAGCTATGTGCATTAGCTCTTACCTCTCACCCAGGACTGTTCATTTAAGGACATTCAGCTTTCAACTTCCCTTTTTTCCAAAGCCTGAGTGTTTGTCCATCAAGATCTGGTGGTGTGTCACTTGTGACTACAACCCACAGCCTCAAATGCTCTCTCCTCAAACCACAAGGGAAGTACCCAGCCAGTGGCATGGTTCATGTGAAAATGATTTCTTTGATATTTATTATCTTGAAATACTACTCCTTGGGTCTTTGCAGACTCATCAGTTTCTCACTGTATCACTCCTCTGGCATCATAAACAACCAAGTTGTTTTATTATGGTGTTGTGTTGTTCTCAGAGCGCTGAGATACGGTGACGGAGGTCAGTATTTCATGCTGAGGTTCATGAGCCAGCCCTCCATGCTCCACTGACCACATTTCTCATTTTCTGTTCCCTGGACTAGGGACCTTGGATTTGGAGTTTCCATTCAGACCACGGCAGCTTCGCAAGGCCCACCTAAAGGGTGGCAACTTAAAGCTGCAAAGCCGCAGCCCAAGACGTGGCGGGGCTGTTGCTTCCAGCAGACTTCGCACTGGCCCTGTGCATTTCTGGCCACGGCCGACCCGAGCCAGGTTTGAAAGGATGGCGCAAAGATTTCCACCTCAACCGTGTCACAGAACATCGCTGACAGGCAGCTGCCTGTAGGGAAAGGCCTGTGTAATGTGACAGGGCGTCACCATGCCAAACCGGCTGTCCCACCCCAAGGGGAATGATCCAGCCCCGCACCTCAGCCCGTCACAGGGCAGCCCCACAACGAGACCTCCCGCTGGGCATCTGTGCCGGGCCGCTGCCCGCCGCATCGGGACACGGCGGGCACAGCCAGCAGCCCATCCCGCCATCCCTCACGGCGGGACTGTCAGCGCCCTGGGCAGCCGCGGGCAGGGGTGGCGAGGGCGGCAGAAGCCGCCGCGGAGGATCACAGGGGGCGCGGGCAGCGCCCCGGCCCCCTCCGCTGCCCTGTGCCGGGGCGGCGGCGCCCGCCCAACATGGCGGAGGCGCCTCGGGCGCTGCTCCGCGCCCGCCCGCTCGGCCGGGACACCCGGGCGGGGCCTGCGCTCCCCGCGCCGCAGCCCCGCAGGGAGCCCCCCGCCTGCCCGGGAGCTTCTCGAGGCTGCTCGCACAGCTCCCTCCGCCCCGGGCGCGGCTCGGCTCGTCACGCCCCGCGGGCGGAGCGCGCCGCATCCCCGGTGCCGGCGATCGCCGGGAATGCCGTGAGTACGGGGGCGGGCGCGGGGCGGCGGCGCGGCCCGGCCGTGCCTGCCGCCCCCGGGCCGCTGCCGCGCCGCCCTTCCCGGGGGGCAGGAGGAGCCGCCGGGCTGAGCCCCGCCATCCTTCCCGCCCCGGGGGTGAGGCCGAATAGCCGCAGTTCCGAGCGGTGGCTCTGAGTGGCGTTTCAGCGGGGCCCGGCGGGGCGATGCTCGCCTGCCCGAGCCGGTCTCGGTGAGGCGGCGGGGGTGTGCGCACCCAGGACGAGGGCAGCTCGGCCCCTTCCCGGAGTCCTAGCGCCCGGCAGCCCAGGAGAGGACTCCGCATCCCTCCACGGTGCCCAAGTCTTTGGGGACACGTGCTGCGGAGTCCTTGAGGCACAAAAGAGGGCCACATCCAGGGCTAAAATCTGTTGGATGTGTTTCTGGAGACCACGTGCGTCCAAAGACTAAAATGCGTTGTGTGAATAGCCCTGCTAGGCTTTGTGTATTAGCTCTTACGGATTCTCTTTTTGTAACGCCTAATAGCGCTTCCAACACCGCTGCTCCAGCCCGGTCCTCTTTGGCATTCAGGGGTTGTGTTTCCTTACAGCTTGGTTTGGCAAGGGGTGTGCTGGCATTTGGCAATCCAGTTGCCATCCTGCACCCTAATTCCCTGTGTATTGTGAGCAGTGTGCTGTGTAATCGTGTGTTAAATAGGAAAAAAAAAAAAAAGACATTTTCATATTTTATGTAAAGGATATAGGCTGTAGGAAATATCAGGCAACTGCTGAGAACTTGCTTTTGTGCTGATAGAGGTAAACACTGATTATTCATAAAATGTTGCTTTGGATCTAATGTCCCACTATATTGAGTTAGGGAGCTGTGATAAAGCAAAGAAATTGGGTGAGATTTTTTTATTTAAGTAAACAGTGAAGTTGCTGTAATTATCTTCACTTGATCTGATCCCTGTCATTAAATAATCCCTCTGTAGCTCAGGTTCAAGCTAGTTTTAAATTTCTCCTTTTCTGCTTTTATGCCTGGCTATCAATCTGTAAGAGTGAATTCACTCTGACAGGCGTTTCTTATCGGGTTTGATACCTTCCCTTTTAATTCTACCAAACCAAACACAGCTCTATTAAAATTTCCGGAGGCAGAGTTTTCTTAATGCTGGGTCCGTAATCAATCCATGTCCCTTCAGTCAGGATGCCGTCAATCCTAGTGGCTGCATAGGAGTTCCCTGATCTTGGCTAAGGGCATATTCAGTTGCTCTCTGTCTTTGTTTTGTGAACCAGGGAAACAAGATATTTGGGTGTGTTGTCAAATTTGTGTTAAAGGCATTATATCCAAAGAGGCATAAACAGCAGTTCGGATAAAATATTCTTGCTTTGCAGGGACAGCTGCACCAGCAACTATGCTCCCTGCAGAGACCTTCCCAGCACAGCAAAGTGTGGAAGACACTGACATGCCATTTTGAGGCTGAAAACTGTCCCATTTCTCCTGCCTGGTGAGTCTCGTCAGTCCTCGCAAGCACAGTGCTCTTTCTTGGATGTTCTTTTTGCCGGTCAGAGGTGTGGTGCCTGGGAATGAAGCCAAAACACCATGAATTGGAAGTTATATAGAATGGTGCAGTAGTTCTTCATATGAAGTGTAGTGAGTGTGTAACAATACTAGGAGTTGTTTTTTGCAATTTCTTTTACGATAAACTCCTTGGAAATTGGTGGCCTTTTTCTTTTCAGAGACTGTGCCCGTGTGAGTTGGCTATGTAGGAACGTGATCAGAATGAGCAAGCAGTCATGTAAAGCACAGAAATGTTTGAAGAAGGTTATGCTAGGGAAAGGCAGCTGGTGCAGCAGGCAGTGAGAATTTTCCGAGTGGTCCCCTCCACTACAAATCAGTCATCTGGCTGTTTGCAAAATAACAGTGTCCTGCAAAACAAGTCCCAAGGATAAAGAAAACTAGTTTTGGTTTGGTTTGGTTTTGTTGTTTTTTTTTTTTCTTCTGCCGTGGAGCTTCACTCATTCTGTTAAAGTGTTCTCACTGAGATTAAAACCAGGGAAATTTAAAGAGTAGAAATGCAAAACATCAGTCTCAGTTCAGCTCAGGAAAAGGTCAGAGAATGAGAAAGTGAGTGGAAATATTCCCCAGTGCATACAGCTGAGGCTGTGCTGCAGGGTTTGTTGCAGCTGCAAGTACAGTGAAAGCCCCAGAAGACTCTTTAGTAAAATGTTATGCGCCTTTGACATTGCTCAAATCCTTTCGATGCAGGTGTTGTTGGAAAACACCCTTTACTTCTACACCCTTTACTCCTCCCATGGACTAGGCCATAGAGGATTCATGAGGAGGTAGCTACCTCAACATGAATTGGTAAATACTGTGTGAAATATCCAAAATGGGATTTGGGAAAAACTAACGGAAAGGTAAGTTTCCATCTGCAAAAAGGCTTTTTCCACCCCCGATAATAAAATATAGAGGCTGTGGTCCAAGCAGTAATATCTCTATTCAGATTTCTGTTTTCTGTCAATAATGCTGAGTACTCACTGCAATATCCATTTTTGTTTGAAGTCTGTTCTTTCTTCCTCTGGCCTGTACTTGTCAATGACAAATCTAAGAGCTCTGCAGAGCGAGGCAGGTAATTAATCACGAATGTGTGGATAGCCAGCTGAGACAGCTTATGATCTTAGTTGAACTTTCCAGTCAGTGTCAGCTGGGGGATTCAAAAGAACACTGCCAGATTTAAAAGAAAAAAATATTTAATTCTGGAGATACCATGAAGTCAAAAAACATGGACTTGAAAAACTAAAAAAGATGAGATTTCTTAAGAGGTTCAAATATTGTTTTATTAGGCTTGAATGTTTAGGACTTGGGAATGGTCATTTTTACAATTTCTTCTGTGCATTTATCCAGTTTCCCTTATTGAAAAAATTCCTTGTAAATACCGCAAAATGTGTTGCTGGGGGTAAAGAAAATCTTACATGATAAGAGATGCTGATATTTTTTAATTAGAATAATTGAAAAGCTATAAGATATGTATGTAGCTGTTTAGTGGATATGAATAGCAGTTGCAGATAACATACGTTCAATTTAGCTGTAGTTAAGTAAATGGAAAATAGAAAATTTGAAAATATTGGAGATAAAAAAAGAGTTCATAAAGAAAAAAAATTAATTGAAATTTTCCAGGGGTGTAGTTCAGAAACAAAACTTAGTAACCAGTAAAGATACCAGCTCAAATATTTGTTGCTTTTTATGGAATAACTGTTATTATCCCTGTATGTGTTTACTCCCTATTAAAAAGATCAGGATAATTTGTGTGAGTAATACCTAACTACCTTATATGGAGTAAGATGGTTTTATGTTAGGTAATAAAAGAAAGATTATTTAATCCTGTGCCACTGCCCCAGTGCTCTCCTCATCCCAGCCAGTCTCTGCGGGGAGCTCATTAGTAGATGCTTTTTTGTAGAATTTCAGGTAGGCTGAGTAAGTTTTTTCTTCTCTAATAGATTAATTACCTGTGAATGTTCCTTCTAACTAAAATTCTTTTGTTAGTTACTGTGAAAGTTTTTTTACTTCAGGATAAATTGTTTGAACTGTCATTCCCAGGACAGAGTGGAGAAGATGGGATAAAAACACTAGCTGTTCTTGCATTAATACCAATACTATGAAGAACTTCTTTAAGT
This sequence comes from Platyrinchus mystaceus, assembly GCA_035041135.1. Classification (NCBI taxonomy): domain Eukaryota; kingdom Metazoa; phylum Chordata; class Aves; order Passeriformes; family Tyrannidae; genus Platyrinchus; species Platyrinchus mystaceus. Next base: position 32,275,221 of record JAWWLV010000088.1, on the reverse strand, counting down.
GACAATGTAAATATTTGTACTTTCCAATTGTAGTTGTTTGAAAACAGATGTATTCTTTCAGGCTTTAATTGATTCCTCAAGATGTTTGCAAAAGCAACAAAGAATTTTGTGAGAGAAACTGACAGTGGAGGTGACTTGATCCCTGTCTCCCACTTGAACGCCTCAGACAAGCTGCAGCTTTTGAGCTTAGTTACGAAGAGGAGGAAATTCTGGTGCTGGCAGAAGCCCAAGTATCATTTTCTGACAGTCACCCTGAGTGATGTGCTTACTGAAGACAAACCGATAAAACCAGGTAAAGCCATCCTCGGTCAGCACTACTACTGCAGATAAAAAGAATACAAACGCTAATCTTTTTGTTTAGTTATTATTCTCAATCATGTTACTAGAGGGCTCCTTTCAGAGGAATGCTCTGAAGTGTTCTCCATCTGTGGAAACGAGATGAATGCCTCTTTTCTCACTGGACTATTCATTTAACTAAAACTGGTAATAATAAATGTCTGTTAAAAAAAAAAAATTTTTGCCTGCGTAGACTACTGCAATTGGGTGCTAAAGGTTGTCAGTCCTACTGTGTTGTCTGCAGTCACAGGAACTCCTGTATAATGTTTTTGGGTGGTTCCAGTATATGATAGTAGTGTGAAACTGTACTGTGCTCTAGGTCAAAAAGCAGTGAATAGACAGTGTCTTGTCCAGGGGATGCTTACCCAGGCCAGGCCAGGCCAGGCCAACCTTTACCACTGCTTCCTTTCATCTTGCACAGACTGTTAAAAATGATTGACCCTTGTACTTCTTTCTTCATCCAACTACAACATCCAGGTTTTAGGATTAACAAGATGGAATCCTGTATTTCTGGATGTGTCACAATTCCATACAGGAAAATAAATAAGTCTGTAAGTTAAGATATTAGCTTGGAAGATTAGCTGATTCTGAGTCAGTTCTTTGGTTTATAGGTATATAAGATTCAGAGTTGTTTTAAAACAGTTAGATGCTTCAGTTTTTTCAGTGAGCTTTGGGACAGTGCTGTAAGGAGATATGCCAAGATAATGCCAAAACACTAACCCTATTGTACAAGTGGGTCTGCTTTGTTTTTTGGGGTTTTTTTGGTAGCTGAAATAAGCTTCAATCCTTCTTTATAAATCTTCCATAGCATCTGAGCTCAGTATTTCAGTCACCTTATGTATTCCTAAAATGGCAAAAATATAAAAGATAGCAGAGCAAAGATGATGAAAGCATGAAGGAAGCAGAAATAAGAGTTGCAGAGCTGTAAATTTCATTATTTACCTTTCGATGCTGTTCCTTGCCTTCACTAACTTGTCATATTTTCTGTAAGTGTCTGTTGTTCCAATCACTTCAGGACCGTTTCAGTACTTCCCTTCACAGGTAGAAATTACTTCTATTGCTTTCCTAGTGATTGTGGAGTCTGACTTTGCAAAATATATGGGGAAGTTTGAAGACTTTATTCAAGGAAGTATTGAAGCGTCGTTTGTGAAGATCAGCCTGGGAGCTGGAGGGAAGGGCTATGTGGAAAACCAGTCCTCATTTGGAAACCTGAGGAAGCAGGAGATCGACCTGCAGCAGCTTATGAAAGACGTCAAGGACAGGTATGTTTCTAACATGGGCATCATAATGGCCAGGAAAGGTTAGAGCTGAAAAGACCTGGGCCAGCTACAGTCGCCGAGCAGTCGGTTTTATAGTGTTGCTGTAGGTTGAAAATTGTTTCTATTGTAAACTCTCATATTCAGGTGATCACTCATATATACAAAAACGAAATTTTCTGTAATTTGAAATCTTAATGATCAAACTTTTCCCTTTCATTTTAAAAATATGGCTCTGTAATTTCATTTTACATATTTGCATGAATACGTTACCCCCTTCTTTGGGGGACTGTACTGAGGTAAGAGTCTGGAAAAAAAATACATTAGTTTCTCTATGTTACTGGAGCAAATGATGTGGAAACTGAATTCTGAACTACTAATATTCTTGTAAGCAGGCTTTGTAATTGTGTGTGTGTGTGTGTGTGTGTGTTAGCAGCTGTGCTAGAAAATTGGATTATTTGCAGTTGAAGGAGTAGCAAAGGTGAGCAAGCATGGTCAACACATGTTCTAGTGGTTGAACAAAATACAGATCTGTTGCTTCCTTTTATATGCTGTATTAACTGAGGGGAACCATATTCTATATTTTTCAAGAGAGGCAACACTTCCTCACTTTCTGTCCTACTCTGGAATTGGGTTTATTTAGTGTTGCAATAAGACAGTTGCGGACCAAAGTCTACTTGGCAACCAGCTGACAAGTCAGGGGTCTACTCTGTATTGCAGGTCCTGACTCATGGGAGATGAGGGTGGTTTGGTTGTGACAGCACTGTTCTCTAGATATGCAGCAGGGGGTGTAATGCAATTTAATAACCTTTGCTGATGCTGTGAAGATAAAGATGATAGCTTTTTGTTATCAGTGCAGAAGTTGTCAGAAGCAGTGTAAATTTGCTTTAGATACACTGATGTTCTAAAAATAATCAATTTTTCATTTTCATGTGAACAAGTGGCTGGTGTTCGTTGTATTATGAGCATTCACGACACAACAGGTTTATTCTAATAAGGCACCTTGCTCTCTTTGTACTAAATGCCTTATTAAAAGCAGAAAATACTGGGCTAAATGTGTGTACCAAGTCTGTAAAATTAATATGCATCTAATATCAGGATAATAGTGTCAGTCAAGATTTAGAATCCTTTTTCTAGCACTAGAAAAAGCCCTACAGAGAAACAAACTAAAGCGACTTTGATTTAAATCAGTAAGCTTTTAGTTTTCTGAAGTAATTTACCTGCTCTGTTCACACAGAGAATCCTCCCGTAGCAAAGCAGCACATCTTGGGGTTATAATCCTGATTGTAACTAAATACTCAGAAATATGTTATCTTCTTTTGAGTAAATCAGTAGCTCTACACCAATGTATATGTAACTGTGAATAAGGCTGATGTGTGTGCCACCTTATACAAGGAGCTAGTTCTCAATTCATAGACAAGATGCTCGTAGCTTATTAAAGCTTATGATGCACAGTGTAATAACTGATATCAAGTCAGTCTGCCTTCTGCCAGGTCACAGAAAATGATGAGGATAGCAGGATTCGGGTTTTTTTTCTTCAGTGTAATGCAGAGGCTCACTAGAAATGGTGGAAGTGCCTTATAGATGAAATTCTGCTTACTTCTTCATAAATATTCTATGGTTTATGATTGATTGTGTCCAAGCCTCAAGCTTTCATCTCTTTCATGGAGCATTTTGTGGAATTCAGGAATGCTGGTGCCTACTGGTTAGTGATTTTTGGGTGCAAAATGTTATGGCACTGAGAGGATGTTTACCTGTCAGTCCTTGTGAAATGAGCATCAGCAAAGTGTTCTTGATGTCATTAAATGGCACATGGTGCTTGTGCTTGTTTGATCAATCATTGTTTCATTTATTATTTCTACATATATAGCCCAGTCAAGTTGCATTTTAAAAATGTTCTTGTATTAGGCTGATTAAGTCACAGTTGCAGATAAATAGCAGAAAACTCTAAAAGTCAAAGCCGATATGCCTTTTAAACTGAGTCATGTGAGTCTTCAGAGTTCAGCAAGCTGGAAGTGATAGTGGCAGCTAATCGGTTTCCTGTCACTTCTTAGGTGAACCTTCTGAAGGAGAATCCTACTGATCTTTTAATTAGATTCCAGATGCTGCAATGGCTCCTTTTTCTGGAAAGGGATGACAGCTGAAGGATGCAGGATGAAATCCTTCCTGGTTTGCAAAAGCAGTGACATTGTAAACACAGAACACATAATATGCAATATTAAAATAAAGTTAAGCTACTTGTAGGTATATAAACTTGGCATATTTCATTTTACATGCTTCTTGCTTTTGTGTTACATTGTGCGTGCTAGTTCACACAGTACTGTAACATACCGATTTTGGGTCAGAATCCTGTGCCTTTAACTCGGTTGGATTGCTGTGGATTTAAGAGTATATTCCATCTTCTATTTTAAGGCATTCAGTTCTGTCTGCCATAAGATCCTCATAGAGCAGCTGATGAAGTATGGGCTGTATGAGCAGACAGTAAGGTGGATTGAAAACTGGCTGAAGGGCTGGACTCAGAATGTGTTGATCAGTGGAACAAAGTCTAGTTGGAGGCCAGTGACTAATTACGTACCCCAGGGGACAATGCTGCGTCCAGTCCTGTTGAACATCTTCATTAATCATCTGGGTGATGGGGTCAATGAGTGTACCCTCAGCAAGTTTGCTGGTGACACAAAGCTGGGAGGAGTGGCTCATAATACCCAGAGGGTCATGCTGCCATGCACAGGGACCTGGACAGGCTGGTCCGGTGGGAGCCTCATGTGGTTCAAGAACCACTGTTGAGACCAAACCTGGAGTATTGTGTAGTTTCTTACTACAAGGGAGAGATGGACATACTGGAGAGAGTTCAGTGAAGGGCCACCATGGTGATGAAAACAGCTGGAGCACCTCACATTTGTAGAAAGGCTGAGAGAGATGGGACTGCTTAGCTTGGAGAATGAGAAGGCTCGGGCTAGGAGGGAATCTTATTAACATATATATAAGTACCTGAAGGACAGAGTCAGGCTCTTTTCAGTGGTGCCCAGAGACAGAGCAGGAGGCAATAGGCACAGTCTGAAACACAGGAGGCTCTGTCTGAACGTCAGGAAAGACTTTTTCACTATGAGGTGAAAAAGGCACAGGTTGCCCAGGGAGGCTGTGGAGCTTCCCTCCTTGGAGACGTGTTCCTAGGCAGAACTGATCTAGGTGGCCCTGCTTAAGCAGGGGGTTGGACCAGACCAACCTCAACCATTCTGTATTCTTCGTTCCAGTAAAAAGGATTATGAGGAGGTTATAATCTCTATAGTTCTCATGGATTAACAAATTTGTTTGTTTTTACCGTGTCACTAAAAGTTGTGTCAGGTGATTGAAAGAGAAGTTCTGAGATGACAGTGACGGCAGAAATAGGACCAAGTGGCAGCAGCCAGTCACTTCACATCAGCTGCAGAAAAAATTGCCTGTCACTCTTTCATCATACCATGTGAATGATTCCTAACTCTGTGATTAGCATATTAGGAAAACAGTGTGTTATTAGCAGCATACTCTGGCATAGTTGAAAGATACTTTTACACTATTGCATATTGCACTGTAGTTGAATCAGTGCATGTTATTGTCCACACTGAGACAAAAATAAGTGTCTGTTCTTAATCTGAGTGCAGTGGAGATTCAGACCATTTTGTTATTTATTAAACCTCCTTAAGCATTTATGAGTATGGTGAGAAAACCATCCACCAAAGGTGCTACATGGTAATATGAAGTCACAGAATGTTATGAGACAGGATTGAATAAAAGCAATAGTGTGTGTCCGTGATTTAAAACATAAGGAGCATGCCTGATAAGGAGAAAGGAGAAATAATAAGGAGAAAATAGAGGAACTACCTGTCTCTTGCAGTCTGAGAAGTCGCTGGTATTCTTGGGGAAGATGTTCTATGAAGTAATTGTCAGGTTATTCTGTAGGGAAATAGTGAAATGCTGTCAATAAGCCGACTATTTCAGATGCTGTGTTCTGTAAGAAGTAGGTCAGAGAGATTATATTTGAAATGGATTAACAAAAGAAATATTATGCCATCTGTGTTTGGTGGAAAGTGGCAGAGTGAGGTCTGGTGGATTTTACTCCATGGCATTCATCTAGATGTCTCTATTAGAGCAGGATCAAAGCTGGGGGAAGGCTCTCGCTGTGCAGCAAGCAGCATTTGTATGGAAGACATCAGACTACTGCACATTATAAATGCAGTGGAGAAGAGGCTGTGAGTGTGGGCTGCCCATGTCTCTGCAGCCAGGAAAGGAGGTGTGCTGAGGTGACATTGCCCAGGGCAGGACTGTACAGGTTTTTCACTCATGGGTAGTTTTGATTGGTGAAAATCTGTGCAGGCAGCAGTGCTGAGTCCAGTGTGAGGATGGAGACTGCTCACAGCAGTTACAGTTCTTGGTATTTGTAGTAAATTGGCAAGCTTCTTGCTTCGAAGATTTCTAGGTAGGTTACTGAGAAGACTAGGCAGGATTTGATGGAAAAATGGTCCTAAGGCCTGTCCTTTGTGGACTTTTCGGTCAAGTTCTGTGCCTAAAGGAAAGACCCTCAGTCTCAGCAGTGGAGTTTAGACCAGGCTCCTGCTCTCTGCTTTAACTGTGAGTCTGCTGTATTGCCAGGTGTTGTCTCTTATCTTCATTTGGTTTCTGCCTTTCTCCCTTCTTTTCTGCCTTCAGCATGCAGAAAATTGCCTTTGTGCTTCTGTTGTCCACTACTTTTCTCATGCAAGAAGAAAACAGTTGAGTGAAGGTGAAGGAAGTTTTTGCATTTTAGGAGAATGGAAGTGTTTAATCCTGGGGAGTGAGACCAAAACTCACAGAGATTATTTTCTGTACATGTTTGACCTACAGAGCTTCCAGCATAGTAAATCATTGACCTCGGGAAGGTCATTTAAGCAGAACAAGCAAGCAAGCAAAACCCCATAATCCTTTTAAATGATCTTTATTTATACAGGCTCATACTCTGTGCGTTGATAATGGGACTAAGCAACCCAAAATTTCATTGTATTTTATACAGTGTTACTTTGGAGTGCTCCAGCTCAGGAGTAGTGATGTAGGACAGGGGGCACAGGGTTGGTGAGGGCTCCTGTGCAATAGGTAGTGGAAGAGATGGTTAAGAGCGATGGTTGTAGAACAGAAATAAAAGCTCTAAAACATGACCGGTAACATAAAAAAATGCAATGCAGTTCATATGCCTGCATGCATGTGTAACTCATCTTGTATTATTCAGTGTTATGCCAGCAAGTAAGTTGAGCTCTTGCAAAAATACAGTCACGGATTGTGGCCATTGCCCTGCAATACTTGAATCCCTGCTCTGATTGTCAAACTTTAACCCTGTTGTTTTTTGCTCTTGATGACTGCTTTCAAAGATAATTTAGATAAGCTGGGTATTTGCTTACCTCATGTCACCTCCTGCTTGAGTCACTGAGAAGAGCAGAATGTTTTGCCTTCAACAGGCTGTGCCCCGGTAATAACTCGTGACGTGCCCACACACAACCCTAGAGTCTGTTTTATGATGGAAAGTCTAGAGGAGAATATTTAACTGTGCTGCCCTAGAACAAAAGGTATTTGTAGCTGTGGGTAAGGGTATGTGTTTTAAAGCTCTGAATTCAGTACTCTCTGAACTTTCTGGGCAGAGGAGAGCATTTCTGACAGCTTTGCAATAGGACACATCCCACTGAAGTCACTTGACCCTTGGGACTGAGGCGGTGGCCATGTGTGTGCCACACACACAGCTCTGTGTAGAGGACCCCGGTCACCTTTGAGGGGGGAGTGCTGCATCAGGGGCCAAGCAGTGAGCTCTGTGCCCTTGAGCATTGGTGTTGCTCTGTAGCCTCTAGTGCTGCTGCAGCTCCTCCAGCACAGTCTCCTAAATTTGTTCACTGTGCCTCTTTGCAAGTTAACCTGTGTCTTCTGACTCCTCCACTCTGCCACTCTGCTGTTAGTTCTGCATCTGGACTTCAGAGCCAGGAGTGTGACAGGGTCTGAGCCAGTCCTGCCTCAGGCAGAATACTGTAGAAGCAGATGGAAGAAAAAGTCTCTCACATGATTTTGTAATTTATTTGTATAGAGTTAGGTCATATTCTGTATGCTTCTTTTATTGACATTCATTCAGAAATAGCAAGTCTCTATTTAATCTGTATTTTTCTACCTTAGATTGTTTGGGGTTTTTTTTCCTCTAAATATTGAAGATATCCAGCAACTTTGTCATCCTCTAAAAACAATTAAAAAAAAAAGATGAATTGCTTTTATTCTTCTTCATGGTATTTTTCCCTGTGTTGCTTTCTAGGTCAAATGTTAAATCTGCAAAGTCTTAGTGCATTAATTTGTATTTTTGAGATGCTTATCACACCACTTCAGAAACATAAATAATTATTGTGAAGTATATGATAGGCTTGATGGTTTGTTATTGTGATAACTAATGGCTCTGGTTTGGCAGATACTTCTGAGAGCAGTGATGTTTGTGATTGCTTGACATTTCTTCAATCTTTGCTTAATCCAAAGATTCATTGCATTCCAAGCATAAAGCATGGCTTTGCACCAAAAGAAAAGAAGAGTTATATTAATAATCTGAGGAATGTTTGGGGGTGCTTTTCTAGTGGCTGCTGCATTGCTTCAGAGGTATTTTCTTTCCCTTGTTTAAACAATCAACTTTAAGGTTTTCAGACAGTTCATTCCAACTGATTGAACTTTCATATAAGCATGTAACTCTCCAAAGATCAAAAATTGCCTGAGGATATTTTTAATTCAATAAAAACCCAAGCTGACTTCAGACTTACACAGACTGCATAAATTCAAAACTCCAGAATCTAATAAATCTAAAACTTTTTAATTAAAAGCGGAGCTATCTCGATTTAAATGGAATCAGACATGTCTTTCTGTCACATTTTTGGGGAATTGCCATTTAGCTCCATGAATAGCCATTTACAGTAAAAGGGAGGAGAAGAGACTGAACAACTTGAGCCAGGGATAGCAATCCTTTAATCTTCCAGCTGTCTTGCTGGACTTATCTGTTCACAGAAAATACAACATCTCATCTGAGAACCTCCAGTGAGTATTTTGCAAAAGTATAATATGATTGACACATTTTAATCAATTAAATACAATTAAGAAGTTGCTTTAACTGCTACAAAAAATCTGGTAACACCCCAAAAGACAAGGTAGAGGATTTTGTAACATTTTCTTAGAAAATAAACCTTCTGTATTCTTTCTGGGAATTCACTTTCTATCTTCTGCTCATTCTAAGAAGAACCCAATGTTAGGACTATCCCCAGCAGCATTTAAACACGTGCTGAATTACACTGTTCAGTAGGGATGGCTTGTAAAGTTGGGGCATGGGCTCGAGATTCGAGGTCCCTCCCACAGTTAGTTTTTCTTTTAACTGTGACAGTCCTGGTCACTAATTTTGAATTTTGAGTCTATACACAGGATTTTGTAGTGGGTGTTTTTCTTCAGTGATCTTCAGTCTTAAAAGCCATGAAATCTTGTGTTTTCTTATCCAGCCCTTTGAAGTACTTGGCCAGTGCTAATCCCACTCAGGCCATTTGGGGTTTAAGTGAACACTGAAACAGAATGTTTGGCATTGAGGCATTGCTCTCCTAGAGTGGCATCTGGGACTTTTTACTGTGGAATACAGATATTTACTGCTACCAAGTAGCAAAAGAGGACATAATTTTGAGGAGACAGCTCATACAGAAACCATTGTTGTTTTTACAATAAAAGCTTCTTCAAACAATTAAGAAAATATTTTTTTCACAGTTCTAGTATTTATGTTGTTAATGGTGTCTTTTCTTTTTCAGAGCAATAGATCTAAGCAATAGTTTACTGCAACAAGTAATAGAAAGAAAACGTGAAGTGCTGTGCATCTTGAGAGAAAAGATAATAACAACTCAGAGGTGTACAATATTTGAACATACCCAGACAGAAGAAAAAGTCAGTGGTGTGATGGGATGCACTGCAAAAACAGTAAAGGTAAAACTTGTTAAAAATCTGCAAGGAATGGAACATCTGCAGATTATCTGAGAAGAAATTTTGGTTTCTCCAGATAGGCTTCAGAGTATTTTTTTTTGCTTCCTTAACATGTTGAATTTGCTGTACTGCCTAATTTTGAAACTTCAGAAAGGCAAAATATTTTTTTCTGTTGCCTTTCTGGCAAAAGATGCCATCTTTTAGTGTCAGTCTGGAATGTAGCTTCCATCAATACTATCAAATTGCAAGTCAGTTTCTATGTATATTCCTGCCTACAGCAGAACATAAAGCAAATATATAGCAATCCATTGGAAGTTGAATAGAACAACGCATTGCTGAAGCAAATTTATTTGAAAAGCCAAGTAATCATTCATCACAAATGGTTGCAGTGTCTACTGAGTTTTCGTATTTATTGGGAAGCTATTTGTTTTCGAACATGGGACTGGAGATTTAACTGCATTATGAGGATATCTGAAAAATTACCTATGAATTGCGAAGGAATTACCAAAGTCAAAACATATGCTCATTCATTTTAAGGGTTTTTTTTAAAGGTAGAGATAAATCACTTCTGTGTATAGGGTGTCTCCAGTAGTAGAAATCTTGGAGTTGCAGGACAAGCACCCTCTGTGCCACCTTCTGGGTAACACTCTCCAGCTGGGCAAAAGATATGACAAGATAGAATTGGGCAGTGAGGGATACTGAAGTGGGTGCCCATTTCCTAGTGACATGGTGTTTCATGTGTGGCAAAAACTGCACCTGGAATTCACCTTTATGCTGGGACAGGATAGCTAAGAGTTTGAGAGCTGCCCTTGGCACTGTGCTCTACCTTGCTCTTCATGTAGTTCCTTTTGCAGAAGTCAGATGTAACATGCTTAAAAGTTAGACATCACAGAGAATAAAGCCCATTCTTTCTCTGTATTTTTCACCTTAATTATGTGTTTAAGCTGTGCAATAGCTGAATCAGATAAATGGTGAATAAATCTGTCTTTTAGGTTTCAGTAAGTGAAAATGGAAGTATGGTGAAGGATTCTAGTGTGATTCTTGAAATCCCTCCTGCAACCACTATTGCCTACGGTGTAATTGAACTGTTTATAAAGCACAATGGCCAGTTTGGTAAGTGAAAGGCTCATTTTCTGTGGCACCCAGTTCAGCTGTGACAAAGCTGTCTGTTGCATTTTTTTGCATTTTGCTGTGCATGAAGGTGATGATGTTGTGTGGTCTCTTTTGCCTTGATAGTCATTTGTGCTGGAAATGCTGCACTTCTGATTTAGTAATGCTTTTTCACTTGCTTGAATACATTTTAAACTCAGCTCGAGCCCCTGCCAAGGCAGGGCCGACTTTTGAACTTAGATCTAAAGTCAGAGTTAGATCAGATTGCTTGTCAA
>JAWWLV010000088.1:32212405-32264170 GCA_035041135.1 Platyrinchus mystaceus | reverse complement strand
AGCTCGAGCCCCTGCCAAGGCAGGGCCGACTTTTGAACTTAGATCTAAAGTCAGAGTTAGATCAGATTGCTTGTCAATTATAAAGTTTTGATTATCTCCAGAGACAGAGATTCCATCACTCCTCTGGGCAGCCTGTTATCATGTTTGACCACCATGGTGGTGAAGTTTTTTTTGTCCTTCATATCTAATGAGAATTTCCCTTTCTTTAATTTGTGTCTCTTGCCTTTTGTCCTGTCATCATACAGAGGAGTCTGGCTCTGTCTTCTCTTCACACTTTCATTGGGTAGTTACAGATAACAGTAAGGTTCTCCCTTAGCAGTGCTTTCTCCAGGCTGGACAAACCTAGTCTCTCAGCCTCTCCTCATTTTTTATGTTCTTCAGCCCCCATGATCTTGGTGGCTGTTTGCCAGATTGCTCCAGTTTGTGAATGTGGGGCTTGTCCTGGAGAGTCCAAACCTGGGCACAACACTGAATACAGTCTCCCAAGTTGAAAATTCAGTTTCCTCAATCTGCTCGCTACTCTCTTGTCAGTACAGCCCAGTATGCAGCAAACTTCAATAACTGCAGGGGCACGCTGCTTATCTTCTCAAATTTGTTGTCCAGGTCTTTTTCTGCAATTTTGCTTCTAACTAGCTGGCCCTTGGCTCGTGCTGTTCCCTTCACCTGTTGGCAGGAGAGTGACCTGAATGTAAATCAGAGGCCAACCAGGAATGTTTAGACAACAATCGTGCTAAGAAAAGAATCATGCGTACAGGACTGGAATTTAAACTTTTCTAACTTACACTTTCATATACAGATTGCCCTCAGAATGTTTGCAGAAATGTCCTTGTCATGTTTTCTGGTCATGCTTTACTTATGTCAGGTTGAATATTTTTCAGGTTAAAAAAAAAAATGTTGAAATTGGCTTTGGGGGGATGTAGCTCTGCTCTGTAGAATCACTTGGGTTTTTCTTTCTTGTCTATCCTCATTTAAACTCCCTGACGTAAAGGAGGTTTCAGGGGATATTATGCAAGAAGAAAAAGGAAATCAGATGGACTGTATAGAGCTGGAAGTTGGGAAGGACTCATGTGGAGAGAAATAGGAGATATGTTGAAGAAATAATTGAAGTACAGTTGAGATCTGAATCCAAGATGCACTTTATTTGGATAAGAAATGCAGAAGATAATTCTGCATCATTCTCCTTCAATTGACTTCTCATATCAAGGAAGTCTGTAGGCTCAGGAATAGAAGTAAATATTATGTAACCTGTAAAAAGTTTCTGAAATGTGGAATTGCTCTGACGTAGACTGAGCACAGAGATAATGGCAGAGGACATTGACTTCATGGTTATAATAGAACTGTAATTTAGAGTAATGAGGTGCAATTAAGGCTGTCTGACTACATAGGTGTGTAGCTGATAACCTGCTTAAGTGGTTTCTAGACGAAATTCCTATGTCCTGCTAGCTGATGATGCATGAGTCTTGTTAATGATCTGTATTTCTCTGCTCTTTTTCCACTTCTGCTTCTTTTCCCACTCTTTTTTCATATTTAATGTTAATATCTTTCAAGCTCCAAAACCAGCACAACTTGTTTCATGTTTTACCTCAAACAACCCATGTCTTGCCTCTTCTCTTTTAATTTGAGCTATTTTCCCTTGCCTGACTATCATTGAGAAGGTAAAGGGTAGGAACTAACAATGAAATTAAGGATTTGCCAGCAAGAATAAGTATGGTGGAGGCTAAACTTCAACTTGTTAACGTCTGAGCAGCAGTGATCAGTGTCTGTTTGTGGAGATAGAAATGGCCTTTGAAGTTAAATCCAGGGACTAATGTAGTCCTTTCTCATGAGACTGGAAGTGAACTGTAGCAGGTGCAACCAAGTGGGATTCTCTTCAGAGATAATTGTGGAATAGGGTGCATATAAACTTTATACTGTCTGTTTTTCTTTGCCACTGGCAGTGCTTGAGTTACTGTTCTGGCTGATGTGACAGAACATGCTTGGACATTTTTATAAGTAAAATGGGTGGGTTGCTTCCTCTTAAGTATCAGTAAATTGAACAGTCCTAATCTTTTCCACTTTTTCACACAAAGGAGTCTCTTTAATTGCTTTCATTGATCATCTCTGGTTTTCGTGCCTTTTTGTTAATGTTTCTGAATAACTAACACGTTCTAACTGCACTGTTGGAGGTTTGTCATCGATGGATGTAATAGCATTCAATACGTAGAATTCATTATCAGAATCAATAATAGAATTAATTAACAGTCCTATTAATACAGAATTTTGAGTCCTGTGTTTTCTTCTGAATCGAGTCCCATTACAAGAGTTAACAGCAGGGTCTGTATCTCTTAAGTCACAGCATCATCTGAAAAGTTTGATTTCCCTTATTAGCATCATTCTGCCTCAGGAGGGGAGTCAGTTTGTCAGCACTGTCTTCCTCCTCAGGGTTCATGTGAAAGCCTTATTATTATCAATGACAGTAACATGAGCAAGTTGGCCTGATGGTGCCTCAGCTGCTGTCCAGAGTCTTGTTGCTTTGGGAAGTTCTTAACTTGTGTTAATCACTTTCTGCTTCTCTGTAACTTGCTCTTCCCTTTAAAGGGTTATGCAAGCATAAAGGTCTGTCATCTTTCTTCCTCTGTGGCAGAGATTTCTTTGTCTGCTTTCCCTTTGAAAAAGCTTTTTGCTGATGGAGTGCTCTCCACGCTTTCTCATCTGCTTTGAATGTCCTTAATTTAGTGAGACAGTCTTACAACTTCAGGAAGGTTAAATTTAGGTTTTGTGCCTGCTACACGTGAGCACTGTACTTGATTAGTGTTACATTTTTTCCCCCCTTTGCTGTCAGGTATTACTTTAAAATTGAGTTTCTTTTGCTAGCCTGCCTGTGTTCTCCTCAGACCTCCTGCAGAGTCCCAGGGGTACAGATTCAAATCTTGCATTTGAGTCAATAAAAGATGATCAGAATATGCATAGAGCTTTGATTATCTTCTGCATCTTTGGGGCACAATGCTGGACACATGAGCACAGAACTTGATACTCCTGCTTTCTCAGCATATTACAGAGGCTTCCTGTACCTTCCAGCAGTCTCTTAACTTGATCAAGCTGAGGGCACTGGGGTGGCAGGAAAAGGGCAGTCCTGGTTGGGTGAGGTCAGTCAGTGCTTGTCACAAAGATGAGGCAGAAAGGATAATCCAGCCAGGACCTGTCATTTCCTCCATGAAGTTACTGCAAAGAGACAGTATATTGCAGAGTGATTCTGTTTGGGAACATGCCTGGGTGATGTGCTTTCGAGACTCTCTATTTTCCACTCATCTGGAGAACTGAGGATGGGCCTGTGGCTTAGCTGAGAAAGAGGAGTCTCATCAGTGCCATGACCAAAAGAAGCTCTGTGAAGGACTCTCAAGAGTTCTTACAAGTCTCAGAGTGCTGTCATGTGTCTCCATCATGAGTGGATCAGTAGCCTGCATTACAGCATGTCAGGAATTCATACCTGCATCTCCTGTGTGCTGCATTCAGGTTTTATTGTGTTGGAGAGAAGTTTTTGTGGTATTTGCTGTCTACGTTGCTTTAGTTCACAGGAGCTGGTGTCACATTTTGTAGGTGGCAGCTGCATCACAGGATCTTCATCTGTACACGCTGTACCAAACACCAGGGCTGCAGTAATGCTCAATAATTCACATGCATAGCAACATCTGGCATTCTTTCCATCTGGAAGAGATGAGACATGGAGAAATCACATGCAAGAACACTAGAAAATACAAGCTAGCATCTTATTTAGTAATTGCTTGTGTATTTTATTAATTATTGTTTTTAATTGAATTTCTAATTACAGAGTTCTGTCTGCTAGATGAACAGCAAGGAGGTTTTGAAAAAGAAAGCACAGAAGGCTCAACTTATCCCCATTCAACTCTATTCAGAGATGCTTCATTTCTCTATCAGCCAGATGCTGTTGATAATGAGATGTACTCTGGGGCTAAAAACCTCGTTCCCAGTGATGCTTCTATAAGTGTATTGAAACAAGGTATTACCAGAAATGCTTTACATGATTACATTACAGTGAATTAAGCAACATGATAGAGAGAAATAATCTAGTACAATAGTACATAAGAAATCTTGTTAGTTCATTTTAATAGCTCTCATCAGGAACTCTTGGGGAATGCACCAAAAGGATATAAAAAAATTAGTTCTGCAATAGGTATATGCAGTGGACTGTTCCCTAGGAACACCCTGAATCCATTTGCCATAAATACAGTCTTAAAAAGTCAGGTGTTTATGTCAGCTCTGTTACTTTCCAGATAACCTCTGTAAGATAAGTGATGATTGCTGCTTTCCTTCCTAAAGGGTCACTGAAAATACTTTTTCATATTTGAAAAATACTCTCTATAAAGCTTCTTAGTTAGAGGTTAAGTCTCAAAATTACAAAGACGTCTCCCCCGCCCTCACTTAGCCTCGTTATTTTCAGAGAAGCTTTATAAGTGACAAAATTAAAACGTGATTTAAATGGAAGTTTGCAAATTGGTAAAGTGGCCCAGGTACAAGTTGTTTGTTGTAGGAGTGTGGAAGGAAGGGGCAGGATTGTTACTGGAGGAATGAAAAGAGGGAAAACCAATCAAGGCCTCAGAACACACTTTGCTCTGCATCAGTTCTTGGTAGAGTTTTTACAGCTGGTTCTACTGATGAACATCACTTCTGTTCTCTCTGAATTTCACCTTTTGTTAATGGTTGTTCAGTAAACTGTGGCCAGAGTAGATATTCGTTGTTCCTAAGTAAATTCTGTCATTCTCCTATGTAGACTTGCTTGAAAGGAATAAGTGTCTCCATGCGTATATAAAACCCACTTACTTGTAAAAGAATGGTATGCCACTGTTCTGTGTTTTGTTTTAGCTTGACATACCTTTGTGCCCTTTTTTACTTAAAAGGCTTGGAGATTTCTTTTAATTAATTAACCTGCACTGTTTCTCGTGGGGAAAAAAAAAACTAAAAAAACTTTGGTTTTGCTAAGGAATTTGAAAGTAGGTTTCTTTCTGTGTTATTTGTATAGACAGTCATCAGTTGCATCAGATACAAGAAATATCTGCCTGTGGCTGTGCTTTTTTTTTTCCCCAGTGAAGTAACTTTTTAGATATAAAGGACATCTTTTATAGAGAGCATGTTTCTTAATTGGAGTGACATGAACGAAAATTTCTTTTAAACAAGGTTGAGAACATTTGCATGCCCAAATTTTCGGAAAGCAGGGAAAAAACATTCCAACCTTCCAGCTGGCATTATTGATTTGAAAATTTACTTTCTTTTAGCAAAGTGATAATTTGATGTCACGAAGTATTTATTTTCATGGTCATAGTTGGGTTGTGGTGAAAGAAGTGCAGTGCACTCTCTTGTGCTTCTGTTGGATGTACCGTAATGGATTCGGGATTTCAGTTAAGAAGGCATTTTTGTCCTGATTATTTTAATAATAATTAGGTCAGGGGTGAAGGGCTGTAATTCTTTCTTGCACCTGATGAAATATGAAGACAACAATGTAGGATCCTAATAAATCTGTGTGTGGACTTACACCATTGACTTTGTAATTCATACTAACCACAGATCAGAAGTAAATTTATGAGCAGAACTCATCATTCTGCCGTATAAATGTACACATTCTGAAGATAAACTTTCAAGTGAGAAACTTAAGATGAGATTAGTTTGGTTAGCATTAAAATACTGACTTTAAAATATTAAAGATACTGAACACCAAATGGTGATCCTTGGTAGCTGTTCTTCTTTCTTAGAGTTTTCATTGAGGCTTCATTGGTTCCTTAGGAATTATAATCAGATCTATTTCAGGCTTGCATTATAACTTGTGCTCGTGGAAATCAGGATGTGAGGGTGTGGTGATAAATGGGCTTATGAAACACATAGCAAAAATGTTAACTGTTTTTACTGGCATTTGTGTAGAAGTACTTAGTTTTACTTTTTACTGCTTTCTTGGGAAAGATCTGTCACAGTTGAAGACCCAGTTCCAGCCCTTTGTGAAGCTTCCAGAAGACAAGCAAAGAGCTTTATATGAAACCCTTTGTGAATTCTTGCTCCATGAAGAAATGGTGACTGCCCTGGGGGATGTGGTAAGATGAAAAAACCTTGTCTTGCTTCCTAAAAGTGATTTCAGAATGGCACGAATGTTCTCTTTTGCTTGAATTTTTCTCTTTTCAAGAAGTTTTGCTTGTTCTTCTGCTTTCAGTTTGATGATATCTGCACAGGAGATGAGCCAGATCTGGAGGAGTTAAAACCTGCACAACAAAGAGACCTCCTTGACTTCTTGCAGCTCTTAGGGTGCAGTTTACAGAGTGAGTTGTTGTTGCAGAAATATCAGCCTCAGGATGTAGAGCTTTTCTCAGCTGCTCACCTTCTCATCAGTGCTATCTCTGGTAGGTTGTTAAGAGCCCTATTTTTTTAATTTGATTTTCCTTTTAGAAGCTTCCTCCATGCTAAAGCATTTATGGCTCTCTTTGAGCAGTTGGTGGGTGAGTGAACATAAATTGTTCTGTTCCTTTTTTATGAGTTTGGTATACTATGCTTAGCATTCCTGCCTGCGAATTAAATTCAGCCCTCAATCACTGACAGATTTTGCGTGTAAAATACACATTCCCTCAAGACTGCTCGACTCTGCTTCTGCTGAGTGTGGGCATTTGCAGTTTGGCAAGCTAATTTCTGTACTTATTGCATGCCAGAGTTCTTCCTGCCTAAGTGCTGAGAATTACAAATTAGGTGGTGTCTCCTGTGGAACAGTGGATATCGTTGAGGTGCAAACTAAATTTAGCAAAAATGAGTTTAACATGGAGACACTGCAATTAGAAGGTTGTTTTGCAGCTACTGAAACGGGAGATTAAACATAAATGTCAAACAAATGCCATCCTCACAATCTAGTCGGCACCACAGTGTTAATTAAAAGCTACCTGCATAGTCCATGACAGACTTCCCTGGCTTTTTCCCTTCTCATATATAAGGAATTTCCTGACATTAAGGTAACGAAGGGCAGTCCAGTGTAGATGTGGCACTGTGCAGCGAAATGTCAGTGTGCGTCCATATACACACAGTACCCAGGTAGGGTAGTTTAACTCATTTGTGGAGACAGAAAAGAAATAGAAAACAGAAACCTGCTGATGTGGTAAGACTTGTCAGATGCTATTAACAGCAGGGTGCAGTTAATTGAGTGTGTTGCATTATCACCTGACTTTGGATATAACGTCTGCTGCTAAAGTCCAGGCATAAGTGTAGCTGGATCAAGATTCAAAAGCTGTTTTATCCCTGTTGCCTGTTAGGAATTACAGCCTTTTTGTTACAGAGTTGAAGGGCACCACAGGGATCATATACTCCATCTCCCAGCCCCAAGGCAGTCTAAGCTGTGTCATTTCCTCTCAGATTGTGGTTTGCAGAAGTCAGTATCTCGTATAAATTTTGAGAGCATAGGTCCTTGATTTATTCGAGGCCTAAGTCATTTATTCAGCCTGTCGACTTGGGGTGAAACACTGGGGAGATACTTAGGGAGGAGAGAAGGATGATGGGAAGGAAATCCCCTTTTCTGCTAGTGCCTTTTCTCAAGGGCAGAGGTAGGCAGACCCATTGCCCGTCCCATTTTATTCTGCAGGCGTTTTATTCCGATCAGCCTCTTCCGAACATCCAGCTAAGGTGAATCCCATAACAGAGCTCCCTGTTAAAGGCCCCTTTCCAGCAGCCAGCCTCGTGCAGCCTTCACTAGAAACAATCTTTCCCTGTTAATGTTTCCTTCACAGAGCTGCCTAATTACACTCTGGTCCTGCTGCGTGCCTGCTGTGATCTTCAGGTTGTTCCAGCGTTGTGTTGTTTGGTGAGTGATGGAGATGGGGCTGGGTGGCACGTGGGCCCAGCAGCAGGAATGACCGTGTCCTTGGCCTCACCCTGTTTCTCACCCAATAAAGGAGATGTCAGGCTCCAGTGTGAATTTCAGCCATGGGCAGTGCTTAGCCAAGGTCAGTCTGACACTGGCGAACGAAGCACATAATTTACTGCAGGTGGATACCTAACTTCTAAACATTCCTGTATTTGGGAGGTTTCATGGGTTGTGAGCAAAAGAAAATTGTAACTTAAGCTTAAATTTTAATTTACTAATAGTCTCACTGTTTTAAAGTCTCAGTAACTGTAATCACCCCCCCTTGGGAAACAGAAATTCCTCTTTGATAGCAGCGGTGCTTGAGCCATGGCAAATTCTGAAGTCCCAAAACTCTGAGACCATTTATTGAAACTGCTGAAGGGATGGTGCAGGGCATTAGAGGCATGGATTACCTCTCCTATGAGGAAAGGATAAGAGAATTGGGTTTGTTCAGCCTGGAGAGGAGAAGGCTTTGGGGTGACCTAATTGCAGCTTCCAATACCTTAAGGGAACCTACAAAAAAGCTGGAGAGAGACTCTTTACAAGAGCACATAGTGACAGGACAAGGAAGAATGGATTCAAACTGAAAGAGGGTAGGTTTAAATCAAAGTGCTAGTAAGTTCTTTACTGTGAGGGTGGTGAGGTTGCTCAGAGAAGCTGTGGATGCCCTATCCCTGGAAGTGTTTAAGGCCAGATTGGTTGGGGCTCTGAATAACCTGGTCTAGTGAAAAGTGTCCCTGCCCACAGCAGCAGGGAGATTGATCTAGGTGATCTTTAATGTCCCTTCCAAACAAAAACATTCTATGTTTTTATCATTTTTTGAGTTTTTTAAGCTCACTTACAAAAACAATAGCAAAATACTTTAAATATGTAGGGGCAAGGGGAGTGCTACTGTTTGCTGAGAGTGAGAGTTAAGTGTGATTCGCAGTGAGAGAAGTTGAACTTGGGGAACAGAGGGATGTTTCTCTTTAAAGGATGCCATAGAGCTTTGGTTCTGGATCAGTAAGGCCAATAGTAAAGGGAATCTTGCCCTTTTGCTGCTGCCTTGAAAGCTCTACAGTGGTTTTGTATGAAAGAACTGAGCTGTGCAGTGGCAGGAACAGCACTGCTTGGAAAATGTTTTCATGTCTCTTGTCTTTTGCTTTCATAAATACAGCCCGACGTCGCTTCAGCCGATGGCGCTGTGGCACTGAGCAGTCCTTTGGTGGCCACTCTCACTGACAGGAGAAGATTTGATGTCGTGAAAAGGCTGTTTGCTTCATCAAACATTAATTTGGAAATGACAGAGTCTTCTGTAAAAGCTGTAACTATGAAAGAACCTCGATTCTTCCCACTTGTTCTTTATGTTGCACTGTGTGGGCTTCATGCTTTAGGTGGGAATGTATAGGAGCTTTACTGAGTATCCAGTTTTGGCTCTAGCCTGTTCTTTCTTCTGTAGCTCCATTGTGTTGGTGTGTTTGGGCTAAGCACAGCCAGGCGTTAGGGCGGTTCCAGTGGAAAATACATAAATGGAGGATGAAGGGGGGGAATTAAAGAAGAGAAGTGAGGAACAGAAATTGAACAGAGCTGTTGTGGTAGCTGTCAGATCTGCAGGGCAGTAGAAACCTGATTGCTTGCATTTATATGCGTGGGAGAAAACAGCAAAGTACAAACTGCTTTTTTCAAGCAAGCAGACAAGCGGGCTGTGGAAATCCAGGGTTCTGCAATGCAGCAATTGTTTTGCTCCTTTAAGACTGGATGTGCAGAATGCCTTCACTCTGGAGCAAGTGGAATGAAGGGCTCTCAAAGAGGTACTTGATTAGGTTGTCTTATTGTTGCTTGGCGTTTCCTGCACAATGCAGGAAATATAAAATCCTTTTTTTTTCCAAAACTAAGGCCACCTTAGGGATTTATGCATCTGTACAGCATTTCTGTTTTCTAATAAGTTTTTACTCATCTTAGCAAGTTCCAGCTGTTTAAATTGCATTTGGAACTTTGAGGTACGGCAATGCCTTTTGGTGTGTGCACATGAAGGGTCCCTGCTGCACACCACAAAAATGATCATTTTACCCATGGGGCACTTTAAGTGCAGATACTTTGCTCATTTCTTTGACTCACAGCAAAGTGTCAGTAAAGCACTGCGTGCTTCGAACTGTTCTGCCTTTTTCTCCGTCATAATTTTTTGTAATTGTGGATGGAACAGAAATGCAGCAGAGATCACTGTAAATGTGGGCTTGGGAAGATGATGTCCAGGTAAGTGGAATATCAGGGCTTGCAGATAAGACTCTGAGATGGCTGACAAACAAGCAGAAACCTATGTGTGGGTGATCAGTAACCAGGCCCTGCAGCATAGTTGGTGGGTAGGAGTCCTGGTTGTTTCCTGCTCTATTCCCACATGATCTTGAGCAGATTGTCTAAGAAATTATCAAAAAGTCACCTCAGTTCAGCTTACCTTGAGGACATGGACTTTGCAGAAGAGCACTGTGGAACCTTTCCATACCCCGCACGCTGCGCCGTGGGCGTGTCAAGCTGATGGCGTTGCCTGAACCTTGCAGTGGTGTAGATGGAAAGATCCTTTAGGAGGATGGAAGCAGGTAACTCTGCTTCTGGAATGATGTGTGTAAATGGGAAAGTCTTCCTTTGCCAATCGCTACTCAAAAGTTGCCTCTGTAACTAATTTATCAAAACTTCCTATTAAATGTTACGTCAAAACAAGAGAACAACTTATAATGTCATGCATGTAATTTCCATTGTTTTTCTTTTTGGGGGTTCCCTTGGCTTTGAAAGGTGGTGCCACTGTCCATGTGCTCTGATCTTCCTTGTAGAGCTTTGGTGTGAGCCTTCTGTGCGCTGTATTGTGTAACCGCTTTCAGGATGTGACTTGGTGTCACAGATGTAGAAGGGGGAGCTTGTTTAAAGAGGTGGAAAACCCCCCAGAGGGTGGGTGTTCTATGGAGGCATCACTAAAAAGAAAAGGTTTTGTATGTTTCCTGCTGTTTTGGCTTCAGATGTGATTAGGCTTTTGCCTCAGCTCAATCCACTGAACAGGCAGCCTCGGACGTGGGCAACAGGAGGGACACTTGGGCAGACAGGAGTGTGTCCCAGGGAGCTCAGGCTTCCTGCTCGTTGTGAGGATTGCTTGGGTCTCTTGGCTCCTCCCTCATCTGCTGCTGTGCTTTTAGGATTGATCACTACATCTGCAGGAGTCACTGGCTGCACTTCAGCCTTGGCTTTGTCCCGTTAGGTGCTCTTTGTGGAAGGGTTTCCCAGCTTTCCTCCATTTGGCAGCACTCCTGTGACCACAGAAGCACCTCTAGAACAGCAGGTAGGGTAGAATGGCCTTTTTAGAACTGAGTGAGCAGCACAACTGGGCAAAAAAAGAAACACTAAGGCAGGTTGTATGATCACTATTTTATCTCCAGTTCCTTCTTCCATGCTCTTCAGTGCAGGATTGTTACGCACGAGAATTTTAAAAATAGCTCAGACTGGGAATAAGAAGATCCAAGGGAGCAAGAGAAGCAGTCTGTCTCTGAAATAATTCCTGTCCTGTCCTTCCCTAAGCTAAGAACATATCCTCTTCAGGGACCCAGCCAAAGCTGCACTGGTCCAAATTAATTCACAATCCACCTCAGAAGAGCTGGATGAGCATCTACTACCTCTTGGACAAACCAGCAATTCCCTGTGACAGGCTGGCCTCAGACAGAAAATGCTTTTTCAAGGTTAGACGTGATCTTCCCTAGGAAAGGAGTCGGTGAAAGAGCTGTAGGGTGCTGCAGAGAAGGCTGAATCTTGTCTCATAAAAGATTTCATTTCACATCCTGCCTTACCTCCCAAAAATACCGCTTCCCTTTGCATTCCCCAGGAGGAAGAATCCAGACCTTTGCAATCTGGAAGGAGGTCAGCAGCCTCTTTCCAAAAAGCATGTTTTATCTCCAGGGGCCAGCAGGCTCTGCCTTGCTGCTGGTAACCAGCACTTTCCTCCTTCAGGCTGCTCAGTCCTGGGTCCCCCAGGCTTTTGCACACTGGCAAATTCCAGTGCAGGCCCAGGAGAGCAACTCCCTCAGTGCTGCAGGGCTCAGAAAACAGGGCACTCAGCTTCAGCAGTGGTGACGTTCACAGGGTGGCCGAAGAGGCCCCGAGGTTTGCCTGTTCATGGAATGGGGATTTGGCACATGCATGGAAAAGGAGCTAAACAAGACCAACCGCAAAGCTGCTTCTCTGAACGCGTGGAGCACCTGAGATCTGAAGATAAAAAGGCAGAGGTGCACCGACCGACTGCTCCTTGATAACTTATTTGGCTAGAATTCAAGAGTATGACCAAAAACAATCAGAAAAAAAGCCAATTACATTTTTTCAATATTAAATCTTTATTATATACAAAAATATTTTGTTGGGAATTAACAGAATTTCATCATTTGTACATTAACATTTTTATGTTTGGCTGTGTTTATTGTGAAAATATTAGCTGTGAAAAAGACGAGGAGGGGGTCTTAGAAAACAAGTCACAATTTAAAAACATCCCACATAGTAGCTGACTTTATCAGTATGAAGTCACAATGCTAACAAGTCCCATATCCTAGGCCTGCTCTACAGTACAGTATTCAAACAATTAGGTACTAAATAATTTTCAGGTTTACATTAAAAAGTTTAGCTAATAGTTAACTTTTTTTTTGTAGGAAGTTTTCATCTAAAGAAACTATTTTTTTTACAGGAGAGCAGTTTTGAAAATTTTACAAATGTCAAATCCAGTTTAATATGCTGTAGAAATGAAAAAAACACAAACAAACAAAAACCACACGAGCTTCCAACTGGCAAACCCAGTTGTGAGAAGAAGCAAGGTAAGGAAACACACGGTGACAGAGTTCTAATAGACATTTAAACCCAAACACTTAACCAAGATTCTACAGTTCTTAGCCCAGTGTAGGGTGGGAGAGAGGCAAACCTTCTTGTATTTTAAAATCCACGGAGGTGGTTCCCCTCCTTATACTACAGTGCACAAATGTTACACACAGGTAATATATGATGGGGGACCAGGGGCAGGGAAGGGATGCTCAACATGCATTTTCATAGGGGGAAAAATATATTTCAACAGTTACCTCCATATAGAATTGTGTACAAGACCTAAACCAACCAAACAAAAATCAGTCAAGTTTTTCTTTGCAACCAAGAATTTGGCTGCCACCCTGGATCTGTACAAAGCAGTGCCATTCATTTTGCTCTACGCTACGTATCATGTGAGAGGTCAGATAATGGAGAAGTTACTTGGGGTTTTGGAAGAAGTTACTTGTGTTTTAGGTAAATGCTGGCTACTTGTGGAGTAATACTTGGCTCAGCCATGAGGGCAGCCAGAGTTGCACGGAGAAGCATTGGCATGGAGCTGCTGCTGTAAAAGGGAAAAGGCTAAATGGGGAAAAAGTGTTTCCAGGACTACTTTAACTATGTTGTCCAGCAACTGCCCTAATAGCAAAAGGAACTCCATAGCCAATGAATGTAAGAAATGGTTCCAAATACTGAGAACAACATTAATTATTTACTTCAAGTGTAATTTATTCCATAAACTATAAATATTGCTGAACCCCTGCCGAATAAATTCTTTTTGTAGGTGAAATTGCTTATCAGCCTTCACCAAACTGGGGTTTGTTTTTAAGCCTGTGCAGGTAAATCTCAGCTGCAATACCAGCAAATGAACTCAGAGTTCAGCAGTTGAAAATGTGACCATTTGTGGAATAGCATTCCACCATGGAGAATTCAGGTAAATTAGCAGATATTGCCTGAATTACTTGCTGTATTTACCCCTAAGTTTTACGTGTGTGTGTGTGTGTGTGTACATGAGCACACTTTTAATATGTTTGGAAGACAACATTGCCTGTAAAGTAACCCAAACTGATTATTTTACAAGCATTTTTTACTCTATTTTTAAGTGTCTCTGTTGGGCCTAAAACCAGTAAGTTATACTAGTCCTAAATACCAGTGTTTTTATTGACTATTTCCTCTACAAGACACGAGTGGAGAATCCCAGACAATGTCCATCAGTATGCCTGTTAAACATACTTGAAAACTGAGAAGGAGAAGCCAAAAAAAATAAAGCCTGGAAAAAAAAAAAAGGGGGGGCCAGGACTTCAGCACTGTAGGTCATGACAGTCCACAAGAGAAAGCAAATTAAAGTACCTTTAAGTACAGAAACCCTTCCAATGGCCCAGGAGAGGTTTTGGGGGGACAGCTGGGAGCTGAGGGGTACTTAAGGCAAGAGGCCTAGCAGACTACAAGTCTTTGTATCTAGTAACCAGTACGTAGACATCAATAAAAGTGATCTCACCACTTTTGCAGAAGTAGTATCATGAAGTTTGGCAATAACAAGGTGGTAGTTGAACCCTTCAGAATTTGGGTGAGACAGGAAAGCAACCCTGCATGAAACAAACAGTCCGTACAGATTTGTGTGACAGATGTGACAGAGCTCCAGCTGTAGTTTGTTTTAGAGCTGCATTTACAACAGGCACAGCGAGCGAGGAACAGCATCTGCCTCAAGGTTCAGTCTGAACGGAGCAGTAAGCTAGAGGAAGGCTGGATGGGAAACCAAGGAATAGGTGAAGGAAGTTTGAATTTATGTACACAATATTAGCTCATGCGTAAGGACAGGTAAGAACCCGTAGTTCCTTATTTCTGGAGTGCTCTGCTTGATCGTCCTCCACTGGTCCTCAAGCACAGCAGAGAGGCCAGCTGGGCTCAAGGGAGTACCCAGCCAAAGGATTTTCTGTGTTTCAAAGAGAAAAAAAGTTTCCTATTTCTCAGCTGAATCACCCTCTTCAAAACAAAACCAAACCCAGATGACTTCCTGAGCACTGAGCTGCCGACAGTTTGTACAGCAAGTCACTTAGGTATGATTTTAGAAGATGCAGTGAGTACAGAGGATGGAGAAATAAATGTCACATTTTGAGCCTATCCAAGATGTGACAGTTTATATAAACACAAATTCAAAAGCGATGAGCTGATCTGCCATCCTGCTTCACAAAGCTTTTGTATGACTAAGTACACAGAGCTGCCCTGATCTGAGAACACGGCACAAGTTACAGATACTGCGTTGGTTATATATTCAATTTTCCTTGCCTGCAAAGGTCTGTGATTTTGCTCCAATTTTACCTTCACTGTATATTTGCAGAACATTTTGAAAGACCTTTATAAATCTATGCAAGATGACATATTCCATTAAAATTACCCCACTAAACTTGAACTGCATCTTGTCACATGATGCAGAACCTAAAACAGACCTGCTAGTAACATTTAGAGACAGCAAGGTAATCACCTGGGTACACGTGCACCAGGGTATTTACATGAAAGTTGAGACTGGTGCACACTTAAGGGAATTTTTGGTGACTTCAGGGAAATAATTTACGGGTCTTGGCATACTGACTGTACTTCTATGTATAACTTTTCATTCACAGGGCAATGACAGTGTTTCTTCTATAAGTCTCTATATGTACATAATTTTACAGCACCTCATGCACTGTCCAAAACAGATAGAAATTACAGATAAATATAGAATTTTTTAGATTGAAATATCTGTATATTTAGAAAAATATACATTAGTAAACACAATAAACCAGGTAGAGAAGTGTACCAGTTCTAAAGTCCCACATGCAGGTACATTTCTGGATTAAGTCATGGTAGCTTAGTAATGTGATAAACAACATGAGCATTTTTTGTTTTACCATCCACATACATACATATACACAGACAACTACTTGATAATTTACTTTTCTAAACTACTTAAATATTTATCTTGTGATACATACCACATATCTTAAACATTTAGCAGCATCTTCACCTCGCTCAGACACACCTGTTGTAATCATTAACAGTCAATGTAAAATTTTTTCCTGTTAGGATCTGGAAAATTAATGTTTAGTACAGAATGAGATACGTGAAATCCCAGTTATTTTAACTCCTCTGAAATACTTCAAACAGCTTCAAACTTGCTCAAAATGAGCCTTTCATAGTGTCTTTCTCCCCTAATCACACAGTGTACCTGTCTAACAGCTGATCCAGCACACCCTGGCAGGTAGAGATTATCACCGCTGTGGATGTCACTGAAACGGCACCAGCACTGTAAGAACCTCCCAGAATGCTTTTTTTTTAAAAAAAGTAATTCTCATGCTAGCCATCCTACCAGGTAGTGATAAACCTATCAGAATATCTGATGAAAATCTGTTTTTGCTAAAAACCAAAACCAAAACCCACCACTGCAAAAAAGAAGCCAACCTCTCTCCCTCTCTCAGCATTAAACACACGCCAATGTGAACCCACAAGATTTAACAGATGCAAGGAGCGTGGTGTTTGGATTGTTTTCCCCCTTACAACCTGGCATGTGGGCACCCAGATAAAACCTGCAGACACTTCCATACAATCACTGCCTGCAACCTAAGCAAGCCATCTTCTCTTATTGCTTACGAATTGTACTGCTCATTGGCATCTACGCTACCACCACCCCATGCTCAGCCACCAGGCTGCACTGTGCTCACGGCCTCATTAAACACACAGTGCGAACCTGGAGCAAATGCTAAAGCTTTAGGCTTTAGCAAGTATGTGGCTATTCTGGAGATTGCTAACTAGGAGACTCTTTCAACAGTGTTCTTCTCTCTGGGATGGAAAGAGAAGGAGCAGAGAGCTTTTCCTGACTAAACCTTGGTGTCCATGTTTCATGTGTTTCATTTGGTTAAGTAAACTTACGGAAAAAAAAGATGAAAGTAAGTGGTGTTTGCAATATAAAGTACTATGGTGTGTAAACTGAAGAATCTTCTCATTCCATTCATTAGGGAAGAGTGAACTCAGCCCATTTTTGGCATCATAAATAAGAGTATTTTTCTAACTCATAATGAAAAGGCATCATATCTGTCCAGACAGCACATCTTATTTACAGCGTGCGGAGGTCTCCTATGACACAATACACAAACACAGTTCAGTCATGTTCAGCATAGAGTGCCAAAAGCAAATCATTAAAATAGCCAAGCAACGGCCCTGCTATCATTTACTGCTACATACAAAACCTGATCCCTTTCTCAAAGCAGCCTCTGAGTGATAGGATCACAGAACATGTTTCCTGGGAAAGGAAACTAAGAGTCCCATGCTGGTGCCACATTTAGAAGCTCTGCCAAACTTAAACAAAACCAGAGAAAACACATCCTGAAAAGTATAGCAGTAAAACAAAGTAGTGGTACAAATTTTCCTTAGAGAATTTCAGATTCCCTCTGAAAGACTGAAATCTCAGTATTAAGAGCCACAAAGATTTCCTGTGCTATACACAAGTTTGACTGACATTTTCCACATACACTGGGATCTGAAGTCCCCTCTGCCCCTTTTTCCCCACAACAACCAACTTCATAGGCTTTATAAAAATCATTTGTAGTATATGGGTGTTTTGAGGGATTTTTTTAACACACTTTTCCTGTAGTGCATCAACTCCATTTTTTCTTTTCCTTGTGCACATAAAAGTCTTTCGAGAGCCCCAGGAAGCAATACTGTTTTACAGTGTCTAAGCCTGTCTTCCTCCAGAAATAGTTCTGAGGAAGCTGCCTTTTGATAGCATTCCGTGTCACACTTTGGTGTTGAAAAAGAATCCAGAAGCCAGGTGCCTGTCACCAGATGGAAGAGAAATTAAACAGATGACTTCAGTTTGGACACCTAACCCAGTACGTGATGGTGAATGTGACTATATACAACAGCTGACACTATAATATAAAACATGGTCACAAAAAGAGCTTGTCTGAGCAACAAGCTGTCTTTTCATTCTGTTCTCGTTAAGCAGAAATTTACATCGGCCTAAGTTTTGATCAAGTAACTTGAACCTAACACAAATTGTATCAATGAGCCTCCTGAGGGGAGAACTGTCACTAAACAAAAGAAAATACATTGTAAAACAAAAAAGGTATAAACAACATTGCTTTTTAGCAGAAAGCTTCTGATTCACAAGCTATCTTATGAATAATGCAATTAAAAACAATGTGCGAAAAAGCACAGTAATGCCATTACACAACACTCATAAAATACAGCAGTTGATCACACACTAATATTTAAAAGATAATTTAGAACCCAGCTAGACATCACAGGAAATGAAGCCACAGATCACTATATAAATACAGAACAATGTTCTAAGAAAAGAAAATGCCTTTTTTTTTTCCTTAAAGCAATGTGTTTTCACAAGTGTGAATAAATAGTCCTAAACATTAAGTGTCACCTACAAGGCTCCACATTATCAGGTTCTCTCTCAAGCTACTTCACCATTATTCAAATTGCACTGAGTTACCTTGCATATGACTTTCTAACATCAGTACTTCAACTCCAATGGGCTAACAGGCTGGCTCCCAAGAAAGCCTAATAAGCAGCTTGCAAGGTATTGCTCTATGTTAACTTAGGAGACAGATATAAGGGAACCTACATAAAAGTTACCTAAATCAAGAGATATCAAGAACTTGTGAAACATCAGGAATGCACCAACATTAAGCTGAAAGAAGCTGGAGCAATGGAGCTGTTTGTTGCTGCTTTTAATATTTAAAATTCTGCTCCTGTGAAATTTTTATTTTTTAAGGAATTAAAAAAAAACCCGAAGAAATTAGTATTCTTTCCTAATAAGAGCGATAGACTTTTGATCAGTTAAACACTGACATTAACAAATTTTACAAAAATTGTTTCAAGTATCCTTTTTTTAATCACAGTGAAAATGTAAGACCAAGATGTAAATGTTGAAGTGAATGACTGAAAGTTTCTTAGATGAGAAAGGCAAAGGTACTAAATCAAAACATAGAAAAATGCTTAAACGCATTTCCTTTATGTGATATGAATAGAAAGGTTATCTGTAAAAAGTTAGAAAAATTAAAATAAATTACATATTTAAGTACACTTTCTCTTCAACATTTTTATAAAAATTCAGAACAGTGTACTTTTGAATATACACAGAGTAAAAATGCACAGGTGCTGTAGGTTATCATCGGTATCTACATGTCACATTTGCTGCTGTTGGTTTTATTTGTTACTTCAGCTCCTCTCAAGACATCTCAATACACCCAGCTGATGGGCACCCACTGCGGCTCCAGCCTCAGTCTCTCAATGGCAGCCTGCAGCTTCTCGAAGGCTTTGTCCAGGTTGTCATTGACAATGGTCAGGTCAAAGTAGTGGTTGTACGCTCTCTGGATCCGGGCGCTTTCATCTACTGTTTTTTTCAAATCAGTGTCCTGTGGAAGAGATTTTGAAGGATTACTAAATCTAAATCTTACTGAAGATTTGATGGTAAGTCTTGGCAAATCCTTATAAACACAGAAGAATACCCCTTCAGTACATATTACAAAGCTACATACCGAATATATTTTAAAAACCAGAAAAGTTTTCATTTATAGTAAATCCACGCAGAACTTCCGTTAAAATACATTAAAAGGGCTGAAAAAGTTACAAGCTGTGCCAATAATGCTAAATATGGCAAAAAATGTTTGCCAGTCTTGCAATTTTGAATCATTAGAAGCACATGAACTTGGGCTGGTGAGCACAACGGGTAGTTAATCCTTTTCTGTGCGCAACTGAGGGTCCAACCAGAGTAAAATTAATGCTTTAGGAATGACTGAGTCAATCAGTTTTGTAAATATATTTGTGCCCCTTTTGCTTCCACAGAAAGCACCAAAAATCCAAGATTTAAATCAGTATGAAACGAAAGCCAATGAAAGATACATTTCTATCAGAATACCATATGGCTTTTAGAGGCAGCATTTTCGCCTTGCTCACCTGACATTGGTTTGTAAACTACTGCTGCATTATTGTAGTTCTGACATGAACTGCAAAATATGCAGGAAATTTATATTCCTACATTATGAAGCTTCGTGAAGGTACCTCTGAGCATATTTTTGTGTTTCATTAGTCCTACATTCTCAGAAAATTCTTCTCCGCTTTTGCACAACAGAATTTTTTTTGTAAGCAGTTATGAGATTTGTCCCCCTTTACAATATTTACTTTCATATTTTCAAGTCCTGACACAGTTGTCAATACAAAAGCCAAAATGAAAAAATAAGTGTGCAAATAGCCTTTCCTTCACAGTAAATGAAGGAGACAAGTAAATGTATGACTACAAGAGGAAGAATTTTTGTAATGGAATGGTTTAGAATGCTAGAAATAATACAGACAGACCCACTAACAAGCAGAATATCATACTTAAAATGACATTTGTTTTTCATTTGTTGAGGAAGCACAAGAATATGAAATAGGAAATCATACTCGATACACATGTGCACAGAAACGATTCAGAATCCGTAAAGACACATAAATGCATATTTGAAATATAACTATGCTCTTTATTATTCATAAGGAGAAGTAATAGAGAGCCAAGGATGTCCCTTAGGGAATCAAATATTAGGAAGTGCAGGAAATTATTTTTATACTTGTCTGGACAGTTTTAACATCGGCTTCTATATGCGCCACAGAATTCAGGGGTCATTTGGGGCAGGCAGAAGGAAAGGCTGGACAGGGAGGAGGAAAGGCTGAGCATCCATGGAGACACTAGAATGTATAATAACCAGAATCCAGGATTAAAAATCACACATTCATTTAGTGGAATACTAACCCACCCCTCATTTTATTGCTTTGAATGCCCTGTCAGCATTATTCAAGATATTGCTACTGAGCTGCAGCACTATCTTTGTGAGTCGTCAGCAAACCACGGCTTTTCTCCGATGGGGAAGTGGCCCTGCTGAACATAGAGGGTAGTTTTCTTAACAGCTCAATCTGGCTTTTTTGCTTTGCTCCTGCAGCTGGGGAAGTTCATGCCCACACAGAATATTTATAATTTGCTGTGCTTGAGGAAGCATGTCTCATTTCCCTCTGCTACGCACCGTGTCTCAGAAAGGCAGGGAAGATCTAATGAATAAAACGGGCCACTTTGCTTTATATGACAAATCCAAGGAACTTCAGGGGAGGAGAAGCTTTTCAACATTTCCTATTCTGGCAGCTCTCAGCCATTTCTCAGTGCAGCGTGTGCTGCTGCAGCAGTGAAAACAAGGACTACCTGCATTCTTGGTTGTTTTTATTGTGGGTTTCTTTGTTTGGATGGTTGGGGTTTTTTGTTGTTTGCTTGGTTTGGTTTACACAAGCTGCAATATCTTTCCCAAGGATGACAGATTCCATTTTTAAGGCACATGTGTATTATAAGACAAAACTGAACAAAGATTTTTGGGAGAGAGATAGGGAAAGTGAAGGAAAGACATTTGCATAAAAGAACAATTCCCACCATGAAATATCTACAATTTGCTGCAAATAATCAAAGGTGACACTTTCCAAAGAACACATTACAAATAATTTTGCAATCAACACTTCCCTGCAAGAGGTCTATTTTTAAGAAAGAAGCAATCTTCCTTATACATAGTATTTGATTAACTTTTACTAAGTAATCAGCAAAAGTCTCGCCTAAATTTTCTTATAGACATTAATTTCAGAACAAATTCCATCTAAAAGGAAAGGTAAAAATTTCTTTTAAAAAATCTAAGAATAACCTGTTCAAAGAAAAAGCAAATAAATAAGAAATAATCTGCTTACAGTGAGAAGTTTGGTTGTAATTCCAGCATCTACCACAGCCTTGTGCATAGCTCGCAAAGTCTCCAGCTCTGGAGCAGCAATAAACACTACATAGGGCATGAACTCAGAAGTCCTCAGTATTTTCAGGGCCTAAAAACAAAGCAAAAAAAAAAAAAAACCAACCAAATATTGAGAATGACTCACCACATGCTCCGTTACTTAAGGGGCACTGCAAAACTAATCTGTTACAATGGACAGGAACACAGAGGTGAAGATTCTTATTTCTATTTTAGAAACTCCTAACTGCCTCTTGAAATGCTCAACATCCTTCCTTCCTTGGCTAAAAAGATTATTTACTACTCTGCAAGTCTACTTTTTCATGCAGAATCAAAGCTGGGTTTTTTCCATCTTTCTCTCACTCATTCCAATGAGGTGGCACAAAGGCATGAATCCAGATGATATTGTAATTTTGAAACCAGATAAGAAGCCTTCAAATTCTAAGGCATACCTCTTCACCTCTTCAACATTATACTCCTACACTTGTAGTGGAACATTATAAATGACATACCTGTGGATTTACGTCCAAGATGCAGGTCCTTCCTGTCTGAACAACTTCAAGGATGGAATCAATTTTGGTGCCATAAAGATTTCCTTCATATTCTCCATGCTCTAAATATCTTCCAGCTTTAATATCCGTCTCCATTTCAGCTCGTGACACAAATCTGTACGCTTGCCCGTCTTTTTCATCATCCCTTGGCTTTCGTGAAGTAACTAAACAAAAAATTTAAAATATAAATGGAATGATTTCTTTTTATATTTGGAATAAAAATATGAGACTGGGCTGCCTATTAAATTAGGGAGAATATAATACACATTAATATACAATTGTAATTGTTCCATGTACAGATTAATTCATTATTCTTGTGTAAGTTTTATAACTGAGCACAGCCCCTCCTGTTCCCTTTTTTTCTGTTCTTTCCTATATGTTTCTTACCCACTCATTTGCCTATTTCCTTCGTATTACTCCTTCACACCATTTACAATACTCATTCATGTCGTCTTTTTAGTTACTCACTTCAAATAATTATTTGACTTGGAAATCAAATGGAAATTTAACTCTCAAATGCCAAATGTACTTCTGAAAATAACTGAACACACAACAAGATCTGCCTCATCCCACTCCCAAACTTTTGCTCACTGTATTTGCCCTTGCTATTCAGGGTAGAATTACCTAAGCTAGCTATAAAGAAAGTTACTTAAATATCAGAAGCAGCCCAGCCCCTGTTGCAGAATCTTAGTGGAGGCCAGCTAATGCTGCTTTCCAGGACAACTTACCCTTTAAAATAAGGTAAATTCCCTGCAGAAAGATTAAAGCCAATATTTAAGTAAACCATTATCAACTCTCTTGGGTATTGACTAAACTGTGCAGTACAGACATTATTTAAGCAAGAGAGTAGAAATAAAATAAAATATCCTATTGAATTATTATTGACTTTGCTATCCTATCACCATATTAACTACCCACTACTTGTATTTAATCAGATTTGAACTCTAGAACATATTAAATGGAACAGTGAATGGATTCCTTTGGTAATACTTTTGTCAGCACTTGGTGCAATTTGGTGACACAAGTGGAAACCAATCTCCCCCTTCCAGTAATTTCTATCAACTTCAATATGATAGAAAACTCAAGTCTCAGGGAAAATGATCTTCTGAAGCTATTAGGGATAAACATATTACTAGAATATCTGGTTTTAGCCACAATTCTACAGAAACATTAACACTATAATGGTTCATACAATACCAAAAAAAATATTATCATATCAGTTTGAAATGAATTTTAGAGAACGGGATTTAAGAGTTTACAGCCAGAAGATGATTTAACAGTTCAGCTACCTCTGCTGAAGAGAAACCACAGCACCATGTGCTGGATTAGAGCTCAACACCAAGAACACGGTTCTCTCCATAGCACAGTGGATCCATTTCAGCCATTTACCAACCCCTAAAAAATCCCACATATACTGGTTTGTGAAGAACCTGGAGAATTTTCTTCTACTAAAGAAACTGAGACCAACTAAAATTACTGATTACTGATTATCCCAGTTAAAATCTAAAGTAGAGAAGAGATTCTACATACAATACACTAGGTATTGCATGTGCATGCTTAAGACTGTCAAGACTGGGTAAAGTTAATTTTTTATGTGCTTGAAGGTGTTCAAGAACTCCAAGTAAAAGTACTTTACCACTCTGTTGCATTACTTACACATATATAAGCATTTATATAGCATTTTAGAGAAACAAGTAATTCTGAGGGGGTTTTTTTAAAAATGGAATAAGAATTTTAGAAGCAATAGAAAGTCTCTTACTATTTTGCCAATATAAAATAATAAGGTTTCCAGGGCAAGATTTCCTTAAAAAAGTAACACTGAGAAGTCAACCTTGTTATCAGTCCTACATACCAGTTCTAAACGCCCTGGCCAGTTTTGGTGTTAGAGTTTCAGAAAATGAGAGAGACTGCTTCTCTCATGTTGCACTAATCACCTTTCAGACCTGTCCCTCCTCCCCTGTTATCATCAGATCTACTTCTTCCCACTGAAAACAGAAGGGAACAGACTGTTTTTGAAATTCTGAAAAGCACATGGCAGGAGAATAATAATGTAGCTTGAGTGGACTTTTCTGATCAGCAGTCAAACAGGAGGGAGCAGTTAAAAAACATAAAGGTCTTGTGAATGAGCAAAGCATCTGAAAGGAAGGCAAGGAAACAATATTTCAGTAACGGAGGAGCATTTTTGTCTGCAGCTGATAGAAAAAATGAAGGACCATGGACTTCAGGCTAGATATATAAAAACATCAGATTGTTATACAAATCTTGGAGGGCACAAACACTTCAGGTTTATTGGAAGTTTGCTGCTATTCCGTATATTTCTAATACTAAAGCAACAATTTATAATGCCTAGGATGTTTCCACAGGTGGAAAACTAAAAGGCAGAACTGAAAACTCCACTGGCTGTTCATTACAGAAGGCTACTAGAAACTTCTAGAATCTCCCCAGTAAGGGATGGTGACTGACACTGAAGAAACCCACAGACTGAAATACTGCACAGAAAAAAATTGGTTTTCTGCAGCATCAGTAACATTTAACTGCCAGTAAAAAATATTTTCACAGTCATCACATGTTAGTTTAATTGTCTGAAAAGAGGAAGAGTCTTTCATTTTCCCACTCTATATAATTTTTAAACTCTGACAAAATTACTCCTACACCAAATCATTGGGATAAACATCAGGTATTTTCCACATAATCAGAGACTTAAAAGTATGATATGATGATAGGAATGCTGACAACTTACATGGCACTGTAGTTCCAAACCTAGTAGGATTCAGTACTATGAACCTGTTCTTCAAACTTCTTCGCCCCACTCCTTGGGCCCCAATCAAGACCAGCGTTTTCCTTTGAAAAGGAGGCATTTTGGCCACTTCCTCATAGATCTGGATTTCATGACGATCAAATTCTACATTGAGAAATGTACAAAAAAGTTTAATACAGTCACTGCTGTAAGAAAAAAACCAACTAAGCAGTCCTGCTATATTTCAAAAGACCCCATGTGAATATAAATAGTACTCAAAGGGCAGTAAGTCTAATATGAGCTTTTTTGCTTTAAATCGGTTTGGGAGTATGACAGCTATTCCTCCATGGACAGCATTAAGGTCAGATTCTCACCTTTACTTCCAAGGAGAAAATCTGAGTTTGATCAGAAGGGAAAAACTGTGATTAACAATTAATGAGCTTTCACAGAATCACGGGATGGCTGAGGTTGGAAGATACCTCTGGAGGCCATTTGGCCAAACCACAATGCCCAAGCACAACCACCTGCAGATGGTTGCCCAGGACTACATCCAGACAACTGCTGAGTATCTTCATCAAGGGGGAACACTCCACAACTTCTCTAGACAACCTGTGCCATTGCTCAGTCACCCTAACAGTGCAGAAAGTGTTTTCTGATGTTCAGACGGACCCTCCTGTGTTGTTGCTTGTTGACTCTTGCCCTGTCACTGAGCTACTCTGAACGAGCCCGGCTCCATCCTCCCTTCAGGTATTGATACCCCTTGATGAGACCCGCCCTGATCCTTCTCTTCGCTGGGCTGAACAGTTCCAGCTCTCTCAGCCCCTTCTCACTGCAGAGACCTCTGGTCCCTTCACTACCTTTGCATGCCCGTGTCTGTCTTGTACTGGGGAGATGCTCAGTACATTGCCGGTAGAAGGGAAGGGTCACATCCCCTCAACCTGCTGGCAACAAAGCTTTTGCTTTTCTTCTCTAACACCCAGTTTTTCTCTGACTTCCACCTACCAAAGCATGCACCCAGCACAACCATATCTGCACTGGTTACTATTGCTTTTAAACCATAAAAACTATCAGATCTATGAAATTTATGATCAAATATTTTACTGCAAATCTTTAGCTCTGGATACACTAGACTCTGCAAGTTTAGAAGTCTAGACAACTTTGACTCATAGGTAATATTAAGAGATACCTGCATTTCTTGTAGTGAGATACATCATCTTTTTCTTTTTTTTGCTGCTTATTGTTCCACAAAAAGGCCCTAAAAATAAGAAATTATATGAACTCATTTTTGTTAAATATGTTTTTCCAAAGCTTATCTGCATGAATATATGAATTTTTAGATTAATTTAATATATAAAGATTATTTCAGAATTTTGTATGTTCTAAGGCAGGAGATCACATCTATTTACATACACATCAAATGGTATAGGAAGAACTGAACAAAGGAAAAAAAAATTATTTTCCTATAAAGCTTTGTACAAAGCAGCAGGAAAATCCATGTTAAGTAACTTTCAGTGCATACTGAAAATCCCATAATTTAAAAAAAGTTAATTCTTATGCCTGTCCCACCTCATTCAGTTTTTCATCAGCAGATGGCAAAACTGATTCATTTTTGAATCCGTTCATCTCTGAACACTAAGCAGAGGCTTTAGCCTTTGTCCTTCAATCAAAGTCAAAATATAATATTTAGCATTTCACAATATTCTGTGTAATCTCACACAGCAGTTTTTTATTATTTATGAAGGCAGGAAAAGCAAAACGAATGGAGCCGGAGCAAAAGCTACTCCTGAAATTCACTAAATCTCACCTGAGTTGTCCCAGTCCCTCCTAACAAAGGCCTTTCTCTTCTCTTCCAGGAACTGGCTGGGAATTAGACCTGCACTTCCTCCTTCTTTGACATGACTGGCCTGGGGGGAAAAATAATGTAAAAAATTATAACTTGTGAGAAGCATTGTTGTCATCAACATGGTGTTGACTTGACTTCCACACCACCAGAGTTTCTCAGTGGTGAGTATTGATACATTTACTACTGAAATTTGGAAATTCAAACTCAGATATGGATATTAAAATTCTCCTTTACAGTAACGCTGTCTTGCCATTGAGTATTACCATTCTGGAAACTTAAATAAAATAAATACAAGTTTCATTACTGGTTCCCATTAAGTTAGTAAGCTCCTATAGCCATAAACCTTTAGCATGAAAATCTAAAATGGAATTCTATAGCTCCAGATATTGAACTCTCAGGTGACAAAAGTCAAAATTTTCTAATACACAGTACACTTATTTTGTATTTTTGAGCTGCTCCAAACAGGTTCCAGTGCAGCTTATTAACTGTCATTTCACAGTGAATGCCATTAACATGTGCCTAACCTCTTTCACTAAGTAACTACACATTTAAAATCTTAGTAACTTAAGTATTCCTTGTAATGAAAATTTGGCTAAGATTCTCTATAAAATAATTTCATGGCAAGTTCAATTCTCAGCAAGCTTAACACGTACAAACACACAGTTATGAAATGTTATAATTCTGCATACATCTTTTGCTTGCATAAATCTTTCATTTGCTAATAGGAAATGTTTGCTTTTCAACTTGTATGCTTTTACCTATGACTAACTCATTTTTTACAGTATGAAGTTTTCATTAACAGTGTGGCACTTCTAGAAAGCACAAGGAAAAAGTAACTTTTTTTTCCCAGGGGCATGATCTGCATAGCAACACGCTATAGCGATTTAAGACATTTCAATTTTGCCACTGATCAAGTATTGAAGATTTATTTCTCTTGGACTCCCACAAGTTACAGCTGAAGAATTTGAAAAGCAATACAGAAGTCAGCATGGTAGCTAAATGTCAAACTACTCCTGAGTTTTGGAGTGTCTAACTTCTGAAACTAATTAAGTTGGCAGTAATAAATTTTCTGCCTTCCCTCACACTTTATATTCTCTTTCTGTCACTGACAAGCAACAAAATCCAGCAGTTGATTATGCATACTCAAATACTCTTGTTGCTTTTAAAGAAGTCACATATATTGTTCTCAAGTAATGTCTGGTTCTCTACTGCTTGTTACCTTGCAAAGGGTGAACAATGTAGGGGTAGCAAGGGAAATTAATAATGCTAAACTCTTTGCCACTTCCAACTCTGAGTATCTCAGTTGATAAGTCTTAAAGGTTCACTCGTCCCACTTTCAAAGGCACTGATGATGTTTAATTCTGTGTATAGTGTCTTGGAAAAAATAAAAATAGCAGAAGCACTGGATTACATTTCTACTGAAGGACTGAATGTAGAAATACAACCTTAAAGCAGGATGCACTGTTAATACTTGAAATAGTGCCAAACACTGTGACTATGAACATTCATGATACAGCTCACAGACACTGATCACCACTGTAGAAATAAAAGATACAGCTTCTCCAAACAGCTATTCTCACCCTTCTTCAAATCCTTAAGATTAATTTCCCTCTTTCTCTCCTCAACTCTGAGCACTCAGGAAGGGGTCCATTTCTTCCACAGTTGCTGTCAGGGAAGGCTTACCACAATTAACATAGTCAACCTAAGACTTTTTGCTAGAAATTGTCCACTTAAACTGATTTTGGAATGTCCAGGCTATGATAAAAAACAAAACAAGCAGCCGTAACAGCAAAATAAGCCTTACATATACTATTTAAAACATTCCATTTCCTCTAGTTTCAACTGTTAATATTTGATATTAGCTTGAAATTGGATTGCAGCATAAATATTTTTTCTTGTATCTACTGCTAAATAGAAGAAGATCATAATTTAAAGGGTTCATTACTAAGGCAACTACTGATGCTCTTCAGTTTTTTGTTTTATTTATTTTAATCTTTTTACCAACCTGCCACCAATTTGGATCTTCCCGGTTTACGATCTGAAGAATTTCTCCTTTAGAAAATTTCAAACCTGCTTCTTTGCATGGAATGAGGTTGTCATTATATGGATTATAATCAAAATGACACTTCACAAAAACCTGAAATGTGCAAAAATTAACAAAGTTTAGACATTACAAAATACATTCTGACTAATTTATCTGTCAAACTGAAGTAATGTCTTTACCTAGAGCATAAAAAGCTTGACATGATCAAAGTTGCATTTGGCATGTAAAATACAAACTAGGGGGAAAAAAGCCATATACCAGCTGAGTTAGAATAATCAACAGTGCAAACCTTGGCTGAAGAAGCTTCATGATAAAAATAAAAGAAAATGACTGTTCCCTTTGGACAGTGTATTACAAAACATTCATTTCTGCATTTCAGTATATACAACTCAATTAGTATTCTTTTAATTACTTAAAAATAAAGAAAAATTCTCAGAATGTGAACAGTGTATTCAGGGCTTGTGGAATCCTAAGATGAACTCAGTGATTGCTTAAGATTCGAATTTGATGTAGGGGAAGAATCAGTAAGGTGCAAAGTCGACTGGAAACATCTTTGACTTTGTATCAGGCTGGGGAGCAGAGGAAGCACTGCCTTGAACACAGCACATCCCTCAGCCTCTACTCCATGTAAGCACAGCCTGTTACAGTCATGGGCATTAAGACCCACTGAAGCAGCACCTTAAAAGGTGTTTCAAAGGCACTGATTTCCAGCAACAAGTTACTATTGCCATGCAGAAACTGATAGCCTGCAGCAACAACAAAAGGATAAGGAATAGCCACCACCTGTGTCAGTCAGTGGGTTCAAGCTAATCTGCTGAATTCTGTATGTTTCTGAATTCCATGAAACAGATTACTTGGACACCAACCATGTTATAAACACACACAATTCACTGCATGTTAGTGCGATCGTGGCCAGGTCATCAGAGGTCACTTGATGTCAAAGAAACATACTTTACATGTAATATATAAACTATGTTTAATCCAAAATCTTAAAATAATCTTACATAACACAGCACTAAGAAGTTGTTCTTTTGACAGAACCATTAGAAATGTGCTACTGACCTGTTGAGGAATAACGGTGTCTCTGTAGCTGGGAAGAATCTTCAAAGTGACACTGCCACTAATGTTTTTCAGCAGTTCTTGCAATTCTTTTGGATTGTTTCCAACCTCATGGCCATTCACCTCTTTAATAATGTCACCTACATGCAAAAGACCTTGTCGATCTATCATTCCTCCATGAAGAATTCGTGCTATTACCAGATCATTGTTCTCAACTCTAAATGTAACACCCTGAAAGAGAGATGTGACAACCAATTTACCACTGTTTGAATCTCAGTTTCATTTTACCATTATCTCAAGCAGAAATACACAGCTATGGGATATTCCACCTACGCCAATGAAAACAGACAGTAACAGTTACTACAGTGTAAGAGCTCCCAGTACACAGAGGAGCATCAGGTGACATAAAAGTGCTTTCAGACAGGGTTTTCATATGACTGAAAAATGACTGTGTTGTTCTCAGCTGCACGCGACCCTGTCATCCTTGTGTTGGGACCAAACATGTTGTGTTAGTCAGTTATGCTAGCAAGTCCTTCTGTCTAGTGACTGCCTATTCACTGTCCTATTATATCTTAGAGAAAGAACACATAAATATCTTCTTATTTCAACCTCTCAGTACTGATCTTATCACCCATTAAATTACAAAACATAATATTGTAAATAATTAAAATATAACGCAAGAAACCAGGCACATGCAAACATTTTCAACTGTACTTTAATCTAAAGACAAACTCATCTTCAGTTACTTACCAGTGGTTCTCCTGCTCTTTTGTGAATTCCAAGGATACGAATAGCATCCACTGGAACAACCTGGTTGTTCACTGAAGAATTATTGACCTCTGGGCTAGAAGGAGGGGAATCGTAACATTTTGAAGCGACAATATCATGTGCTTCCAAGAGTGACTGCAAAGGAACAGAAAAGGTCTTTTTTTAAATCCTGAAATAACCATTTGCAAAAAGATTTAGTGCTGAATAACCTTTGGGGACCAGATCATAAAACTCTCACTTCATATGGAATGAAGAAAAAACTGGCATCAACAGTGCTCACATGGACTGATAAGCCTACTGTCTTGGCAGATATGCTTTCTTTTGTAAATACAAATGCTTCTTCTTAAGGAAGTATAGGAGAAATGTAATTAATTTGGGAGGAATGTGTGATCTTGCCAGGGAAGGAGACAGAAAAAGAAATACCTAAAATAGTCTTTCAACTAATGAGAAAGTATCCCAGCAAATGGTTACAGTAAACGAACAACCCACTGCAAAAAATGAAGACAGCTCATCATTAGGTATTTGTGTTGAACGAAGTAAAATCTTCCACACCAGTAATTTGGATAATTACAGGTAAGCAGGATTTCTAGCAATCTGCAGAATGAATGCTTCCTGCTTGCACAAAGCCAAGGCAGAAAGGTAGCACCAAATGAATCCAAGATGACAGAATTTACTTTCTGGAAGACAAGAGCTCAGACCTTATAGTTAAAAGTGTTTTCACCAGTCCACACAAATACAAAGCCAAGGGAGGAGATCCAAATAAATATCACCACGCTTGGAAGACAATGCAATTTAGGCATGATTTTCTGATAAAAGATACCTCAAGATTTAAAGAAAAGTTTCTAAGACAATACATACAGGTAAACCAAGATCAAACTTGTGAAATAAGACAGTGGAGACTTTAAGTCTTTCTGTCACCTTCTAGTGGAAGGTGTCCCTGTCTGTGGTGGTTCAGCTGAAACGAGAATCTTTAGGGTCCCTTCCAACCCATACTGTTCTATGATTCTATGAGAGGAATAGGGACACCCAATCATATACAGTAGTTCAAGATAAAGCATCCTACAGCACAGAGAGTCACACTGACAGATACAGAGAGAAGAAAAAAAGGAAGCAGAGGAGACGCCTACTAGGCCTCAAACAATGTAGCTTTGTTTCAGTGACCTGATGAGATACAGTCTTAAATCAGATTACTGACTGGTGTCACATAAGTAGCTAAAAAAAGAAGACACCACAGGGACTATCACTAGTAGTGACACGCACATGCCAAAGGAAGACAGAGAACTACTATAAAGCCTAGTAGGCAAGTAGGTAACATT
The DNA here is from genome assembly GCA_035041135.1 of Platyrinchus mystaceus. NCBI lineage: Eukaryota > Metazoa > Chordata > Aves > Passeriformes > Tyrannidae > Platyrinchus > Platyrinchus mystaceus. The sequence goes on along the minus strand of JAWWLV010000088.1, from coordinate 32,232,414 downwards.
ACTGATTTTGCTATGCTGTCCACTCCATCCTTCTGTAAGCCACCTTCAAGCTAAACATTGTGTAACCACATTAGTTTAGTGCTAAGCTCAGCACACAAGCCCACAAAGGGTCACAAACTTGAACAGTCATTTTAATCTGCCCATTACACAATGAACCTGCTGATATTTCAACTTGAGGTTAGAAGGAAGTATTCACCGATTTTGCCCCTTCCATTAAGACTGTAAAGACAGCTGCTTATTGTGGCTGCTCTGATACTCTGAAATCAAATTAAATAGGAAAAACAATCATTTATTTAAATCAAGCAGCTGTCAGATGGTAGCAGTTTCTAATTCTTCACTATCCAATCCAAACCAGGAGAATAATTTTCTCTCTGCAAATGTTTGCAAGCAACATTTTTTGGGATCTTTCTGCATTTCCAAAATGAAACCAACTAGCATCAGCTACACATTTTAACATATTACCACTGATAAAACCAGGTAGACACATATGCAGAATAATTCCAGTTTTCTTTTGGTCACATGCTAGAACAAATTGTTCCCAAACTTTCTGGCCACAACCACTACACTTTTCATGGAGCCTTACACATAACTGTGCTTGTACAGCTCCCTGCCCTTTAACAGTAATGCAATTTATGGATTATAATTTGATCCACAGTCAAAATGACTACTAAGCTAACAGTCTGTGTCATCCTTTTCAAATTAATGTGCTCTGTAAGATTCTTCAGTTCCTAAATGTGATCCCATTCCACATTCCGATACTTTTTAACCACTCAGTTTGATGGATCAGCAGAAAGACTTTTAACTGCTACTTAACCATCTCTCAATCACAGGATCTTTTTTCATGGCTGGGTCACAGAAAGACTATCAGGAACTGTACACTGCTGCCCAGAACTATAACGTGGTTTCTTCAAGAAAAGTAATTCATTGGTTTCCTTGCAATCATAGTTCACTTACTACCATCCCACCCCTAACTCTCAGGTCTGAAACTCAAGAATCTGTGCCAGTTTTATGAGGCTGTTGCCAGCCAGCCAGGTCATGGCCTACAATCCTGAAGAACACTTAAGCACAGCCACCTGGCAACAGGGGCCATGCGTGTCTGTACCACTGCAGGACCCCTCGCCAACTATGTCGTTAAGTTACCTTCTTATTTCAGTAACGTGGCTGAGTGATCTGAGAAATACAGTTGCATGAACTTCTCTTGTTTCTTTCTTGTGCTATCGGAAAAAGTGATATCCTGTGCCCCTGCAACTCCAGAGCTCCCCTGGAATCTGACCTTTCCATATTGGTCCTGGAACACTTATAAAACCACTGCCAAAGTCTGCAAAACAACATGGACTGAACAATTAACAACCATAAAACGGTTCAAAGTTTCCTCCATACAAAATTTCCTCCTGTAAACAGGATCAGCTAACTATCCAAGGCTGGACAGCTGTAGAAAGGTTCTCATGGAAAAAAATTGCAATGTTGTCAGAATAAGACATTTAGAAGAACTCTACAAAGCACAAGAGATATCACACAAAAGACACGCGGTCCTGTTTCAGACAGTATGATCCCTTTATGCAAGATGCTGTCATAAAATAACCCATAAACTTAGAAGATACTGACTTCTTTACAGTAGTTTGCTGTGGCTGCACATATTTAATAGGTAAAAAAAAAAAAAGTAAGTCAAAACTCAGAGAAACGAACATCCAAGGCTCTCTGCAGTGCTGAAACCAAGTTCAAATTCAGAATTTGTTTTTCCTAAAAAAATTCTCAACACAATCTACACATGTTACGAAGCATTTTTAAAGGCTATTCTGAAAAAGTGAGGAAATCATTTTTGATCTTAGAGAAATCAGGCAGGCTGAGGAATATGTGGGGAAATAACCCTATAAATTAATATCTGTGTAGGAGGCAACTTAAGATCACTTTTCTATATGAAATATTTTAAAGGTATGATCAGCCATTATAAACCTATTAGAAGAAAATATTGGCTGCTTTTCAGATTAAGTATTTTTTTGCCAGCAGAATCTACTATTTAGGATGAATGGCTTGCCTAATTCTTGAAAAGGTGAAAGTAACTGAACACGGTCTTCCATAAGCAGTGGAAGTGATTCTTCTGCATGTTTAACATTACCACATCAACAGTGTGGTAATTTTCAACTGCTTCCTCTTCCCTCAAGGTAACCTCTCTTACCACTCCTCACCTCTGCTCTCCAGCCACTGCCTGGTAAGACTGGCTAAAGCCTTTGCCACGTGCTGCCTGTGCCAGCTGGCTCTTCAACACATACGGGCCAGCCACCAATACTGTGAAACTCATTACAACTTCCACACTTTGACCCCTGAAAAGTTTAGTTAGAACTAAAACTAGTTAAAACCAGTAGGGAAGAAAAAGAATGGAATGAGAGGAGAAACAAGAAAAGGGTTAGGGAAGTCAGGCAAACATAATCCTATAGCCATGCATGCACCTGTACTCCAGAAGCTAGTCCCTCCCAAATGTTCTACTATAAAAATGTGTAGAAGAAACGAAGTCCTGTAATTCAGTATTTTTAACACTAAATGATACATTCAAATAAGCAACTGCACTGATGATTTGTATACCACATTTGACACTAATATGCTAAGGTAGGTTACAACTGTAAGGTGATGCTGTGATAAAGTGACACCATTCATTTGTAAAATACAGAATCAACCTCTAAACCTGTTACACAATAGTGTCCATGAAACCTCAGAAAAGTCAGGGTGGCTTGTTTACACATTTTCTGAACTGGAGAAAGGAAGCAAATGACATTTTCTATAACTGCAATTGACATTGTATTTTTTCTTTTTCCCTTCTTGCAGAATTTGGAATACGCCTCTTTGCACCAAATGAGGCATAAAAGACAGCACTTATTTCTTGAGTAGTTGGGTAATTTTCTCCTTCCTTTTCAAAGTGGGAGACATATAGCTTCCCCAAGCCTTAGAAAGAATATTGTATCCACAGTTTGGTCTGCAAATTGCAAATTGCCCCAGAAGCTCTTCTAGAGACATCATAACTGCGATATCAGTTAAATAAAAATATTTAATCAATATAACAGTACTTCAGCCTCAGTTGGTTTTGATGCCTGCCTCGCCATGGGTGATGGAAGCACAAAATTAAGGGCCAAAAAGTATGCTCTAATTTTAGGCTTCAAAATTGAATCACAGCAGATATACTTCAAAGAAGTGGTTTTTTGCCTGTACACAGCAGCCAAAAGTGCTCATTGTTTCTGCAAATGATACTGAAGGCCTCACAACAGAAATTTATTAGAAAATAAATTTAAAAAATACAAGTTAAAGCTTCTTCAGACTTTTATTTTTTAAAGGAATTCTAATTCTGACAGAGTGATTAATAGGTTAGTTCTCCAGGGCAGTATTTAACTATCTCAACCATACAATAGTCTTTTCTCTTCCTTTCACACTTTTTTGTCCTTTCTGTGCTATCCAAGTTTTGCAGCAAATGAAGTTGGGAGCTCTAGAAATAGCGTATTTCTCTTACATACCCATGACCCACCCAGGAAGCAGCATCATGCAATAATCATGACATGAATTTTTAAACTGGGTTCCAAGGAAGAGTCAACAAATGGCAAAATAGTAAGTCTGATGTTGATACTAAACAAAGTTCTCGTAAAAACCAGAACGACTGGACAAAACAGATCACGGGAAAGCATCAACATGCTTTAATAAAGGGATGTCATGCTTCTCAAATCTAGCCAGGTTCCTTGGAAGAGTCACCAGGCACAGCAATAAGGCAGTTTAGAGTAGTTAACATAGATCAATTTCCATAAACCTTTGGTAGAAGTCTTTTAAAGAAACAAAACTACAATAGGATAAGCAGTAGGATTCTCGAGTGGAAAAAAATATCGGTTAAAAGACAGAAAAACTGGTGCCAGGAATACAGTATTATTAGTTTCCAGAATTCATGTCACCAGGGGATTTCCCACAGGCACCTGTGCTCAGTCCTGTATCCTGCTGATACACTGACATGTGAGATAAATGACCTAGGAAACGGGGATGAGAAGTGAAATGACAGGTTTGCTGATGCTGCTCAGCTATTCAAGGACTAAAACTACTGACTGTAACCTGCAGAGGCACCTCAGGAGCAACAGAGTGAGAGCAAAGCAAATAAATTCAATACAGACTGCAAGGGAAAAACATAATCCTAATTTAACATATTAACTGATACGACTCAGAAATGGTATCTCGGACATGCAAACAGTACAAAACCAAGTCTAACAACCAATCCACTTGTATGTTTCTGAGCCTAGAGGTACCTCTCGTTTACTGAAAGGGTGGTCAAACACTGCAACAGGCTTCCTAGAGAGGTGGCCTAATGTCTGTTAGTGTTTAACAGACATTTGGACATCACCCTTAATAACATGCTTTAATTTTTAGTCAGCCCTAAATTGGTCAGGCAGTTGGACTGGATGATCACTGTAGGTCCCTTCCAACTGAACAATTCCAGTCTATTCACCAGCTGTTAAAAAGGCAAACCAAATACTAGGAACTTTTAGGCCATGAGTAGGAGATGCAATGGAAATTATGACACCGCTTCATAAATCCACTCTGTATACAGCTTTGCTTCCCTTCATTTTATCTACTTGAGACAGACAGACACAATGAGGTCTCTCAAATGACTGGTAACATGGAAAAGCTGATTAGGGAAAACTGTTCACTTTCTTCCTACAAAAAAGCAAGGGAATATTAAGTTAAATTGACAGGAGACAGTCTCAAAACCAAAAAAGCACAGTCTCCACTCTGATGGGGGATGCTGTGAATGACAGACTTCCACATGGGTTCAAAAAACAACTGAATAAGCTCATGAACAGAACCACGGGTGAATGATACCACTTCTCACTCAGAAGTCTGAGCAAAAAAATTACTAAATCCTCACAAAATATTTTGGGAGGTATCACAGTTGACTTGTCCTAGCCTTACAGTCTTCATTAGATGCCTACTGCTGGGACAGAGAAGGAAAACAGAAGAGATGTTTGTTAAATGGACCTCTAACATGGAATTATGAAATACTAGCAAAAGATCAGAGCAAAATTGTAAAGTTAAGGTAGCAATATGCAATTTCACGTCTGCTCCTTATAAAGCAAACAAAAAAACCCATACAAGAAATAGCATAAATACTGACATATTAGTTTGCCAGCTACTCTGGAACTTTTAGATTACTCATTTAAGTTGTTTAAGCCTGAACTAATGGAGTATTTGACACCAGCATCATGTTCTGCCTCTCTGTAAATCTGACCACTGAACAGGAGTGAATGCTGGGTTTGCCTCAGTATTGGCTATTCACCTTAAATAAAATTCTTTTTTGACCTCACTCTCCTACAGGTCATTTTCCGTCTCCACCCCAAAGATCCTTTGCCCAGCTGCTTTCTGGTCTTTGCCATCTCTCTCCAGAAATCACTGCTACAGTGCCTTTCAAAGTGCAGAACTTTGATTATTATGCTCTTTTCGTCTTTTGATTCATCCTCTAACTTTTAGCTTTAGTTTCTCTATCCAACACAATAGATCTTTGTCAGGTGTGTCACTGCACCAGTTGGGCCCCCAGTTCTAATCCTTTTGCATTTCAATACCAATTTCTCCAAACTCTTCCTCTCCTTTTCAAGTATCAATTTCTGCTAAGGGATCAAGGACTGATTTGCAGGTTTATTCACCAGTAAGTCTCCAAATCATAGCCTTTGATCACTTAGCTATGATGCCTTTCTGGACAGGAGGCCAACACACTGCTCTTCAGGAGAAGCAGTGGAACTGTCATCACTCGCAAGAGCTACTACCCCAAAAGCTGAGCTCTTAAAGTGCTCCTTCTTCCAAGAGACCACAATACAGCTGCACAGTATTTCCAGTGTTTATCCATGTTAAGCAGTAATGCACGTGACTGCTATGTTTGCATAGTTTGTAACTGAAAGCCTAGGGAAAAAAGTGTGTTTAAACTCATATACCCCCAAAATGTCTATGACTCCATACTCGTGGGCCAAAAGAAGCTCATTTGTACTGTGGCAAAAAGTTTGCTTCTGTTCTTCTACAGGATACCTAGAGCTAAGTACTACAGTCTGCTGGAAAGGCCAGAATCTACCAAGGATTTTCAAACCCTAATCTTTAAGAGTCAGTATGGAAGCTTCATAGAACAGCAGCTATGCAAAAACATCTGCTTTTGACAAGCACGTCAACACCTCACTTAAGCAGAGCAAAGGGAGAGGGATGCAGAGTCTGAACTTCAGCTGCAGTGCAGATCAGATCACAGAAGAGTCACGTTCATTCACCCTGCAAACTGTATGTCTTACACAGGAGTTTGAATGCCAATGGCTGAACCAAAATGCAGAATTATCAGTAGATCACCTGGAAATGTTAAGGATGAAGCCCTCAAAGAATTGTTATGGAAACTTTCATATAGAAAGTAAATGCTTGTCCAAGATTTATAACAGAAACTCTGGTAGATTTTAATACAGCGAGTGAAGATATTCTTGAGGTGACATCGAAGAATAAAATCAGGCTTATTTGTAACCCAACAGGGCTTCTGCTTTACCTTTCATTCAGATTAAAATCCTACATATGACAATTTGCTACAGGTCAGGTTTTGTTTCATTATTATTCCTAGATCCATATGTGGAGACTGATACAGTAAGTTGGTAACATACAGTAAAAAGGTGGCACCTGAAAATGAGGTTCCTTGAGTATTCCAACCAATTCTGCAATATTTTCATCTTTATTTACTAACGGACTGATGTCTTCAAGAATTTCATTCACCAGCTCCAGGTTGTTGTCACTGACAGCCTCAAGTTTAGAATCTTCCAGTCGCTCATGAGCCTGTAAGATTAAATACATGAGAATATATTGTAAATAAGTTTCAAGAGCTTTCAATATATAAACTTTTGAAGTATTTCTTGGTGCAACCTTCAGCGGGAAAGCCAGAAAAATTACTTTTAGGATAACCTGTATATTTTATCTTTATACTGCTGAAGGATTCTGCAAGCTTAACTATGTGATCCAACAAACTTCACAAGCAACACCTGACAGAGAAGCTTATATGTTCTCATCTCCTGTAACCTCTATGCTATATACACCCAGCAGTCCTTTCAGAACAGTACAGTACCTCAGGATCTTTTCTGCTTCAGAACCCTGTACAAGCATGCCTTCTGGAAGAAGGACAAGAAAAATGAACTGTGGGAGCTCAGAAAAAAAATAAACTCAAGAGAAGCATTTATGCCAGACTCCTCTCATTGAAACACCTTCAAAACAGCATATTCTAAAGGAAACACTACAGAAAAGTCTGTGGCAAAGGCAGGTAACAGCATCCTGAGCTGCACTGAGAGGAGTGTTACCAGAAGTGGGAGTGTTACTCAGCATTGGTTAGGTCACATGTGGAATACTGTGTACAGTTCTGGACATACTGGAGAGAGCCCAGTGAAGGGCCACAAATATGATGAAGCGTCTGCAGCACCTCACATTTGAGGAAAGGCTGAGAGAGCTGGAAATGTTCAGCCTGGAGAGGAGAAGGCTCAGGGTGATCTCATCTATGTGTATAAGTACCTGTAGGTACTTGCAAAAAAGACAGAGCTAGGCTCTTTTCAGTGGTGTCCAGCAACAGGACAGGAGGCAGGGGGGACAAACTGAAACACAGGAGCCGCTGTCTGAACATCAGGAAACACGTTTTCCACTGTGAGGGTGACTGAGCACTGACACAGGTTGCCCAGAGAGGATGGAGTCTCACTCCTTGGAGATACTCAAAAGCTGTCTGAAGGTGGTCCTGGGCAACCACGTAGTCCTGCTTGAGCAGGCAGGTGGACCAGATGACCTCCAGAGGGTCCCTTCCAACCTCAACTATGCTGTGATTGTTTGACAACTTTTCATGTATTTCTAGAGCTATTCCTGCAGACATCATCCTTTCCTAAACACTGCAGATCCTGAAATTCATTGAAAGGTAGGAGATTTAAACAGCAAGAGAAACATCTCATAAATCCGAATACTTCACTAACCTATTACAGGTAGTGTTGTATCATAGGATTAGGGGGAAAGGAGGAGGCCAAAAATAACTCAGATTCTCAACATACTCAATTAAGAGTTATTTCCAACACCGTAGCAACAAGAAATTTAAAAAAGAGTAATCACTTAGGCATATAAAAAACAAACAAATAACAGATATAATTGAGAATCACCTATATATACTTCCCATATATATAATTTGAAGGTATGCACGCATTTCTACTTTCTTATTAGTGCTTTAAAACAGATCTTAAAATAAAATTTTGCTAAAATGAGAAAACTTTGTTTCCTGAAATCACCTGAATATTAAATTCTACTTTATATATATAAAATGGTATTTCTGCCAGACTGATGATCAAACTCTGGAAAGGCTAACTTAACACAGAGACATTTCAAACATTCCCCAACACCAACACACACAAACCAAATGACTGTGATTACGAAGTCATAGGAAGCTTGGCACCTACACACATTCTCTTTAATAAGGGAATGCTATTCTGTACATAATACATACAGTAAACAATATCTTTCTTTTAAAGTTTATTTTTTTACAGCAAGTAAAAATACAAATCTTATGACTTTTAAACATAATCCAACTGCAGAACCTTTATGATATTAGAGAATATGAGTTATCTTCTTTCTCATACATTCTTTCTAAAAGTACTACCACTGAGTATAATCTAAATACAAATATCCTCACCCTTCACTCCAAAATCAAGGTCATGTATATAGCAGGGAATGGGAAGTTTTATCAGTGAACAACCTCTGATCCTGTAATATATTGAGGAATAGCAGGATATGGAGTGGTATGAATAATTTTTAAAAAACCCAAACAAACAGGAACATCTAACTTAGATACTGCCTTTTTTTTTTCATTTCAATTCATACTTGCAGAAACAGTGATACTGAATTGAGTCTTTTAGTGCACTCGATATTTATTATATTTGCCAAATGTTCAAATAGTAAGGCTTTTACCTCCAACAACATGACATCCTTAATACTGGGCTCAAATTTTATAGATTACTCCTAAGATGTTTCCTTGGTCTGAGTTAGGCATTGTGTTGGTATGCGGTAGGCATACAATGCTAAAAGCAATAGTGTGACTGCAGAAAGAAGGTAAAGTTTTGAGGTTCAAAAGAATAGTTAACAATCCAGGAGAAGAGAATTCTTAAAAGACAGTTCAGTAGCAAAACTGAATAAACTTCATGCATGTTCCAAGCTCAACAACTATTTTCTAAAAAGCATAATAATTCTAAAGGCTAGTTAGGATTGAACACAAATGTCAGCACAGGAGTTGAAGTTGTTAAGGGTTGAGAATATCCAATTGCAGCATTTCAATATTTAAAGGGGGCTTATAAGAAAGATGGGAAAAACTTTTTAGTAGGGCCCAGAGAGATAGAACAAGGCATAATGATTTAAAACTAAAAGAGCGTAAACTGAGCTTAGATATAAGGAAGAAAGTTTTTAGGATGAGTGTGGTGAAACACTGCAACAGGTTGCCCAGAAAAAGGCTGCAGATGCTCCATCCCTGGAAACATTCAAGGTCAGGCTGGACTGGGCTCTGAGCAACCTGATCTAGGTGAAGATGCCTCTGCTTACTGCAGGGGGGTTGGACTAGCTGACCTTTAGTGGTCCCTTCCAACCCAAATTACTCTATGATTCTATGAACATCAGTAAGGAACAGGAGAAAACATTTTACAATGATTACAGTTACTTCCCTTTTCTCCTACTACCTACCGAAAAATGGAAAGATACCATCAAAGAACCCTATCCCCCAAAAGATCTGTAATTTCTACCTTGATGCCTTTATTCTACACAGAAAAAGTGTGAAATGAACTTAACTTAGTTTTAAAAGATCAGCCAAGCTTTGCACTGCAAAATGTTATAAACTAACTCCTATGCTTATTGCTTACCTTCCTCTTTTTTAAGGACTGAAAATTAAAAATAAGTTTGTATGGATTGTGGCCCATTTCCCTAAGTTTCTTTTTGTCCTTTATGGCATAATTTACATAATGATTAGCCTTAATAACTGGCTAATAAAGGAAAATTAAAATTATTCTGGCCTGCTTTGAAATTATTCTGCCTACATAATATGGCCATCTCAGGGTTCTGAGAATCACTATATACTGTTAAAACTAGGTCTTTTAATAGAAAAACAAGTTTTATGTATTTTTAGGGACAAATGGATATCATTCATCTGTATGAACTACACACACTTCATGAAATGTGTTTTAAACTTACCCTTATTTAGTTCTTCTGTCTAAGACTGAGAATTTTTCCAAAATAATTATAAAAGAAAATGGGGGGGGTCGTGCCATGAGAACACAATTTAAACCTTTCAGCATTCTATATAAAGCATGTGTACAGTTAAGAATCTGTTTCCATTACAAGCACTTTTTTTACATCTGCTAGTCATTAAATTCCACATAATTGTAATTGGCCATTAAAGCACAAATTCTTGATAGGAAAAAAACTTTGCAATGAACATTTTCTTCATGATAAATATTAAATTAAAGATGACCTATGCAGCAGATACTTAAAGAGTTGTTTCCAACTTCAGCAAGAAAATGCTTTTACTTACTCTAGTAAATTTAGTACAAAATCTTTCCCTCCACAGTCGTCTCACCAGCAGATGAGGCACTTCTATTACTTCTAAGTTTATTACTACACAATGTCTTTGACTTAAAACCATTTTTTGGAACAGCTTAACAGAAGTAAATTCTTCTATGAATTCTCATGGGAAGTTTTCCTTTCCAGATTTTTATACTGAGCAAAATCCCTGCACAACAATCCTTTAGTTTTACAGAGTATTTCACACCTGCCCAAAGGGCATTGCTTTCAGATGTCTATTCCTATTAAAAGACACAGCTGCATTTAAGTTAACTGGGTTTTCCTCATGAAAGGAGCTTATTTTTATGAAGTAAAATTAAGAAAGAATGTAAGTGTTGTACAATATTTGACTGCATTTCCTACTGGTAAGACCAGCTATGTTTTAATTACAGAGTCCAAAGATTTTTTGCTAATATCACCTTACGTATTCATAATTGATTGCTACCACCTATAAATAAAAGATTTTCGTAACCCAAGACCAAAACTAAGGACAGATGATGTCTCAGAGAGCTGACAATGAAAGGTAACAGCATTATTCTGAGATCCAGGAAAGGGCATGGAGATAATACTTTCCTGGGCTGATCAGAAATTAGTTTTGAGCTAAAGACAAAAAGAGAACTTGTTTATGCCACAGGAGAAAGAAGGTTACTGCTCTCACTTTTCATCTTTGGCCAAAATGCCAGAAGTCAGAAGTCATATGGGTTTTGCACACAACAGTGGTTACAAGACTACATTAAAATCAACTGCCTCTAATTTCAAGTATTTTGACTTTTTCTTCATAAATAATGTAACCACGTTATTCTTGTAGTCTCTGAATTCTTTTTATTCCTCTAGAATCTTACATATAACAATTAATCAGCATGCACAGAAACTATACTATACCAAATCTTCACCTTCAAGCTTGCCTTCAATTCTTTTAATAAGACATACCATACATGAAAGCCATTAACACCTCAATCCATACTCAATGTTCACATGATAATTTAAGAGTTAAAATATTTCCAGATTCTACTCAAAGCAGCAAGTTTAAATACCTTAGCAAGTGATCTTACGATAGGGTTTTCCATAATTCCTTTAAGAAAGATTAGGTCTATTTCTTCAGCGCCTGTCGATGTCGGTAGATCAGTAAGGTTGTCCAAGACCTGCTGCATGGCTGCTGACAAAACAAAAACAAAGAGTAAGTACTGACCAAAACAGGCTTCGTGAGGAGCAAAAGCTCTGGGAAATACCACAATATTAACTTTATAGATGTTAGGCAGTCAAATACATCTACTGAGAACAAAGGAACGGAACAGAAAAAGAACTTCTGTGTGTGTGTTTGAGAGGTGGAAATAAAGGATCCAAACCCTGACCACCACAATCAACCCAGGCCCAGCACATTCCTTTCAAGACTCGCTACCACTTAAAGGTGGAAAAAGCCAAACAAGTACAAACTATGTACAAGGTAAGCATAATCTTCCAAATACAATAAAAGCAACTCACTCACTACTCTTCTCATTTAATCCCTCTTTCAGAAGACGTTTTCACCCTTTATACATACACCAGCCAACTACAAATTTTACAGTGCTTGTACAGGCAGATTCACTGTTATTGAAATAATTTTTTTTAAACCAAAAATTTGCTTTCAAGGCAGCTCTTACCTGGGGGACCCCTGTGTCCATCCCCATCAGTCCTTTACAACCAGTTCTGACTGGCACTAAGTGCAGATGCAAACACCAACCTGGTCCTACAGCACACTGCAACGGGAAGGATATCCTACAATGAGAAATGTATTGTGCCTGCCCAGTACCCTCAGTGGAGATGTTCCTGTCTATCTACAGACTTGCAGAGAGAACTGCAGCAGCTTGGGTGAGAGTGAACAACACTGCCCAAGAAAAAGTCAGATAATCCCACCATCCCAGCTGTCTTGTCCTGAGGAGAATTTGTTGTTGTCTTTAACTGCGTTCTTTTGAAGCCCTGCAGAGTTATATGTACATGATCAGACACATACACAGGTATACTAACAAAATCTCCTGTTGAGATCCCCAACAAGGTAAAAAGCCTTGGAACAACCACTGCATTCTGCAATGCTCTGCATGTTGCAGAGCAGTATATACCAAGAGAATTAGAAAAGCTTATATGCCCCTTCTCCCACACAGGAATTTACCCTTAACTTTCCTCATGGCTTTATAATGAAAGCTATTATGAAACTGCACAGTAACAGAACAAACAGCATTTCTAAACACCTACTTTCTGATTTCAATTCTTCCTTGAAAATTCCACCACAAGAAAAAAAAATTCTGGCCATTCTTTCTGTCAAGTGGAACTGACTTTTCAATCAAATCATCTTGTGTGTCACATTTTAACTACAGCAGTGCATGTCAAAAGACTACCTTATTTTAAATGTGTTTTAGCCATACTTCTCGCTTCCAAAAAGTGAATTTTCTGTGAAACCATGAGTAGGAGGGAAAATGACACTTTATGCTTTCAGTTTTTGAAGCAGTATTATTTCTACTTTATAACAGACAAAGTGCTGTCAGCAATCACACATTACGTAAAGTCACTAAATTGCCATGTAAACAGTCACAACTTCCTCAGACTAGGTATGTCCCACATCTTGACTAGTTCAGCTGCAGATGCAACTGCTTTATTTCATGTTTTCTCAAATTCCAATTACAGACTCATGACTCTTACTGTATAAGTCATGCAAGCTATAATATCAGCAGAAGTAGAAAGATGTTTCTCGCAAATTTATGTCATGTATCAGGTACTGCATAATACTGTGTTATAATAATATGCTTTCTTTACATTTTTAACAGTTATGTAAATTGCTGCCAAAGGATTTCAGGTTAGCCTTTTGCTCCTGTAAATAATCAGAGAAAATATAAAACTTCCTTCAAGACAAAGCATGCATCTCAACTGCCAGCTGCAATTCCAGCACTTGATGGTGACAAAGGCATGCACTCTATAGAGATCTCCACAGTAGGCTGTTTCTTACTTAACTCTTTCAGAATTCTGCCTATCTTAGAAAGATCAAATTAAAAAGTAAAGTCCCTACATAAAAACTTTATAATCAATGATAAACTGTTAAGAGCAACATTAAGTTTCTTAAGAATGTCTTTCAAGCTTTGTGCAAGTAGACTGGGTATTTTCAAATTTATATTTTATTTAATAAAGTTTTCACAAATATCTAGCATTGGAACTACTTAAGTATATTTCAGCATTCTTGGAAAACAGCAACCAGCTTTATCAACATTCAGAGTTTAAAACAATCCACAAAGGCAGACTTGCATCCCAGGTCATCAAAACCAAAATCAGCTGTTTTCAGGAATAGCTTCCTATTGCTGTGTGTCTGATGTTGCCTTCTCTCATGGTACAGCCATGGTGGAAAGAGTCTTCTTAGCTTATCAATACTGTTGCCTCAATATTAGAAAGCAAAACAAAGAGGCAGGAATAAGTAAGTCTGTATAAAGCACCTTTACTCATCCTGGCAAAAAAATTCAGAACATGATCAAATGTTATTTTTCAAAAAGTCACAAAGAGCATCTTCCAACAGGAATTATGCCAGCTGCTTTATTTAAGAAGAACAGGCAACAAATACATGGGTACTTTTTGTGACAGACTAGACTAAGCAGTTTAATTTCAATGTTTTACATTTATTATGCAAATCATAGTTCCCATTTAATGCGAAATGCTAATATTTGCTTACATGTGAAAATAACTTTGGAAGTCTAAGCAACGTACTGACCTACATATGCCTTAGATATTCATACATGTACTTTCAAGCAATTTGATTTATCCAAAAACTATTTAAGGGCAGAGAAGGGAGGAGGTGAAGACACTCTGGGAAATGTATTATGGGCCCTCTTCTTGTGTATCTATTCAAAAAGCTTTTGTTTATTCATTTCTAGGGAAAAAAAGATCTTATTAAAAAACAAACAGCGGGAGATATGCTGTTTCCAGGCTTGATTATAATGATTTTTCAGAATAATGTATACACACAGGGAATTTCAAGTAGCAGTCTTTTAAACAATTTCACTCTTTTCTTTCCAGTAAAGCCACCTTAGCACTTTGAGAAGTATCTTATCTTTGAGCAGCAGGAATGAAAAAGATGGAGATGGAAATACTTACGTAGTAAAGTTTTACTTAAAAGATCAGGTCCTATCAAGCAAGAAACAGATGAAACTGAGGAGTTTAGAAACTACCAAATCTAAATACCCCATCAAAAACTGCCTTTTGAGCCTCACATCTCTTTTGCGGCAAATCTGCCCTTGAAATAGTTGACAGAAGTTACTCACTGGGGGAGTAGAAAGCCCTGCAGAATAAGGACTACATGAACAAACTGCATAAACCAGGCTAGCATAAGTGCTTCTTATAGTTGAATGCTTTGGTGTCCAATTAAAAGCAAATGCGTGCTTTTTCTTCAGCGGAAAATTAATTGGGTCTCTCTTGCCCCATCATTTCGAGAAAACTAATAAGAACATACTAACTTTGAGAGCTCCACCATGCACCTCCTTCTCTCTCTGAAGACAAGCCTTTTTCTATAATCAAAGACCCATTTGTGTAAAACTTGAAACTCTCATCACAAAATAAAAGGATTTGCCTTTCTGAGGACAGCATGAGATAGGCATCGAACAGTTAACAGAACCGTGTAGGAACATACACCTTACAAGAAACACACACTGACAACAGCCTCCAGACACAACAGGAGGAACCCAGCGGCAGAAACAGGCTCTCAGCTGAGGCAAGGTGTTGAAATTAAAACATTCACAGGAAACAATGACAATAAAACTGAGTCTGACCTGGGATTCCTTAGAGAAAATGAGATTATAATGGGCCCCTCTCTACTCCAGCCCCTGGCTTTGGTGACAGGGAACACACACACACATGCATGTAGAATTAATTTCCACAGTCAATCTTCAAAAAACATTTTCATAACCGTAGCAAGTTTAAAGCCTCAAGCAAGACTCAGCAGGAGACACTGGTCTGCTGTGTACATGCACTGAAAAATTTAATCCCACTATGCATAGGACCCCATACTTGGAGAAACTAGTTTGTCAATTGAACCCCATATCAAAAAGGTAAAAGGGGGGGAAGACATTAATTATCTCTATGGCGAACAGCATGCATCCTGAGGCATAATAATACAGAAATCCCACTTACTAATGCAAAATTTACTAACCATAATTAACTCCTCCTAATTCACAAAGAGCTCTTCAGACAACCAAAGGATGCTTCAAAGGTTTAATCTACACACTGTACTTTACAATAGTAAATTCAGATCAAACGGAAGTAGAAGATCCTATGATAACTCTTCTCTTCTTGTATTTGTAAGAAAAAGACAGGTTTTCACCAAGCTCTCAACTGTGACTCTTCTATCAAATTGGACTTTACTCTTTCTTTCAGTGCCTAATTCTCATCTATATTAATTCTATGTAAAGGAAAGAGGAAGCATACATTTAAATAAATTTTCCAGACTTGCAGACAGAAGACAAATGTGTCACTCACTGGGGAAAATTAAAGCTTTCCAGAGCCAACACCTTGCACAGATTTTTTTAGCTCAGTTTCATTTTATTAGTCTCCAAGCTTACAAAATAACAGGAACGAAAAGAAAATTATGTATAATATATTTAAATAAACATGAATATTTATTTCCACATGGCTTACTCATCTGGCTAAGAAGGTATAATAAATACCTCAAGGACTATTGGTGAGGCAGGTGCATCACACACAGTCTAGGAAGTTAGATTAAAACCTTGTCACATACAGAGACCTTTGCAAATAGTTTCTTGTGTGACTTAAAACCTTTTCAACAGGGATATATCAAAAAGTTTCACAAGACACCAAATAAGCTCAAACAAAAGAAAATTAATTTGTAACTTCTCCAGCCGCCCTTAACCAAGGAAAACACTAACTTCTTTCCATTTGCATTTATGGTTTTAAAATAACGGATTTATGCTTTAAGATAAGGCAAAGAAAAAAAGCTATTTTGTGTTGGCCACTTCTCAGTTATAAGATATTGTATTTTTGGAAGTCTAGAAAAAGAGTGCCTAAGGATGAGGTAACATGTAACAAATTCATTCACTGACAGACTATTGACCAAGAGTGTACGAAAGACTAACAAAGCCGTCTGTTACTACTGCTAGAAACCAGATTTTGCTGTAAGTCTCTGGGAAAGCATTATGGAATGAGCACATACAACGTCATGGTTGTGTTTTCACAGCCAGCAGCTGTATCCACTGAGCAGAGATCACGTTCAGCAACCGCTCCAGAGAAGCGCTACAGAAGTGTGGGACCACTGCAGCTCAGCCCCTCTGCTTCTCTACACAGGCTGCAAATTAGTTACACCTAATCCCACACACACGTTGCTGACTGTAGTAGGGTACGACAGCACTTGGGCTCTCAGGCATCCACAGAGTTTCCATCTACTGTTTGACAGGCACTGCCAAGCAGGCAGTGTTGGGCCAGTGCGGCTCCAGCCCTGTCTTAACTCAGACGCTCCCGGGCAGCAGTCCACTGTAACAGGCACCTTTTCCAAAGGGGACCCCTTCCTCACGCAGTAAATACAGTACAGCTCCTCTAGAAAGGCAGTCAGACTGCTTACTGAAGGAAGGTGCTGTCTGCAGTGTGCACACTGCACTGACTGCATAATCACATATGGCAATGATTTTGCAAAGGAAGGAGGAAAAGTCTAATTGATAAGGATGAGTGTTCTGGATATTCAAATTCTGCCCACTGAATTTTTGCAGGTGAAAAGAAATAACATGAATGCTTAGAAATGTTTGCTAATCTTTTTAGTTCATTTTTTTCCAAGTCTACTGGCAACCAAGATGGAGCTATTTTAGCATAGCTATAAATAGAAGCTTGAGCAGTCCCTACCCTTATCAAACCTGGCTCAATCTTTCTTACAAGCCCACTTTTCATGACTGTGAAGGTCACAAAAGCTGTGGGGAAGAGCGAACAACCCTTTCTCATCCTGAACACTGCAGACATACTTCTTTCAGGCTGTGAAGTTTGTCTAAAAAAAGATGAAGCACAAATTTTCTGATGAACAGATGGACCTCACAGCTGCATCTTTTGGAAAGAAAAGCTCTATTTAAAAATTATCTCAGCAAAGATAAAAAGGGAACAAAGCATCACAACTCCAAAACCAGAATTAAAAGGTTAAGTATTATTTGAATATATATATCACGACAAACAATAAGATATTGATAAGAGATACACTAAAATCCAGTATTGCAGAAATTATATTAGACTTCTTTTTCTTAAAGGATTGCAAAGAAAAGTATTTCATAAAGTATAAAGATAATTAACTTGATGCTCACTAAGCTTGATGCTTTGAAGATAAGCCTATACAGGTGTTAAGTATTACCACATTTTCTGACTTTTTTTAATGAGAGGAAGACTGATGCAAGGCTCAGGCACAGATGTGATTAACTGAGGAAGCATACACATGCACACACACACAAGTATGCAGAATACAGAAGGAATTTAGTGCAAAATCTTCTTCCTGTTTAGCTATGGATGTTAGGAAAGTATATGTTGATGTCACACAAAGACTACCATACTGTAAATGAATACTAGGCCATGCCCCAGGAGAAATTTCAATTTTGGTGAAGAAAGACTGTACTACCCTTAGTTCTTCAACTACTTTAGTAGTTCGACTACTGGAGAATATTTTAAAACAGATTTTTAAATGAAGCCAAAACATATTCAGTGGATAGGCAGTCTAAGATTCTACTTTGTACTCAAAGTTTTAGAACAAATTCAACAAAGTTTCAGGATGTATCCTGCACTCCACTCGGCTTATACAATAGGCTGAGCTTATTGCATCACATCAATCATCCTCCCTGCTATTCTGCAAGCAGCAGCTGGATGAAAAAACTTGTATTCTCTGCAGTCACTCTGGTAATTAATGCCAGTATTTATGAAGTCCAAAATGCCAGCAAAACAGATGCAACAAAGCAACTACATCTTTTGAAGTATTTCTTTCTCTAATGTGCACCCTTCCAAATGAATCAAAGCTTTGTACTCTATATTTCTGCCACAGGACTCAAAATTATTTATCTGTTGCAGGAAGACAGAGCCTGAAGATAGCAGAACTGAGAAAATACTGACATAAGTAAAGACCACAGTTATATACCCACAGGAACAAGTTATGTGTAACAAACAAACGAAAACAAACAAAATATCAGTTTATTGTACCACTTTTCTTGGTGGAAAACTAGAGGCAAAGCCATGCAGAACTATCTATACAGTTTTATCCCATTAAAAAATTCAAGCCTGGGCCAACTGGAAATCAAATGATTTCTTCCTCAATTATATCCCTTCTTCCCACATGTCCAAAAATTAGACCTGAAGGGAAAATAATGAACACACTTCCAAAGGGAAAGCAGAATTCCACTCCAAGTGTTACATGCTTGCAACTTGTTGCTGATCTCCAGTGAACATTGTCTTAGTGCATAAAGGCGAGCTGTATGTTGTGCCCCACTTCTGAGACCAGGCACCCCAACAGCAACTGGGTCAAGCTGGGCTATGAACATGTTTTTTCAACCATTTGCACTTTCATCTAGGAACACTAGGCAGGCATAGTCAAAGAAGAAAGCTAAAATTCACAAGGGTTGTAACATGCTCTACTATCAGTATAAATGTCATGGTTCAGAACATTACTTACAGAGTATTTTATAATGTGGTTTGTGCACATCTGCAAACAAGACAAGGTACTTTTAATAAATAAAATTAGATATGCCACTGTATAGTAAAGTAACAACACTGTGCAGCTCCAGAGACCTATGATGAATTTGACTACCAGAGATGTTGCTGGTTCCACTGTCCTTGTATCCTTCAATCTGAAAGGACCCGATCACTCAGCGGACTCTCAGGAGGATACCATTAAAAACAATCCACACTTCACATACCTGGGTATTCCCTTAATCTTGGAAATCTACGAAATCTATCTTAAACAATTCTTTTTGCTTCCTGTTCCTAAACCCATTTTTTTTAATATCAGCAAAAACTGCCTTGGTTCTCATTCTTCTAACCTAAAGAGGGCAATTTTCTGCCCTACAGAGGACAACTTCTCCACTCTATACTGACCAGGAAAGAAGCAAGCCTGGCAAAAGTTCCCTGTACCTCTTCCACTCTGTACCTTTTTTCAATACAGGCAGTCAGAACTGTGCAAAATATTTTAGATGAGAGTCTCATGACTGTCTTGCCCAACACTCAAAATCTTCCCTTTCTACTGATACAGATAGATAATAAGATCTATTTTGTCCTTATAGTTAGGTCATACTGACAGCTTAATCTACTGGTCTGTCACAAAACAGTATAAAAGATCATTCTGAACCTCACTCTTCTCCAAACCTTAAATTTGTAGCTGAACAAAGTGTCCTCTTTCTTCAGTGAAAACACTACAAGTATATTTTGTCCAC
>JAWWLV010000088.1:32119820-32212305 GCA_035041135.1 Platyrinchus mystaceus | reverse complement strand
TCTCCAAACCTTAAATTTGTAGCTGAACAAAGTGTCCTCTTTCTTCAGTGAAAACACTACAAGTATATTTTGTCCACTACTATTACTCTAGGCTTCAAATCAGAAACTGGCACTTTGGTTTTGACACTCTTTTGCTTCAGTGAAAATGCTTAGACAACAAAATCCACCAGAAACCACACGTCATCCAGATACTACTGTTGCTTTAAACACAACTTCCTTCTAGCTTTAAGTGCAGGAGCCACTGAGGAATTCTAACAATAAGGAATTTTATGATGAAAAGTTTTGATATCAAGTGAAGCAAGGCTGTATTATAACACATTCTCAGACTTATTTCATAACAACAGCAGAATGCTTTTCTAAATGAAAGAATCCAAACACAGCATTTCAGAATCTGATTGCTCCATTATGATTCAGGCACTTCAAAAACTACACCTATGCCCTTTTAACACATCACACCCATATATTAATATTTCATGCATGCCCTATTTCATGCTTCTGTTACTGTGAAGTACTTATTAAATTATCCTTTCCAACCCAAAACACTGGAGTATTTACACATTAGATCTGTATCAATGCACGCCTAAAAATATTTCTGAGATTCTATTACAGATGCTACACAAACATTTGAAAATCACTCAATAAATACAGATGCAGAAAACAGAAACACAAGACAGCTTTTTGAAGCACAAAATAAATTAAAGCACTTTAGAAAATATTTAGACTATCTCAATATATTCTTTAATAGAAAATGAAAAATATATTTGATTATATCTAGCCCATTTTTCTATAGAAGGAGGAAGACCCACCATACAGAACTTCCATAGGGAAGTTTTCAGTTCATTCAGAATCAACTTAATTTCACCCAATTTTCCACTGCATCCCAGCTTGAAGGTGAAAATTTAAGACAGAAGTGCATCTGCAAAATTTATAAATTTTAAATTAAATTATCTCTGTCCCAGGACCTCAGTTTTCAATTTTACACGATCATTTTCCAGGAGTTTCATTTGCAGTTCATCCCTAAACTGTAATGCTCCCACTTTCACTAAACTCTCTCATGCAAGCACTCCCCATCTCTGCCCTAACAAATTTATTAGGAAGCAATAAAAGCAATTTGCTAAATTAATGACGTTATAGTTCAGGGTGACTTGCGACAGGAAAAGAGAAAAATGTTTACTTTGCTACCCTTGCTGTATGACACAGTTCTTGTTTATTTTAAGGACACAGCTAAAGCTTTACTTACAAAGAAAATTTCCAAAACACACTTGGAATGTTAGCACTGATGTAATAGATAGAAAATGGCTTTTCCAAATTTGTTTTCAGAACAACACTGCTGATGTTTCTAAATAGTGAAAAAATACCACATAAAACCTCTGTACTTTAATACAAAGATGGCAAAACATGATGGCTTGTTAAAGGTTTACTTGACCTGCAGGAATGCCCAAAACGCATCTCTGACCTTCCCTAGTTAAGAGACTCTATTCCAAACTTTTGTTTCAATTTAATGCAGTTGAGATTTACACAATTGCATATTCGTTGCCCTCAGCAGTCACCTGCCTTTAGTTCTTTGAAAGGTATGTTCAAGAACCCTGGAAAAGGAATAAAAAGATCACCTTGACATTCATATTTTGAAGGGAACTGAAAAACTGCATGCAGTAAGTTACAGTGCCCTTAGTCTTGTGTTTCACCTTCCAAACTACTTCTCCATTATGCTATCAGGATTTATTTACGATTGCAAATGCTTAATGAGAAGTGGAAAATCTAATTTCAATTTAATAATATCTAGGCACAATAACGGGGGGGGGAGTTTTTTCTAGTGGTCTCGGGGCAGCTTGCATTAAGAACTACATGTTTTTAAGGAAATTGCCACTTTGAATGTTCCCCACCTTCACTTTAAAGTCAATTCCCAACTTACTGCTGTAAACCCTGAATGACAATGTTCTGTGTCATATAAGGTGGGCACAGGCAGTGAAACTGCAGAGGGCATCTTCTAAATGGTACGTGATGCATACTGACAGGTTGGAAATTTTCTACTCTGTTTCCTCAGAATACCAAGTTTGGTTTCATTAAGTTTTGCCCAGGAACTTCTGAATTTTTAGTCATGTACCCTGTCACCTCAACTGAAGCAAAACCAGAGAACTTTTAAGTAAAAGATTACAGTGAATAACTTGTGACCAAATAGTTACAATTTTTCTAATTACACAATGAGTTTTAAACATTGTTCCATTCCACTCTTTCTTTGGAAAGCCTTGGTTGCCCTTGAGCTTCACATTGCCCACCAGGATTCTCACTTCAGTTTATTTCTCTTCTCTGATAGCAGCAATTATTCAAGTATATACTTCCACTCACTCACTTTACACAAATCACTCAATTACTGTTGCACAAGCCAAGTGCTGCACATTTTCAGTTCAAATGTTTTCTTTTCTCTTTTTTTTTTTACCCCCAAAAGAAGTACTGACAAATGCAAAGACAGCTGAACTTTTCTTCTTGGACAAGAAGAAACTAGGTGAAGAATCATGTCTGTCAAGGCTTTTTATCATTTTCTGAGACAGGCAAATTGCTGTAAATCTGGAACTAGAGATGTCTAAAACTGCAACTTTTGCTTATTACATGATCTCTTTTACAATGTCTTCTCTTGTAAAAATAAGGCCATGATGGAACTTGGCTTTTTGACTGCATCTGAACCATGAGAAAGTCTACAGAGGGGAAAAAAAAAGAAAAACTTTTAAGATAATGTCTTTCTTGACTTCAAACTGCAATTGTTTCTTAAAAGCAGCTCATATATATCCTCATACACTCTCTTCAAACCTATTTATGCTGAAGCAATAAAAGCCACATTATCTTGGCTTTCACTCAAGTCCCTTTGTTTTGTTGTTTCCCCAGACTGCTTAGGGGTCTCAGAGAAAGGGGTGGGAGCAGAGAAGAGCAGAAGATACTCGTACAAGCAAGAACCTCACCGGTTTTTGACAACACAACCTCTCAGATTCACACAAGTTTTGAAGCCCAGTTACCTGAGTATCGGTAGCCAGAAGAACTTACTAATGCCATCAACAGAAAAGAGCTGGAGAGGACTCCTAAAATAGCCTATTAAAGTCCTCCGATGCACAATCAGAAATGGCAGGTTAGGGACCCCGATTCTCTGTCCCCAGCCTTGGAATTTCACTGCAACAGATAAATAATTCCATGTTTCAGCTTTTCCACAAGAAGGTTTTATGAAGTCTGGGTCCTGACGTGGAAAAGAGCAATTGCTTTGCCAACCATCTTCAGTGTGGCAGTTGAGAGGACTCCCTTCTCACACTGTGCGAGTTCTCAGAGCAGTCAGTCCCATCCACGGTAGTTTCTGCTTATTATACTCCCCAATAAATTCCTCTTTCCCAGAAGAGTATTGGGCCTGAGAGCATTATAAAAAGGGAGCAGTGTAACCTCCTACAGATAAATTGGTTCTTTGGACACAACTAGCTTTAAGACTGTGGAATAATTTAACATGAAATTACACTTAAATCCCCAAGAAAACTTGAGAGGCCAATGATGTCTTTTTCCACAATGCTAAGACACCAACGATCCCTGGGTGTTACAAGGTCAAAAACATATTAATGACATTCATAACTTCTGGCAACAAAGAAAACAAGTCCTATCTCAGCTGAGAGGTTATGCAGCACGCAAGGTAGTAAGAAACAGATGGAGTAGTCAGTGTCTCATGCAAATTCGGCACTGAGGTCAAATGGCCCCATTCTTCCCTAGAATTTTGAAAGGTCTGAAACAAAACATAGTCTAAGAATGCATTTTCAGAAAACATTAATTCACCTTTGTAGAAAGGAAATCAATCTGTTTAGTTATTTTTCAAATAATCAACTATATTTCTTTTGTTTTCCACTACACTGTTCCTGAGGACATGCCCAAAACCCAAATGAAATCTTGATTTTTCTTCAACTTTTCAGAAACCCTATCTGTTAACATGGCCCACAGCAGACCTGTAAACATTCCACTTGTCATGTGGTTCAGGAACAAGTCCTACAAACTCAGGACAGAGTATGGCTGACTTTCTCTACTCAAAGAGCAGCTGACATTTTTAAGTACCCAGGCTTGCACTTCCCTAAATCAACAGAACCTGATAGCTCAGTTACATGCATCCTACAAGTCAGCTACTCGTGTGTGCTAAGCAGTAGAGTCACATGCTGGACTTTAGCTTGGTTTTTTGGTCCAGTGATGAGGGAAAAATAGGTTGAACAAACAGATCTAATAAAGTAAACCCCATGCAGGTAGACTGCCAGAACATCTGTCCCCAGACAGATCCAGTGGCACACAGCAAAGGCCTGGTTAGCACCCACTGGATTGCTGGTCCACCTACTATCATCAATGTGCACACAGAGAGATGCATTAGAAGCATCAGATCCTCATGTTGAAACTCCCTTTGGAATGGACAGTTTGGACGAGACCTTAGCAATAATAACACCATATTGCTTGGAGATTTATTTTTTTTATTTTCATTAGCATAATAGCCTTTCTACAAATGAAGCTTATTGATGGCACCGAGTATTTCCCTACAGAAACTTGTCGTGGTAGAAAATAGCAATCACACTTGATCCCGTAAGAAGGAATTTGTGTTCAATGACTGAAGCAGTTGAAACATGAACGAAGCTTTCTCAATTGCAGAAACTCTGGCAGAGATTCTGTTTTTCCAAATACAGTGTCAGGATTTAAATACCACATCACTTCTCAGCATAAGTTCAGACCCAGACAAGCCAACTTTCACACAGAAGGAATCAACACTTGCCTTTTAATACCAAAGAGACTGGTTTGAAGGAGCTCCTGCCAGTAGTTCAAAAAAGAAGCCAGGTGTCTGTACTGAAGAATTCTTTTCACAAATTAATTACCATCCCCCTGTTCAGAACAATGGACATCAAGGGCTATGAAGGATAAAGATATAATCAAGTATGCATCACACTGGCTCAACACAGGATCAAATTATGGCTGAAAGGGTAGAGAATTAAATAGTCTCATGATAATTTTTTTATACACATTCTAAGTACTTGAAATTCACAATGCAATTACATAAATTTCACATGTGCTCAAAACTGATCTTCCTGTGCTAAATGAATGAATTGTTAGCATATCAAACAAGCCAAAGCAGAGTGCACCAAAAAGCCCTGTAGTTTTCTGGTCTCGTGAGCAACCCATATAAGCTGAAAAACATTTTCATCCATTCTGAACACCATACTAACAACAGGATACTGTGGAATCCTTCCCCTAAAGACTTTTTACCAAAACCTTACAGGTGAAGCACTGTCTGTCAGTTTTCCTAATTCTTTAATGAAGCCCATCACTCAGCAGACAGTTCTTGTTCCAGACAGATCCCTGAACCTAACCAGGTATCTTTTTGTGATAAAGGAACATTCACACAGTGCTGTATGTGCACACATGTCAGAGCTCTCATTTTAAATTATGAGAAAGACTATGTTAAGTTCAAGACTTAATAAAATAAATAAATCAATACAGTAATTCTACCAGCCTTGCTCTTCAGTTATGGGGCTTTCTAAGAACAGGTGGATACAGGTTTTTCAGTATGACAGATACAGAAAAGCAAGACTGACAAGATGAGAAGTGCACAGTGCAGCACAGCTGCAAGACTCTACCACAGATTTGAAGCATGGAAATATCACTGCAACTGCACCCGAGACATTCTTGCTTTCCCAAAACATTTTTACTCGAATCTACAGCACTCAGAACAAAGCAAAGCCAATAACACACAGTGTCCTGTGACTTCTGAGGAAGGAAAACAGATTCCATAAAAGACACATACCACCACAAGAGCATCCCAAACAAACTTACAGACACATCACTTCTGACACTTTGTAAAAGATGCTCTAGAAAAACTGACTTTAATCCTTTGAAGGTTTTTCGGATTATATTTTGAAATGGGTGGAAAATATATTTTAATCAGTTTAAACACTACTGAGATGCAGAAATTCAAGATCATCTTAGTGTCAGATTATCTCTCATGAGTTTTTTCGCAGTCATCTTTTCCAATTTATACCAGCCATCATAACACATGCATATGCACAGACCCCAACATCAGTGCTTAAAACAGTTAGCCAAAATTTAAACCCTACCATACAGAGAAGAGTTGGTCATCTCTCCAACACAGAAATAAATAACACTAAAATTTTGAGACCCAAAATCCCAAACACTTATTTAATAGTGAATTATTTGAAAATTTATTGAATAAAAGGGAAAAAAATGGCTAGAAAATAGGCAACACATTATGATGAAGTTAGAAAAACTAGATACAACAAAAGGAGTGGATCAGAAGGAAAAAGAAAAAATGTGAGATATCTTATGATGTGTTCCAGCTGATGGCCCAGGAAACCACACCTGGTCTGTCATTTCTGTACACAGTCTAGCACTAAACCGTGGTGCTTACACCATGCTGGAAGGGGTGTTTAAATGGGACTGTCACCAGCTCCTCCTGCCTTCATGGACACTGCCTGGCACTTCTACCTGGAAGATGACATTACGCTTCTTCCTTGATGAGAAAGAAAGGGAGGTTCCCAAAGCTGAGTAGGTTCAACTTGCCACTCATTGTGCTCTTCTTTCAGCCTGCTGCCTTTAAAAAAGTTGGGTCAGACAGTATTAGAGAAGTGGAATTTGCTAAAATATTATTGGAAAGCATTTAATTGTATGTTTGCCCGCAAGCAAGTAAGTAGTCCCTGTGACTTCAAAGTTAAGGCATCTGTTAAAGTTGGTTTAGGGAATTATGCCAGGAAAAAAAAAAGCAAAAAGGAAGTGACCTACTTGAATGAAAGACTCATTTGGAGGTTTATATGTTCAGATCCCCTCAAAATAGGCTGACAAGAGGTATTTGCATATATTTCCTTAAGTACAAACTGTGAAATGTCACACAGTATAACTCTTGATTAACCCATTCGCTTCATATATACTCAAGACATTTTCCACTCTCCTTCCATTCGCTGCATATTTCTGTTCACTCAAGAATGTACTCCTAATGTTTCCTAAGTATACAAAAATGCTTAAGAAACAGCAGAAAACCAAAATGGCAGCTTAGCTGCAGAAAAAGCATGAGCAGTTTGATTAAAATCAACCTGTGCTATAGACATTTAGAGATTTTTCTAACAGTTTAAATTCTATTTTAAAGTAAGATGGCCAGGATCTAGAGTCCTCGTGACTCCTCACTTCTTTTGCCTTCCTCATCCTTTTAACTCAGCCAGAAGCTGCCAATGAACTCTAAAAACTACGTAACAGAAGCTTTAGCAGGATTCTAATTTTGGTCACAGATAACCAAGTATAGCAATTCTAGACAATATTAGCTGAGATTTATGATGCATTCAATATCTTCAGATGTGCAAGAGTATTTTTGGGCATCACTTGAAAAGACAATATTCAATGTACAGCTGGTAAATTTTACTTCTCTTTTTCCTCCTATTTCTAGATAAGAAGTATATGCATGCTGCACTATATACAATTTTTTTTTTCCAAAGGATCTATTTCTTCAGCAAGAGAAAACATAAGTCTGTTCAAGTCTCACTTATTATACCTAGTTTTGAAAACAGAAGTTAGCTACACCATTGTCATTTCTCTGAGCAAGAGGTATCAATAATTAGAGGAAAACCTACCCTCCTGGTGCAACTCGGGATAAGAAAAGTCAGTTTTTTCTGAACTCTACTGTTACATTATTTCTAAGCTAAATTTAAAAAACAAACAAACAAACAAACAAACAAACAAAAATACAAACAAACCCCACATAATTATTTGTTTGTTTTACCTACCACTATCAAAATCTCTTCTTACAAGAAGAAAGAGCACCTCCAAAAGCTTAGATGAAGTTCTTGGTAATGGAACTGCTCTTAGCTGTATACACTTCTCAACTCATGTTAAGCCTGAGAGCTTCTGCATTCCACTTAGGCCAAACTGGTGATTTGCCAGTGATTACACTTCTTCTTAAAAGGTAATAGGAAAGTCACCTTGAAAAAGTATTTTTAAAAACTTTTTTAGACAACTGTATTGGGACAGTGCTTCTTTACTGCCTCTTCAACTGACTGATGAAGGGATCAAACATGAGAACCTTGACTTTTATCAACAAGTGAAAAGATGACATACTGAAAAGTAAGAGAAAAGAGCTCTTTACATCTCTCTGAGTCCTTGATACCACATTTCCAACAGGTAGTAGAAACTATCTCTATAGCACTACACTGTTATTCTGCTTGGATTCTAAGATCTCACA
The DNA here is from genome assembly GCA_035041135.1 of Platyrinchus mystaceus. Taxonomy (NCBI): domain Eukaryota; kingdom Metazoa; phylum Chordata; class Aves; order Passeriformes; family Tyrannidae; genus Platyrinchus; species Platyrinchus mystaceus. The sequence continues at coordinate 32,204,069 of JAWWLV010000088.1, read as the reverse complement.
TTAAACTGATTTCACTTAACAAAATACATCTCCTCTTCACAGCTAACACAAGGAGGTCTAGAACTCCTGACTCCATCCTTCTTACTGGCATCACAGGACTGAATCTAGAAGCTTAAAAGTCTTTCCTTATTACTGTAAACTTGGAAGTGTTTTCCAAGTAATGCTGAATGTAACAAACTATTAGCTACCTGCAGAATGACTGAATTAAGTGAAAGATGAGCCAGTTGCTACAGTTTGTTCCCAATTCTAAGTACAGATGTCGACAATGTGAGGAGACTTTAGGAAAAATGTTTTTAAATTACAGCAATCTGAAACAGTAATCCATTTCCATATTATCTATGCATTTCCACAGATCAGTTGAAGATGCAGCCAGGTACAGGATACTATACTGTCAGTCTACCTTGAAAGAGCACTTTTACTGCTAATCCAGAAGTCTTCCCTTTAGCTTCTCAGCACAGACATGTAAGTTATCACCTGTTATCAAGACAGGTATGTAAGTTCAAAGGGCTCAGTGACCAACCAACCCAAAATTCAAACTACTAAAATGTTATTCCTTTAGTCCCATCACACACACAACATCATTCTGTGTTCATTAAAACTCCACGCTGAAAGCAGAAGAACCTTTAAATCCACACATGGATCTTGGCCAAAGCTAGATCCAACCTTACACAGGGCACCAGCAGCAGTCAGATTTCTGGAGAGCAGGTGAATATGTAAAGGCATACAGGCTCCAGTGTTTGGAAGCTAAACATCTATTTCTGCTGTTCCACCTGGACACATCATTAGGCAGAATGGAGCAATGGCCAACCAAAGAACAATCTGCGGGCATCCTGGTCAGTCTGACAAGCTTCCTGAACTAATATATGGGTAATCATTAATCTGCTGTAAACTTGCCACCAGCTCTGTTACCAAAACAAGATCTAGTACTGGCTCAATCTTCACTGTAGGCTACAATGATACACGTATCACATCTCAGTTATCAAGTACTTCAGTGAAAACCCATGTCAATTATTTAAAGAAACTAAACAGTAATCCAATCCAAGGATAAGAGTTTCTCATGTTTAATCAAACAGATCTCCAGTGCTCAGCAGCAATTTATGTATGAATACTAGTCCATTAGGAAGTTGAGACTAGTTTTGAAATGGAAGCATCTTGAACAGCATAAGCAATCCACAAACCTAATTTGGTTCAAAAAATCTTCAAGTTAAATGTTAGCTGGATTCTGGGAAAATACCTGGGGAAAAAGTTACGTATGCTTACTTTGCTTTTATGCTTTCCTAGACAGCTCACAGATGTTGGGCTTCCTGTTTAGAGACAAGTGCTCTTTTTATATACACACCTGCATCTTAACACATATATATAAAATACCATATTTTATTAAAAATTTCCTCTTTTATTTATGTATACATATATGTATACAGTTGCATGCACACATACAAGCAAAATAAAATATTTTTTAAAGGGCATTTAAAGAACTGAACTGCCACTTACAACCAATTAGTGCTAACAACCCTGTTCAGCTCAAATGGGTAATACCTTAACACAGACCAAGGTCACATCAAACGGGAGAAAGGTTCTGATGCAAGGTCTTTCTTTTGTGCAATAGTACAGAAATGGAATCTTTTTCTTACAGGTAGCCATACCCATAGCTGCTAAACTGTGCCTGGTATTGTAGTTCATCCTCTTGCACTTACACTGGCTCCCTAATGACTTGCAGAAAAGCAGAGAAAGTGTGGTGTGTTATCTGTTGTTTACAAAGGGATGGACTTTCTGGAGACCTTCAAGTCTTACACCTTTAGCATTATCAGTCATTCTGCTGTCTTAGTTTTCAATCCCCTCTGCAAAGCTATCAGATCTTTTTGGAAGCTGTTAACGTGCAGGCCCAGGGCAATTACATAAGATGTTATTTTAGTCATGAACAACGCATTAAATTTTGGATTCTGACACTGTTGCAGATTAGCACAATGAAATTCTTCACCAGTTTTTGGATAATGATGTCTAGGCACTCAGGGACCATTTTATGCTCCTTCATCCCTACCTAGAAGCTGAATTTAAGGCTATCCAGACACTAAATTTTGTGGCTCCAGCTCCTTCTCATCAACAGACATCCATGACTTCTGCCGTCTTGATAATCTGCTCAGAGATAATGTTAACAGGAGCTCCTCATAGACTCTGAATGGTTTCAGAAGTTGCACTGCATGCTGGAAAAGAGTTAGATGGACCTTCAGTCTGACCCAGTGAGAGGTCTCATTATTTGAAAACCTACTGTATTAAAGAGCACCAAAATACTTGCAGGTTTGCAATGGACTTTGGTGTTATGTAGCTCGGCTGCAGGTCAACTCTTGCATTAGCACATAATGCTTCTGCACTTTGACACCAGATGCCAACTACAGAACTAAAATGAACTGCCTCTACAGATATCTTGGCTAGTCCTGTATTCAACCCAGCCAGGAAGTCATGTCCTTAGACCTCAAAACACCAAAGATTTCCTTCTATTTCAAAACAGCACTAAATTATCAAACAACGAGAGTCACTTACAAATTCATCTCTGCAGATTTCTCTCATTTAGTGCTTAAGTGCACTGCTACTTTTTAAGGTAAGCAAAATCCAAACAGAAACAGGTCATTTATATAAAAGCATTTGCATTTTGGAATTAGTGTCCCACAGTGGTTCACAATCATCTATCCAGAGATTTGCACTTCCTGCTGAAGTTCACAAAAAAAATGGGAAAAACATTTTCTTGACCGATTATCTCCCGTGACTGACTCCGCTTCTCTGTTTTTTTCACACTGACTGGCTTTCTGTCCCAAGATTTTGTAATAGAGGTAAAAGTAGTACCTTGTTTTATTCATGCAGCTTACTGCCAAACTACTTGAAAGGTTTGCAAACGCAGAACTCTGGAAATACAGATTTAACAAAAACATTGCTCTAGATAGACTTGGTTAAATGTCACAGCTGAAAGATTTAGTGTGCTTACTCTCTGCTTTTTAAGTAAATATTTCCAGTATTTTCAAATTAAGAAACTCTACAATTGAGACTAAATGAATACAACATAAGCCGTATGAAGATGAAAAGTAGAACAGATGAAGGAAATAAAGTTATAGGTAAAAAAAAAGTTAATATTAACCTTTGAAATTCAAGTACTCTTAGCTCTCCCAATCTAGTAATAAGGAAGAATAGCAAGTATTAAAAGTGATCTGAATTTTGAAGTAATTACAGAAAAATAAAACTCAATGTATTAACTCACCCTGGAGGAAAAACCAGAGTAATCTAATTCAAACTAGTCTATAGCTGTCCAGAGAGATTACCTTCTGGAAGTACAGTAATTATATTTGTAAAGTAAAATCACTTATGCCTGGGCTAGGGAGGCCCAACGGATTTCATTTTTTTTTATTATTATTTGAAATGTGTAAAACCCTCACAGTGACATACATACTGAGAAAAGACCTTTGTGGACCAAAGTACGCATTCTGTATAACGGCCTTTCCTGGTGGTGGCAAACAGATACGTGTAACTGGTAAGACTGCATCACACCAGACCTCAAGTATGAACAGATATACAGCTGCACTTTTCCAAACAGTGCCCATACATTCTAAGCTAAGTAGCAGATTGCTCTGGAACTTCTTATAAAAGTACTTCTTGCCAAATTTGTAATTATACTAATTTTTATAACTCTAAAGAAAGAATTCCTACGGGTTTCACTGAAAGTTTCTCTATGTAGGTTTTTGCCAGTACCTTACAAATAAGATTACTTTAAAAAGAAAACCAAACACTCTATTCTTATGAGCTCAAACTTACTTAATGAAGTGTTTTATTTCAACAACTCCAGTTAATAGCAAGACCTAAAAGGACCATTCTGACTGTCTCACTGTGATATAAAACTGTTTCAAAATAGTTTGGTGGCTTTATGGAGAAACAAGGTGTGTGGTCAAACAAGGTCTAACTTTATGTCTTGTCTAAAAAAACACCTCTACTGGAAGCCAGAAACTCAGGTTTTGAACAGTTAAAAAGAAACAAAGAAAAACAATACTAGAAACTTGAAATCATCTATGAAACATCTATGAAACCTTGGAAATCTCAAATTACTTATGACAATACACCTTGAGACCTTCCACTTTATTAGCAGTCCAGCTGCTGAATAGTCCGCCATTCTCTTTTCCACTTCCTACTCATTAGTACCCATGAAGTTCTTCCTTCAGAAGGTCCCTGCTGTGTTTCTGAGCAGCATGGAATCTGACCTAAGACTAAGAACTGTATGGTAAACTTGGTAAGAACTACATTTCATTCTGCTGCTGCCTAGTTAGTCCGTGCTGTTTGCAGAGCTATTTGCCAAGATTTGACAGTTAAATGTGCACGCTTCAATTCATAGCTAATAAATTCCCTTCAGCAGTAAACCTGCATGCTTCCAGCTGACAGCACAAACAGTCCCAGCAAAGAGACTGCACCAATCTCCTCAACTAATAGATTACTGGGTGGGAGAGTCACTTCTTTATCCAACTACCAGAGCAAGCCTTCTAACTGCATCACGTTTTGGCTACAGCAGATTTTTTTTTTTAAATGTATTTATCTACTTATTTGTTAAGAGGCCCGGCTTATTTATCAGCGTACTCAGTTAACCAAGCAGGCACCCGCACAACCGGAGCTGGCTTCTGTCACCCACCCAGAGCGGTGGCTCCGGCAGCCCCGGGCGCGTCCCGGCGCCGCTGTCCCGGTGTGGCCACTGGAGGGCGCGCTCGAGCCACCTTTCTGAGGAGACCCAGCGCGACCGGGCTCCACACTTGGAAATCACTACATAAAAAACACCTTCCTGCGCCTTTGAACAGCATCCAAATCCTCTTACCCTTCTCACCAGTGTACACACCCTGTTACTCTCCCATCCCAACAGCAAGATTCCTAACAATGCCTGGATCCCTAAGATCTACCTCTTGGGAGATAAGTGGGGCAATGGTGGTGGAGGTGCAGACAGACGGATGGACAGATTTTTTCCTATTGAATTACGTGTCAAACTCAAGGGACAATTCGACTGCCAACTCTTCAATGCTCTCCTACCCCTTTCCTACCGTTTCTCTTACTGCATTTATGGCCTGTCCTCAAAACTGCCCAAACATTTTTCCCTTCTACCAATGGGAACACGAAGCAGATGTGATCCCCGCAGGCAGCAGCAGAATGATGAGGATTCACAACCATCAGTCAGAGCAACTCAAGCACAGTCATTACCTCTGCATGACCAGCTAATTTTACAGAAGTGCTGTTTAAAACCCAGCAACACTGGTTACCAGTTTATCTTGCTTCTCAAAGCACAGTGACTCAAAGTTAGTGCGTCCATTTGAACCCCCTTGAGCCAAGACACCCATAAGATTATCACAGAGCTACCAATGCACAACTCGTCTCACACAACAGGCCCACGCCAAGGTTAAATTTTATCCATGCAGAAAATGGGCCATCACACAGAAAGCTATGAAAGAATGAAACAAAACCCACAGAGCAGACCCCAGAATCATCACAGTTTCACTTCATAAATAAGCCTCACTTGAACACTGCTTTAAATACCACACATAGCAGTGTACGCATAGAGTTTGTCCTCTGAGGGAAGATCACATATGACAAACACCAGCTACATCAAGCAATACACTTCTGGAAGTTGTTTAAATATGGCAAAAATTAAATCTATATAAAGGAGTTTCACTGGTCAGAAGTGACCAAATTAAGCCTTGCTCATCCCATTTTGCTGTTGCATGCCCAAAGGGCAAAGCCGTACCAGTAGATCTGGGAAGCACAACTGCCTGCCTGATTTGAATTCAGATGACTGCCTTACCATCACACACTCCATGAACACTAAGTTTCACTTACTGACTTCTCCCTGCCCTCATGTTCTTTACCAAAGAATGCGTAAACTGAACTTTAACTTGTTAATTACACCTCCTTCTAGTGAACCAAAAAATGCATGTGAAGCTGTAAACAGCAGTATGACTATGGCAAACTTAGTATTGTTCAAGCAATTTCTGTCCAGCACCACCGTGCTTTGCTACAGCACAACAGCTCACAATACAGTAAGTCAGAAGTGCTTGGAAAGGAGAAATAAAACTTTTCCCTCACTTCATTCACTAGACTACAGTTTGCCTTCCCAGTTTCAGAACTTCTGCTGCATAAGCAGTTTCATCTTGCCAAAAAGCCTCCTGTAAACTTCAACAGAGGATCAGGAAAGGCATGGGGTGGAATTTTAACAAGATACATAAAGGCTGACTTACCAATTGGCCCACTGACTTGTTAAAAAAATAAATCAATGTCACATAAAAAGTTGCTGACATGTTTTACATACAAAACCTCTCACATGATACCTGCGTGAAGATCTCTGAACAACTAATGAATGGACATCAAATATTTTTTAAAAAAATTATCAAGGAATGGAATAACACAGTAAGAATGGCTGATATATTTTTCTTTTATTCCCCTGCTGATTTACTTAAGTGCTCCCTACATTGCGCTCCTAGTCTTTCAAAAAAACTTTACCCACTCATTTTACCCTCAGTCTTATTTACCCTCAATCTATTTTTCCCCATCCTATGTTTAGATATTTAAAAAGGTATCACTTTAACTTTTCATTCATGCACATATGACCACTGGATGGAGATAAGGCTTTAATTAGAAAATTTAAACCAAACTATTGGAGTAGACACTCTTTCTACAGAAACAATATTTGAATGCCAACACTATGTCAGAAAAAGAGGATCAAGTGAATTATCTTAAAATAAAAATTTAAACTTTTTCTTACGTTCTATTTTCATTATTTCAGCAGTCATGACAAAATGTTTGCAATAAAAAAGTAAAAGCTTAAGCTTACTTGAAATCAACAGTTGTGTCTCCACCTACTGGAAAAATTAATTTAACTGAAACAGTAATTTGAACCTTTGGGATTTGGGTAAGTAAAAGAGCAATGATTTTTGTGTAAGATACGAAAAATTTGTGTGTGACATGTGTTGTCACATGTCATGTCCCAAACACAAGTTTGCAGAAACCACTGCCATTCCCTGCAGTCCGCATGGATTCCACAAAGTCTCAAACAGCTGCCTGTCAGAATCCAAAACTAATCAATACTCTTAAAAAAAATATATATGTAGAAGTCATTTCTTAAATAACATTTTTTGCTAGTAAATCCGAAATGTCATCTTATTTCAGTATCTTGCTGATTTCCACTATCCCTTCATGAGACCTGAACACTAACATTAGAACAAGTTCTTTAAATAACTGATGTGTAAAACCCACAGAATGGTTGCTAATATGAAGCATTCTCAATATGTAACACCTTTTTCCTTTTAAGCCAGAGACCTTGAAAATAATGAAACATGATGGTAAAAGTAGAGAACCTCCCACTTTTAAATTTTTATTATTTAACACATTATGAAATGGCTACAGCTTTAAAAGATTCTAATTAACCCAGAACAAGAATGTAAATGTTTTTATATGGAAAAACACCTCTCCTAATCTCTCCTCTTTCTCTTTTTTTATCTCCATTATTCTTGTAAGAATGACATCAGCCATAACCACACAATTCAGTCTTGCTTTATTCTGAAAAAAGGCAATTTTAAGCCACAGCACAGCACATTACCATCACCATGCTTTTTTGTACTACAGTTTTGCTGTAGTATACCCTGAGATCCAACTGCAAATGGTTATACTGAGCATGGGATCAAATAAGCCCTCTAACAGCATTTGTGACCAGCACACCTGTATTTCAGCCTGTCTCTCACGTGTCAGCCTGAATTAAACTCGCTCTTTTCCAGGACCTTTTATGAGCTTCTTCTCTTGTGGGGGACAGTACAACCACTTTCCCTCTAACAGACTCACTCTTAACCCTGCCATCATATTCTACTTCGTACTTCCACACAAATATGTCCAACAGTGTCTGTACCCCTCCAGTTGTAGGATGCTTCTAAAAAGTCAAGTTTTCACCACAGGGACCACGTCAACCCATTCCAGTTTTTATTCATTTTTACCTCAAACACAAAACACAACAGGGCATTTTATTTAAATTTGTGAGTTCTTTACCTTTCAAATCTTGAGACAGTATACTTCATTTCACATCTGTATGGAGAGTGCAACACCTAAATTACCACCACAAACACTATCACAATCCTAAATACATACCTGTCTCTTAAGTAAAAAGAACATCCTCCCACTGATCTAGAGACCAATGTCCTGCACAGAGCATCAAAGGGCAGTAAGGAGCCTGGGACAGTCACACCAAATGAGAACTTTAAATCACCTATAACTACAGCAGAGAGCTTGGGTTTAAAGCAGGACATCGAACTTTTATAAAACTGCATTCAAACTGTAAGTAATTTCTACAAACAAATGCCTTTAGAATAACAGAATGATTCAGGGACTAAGACACTGTACAAAGACACACTAAAGAGTCTTTTGCTTGTCACTGTGGTACTATAAAGTTTTCTCCAGATCACTGACCTTTTTTTCTGCATGTAGAAATATCCACCACAAGGACCTAATATCAAGCTGGAGCTTGATGCTGGCGAAAGACACACAGTGTTTGAGAATAATGTTCTGATCACATCTTTAATACCTCAAAATTAAGCCAAATTATTTTGTAGATTACTTGGTTTTCCTGCTTTTACCACAGTTGAATCTCAAATAAAAATGCCAAAACTAGTAAGTCATATTGCCAAGATTTCTATTCCTTTCCACCTCCCTGAGGTTTGCATTTGCAAGAATTCAGAAAAAGAAAAAAAAGATAGGATTAAAATTTTTTACTTTCAATAAGAAAGGTCCTAAAAGTCAGGGTTCCCGCAGACATTCATCCTTTCGATTAGCCTTCTCTAAGACTCTTTCAATTAGCCGGGCACGTATTCATTACTTCCTTTCTTATTTTTCCTTAATTAAAAAACAAAAAACAAACAAACAAACAAAAAACCCACCTAAAAACAAAACAACAAACCCCTGATTTAACAGCTTCCATTATTTTTTTAAAGAAAAAAAAAGGCAGAAGAGGTATTTCAATAAAGGTCCGATTGCACTTGTGTTGCAATAGTTTTTCAATCATTTTAGAGAGTTTCAGTATGCAGTTAGCCCACTAATACAGCAGCAGAACAGACACCATTCCACAGAGCTAGTACAGTATATTTGTCAATAATTTCCATATTAATTAGTTCTTGACAAGACAGGCTGAAAGAGTGAAAGAGCAGTGATCCATAGGATCTAAAACAAATGCAAGCACTCAGAATTCAAAGAAGCTGAATATACACACTTTTGGTTAGATGCCAAAGATTCCATTAAAAAAGAAAAAAAAAGAAAATAAATAAAAAACCTCCAAAACCTCAAGAATAAAATAAAAATCTAACAATGGTAGAGGCCATACCTCAGTACTGCAGATTTTTCACAGCAACATGGAACTCAGGTAGTCTATATAGTGCAACACTTTGAGAACAAATAAAGGAGAACAAGATCATCAATTCCAAACATTTCAAGGGAGGGAAGAGGAAATGAAAGGTTTCTCTAAAGGGTCCTTTAAAAATCACATTTAAATGGGCTCAAACTAGACTCCAATTATCAACACTTTATGTAAATGAGAATTTTGTCTATGTCCTTTTGAAGAAGAATTTTTTGGCAGATGTTGTATGGTCCAGCCATATTCAAAGTGTCAAAAGCCAACCACTTCAGCAGAAATAAAGGGTAACATTATGATGCTGGTGTCAAACCAACCAGTTTAACAGACACTATCTGTTCAGAAGCAGCATGCTAAGATTTCAAAGCCTCCTCTAGTCCGACATCTATTTATAGCTGCCCAGCCTCTCTACAATTTCTCGCAGCCTCTCCTCCTCTCAAAGCCAAGTGGGAGAAGTTTAATGCATATAATGCTGGGCCTTGTGCCGCAAGATGGCCAGAAGATCTGCAACTCTCCTCCAGCAAACCCATGTGCATGAAGACCGGAGGTTGTGAGATGAGGTTGATCTAAGAACCTACATAGCAGCCAAATACATGGCACAAACCTTCCCTCTCGGTTTTAGGAACACATGTTTTCTCTGCCAGCATGTTGACAGTAATGAACCACATCGGCATCAGAGCCTCAGTGAAACATACCTGTCTTCTTCCTCCACACCACCGAGCTGACCCCAAGTCAGCTGCCTTGCAAGCCAAGACAGAAGCTATCCAAGTCAGCTTTGACCCCCGGACAGCAGCAATGTCAACCAAGCACCCTCCCACTTATAATACTGCTCCTGTACATTGCACCTTCCTCAAAGAAACTCGGAGGCTTGTTGGCTTTTTTTCCGTGCTGTCTCTACCACTCAGCCATGAGTGTCTTTTTAAAGCACTGATCTAGAGCGGCTCTCCTTCACCTCCATCAGAGGTAACATCGCGGAAAGGGTGCAGATATTTTCCTGCATACGGAGCACAACGCCACAGGCTGAACTCCGCTACAAGCTCCGCACATCCATCCCTGGTGCCTCCTCTCCTACCACCTACATCCACTTGCCTGTAGTACTCGTACAGCGACCGAGGAGATGACAGCACTGCTGGAAACTCCTGCCCACCCGATCACAACCACATTTTCGTCCCTTTCCCCAGTCAGAGGCAGACGGAAGGGGAGGGTTGACTTCCTCGGGAGGAAAATAGGCAGGGAAAGGCCGGGGCAGAGATCAAGAGAGGAAGAATCACCCCAAAGGGAGAGGAGATAATCCCCGAGAGGCGAGGTTGAGGAGGAGCCTAAGCAGGGAGTGAGGGACAGGGACAGCGAACCGGGGGGATAATCCTGCAGAGAAGGGGGGAGATAATCCCCTCGGAGGGGGGGAGGCGGAGGATCCCGGAGAGGGAGGGGCGGGAAACCTGATAATCTCCAGGAGGAGAGAAAATACCGGGAAAGGGGGTGGGGGAAGGAGGGTGGGCGGGTGGATAATCCGGAGCGGCAGATGAAGCGCGAGTCTCCCGGGGACGCATCCGGAGGCGGGAGGAGGAGGGTTAATCCTCGTTCTGGGGGCAAAAATCCCTCTTCCCGGACTGTGGCGCTGCCATGTTCGTTCCCCTGCAGGCCCGCCCGACCCGGCTACCTGCGGGCGGCTCTTCCCCCCTCACGCCACACGAACACGGGGCGCCTCCGCTCCCGCCGCCGGGGCGAGCGGCTCGGCCGGGATGGCTGCGGGACCCCGCCTCCCACCACCATTTCCCCGCCGGCTCGGAGGGAGGGGAGAAGCGGGTGGACCAACCCTCCCTTCCCCCCCGCGCACATGCGACCTCCCCGCCGGTACGGGGACTCACCGGCCGGCACCGACTCCCGCCGCTCCTCGTCCCCTCCTCCCTCAGCGGGCGCCGCTCGGCCCCATGGATTATCCCTAGCGCGCGGCTCTCTCGGAGGGACGGCGCGTGCTGGAGGTGCCGCCGCTCTGCGCCCGCCTCGGCGCGCGCCGCCGGCGTGGCTGTGGCACGCGCTCCCGCCGCCGCTCCTCCTCCCCCGCCCACCACCGGCGAGCGCGCGCGCGCGGCCTCCGCGGCGGTGGCGCGCGAGCGCCTCCCGTTCCCCCCGCCCCTCCCCACCGCTCCGGCCGCTCCAGCCGCCTCCCGGAGGGAGCGCGCGTGCCTCTAACCCCCCCCCCCCCCCCGTGTGTGTGTGTGTGTGCGGGAGCGAGGGGGGCGGGAGGGGTCGGCGCGTGTGAGAGAGGGCGCGTGTCAGCGTGCGTGAGAGCGCGCGCGTGTGCGGCGCGGTGTGTGCGGGTGCGCCCGGGGCTGAGGGCGAGAGGGGTCAGCGCGAGTGAGCGCGCGGGTGCGTGACCGCGCCTGTCACGGTGCGCGTGTGAGCGCGTGTCTGCGGGGCGGCACCTGCGGGCGTGCCGGGGCGGCGCGGGGCTGTGCGAGGGACACACGCGTGTTCGTGGGAGAGCACACGCAGTGAGGGCCGCCGTGCTTGTCGGCGGGGAGCGCTGGCGAGAGACGGAGCGGGCGTGTGCCACACGTGTCCGTGTCCCCACGCCGCGGAGCGCGGTCGCTCCCGGACGAGGCTCGCGGGCTTTGCCCGGGATGGTTCGGGCTTCCCTCGGTTCGAGTCCGGACACGTGGCGCTGCCTGATCAGTCACCGAGTGCGAGAAACACTGGCAGAGAAGTCGCGTATTTCAGAGGGGAAAGGGGAGGCGGGTAGTTTCCCCTGATGCCAATAACCTGCAAGACCACTCAGATGGAAGCAACACCGACAAAACGATCTTCCCGCACTTCTGCTCACTGTTTGCTTTAAACAATTCGTTTGCTTTGAACAGAGGTAGTAGAGTAGCTTTCGCTTTTTGCTTCTACAGAGGCTCTCACCTTTGGATACTCTGGGACTTCGGGAAATATGGGTTGCACTCGGTCAGTCGTGCATGAAGAATTCTCCCTAACTAAAAGTGGATTTTTTTTTTTCTTTTTACCTAAGGGTAAAATTTCCTCCAGAAAAGAAAATGTTCGTATCCAAAACAGCCCTTCATTCTGCAGCTTATTTTAATTCACTTTTTTCCTTCTCATACTGATTTTCCTGAAATTTTTTGAATCCAAGTGTACAGTTTGACTGCAATCTGCTTAATTTTGCTGTTTTAAGAATACCTGATAGCCTGCTGTGACATGGTAACCCTTCATAACAAGCAGTCTGCAGTTCACGCTGGCTTTTCTTTTGGGAGCCAGTGGGGAAAAGGGAAAGCCAGAACTATGTGGGGGCAGAGTTTGAACAGAAAATCCACTAGTTACCAATTTTCATTCTAATGGGTTCAGATTGTGCTTTCCTACCAGATAACAAATAAGCTTATTTCTATGCAACCCAAGATATCAAAAAAGCAGCCTATATATATGATGGACATAATTACAGAAACTGTGGAATAGCAGTCAGCAGGTGAAAAACCTCTCTCAGGTTGACCACTAAAGTTGCATCAAGTAAATAAGATTTTGTGGACCTCATCTTAGGAAACCAGCACGTAAAATTCCTCCAGGAATTATTTTTACTTACTCCTAAAATTACAGTAGCTACCCTGTGCTGAGAGCTTCACAAGCATGTGGAATTATGCATCCCCAGGTCCAAAGAGCTTACAGCCCTCCTGCAATTTCTCAATAAAAAAGTCCAAATTGAACATATTTTTGGTAATTTGCTTCACAAGCAGTTATCTTTTCCTTATTAAACTGAAAGGAAACTTAAAATGAGTAATTCTAAGCTACAAAATGACCTACACCACTCTTTCCGTGTTTGAACCCCTGCAGCTACAATGGAAAAACTGACAGGCATAGAAAATCTTCACTCCCCAAAAAATAACTCCACATCATTCTCTCTCCTTTGCCCCTCGCTTATTTTTTGTGATGTTCTAATGGAAAATCTTTTGAACCAGAGCCACAAAATGCATAAATGTCATCTCATCCTGTATTTCACAACTCAACATTTTGTTGACTTCTTCTCTTGCAGTCCCCGCATTTGTGGAGACTGAACAGTATTTTACTAAGGAGAAAGAGTTGTAGCAATTTATGCTGACATCTTTCATGATATCCTGACTTTACCTTTGTGGCCAGTGAAAGAAAATTGCTTCACTGCAAAACTTAGAGGTTCCTTATTACAGTGCTACTCAAAGCTTGAATCCAAACCTGTGAAATATGAGAGCCTGTTTTTAGCTGTAACAGAAATATCTAAACACGGAGTACTTTGACTGTTCCACAGCCCTTTGAATGTCTTTCGTCCTGGCCTCCACAGCTGCTATTTGGCTATTAAAGCCCTCTAGATAATGTGTCCCAAATGCTCACACACCATATTTTGCCCACTATTTGATCCATTTGACCCATTAGGGTCGAGAAGGAAATATAGATGTATTGTTTCAGAGAAGAATTTAGAATTTGATGTTTACCCTCTGGCAGGAATTATCATATCCTTTTGGCTCTTTACTACTTACATTCCAATGCCACTCATAGCAGAAATCCCCTGTCCAAGGATGGTCCTTAGGACCCTGCTGATCCTGTTCAATCTGATGGCTTTGCACCATTCCCGCAGTGCAAAAATGACCGTAAATCCCTTTTATCCATTTAATGGGCAATTACTGCACTTCAGCCAAACCTCACCCTGTTCCCAGTTTAGGGCAGAGAAGATGGGGACCCGGCCAGGGCTGACTTACGTCCCTGCAATGTCTGGCTAGTGATCATGGTCAGCTGGGCATAAGTTAGAATAGTGCCAAAACTGAGTTGCTTTATGCCAGGGATTATCTCAGTCTCTGTCAAGCCACAGGATTCAGGGAGCATAAAGACTGTATGGCAGGGCAGTTCCAACCCTCATACTTTTGGGCTGATTGATTAGCATTCACTAGAACTGGAGTTTATGACTCTACAGAGCTTTGAACTCTGCCTTTGATGATACAGATCTCACTGAAGCAAAGCGTTTCTTTTACTAGGAGGTCTGCTGCTCCTTTTTGTGAAACTGCAGGGACCAGGGTGGCTAATGTTGTGATAGTTCTGTGCTGATGCTGCAAGTAACAAAGTAGAGGTCTTTATCTGGGGTCTTTTGGTTTTGCTGGGGCTCCCACCCTCATGTTAGAGTAGTTACAACAGCAGACACTGCAGTATACAGAATGTGAGAAGGAGGACGATGTGGTTTTTCAGTCCACTTACAGTTCTGGGTGTACACATGGAAAATAAAACCTGTAATCACTACCAGCACTGCCACAGTAGTGAAGCAATTATCTACTGCCTGGTGTCAATTATGCCAAAATTTTTGTCCCATGCTCTGCAGAACTCTGGGTCTGCATTCCAAATTCTCTATCACTGTTCTGGTGACTTTTAATGATGAAATGAACAGATGTACCCGCAGAAGAGCTTCTTCTTTTGAGTCAGTTACCCTTTTCACATCTAGTTATTGTGGCGAACTGTTCTTGAGCACTTAGAGTGAAGGACTTAGAGACACTGTATATTTTTAAAGGAAATTTTAAACTGATTGCTGGCATACTCAGCAAGTCCAGCGTTCTGTGTACTTTCATTAACCAATGTCTAGCTTGGATCAGTTGTTATCATCAGTCTTAAGACAGCTGGAAATCTATTCTACTTCTTTATTTGATAACCCCTAAAATATTCTTTCTTTGTGATCCTATAAATTAAGACAATAAAGTATCAGCTGCTTTGCTGTGTTTATCACCATTTGGGAATCTTACGATGTTTGTGTATCCACTGGCACACCATCCAAGATATTTGTTATGAAGTACTTTATGCCAAAGAAATGAGCCAGGGGAATTTTAATTATTGTTATTACTTTTATTTATTTTTGGTGTACAGTTTGGTTTCATGTCTGTACGTAAGACATCACTGAAGTTTTTAAAAAAAGACCCAGTAAATGCAGCAAAATCTCTAAGAAATAACACAATTTTCCAAACTATCTCAGAGAAACTCATTAAAAGATCATGTAGATGATTGCAAATATTGATGGTAAAATAAAACCAGTTTTCTTTTAGGGGTGGGTGATCAAACCCACAATAATTAGGAGAATGCTGATTTACGTGTAAAAGTAATGTGAAAGAATAAAACAAAAGAGCACCTACAGAGTTAAAAGGCTATATGTCTAATTCCTGTGCTATTTTCATCACTGAGGTCTGTTTGCAAGTGGAATTCAACTCCATGGGAGGAGATAATGAAGACAAATAGTATGGCTTTATTTTTAAAAGGGGTGGATAATTTCATGGCAGCTTACAACATTGGTAACTGGGCAAGCTAAGATAATAAGGCTAATCAAATCTCATGCTTCACAGCACTAGTTCCCTGCGGGGTCAGGAAAAATCTTTCCACTGTATACAGCACTATACAATTAGCAAGGTTATTATTGGGGAGCAGAGGTACAACCTTCTAAAGAAACCAGCTTTTGCTGTTATCAGAGAACAGAGGCTGTACTTGGCCAGACAGAGAAAAGAGTATAATTTTCTTGTGCCACTACTGCTCATCTACATCGTCAGAGTTTTAGAA
Source organism: Platyrinchus mystaceus (assembly GCA_035041135.1). Lineage (NCBI taxonomy): Eukaryota > Metazoa > Chordata > Aves > Passeriformes > Tyrannidae > Platyrinchus > Platyrinchus mystaceus. The sequence goes on along the minus strand of JAWWLV010000088.1, from coordinate 32,188,126 downwards.
TTACAATTCTCATGTTTGTTAAAAAAATAAAAAATAAAAATCACCTGAACATGATTACCTAAGTGCTTTACTGTCTAAAATCTATCAAAAACTCCTCCACCTGTGACTGGTATTCCAGTTCAAAAATAGTTGTCACTGACTAGACACGGGAATTGCATTGATTAAGATGTTGCAGGTTGCAAGTGCACATTTCCCTCTGTTTGGGTCAGTAATGTTACAGAATTTGCATCTTAGTAGCACTTTAGGCAGGAAGACAAAGCCTCAAATGATGATGAGCTCTTAGCTAGGAGTTGAAATGACATGTGTTTGGAATATTTAGTTTAGGAAGTACTGTTCATTTTCTTTAATTGCCTGAACATATTGTTGTAGGTGCTCTGTGTGTATACTTGTATTTTATTTTCCATCAGTGTCTGCATCAGGGAAATTATATTAGCTGCAATTGAAAATATTTAGCTATTTTTCTGCAAAATTTATGTTATTTATATGAATGTGATACTCTTTATGAGTTGGTGGGGTTTTTTCTTACGAGGCAGAGGAAGCACAACAGTAGAACAAAATTCTTTGTAAACTGATATTATGAAAACAATTCTGTTTCCATGAGCTATACCTCAAACACAAGAACTGTCGTTACCCCAACCCCTATCTCAAATATATTTATTTTAAAAGTACTAATTATTTTCAGGTGGCCTATACTTTTCCCCTGTGTGCATCCTATGCGCATTCTCCACTCTCAGCCCATGGAAAAAGTCCACCGAAACATAACCTCACCACCATCTTGAAACTTGGGTTGCATGACAAGAAAATCTAAAAACATAAGAGGAGCTTACACAAAGACAATTTCAAGACTTCTTCACAGGTGCAGTAGTGCTTATCTTTCTTACATAAAGAGTATTCAGCCACTGTCTTTCACTAGATTGCATGGCCCCGAGCTGTAGAAGGTTCAGCTAAATGAAGTTGAATTAAAAATATAACTTTTGTTTACTCCTCAGGTTTCAGAAACAAGTTTAGTAAAGGATCTACTGTCTGCAGTATTCTCCTGAAAACAGAGCTAGACACGAAAGTTCTGTAGAGCTGAACCATGAAAGTGTTCTGTTATTGAATAGGGTAGGTGATTTAGTGACAACAGACATAGCTGGTTTAGGTGATCAATGCCTTTTTTTTTCCTACATTCTTCAACAGCAAAGCCTCCCAGGGTTTGTGCAAGGAGAAAGAGAAGTACCAGCAGCAGATGAAAATCATGACAGGGCATACTTGCAAGAACTCATCTCATGCAAGTCCATAGGACCAGGTGGACTGCACTTGAAAGAGCTGAGTGGGCTGGCTGATGTCCTTACAAGGCTGCTCTCTACAAGGTTTGTAAAGTAGTAGAGATCAAAGGAGGTCCCTGACAACTGAAGAATTCGCACCCATCTTCAGAAAAAGGAAACTACAGGAGGGACAGTCTCACTTAGGTTCCTGGGAAAGTCCTGGAGCAAGTCCTCTTGGAACTCATTTCTAAGCATATGAAGAAGGTGACTGGAAAAAGCATGGATTTACAAAGAGTAAATCATAACCAACCTGAAAGCATTTCTATGGTAAAATGGCTGGATTTATGGATGTCAATACTTAAACAAGGCTTAAAAAAGCTTAATAAAATACAGCAAGTTTTCTGACACTGATTCTCACAAGTTCACACTCTCACCTGAGTTCACATGTTTCAGTCTAGATGAGCAGACAGCCAGATGTATTGGATGGTCAGGCCAAGAGAGCAGTGGTTATGCTCTTCCCAGAGGACAGTAGCAAATCTAACAAGTGGAGCACAAGGGTCTGTCCTGGAACATGTCCTGCTTCACATCATTAACAATAACCTGAAGGACTTCACAGAGTTGCTCAATAGATTTGCAGATGAGAGCAGGTTGGGGTACACTTGAAATACTGGTGGGAAGGACTGCCCTCCAGGAAGACCTTGACATAGTGAAGGAATGGGCTAACCTCATGAAATTCAGCAAGGACAAATGCCAAGTCCTGCACCAGAGGTAGACTAACTCCTTGCACTGATTCAGGCTGGAAGAAGATGTTAGTGGTTGGGCAAAAATGCCTGGTTGGGCATCAGCTCTTCTGAAAAGGCCTGAGGGGTGTTGGTAGACAGCAAGCTGAGCATGAGCCAGGGGTGTCTTCTGACAGCAAAGAATCGACAGCAAAGAATCAACAGCAACCCAGCTTTATTAATACAAGAGGAAAGTCAGTATATTGTCGCCCCTGTTACTTGTCCCTTGCTAGATCACATTTAAATACAGCCTTCAGTTTTGGGACCCCCCAGTACAGGAAAGACATTGAATAAACTGAAGCAAGTTCAGCAGAGGGCCACCAAAAGGATTGGGGGCTGGAGCACTTGTCCAGCAAGAAGAAACTGGGGGAACTGGGCTTGTTCAGTCTGGAGCAGGGTTGGCTTTGAGCAGGGCAAAACACTAGCCTGGCAGTGCCTATTAGGAGGTTATTGGGAAGATGGAGCCAGGCTCCTCAGTGGTGCATGACTGAAGGATGAGAAAAAATAGACAAAGATGAAATCAAGATAAATTAACGCTGTAAAGAAAACAGCTTGATTCATCATTAGGATTAATTCCTGTTTCATCATTAGGAAGCAGTGGAAGTGTTTGCCTAAATAAGTTGTACACTCTTCTTCCTTGGAGGTTTTCCAGACTCAGCTGGATAAAGCCCTGAGCAATATGGTGTCCTCTCATAGCTGTCCTTTCTTAGACCATGAGATTGAACTAGAGACCCCCTGGGTTCCCTCTCTGTTTGAATTACTCAATGATTCAATGACTCAATACGTTCACAGGAACTGTATCTACAGGGAAAGAAGACAGCTCTGGTATGGTTTATGCAATAAAATGATAAATCTTAACTTATACTGGGAGCATGGGCCAGAATCCCATACAACTGCCCAGCTGTGCGGTAACAAGTGGGCTTAGTGCCATACTCTCCATTGTTTGCTCTCTTTTTGGCCTCAGCAACCATGCACTGTTGCTTGCTCTGCTTTAGGAAGAAGGCTTACATATTTTAAGTCTTTTTTAGCCACCAGAAAAGTCTTAGTTTTTTTCCTTTCCATGGCCTCCTTCCCAGAGAAGAAGCCCCCCCCCCAAAAAAAAAAAAAGTGAAAGAGAAGCATGGCAAAATTGTGAAAATAATGCTTGCAAAATGTCTTGACAAGGAACTCATGTCTGAAAATAATTTCTTGAAAGAAAATGTAAAAATTCTCCTACTTCACAATCCTGTCTTTAGTCCAGACACACAAAGATGAAATTTCAGAAAAATAGAATACAGACATGCTCATTTTCCCAAAGGTTTCCTTTATATTGTTCAAATTATGGCATTTGCACACACTTCAAAATTCTTTTACACTACGTGATGGCTGTAAAGGGACTGTAGTTTAAAGAAAAACCAAGTCCCAAGAAATCTTTGTCACATTCAATAAAATCAGAGTACCAATGGAGAGAATTTTAATTAAAAACTTCAAATAAACTCCAGGGAATCAAATCATTTGTGAACCTAGGCATATCAGAAAAACCACGGCTCAGCAGCCTGCATGAGTAGGCTCAGCTCATTTCCTAACAGTGTTCTTCTCACAGAAAGTGTTGCCAGAGAGACTTTGTATCCTCATGCTTCAAGGCCAAATTAATAGTCAGCTGAGGGCAGGAAGAACCACCCCTTACAAGAGAGAAATGAACAGCAAATTAGCAGCTTCAGACTGCAAAGTCCTCTTCTCTAAATTGTTGTTGTAGCTCTGGCTACACAAGGCAGTTCCTTCCCCAGACTCTTTGGCTGCAAATCTTTTCAAGACGAAATACATTGCCATTCATGTCTCCAGCTCAATGGAATACTGGCAAAAAAAAATATGTCTCCAGTGAAAATCTATTAAAAGATAAACATTGTCAGTAGCAAGCATTGCTGCCTGTTCCCTGCTATCTGCCATAGCAAATGCATTTAAAGGAACCCACAGGTCAGTCTGGCAGAGACAACAGCAGCATCAGAAGACACTTTTCTGTTGAATGAGGAAGTAAAGACCAATAGTGAAGAAACAATACAAGATGGTTTAAAAAGGTACATAGACTGGAAAGGAGAACAAAGAGGAAAATAACTGCTGATTAGGTATTTTACTTTTTAGAAAGGAATCATTTACTTACAGCCACATTTAGGGATCAAATTCTTATGACAAATGATACCATGGAAAGAGTATTTAAGGAATTATTTTAACAGTATTGATCTTACATAACTTCCATCTCCTCTTTAATTTTCAAATGCTTGTAAGACTATAATATGTAATTTTAAGATTTGAGCCCATTCTAAAATTCCTAAAAGTATTTGAAAGAAATCTAATTATGGCCACCAGAGCAAACCAGGCTTTAAAACAAAATTGACTGTATGCATATGTAATACAATATCTCCATTTAAAGACTAATTACTTACACTGCATCATCTAAACAGACCCCAAATCTGTACTTTTTGTTCCCATAGTTAATTTCTTTCAAAAAAACTGCTTCTCATTTGAGAAAAGTTGGCTTGTAGAACTAATGGTATCCTTTTGTTCTGAGTTTTATGTCCAGTCAAAACACCATTTTTGCTGTGGAGTGCATTTTGGAAAGCCAGGGAAAATATAGCCTCCTGAACCTCTTTGTCCAATTTCTTCTGGGGAGTGGGGATTGTTACAATACAGATGTATGGAGTTGTACTATACAAATCTGTCTGTGGGAGCTACAGACAAAGCTCTTATTTCCTTTGCCTCAGACAAATTTCTGGCAGAGGAGGCAAGGGAGAACAAGCTGACTAATTTGGGGCAGCATCTGCCGAAGGGGAGGTACAGGCTAGTTACTTTATGTTTTTCACAGGACTAAGGCCGTTGGCAGGGTTGAATTTTTGCTTATTGGCTAAAGTCTCTCATGCAAGATATTATTTTTGCAAATCACCTAGGAAATATGGTAGAATTCCCAGCATCATCAGTCTTTGAGATCCTTCAGACTATCAGAGGTATGGTTCATCTTGCCTTGAAACAGGGACAGGGACTGTTTGGCTTTTGAGATCCTTTTCATTCCTAGTTTTCTGTAATTTATAGAGAATTATTCATAAACCAAATAGCAATTATATTTATCGAGTGTTTTACATTGCACTGGATTATTAAAATAGCTTCTATCTTCTTTTACATAAAGAAAATATGTTTTAAAGAGGCTTTACTATATAAAGGAACTATTCTTTTTACAGTATTTATTAACTGTATACTCTTTTCCTTGTTGTTTTTCAGACTTATTTACATTTAAGATCCATAAGGCAAGGATTATCTTCATTCTGTGTCTAAACACTGCCTAATCTGTTACAATTCCACTTCTTGTTGGCCCACAGGCACTTCTATGAATAAAATTAGCAAAAATAGTAAATTGTGTTTTTTAGATTCTAGCAACGTTACATACACCCTCCTCAGTGTTCTGGAGCATTTTTATGCCTTTCAAAAAGCTGTGTACACATCACAGGGCTTCCTCTCTACTTCTTAAATATTTTACTAAAAATCAAATGGTGTGAAGTTCAGGACCAGTCTAAAGCAAAATTTAGAAGCAGCAATGCCTAAAAGTCACAGCTGAGTTAGTTCTATCAGACAAGGGTAAAAATCCTTTTTCTTTCTGTTAACAGACTGCCAGTGATTTTAATAGCACTTCCTTCCTACCTGGCTTTTCATTTCTCATTAAAGAAAAAACCCCAAACCAACCAAAAATTAAATACTTCTTCAATCAAAATTAGAAGTTGGCAGTAGTAGTTTCCCAGACATAAGATTACTGAAAGCTAGATAATAGTGGCAACTACCTATAACCTAGTAGTGTATTGGACTTCAGCCTATAAGACCAAATTACTTTATAAACTCATATATATGTTATGCAGAGATACTATCTATTTATCTGTCAGTCAAATACTGGAATCTGGAGGGGGGAAGGGAGAGTGAAAGAGGACATGCCATTGATTTTCAACAGTGCACAGCTGTTTCAGAAAAAAAAAAAAAAGACAAGAAGTAAAGAAAGTATTCATCTGTAGGTTGGATTTATGAAAGTGGTGCCCAGAATTTGGCCAGGTCACAAGGCCATGTGATTTTTTTTCTAATCACAACCTGATGATTGTTTCAGGCCTCTGAATTTATATCTGATCTGTGTCTGAAGAATGCAAGACACGGCTCAAAGGCAAGGGAGAAAGTGACTTATAGCAAGGCCAGGTGCAACCACTCTATAGACACAAATGCATTCTTAGCCATGTCATGGGATCCCAGCACGCTGCACCCACAGGTACTATTGCAGAGGCTGCAGCTGCGCTGTTTCTGTATCTACACCAAGTCTGCAGATGTTTGGGCTGGGCAAAACTGCTCTTGTCCAAGTACAGGACAGAACACAGTCCACTATACACAGGATACAGAAGCCAGGACTGATTTTCAATTAATTGATTCTTCTGGGAAAGATGCATCCACCCTCAAATCACCAGTACCTTGGCTCACAAGAGCTCATGTTTCCAGTTGTGCCCCACTCCACTACTGGTAAGGCCAGCAGTTAAGGTTTTGTGACAGCTAATATGTTCATTTCTTAATCTGGAAATTAATTGGGGTCTTTCAAATGCAAAGCACTCCATGTCAAAACCAGGCGTAAAAGGCCAAACACTGAATACAGGTATCAGCTGTTAAAAAAATTAAAATAAGCTCTTAGAAGTTTGAATCCATCCAAGGTTCAAATTCTTTCCCCAGTGGTGAAGGCCAACCTCTACCACTTAGAGCAAACACAGATTTTTGCAGAGGAGCTGTGCTCTTCCCAGCTCCTGTCTCAGGAGTAAGATCAACCAGAGAAAGAAAGGGATGCCAAATCATCATAGGGGATATGGCCTAAATTAGCCCTTCCAGGGTAAGAGAGGTGTTTCTATGTTAAACTGAAAGCCAGTGTAGAGCTGGCAGTCCCTACTGGGGATCCATCCTGTTGCTGCGATGTGCAGCTGTCTGCTCTCTTCCACTCACAGAAGCAGAAGGGAGCATATGGTTTCGTACATTTATCTTCTGTGGCATGACCTTTTTACCTCTGCATAAGGGAAAAGGAGTCTTGAAAAAATCCTACCTTTTCAGTGGTGCATTAATAACAGAGTGCAAATTTGTAACCATCTGAACTATACACTTGAGTTTGATTTTTATTTAACAGAAATCTTAGCCCAGCAAATATGATTTGTGATTATCACTTTCATTTCCAGTGTACTATATTAAAATGGCAGGTTTAAAAAAATCATTACAGAGTGCACTAGAAGCCTTCTCCTTTTATAGTAATCTATTTTTCCATAAATAGAAGTATGAACTCATTGAAATAGATTTCATTAAAATGGATGTTTATTGATAAATATTAGAGAACCAAATTATTATAGGAATAGCACACAATAAGGCATTATTATTACTCGACCTTTAGTACAGTTTTTGGGTAGCTGAAATTCCCCAACCTTGAGTTTTTTGAAGCACAGCAGGTGAATTTTAATAGACCATTAAAACACGGCATCTTGTGTCTTTCTGCAGTATATTATGGAGTGAAACAATCTGCATTTCACTGAGAGCATATTGACTGCTTTTGGCCCAAAAAATGGACGAGAACACTGTGTTCCATACATGTTGGGAAAACCAGCAAATTGTGGCATTTCTCCCTGATGACACAGAACTTCATGGAAAGATGTGACTCATACTGGCTAGGAAACTGTTGCCTAAACGAAGACATTTTTGAGATTGCAGGCAGCCTGCATGGTGTCCAGCTGTCTTTCCAGAAGGTGCCAGCTTCTTCTAGATCTCTCTTCATCTTCACTGTCATTTCTACCCAGATGTCTTGCATACTTCATGGCATCTGAAGGACTTCATATGTGTTGGCATCTGACTGACTACCACCGCAACCTCCACCTCCTATAATAAACCTTCTAGACTAATACAAAAATACTTCAGCCATGAGCTTTAGATAGAGAGACATATGGATAGAGAGGTGGATAGGAAAGCTCTTTCCAGACTTTCCATGAAGCTTTGATATTGAGGCATTCTCGTTCTTCCAAGGTGATAGGAAATAAGTAACTGAGTTGTTCCGGTGTAGTTGAGCCAGCTGAGCCAGCTGATGTATTTCTCACCAAGAACTTTTGCTGCCTCAAAGATTAGTTCCTGCAAGGTCTTCTCCACGAGTTCTTTGGCCTTTTCTAAGATGGGACTGAACTAAGGAAAACTGCCAACTGACACCTTACTAAGCTTCTCGTGTATTTCAAGTGTCTTCTTTGTCAGTATCTAACAATGACAGGAGTTTCAACCCGGTGCGCTGAGGTTTCCACATCCTGTCACAATTCAGGCAGTCTTATCAGAGCTCAGAACTGCATTGCTGCAACCACTGCAGATACTGGAAAGAAGGGGGAAACTAACTCTTAAGCTGGAACAGATTAACTTAGAGATGTTCTAAATGTGCCTGTTACTCTAGTGGTCTCAATACATATTTTCTTGGTTTAGTGTATAAACTTTTACAGTAGAGAGTTGTCTATATTTGTGTCTAGTATTCTATCAGATCTTAATAAACATATAACAATATATTATCCCAAACTTGTATGCTGTGATAACTTACAAATATGGCAAGATTTTTGAGTTTTCTAGTGCATTAAAAAAAGATTACATTAGTGCTTAAAAAATAGAGTGAAGTAAATAAGCTCTGACAGTATAAAGGAATGTTGGAGAGAATAGAATCAAGTTAGTAAAAGAGCATCTCTGTTTATTCAGAACAGAGTTTGATGTTCTAACTGTTAAACATTAATGTATTATCTTGATGGATTTTGTACCTACACACTTTAACATCACAGACGAAAAAGCTTTAAAAATAGCACACTGTGATACGTGCTTCATTTATTAAAAATGTATGGCCGAAATAGATTGCATTTTTATCGTCTTCACATTCTTGTCACTGTTCTCATAGTGAAAATCACAGATTCTGTTTTGAAGCTGAAAATGAATTGCAGTTGTCATTAAAGGTGGGTGTTTACAGATGTTATTGATTGACAAAATAGTACACTGTTCTCAGCAAGAGAATGCTTCATTTATACTCTGTAGAGCTGAAAGCTACCATAGAAGAGAAGAGCACTCAGCAGCTTTTGAGACATGAAGAACATGGCACATGAAGAACATTATCTCTCTCTTGCCTTTTTTGTATTAATAGCCTGAAATAGTTTTTAATGTGTTTCAAATCTTTGATCAAATTTCACCAATAGCTTTGGCAGCCAAAACAAAGCTCTAATCCTTCTGATAACTCTTACTAAACAGGCAATGTCCAAGTTAGATGATGAAATGAAAAGAATGCAAAAGATTCTGTACCCTGTGTCCCCCTTCTAGTTCTGCTCGTGGCCTGACCCCAACAGCTGTCATTAAATTCAATAGGAGATTCGAACTCCATTCATTTCTAAGGATCAAGACATCAATTTTTGGCAGAAATGTTTTATGTAAAATGCATCTTATATAAAAAATAAAAAAATCTCTCCTATTTAAGAAATATTTTGCCTCAGAATTTTTTTTAACTGCTTTGTATCAATGGAAATAAGAATCAGCACTTTTAAATTATGATAGGAAACTGAAGGCAGGATTTGCCTTTAATTATTTTGCTCATTCCAAAATAATCTGAATCTTAATAACATACAAATGACTGTTCTCTTTCAGGAATCAAAATACAGGCAATTAAGACAGACATTCCATTAAAGCAAGTGTGTGTGTAGATTCTGGCAATAATAGAAAACGGGAAAAGCACAGTATGAACAAGGTCTATATTTTATTTTCAAATTAGCCTCTTAAGGTTTTTCAAAATGCTTCTGTTGGTTTAACAGGAAAATATAGAATGCCTCTTGTGGTCAAAACATTGTCTTTTAATTCCCTCGTGTGGTATCCTACCCAGCTCATTTGAGTAGTAACATTACTTACCCTCTATACATTTCAGTAGCACCAAACAGCACTACTGTGACAAATACGTATGTCAAGATGTCACTCAATTTTTTTCCTTATATCTTTTTTATGTGTTTTTTGTTGTGTCTTGCTAATTTTTGAAAGATAAATATAAAGGCAAAAAGCGGTCTATGCAAAAATAACCAAATGAGTAAAAAAAAAAGATACTGCACGCTGAGATGTATAGCTCATATCTGCACTTCTTCACACTGCAAAACCACTTTCCAGCATCGTGGTGTTTTATAAATATGTGTTTGACAGCTCAGTAGCAAAGTATATTCCCACTTTGGGTGGAACATTGCAGTTCTGCAGGATGTTGATTCATTGTGAGTTAGTCCAGTTGGCAAGTTAATTAATGTCAGTCAAAAAGAAGAGTTATAAATAACTTCATACACTAAACTCTTCCTTTTGCTTCTTGAGCTCTACTGCATATGATGGTTTTGACCTGGCCATGATCATTCCTTTAGCTTGAATTGTGTCTTGCTTAAGCTGATCATTTAAACAGTTAACCCTTGTTTACACAGTGGCTCCTACTGAAGGGCACCTGAAATCACAGTCCCCTGTGGCTCAGCAGGAGCTTACAGGCAGATGGTGTGTGCTTTTGTGCTGGAAAACGCTTGAAAAATCACAAACCAAAATGCTTAAACTAAGATTCCACCTTAGTCACATCATATTTCTTACAGGATTCTTCAACAATGTTTCCCAAACTGGGGTTCTGATGAACATTGTCAGAAAATGGCTCTACTGGGTTTACAGAACACTGGGAAAAAAAGTGATTTCACCAAATCAGAGTATTCTTCTCAGATGAGATGGCAGCAGCAGTGTGTTCATAGAGCTGAACAGGGAGAAACACTGCAATCATGTTTGTGCAGCAGCACTGCAAACATCTTTAATTTGCATTTGACAGTTTGCAGGTCCCCGATCCGTACAAACATCTGCAGACAACACGTACATCATTCTATGTCCCTGAGGGAGTAGGTACAGCTGACAGCTCTATAACTGCACTCCTGAGCTCACCCAGCTTGGGCTTAAATTCAGCTTTGCTGAGAGTGACCATGGAAGTCTTCCTATGTCCTGTCTGAGAACTTGCATCAACAGCAGTTTTCAATGAGCTTTTTTAGCTGGGTTCTTTCAACTGAGACTTTCCTCTCAACAAGCTGTTTTCTTCTTGGTGCCTCTCTCTTGTTTTAACGGAAAATACCAAGTGCTGCTCATATCCCTGTAAAACAGCTGGGCAAGGGATGCAAGCATGTGGTGAGAAAGACTCACAAGACAGCCAGAGCATTTCCCGTCAGCCAGTCCCAGGTGCCTTTGTTCTCTCCGTTCACTGGTACAAATCCTTTCCAAAGCCTCAAACTGAGTTTAGGAGCTCAGGTGCTTACCACAGAGCACAGCCTCCCACTCTCTGGGCCAAGTTCAGGAAAGACAGGCTTTTCAATGCCTCAGATTAATTACTCACATAATTTATTGGCTCCCACATCTTTCCATTGATTGTTATGTCAGAATCTACTTTAACAATAGTGGAGTGACAGGGAACAGAGGGCACCCAGGGGCTTAAGACACTTGTGTTGTTTTCTTAAAATATCCTGAATCATGCTGACATTTCATTTTCTCTCTAAGGAATGGGAGAATATACATTAAAACCAGAAAAAAACATTTTGACACAAGAACTCAAGGAGAGTTTTGCCATCAGTTTTAGTGTAGCATGATTAAACTGTAGCTGGACAGCTACTAATAGAGTAAAAACCTCTTCATGTGTTAATACATTTTCATGACATCCGGATGTATATATCTACCAGCCCAGGAAAGGACAACCTTGCTAATCTGAGTTGCAGTTTTTCTAAATTGACAGAAGTGCTACTCTGTCAGCTACTCTTTAATATAGGGCAGATCCAGTCACCTGCCAGGAGGACATCTATTCCCTATATTCCATTTCTTGTTTGAAATATTTACGTATCATAATAAATTGAGAAGAGCTTTGTTGGTAGAAAAACATAATAAACAGAAACATACAAGTCTAAAAGATGCACATTCTAGGGAAAAGCCTAACTTTCCTATGAAGAGAGCTTCACAGAGCAGCTAAAGTCAAATTATTAGAAATTTGAATGAATGGTTTCTCTCACTAAACTGGAGACTACTCACATCCTGAAAGTCAGCCAGCATCTGATAGGGCATCAAGTGCATAACTGTCCCATTGGAAATAAAATCAAATTCTTCCATGTCCTGAAGTTAAGATTCTTTCATTTGTATATAGACTGTCGTATCACTGTTTTGATGCCTTACAGGAAGATGAGTCATTAGGAGAAATGAACATGGAGAAGACTTGACACTTTGGCATGAAGAGGATAGGAATAATGAATATGGGTGAGGAGATGGGAGGAGAAGGCAAGAGAGATGACTAGAGTGTTGCTATTGCTTGCGACTGACAGCCTCAGGAAAACTAATTAGGGCTGAGGAAGCTGATGAATTCCATATGACAAAATGTAGTTTGAATATTAATAGGGTCTGCTCCATTATTGTCCAATTTTAAATCTGTTAAATTTGAAGGGGCTTGAAGTTTGAGGAAACACATTTTCTTATTCTTGTGACATGACGAGCAATGCAAGGATTTGGAGATAGTACTTTTTGCAAGGGTCCAAACCCATGTGTGTACTGGGAGTTAGCACACAGATAATGCACAGCTGAAGTCCCACTTATATAATATCTTTTTTAAGGGTATCCACAAAACTTAAATGGAGAACTGGGCTCAATTGCTGCATAAGCTGGCAATGTCACTCAGTATTTGCCATCAGACAAGGAAAAAGTGTTGTACAGTGTATTTTTCATTTGCTTTGCTATTATGCTGTTTTAAGGATAATGATTTGCCATTGCTTGGCTCTGTGATTCATTTGATTGTTTTCCCTCATTTCAAGATGAATCGTAGTTTTTAATCTGTTTACTGTCATTTCACTGAAACATACATATTGCTCTTATTGCTGTGCAAATAGATTCTACATAAATAAAACTTATTATTATGATCATTAAAGTAAAAGAACCCATAGTCATCTGTTACACAGTGTGCTCTTTGCCAGTCGCAGTGCTCACGTTCACAGTCCGTCTCTCCAGTTCTGCAGGCAGTGCTCTGGTGAGATGGTGTTTCTGAGCCATACTAACTGAGAAGCATCAAGAGGACCAGAGTAAATGGAAGTAATGGGGCAGATTTATCACCGATACTTCCAGAGAATTACAACTTGCTTTCCTCAGGCAAAAACCAACAAAGAGGATACAGATGTGAGTTTCGAGCTCATCAGACCTCAGAGAACGGAGACAACAGATTAACATTTGGGTGAGAAGCCTCCCAGGAGCACCTGTAGCCACAGTCTGACAACCGTATTCCCCTGTCTCTCTCCTGCACTTACCTGCTGGATGCTCTCCTGCCTCAGCTGTCTCCCAGAGGAGTAAAAGCAGCAAGTGCAGAGACACAAAAACATCTCCCCATCTGCCTTTGCCCAGCTTTTCTTCAGTCAGGGAACGCATGGAAGAGGACACATGGGGATATGGGATGCAATTCTGATGTGGGTACAGCTGGAAAGGACTATAGATCCTCCTGCTAACAGCACTGCTGTAATGGAATGAGTGTATTTGTTTGAGTGTTTGAATTGTAAACTGAACTCTTGGAGACACAAATGTGACAGTGAGCCATCTCTTGCTTTGCTCAGAAGGATGAGGATGCCTGACATGTTCGCTTCAGAATGACATCTGCTCAAAGATAAGAAACCTCAAGGAATATATTTTGAAGTGCTGTCTGCATGGGTGTGTTGGGAGGTAGGAGGCAGAGGTCTCACTTACATTCTATTAATCAAGTTGTTCTGCTGTAAACCAGAATATATTTTGTGCAAAATTAGGCCAAAAAATTAAATGTGTTTCCTGGATGCCTCAGTAAAAAAAGGCTGATCAGCTCCAGGGGCCCTATATCTGCTCCTTCCAGGGGCTGATCTATATCACCTCCAAACATTCATTATATTCTCTGGACTCCCGAGAGAGCCTAGTTAGCCTGCATTGGTCACATCTTGCTGCTGCTGCCACTTTCTCTGCTGGAATGTAATGTACCTTCGGGCACTAGATTTCCTAATTACTTATGTTCTTACTGCAAGCCAAGACTAGCCATATTTTACAATGTTCCTGAGGGAATAAATATATTTAGCCTGTTGAAGCTGAATGCTCTCTGGCTTCTTAAAGGTTTTCTTATCATTCATCCCAGCCACCAGCTGGGGTGTAGTGTGATCTGCTTCTATTGGAGTTCTGATGAGCATCCTGAGGACTACATGCAGGGTCTGTACCAGGGAGCTTGCATATGTGTTACAGGGGTATCTCAGAGTGAGAAGAAAAGCCTGGCTATGTGTAGGGCACAAGGAGAAGGAAACTGCCAGACTGCAGTAGCTCTTCATGACATGGAAATGTTATTTTAAGATTTAGGACAGGACACATGGAGGATTTTAAAGCCCAGTATATGTTGTACAGGTCAAAGGGAGTCTTGAAGGCCGGACAGCTGCTTAAGGAGACAGGCTTCATATGATACAGTCTCAGGGGAATGATTGAGTCTGAGAGAGGAATTAGGAGCAGGAGGGGCAAGAGATGGTTAAGGTATTTGTAAAAAAGCAATGCTTGAGAGCATAGAGACTACAATGTATGCATGCAGTGCCCTTTAACATTGACCTATAGACACTCTCCATACCACAGTCTCCTCTTTCCTTGCAGGACTCTAACAGCTGCTGGTGGCACTGTCAGGCTGGGAGAAAACTCTCCTGAGTCCTGGGAGTGGTATCACACATCATGTCACCAGTAACATGCAACGTTTGCAGAGTGCAATGTGGAGAACTCCTCACCTGAGAGTATTTGGAGGCTGACAAGAAGTGTATGGTGCAGAGAAACCAGGAGACAAATGCTCTCAAATACCTTTGTCATAGTGCAAAAAGGCATGGGAATCTGCAGAGCTGGAGCTGCAGTGTGGGCACGTTTGACATGGGGCTGAAGCAAGCTGTGCCTACAAGGCACTGCAGTGTGGACAAACTGTGTGAAGCCAATTAGTACAGTGAATTTAAGTGCTCACTCATGCTTACTGCTCCAAACAGCAGGGCTGAGTCACTCCCCACTGAGCTGCTCTCTCCCCTAAGGCTGGGGAACACAGACACTGGGAGTTGGGTAAGAAACAACCCAGCTTCCTCAGAACTTAGTAACGATATCAGGACCGCCTCAGTTCTCCATCCTAACACCTCTGCAGCTCAAAGGTGGTAAATTACTAACCCTGAGACCCACCTCTGCTTTTTTTGATGCACTTCTGTTCTGGCATCTGGTGAATCCTTGAAGAAACACTGTATGATAACCTACAGCAGAAATATTAGTGTATTTTTAATAGTGACAGCTTTTTTTACCTAGCTGGTAAGCCATCCAAAACCCCCTCTGTATTTGTGCAGGAGTGTCAGAAAAGAAAGCTGACAACTGACTTCCTTGACAGCTCTGTTTTTAGTTAACATGTCCCAGTGTTCCCCAATGTCAGCTTTGTCCCAGTTTTTACAAGTGATCCTCTTTTTAATCCAGTTTTTCATAGCCACCCTCAAGGGTGGTTATAACTCTACTGGTTAACTGATATCAGCTCCACAGCACCTGCTGCACCTTCCGCCTTCCCCATCTCCATGCTCTGCCTCCCAGCAATCAGAGGGCAGTGACTTTTTGCTGGCAATCTCTGCTCAGCAAGGAAGGAGCATCCCCAGGGATGCCTGTCTTGCTGGAGTGGTGCTTGATTCATACTAGGAGCATTCTGCAAAATTACTGAATTTCATTGATGTGCCAAAGGAGAACAGCACAAAAGTTGTGGCTTCCCTCATCCTAATAAGAAACTTTTCTTTCATAAGTAAAATCCAGGTCTTTTCTGTGAAAAATACCTCTACTTGCTTTGATGGAACCTTTAAATACAACCTGATGACATTTGATGCAAAGTAAAAGCTATCAGAAAATAAAAAAAAAATGGGTCTGGATGTATTGCTGATTTAGACAAACTGATGCTGAATCATTGACAGCTCATGTCTTGTTTCCTGGTTAAGTACAAACCCTGGAAGAGTTGTACACACTCACTGAGTTCTGATGTACAATGTCGAGGGACAATTCAGCATGGCTCCCAGTTGCTGAGCACCTGCAAGGCATTTGTGTTGGCCTGAAGTAACCCTTCATGTCTCATAAAAAACCATCTTACACACTGGGAGAGTTGTCTGGGGATTCACTTTCTCAGGATGGACTGTTGTTTTTAATAAAAACTGATGTTTTTCATTTTGATTTTCAAGGAATTGAAAGAAACATCAACAAGAAATACTGAGATAGTCTCAGAAACAGCCCACAAGCAAGAAAGCTGCACAAGGAGGATTTGTGGTAGAAGATACCTGATACAGACAACGCAAACATCCCTGAGAGTGGCTATGCTGCTTCAGAGCTGAGCCTCCAGAGCCAAATGGCTTGACCTTGGTGGATCCAGATGGACTCTGAAGGCAAAGCTTGGGCTTGCCTCTACCCTCGGGTTTTCCTGCCAGGAAACCAGGGTGCTTTCTTCAAGCTGGAGGGCGTAGATGAAACAAAATTGCAGACAACTGAAGATAAGCAGGGAATGTCAGGGAGTGAAAGTGCAACCGCGATGAATGAACGTGACTGTGTAGGTGCACCTTCCAACAACCTCAACCACTGTGAAACATGGGATTTGCTGAAAAGATAAGAAGGCTTAGGCAAGGGAAAGACTAGTTAGCTCTGGACTGAACAGCGGGGAAGAAGGGCCTTCCTTTGTCACTTCAGAGAAAATCCTGCCTCTTGATGAAAGTGGTTATTTGACAGTGTGAAGTCCCTTCCAAACTTTCCATTTAAAACAGATTATCATTTGTATGGCTGAAGAGTCTTTCTTACCCACAAATGTGGAAGAGAAAGGGGAAAATTTATATGAAGTTGATGAAAATTTTACTTGCCAATGAATCTTAAAGACACCTTCAAAACTGCCGTATTCCGACTCCCATGACAACTTGCTCAAGAGCTAGGATATCCATCACGAAATACACTCTCAAAAAAAATTCCTCTGCAGAATTTCAGCTACTTCAGCTGAGCAATTCAGACTATCTATATCCCAGTAACATCTGGTATATGTGTTTGTTGCTCAGCTTTGGTTTGTAAATATGTTTGCTCTTAGCAGCATTTGTTAATATGATTTTCCTTGTATGAGTGGATTATTTTTCACTGTGTGGTACAGTTAAGAATTTCCTATTTGTAACAACATATCTTAGCAGTTCTGTCAAAATATATACAATCATTTAAAGCTAATAGGTATCCGGTATTAAATTGCAGTGAATGTTGGGATGTTCTTGATTTAAGTAATCCTGAGTAGAGGCTATTGATTTTACTGAGCTGTGAATGTTCAGCACTTCTGAGACCTGGGTCCATAAAGTGGTGTTGTTTTTATAATTGTCCAAACTAATAGCCTTAATGCCTAAGAATTGTTCTTTCCTTTCTTGAAAACAACAATCACGTTCTTATTGTGATTCTTACATTCCCTTTTGGCTTGCCAAAAGACCAGGGCAAATGGCTACAATTTCTAGCATACCAAAATTTAAAAATAGCGTGATAACACTGGTCTGTACATAATCTGTCTTCATCACATCTGAGATTGAAACTTCCTGGCAATTGGAGAAAAAGCCATTAATACTCATAGCCTTGTATTAGCCAAGACAGATTTGTTTTAATTTTCCTTTGGCAATAGCAGGAGCTCCTTGAGACTGCACAAGCAGCTACACCTGAGCAGAATCCAAAAAGGACACCTTGCTTCCACCCACAGAAATGTTAACTCTTGCATGATGTCTGAGAGAGAGCTCCCACTACTTTGGTGCCAGGGGAATCCTCCTGACAGTCACACAACTAAAACTGACTGTCACATGCAGTACAACCCTTATTTTACCCAACATAACTGTGAGTGTGAAGATTCATCTCACCTGCACCATATACCATTGCTGAAAATATTCTCATGCTTTTCAGAGGCAGACACTCCTGGTTTATTCTGCTTGTGAGAGAAGCAGTAATGCAATACTCCAAATGCACAATTTATTGGTGGTATGAAATCAGGTATTTGTAGACACATAAATAGTATCATGACATAGTAATTTGGTTCTGATTCAGCCCCTTTCCAGGAGATTGGTTTTTTCAGTCTGGTGTCTCCCCAAAACATGGGTTTTGTGCTACTTGTCAAAGCTGTGAGTTTGCAAAATCATTCAGACCCTCCTTTTTGGAGCCAGTTCACCTGAACTGTTAGGTGATGGTGATTCCCCTGACAATTCCTTTCTGAAGATGATGGCAGAGCTACCTTTATCCAGCCTTTTCCCCCACCAACACCAACTATTTTTGTATTCTGTTCTCATCACATTTCTAGTGAGAATCGTGCTTTGCAAACTAAATAGGCGAGAAAATGCAGTACTATCTGTGTTCATTTTTATTTTGCTCACAGTCCAATCACTTATTTTAAAAACTTTGAGCTTTTCATTTTGTTTGAAGCCAGCACATTAAGGTTCATTTATACTTACAAAAATATGTATGTTGAAGTTGTTGTTGTTTAGAGCATCTGTTTGTTATTCTTTGACAGAGCTGTCACTAGAGGGTCCATTTTGAACTCATTCATTGAAAGCTGTGGCAGCAACAGCAGCCAGCCTTAGCTCAGTTCTGCCTCCAGAGATTTGCAGAGAAGCTATTTGGAGTTTATCACACAGTTTTGCAAAACACTACAGCCTAGGCAAGCTGTCATAAAGAGCCTCTCTTTCCAACTGGGCTCGTTTACAAGTACTATTTTATTACTCTCTGCTCTGTTTTACCCTACACCTAGAAAAATCTTTCTTCGCCTCTTTTACTCTGCTGATAGATTGAAAAATTCTGAAATATGACTCTGAAAAATGCTTGGTATTTTTAATGCATTTATAATTCAAGAACTCTTCAGCTCCACTCAGAGTGGAGCTCTTTGATGCTAAGCTCTTCCACATCCTGAGCCCCCTGGACAGGACCTGCAGCTGAGAGCCTTATCCTGAGCAGAGCCACTTCCCAAAACCACTCTGCAAACCCATGATTAGTTCCCACCCATGACATTTGCTGACAATCAGTCACTTCCATCTGCTCTTTTCATAAGAGAATTTTTAACTGGAGCACCAAAAGCCACTGGTTTTATCCCATAAAGAGGATATTAGAGCAAATGAAAAAATCCCTGAGGCTGATTTCACTCCTGTACCTTGCTCTGTGTACATTGGCTCCACCACAAATCTGTCTCCCAGGGGAACTCCTCTGGGAGCCGGCCCAGCAACTCCACAGTACCCTTTCCCCAGCGTAACGTCACCAGGGGTTTGAGGGTGTTCTGGGTTAGAAGCTCAAATTTAGGTTGTATCAGACCTGTCATCTTAAGTACACTAATCTGCGTCAATAGAAACCTAGTTGTGCCCAACCCACAAGCTCCTGGCACTCCCAACAGCAGTGCTGCTGAATCTCACAATTTTATCTCAAGGCACGTAAGCATTTGGTGCTTTTCCCAAAAGTCTCAGTTCCTCGAGTCAAGTGATTATGTGCGCACACCAGCTTGAAAAGGTGAAGAGCCAAGTTCTTGCTACCACTCTGCCCTTTCCAGCAGACCTAAATGTCATGGGAAGAGAAGCAATATGCTCTACTTGACAGGCAAATTGTAGAGGATGATGTGGTTCTTGCAAACAAGGTGCACACTGCAAGCACATCACTGAGGCTCTCAGACACCAGGAGCAAGGACATAAATGAAGGAGCTGGGTTTGTGCAGCTGCCCAGCCCCCAGGGATGCTATGATTCTAGTTCCATGTCTGATGCAAACCCATCCCACAATTCTGTGGTTTTCGACTGGGGGAGAAAAGCAGCTGGCACCTTAAAGTTGCTATTTTGCACATGACTGCCTTCGAGCTAAGCTTCCCTCCCTTCCAGCTCTTACAGTTAACTCCTGCTCTGTTTTTCTGTATCTCATAATCCTCAGAGGCAGTGTGTCCTCACATACTTTTTCAGTCGAGAAGGAACTGTCCTGTCCCTATACATCACTTTCATCAGTTGAATGAATTCCATGTGAGACTTAAAAACCACTGGCCTGCATGGAATTCTTGTACCTATTTAGTGGTAGTAATTCAGGTGATTTTTCTCTTATACCTCTTGTTCATCCACAGTAGTGGGTGACAGCCTGTAACAAATGCATTCGTACCGGGTAGATTTCATTAGCATAAATTCCAGCTCCTTCATGAGGTAATTAATACCAAACACTGCTGTCATTTTATAAGATCATAATTCTGAGAACCATTTTTTTAACCCGTGTAAACAATGATGATTTACAGCTTTGAAGATATGTGACTAAAATCTGCACCTCTTTTTTATGCAGAGGGCTGTATTCATTGTAAAATGAAGTTTTCTCAAAATCAGGTTTATAAAGCAGAGTCAATCCACTTTAATTCATTTTTTTTTCCCTCTAAGACTTCCTTGTACTTAAAATAGTAGCTCCTTCTAAAACTATATATCTGTGTCTCTGACATCTGTTGATATAGCAGCAATTTCACGGTTGCCAGCAGTAAGTTTTCTGGGTGATCACACCAAGAGTTTCACCTCTCTTTTGATCAGAGGAACTCAGCTTCCTTCTCCAGCCCAACCTGGTCCTTCAAATTTCTTTGTTCTTCCACCAAGATAAGTTTTGTTTCCACACAGCTTGAGGAACTTAGCAGGTAGGTCTGCTCTTTCAAATCTCTTTTCTGACACAAGAAAAAAAAAGAAGCTGAGAATATCATGCCTGATTTAGAAAACTTTGCATGACGTCTGAAACCTACCATCTCATCCAAGAACCCCACTACTCAGGGCTGCCAGGAGTATGGCCATTATTGCAGTTAGTGTTAGCATTAACCGAAAAGGTTTGTGTTTCCTCTCCTTCCCTCCCCTCTTAGTAATTTCTGCCTAATGAGAAGTGTGACTGATGGTATTGCTTGCAGTTGTGAGAGGAAGGACAGCTTTCCCCACATTGCTGCCCAAAGCCCCATCCATCTGCATGTGTGTTTCTGAATCTTTTTCCTCATGCTCTTACCAGACTCTGGGGTTGGGAGCAATGCAATGTGGTGGCACCCACCCTCTTCTGGTACCACTGGTGACATGAACCCCACGAGTGCAGCTCTCTTTTGTAGGGATACAGAAATCCTTAGTGGAGAGTTGGTGGGGACAGGGACCTCAGTACCCCCCTGGGTACCCCAAGCCTCTGTCACAAGCAAAGACTAGCAGGGGTCTCAGCTGGGGGCTGTGGGTGCAGATAAGCAGATGCAACACCCATTGCCTGTTCCATGTGGTGTATAGAAGGGCTCATCATAGAGCAGCTTTTGATCACTACCCTGTTTGGATGAGAGCCAGAAGCAATGACGTAGAGATGAAAGCTTCTGTATCCCAAAAGCAATCCTCTAAGCCATCCAAGTCCCTCTAAAGCTCTGACTATTTGCTAGCTGAAGAGTTTTAGGTTGGTTATGTAGCACAGATAAGAGTGAAAACACTTCTGTAGAGAACAACAGCATTCCTTTTATTTTGGATATTCAGTCTGTTTCCTTTCCAAGTATTTGTTTGTTTGTTTGTTTGTTTGTGCTTGCTCTGCCACTGCCCTTTGAGCAATTCATGCCCACTCCATAGTAGGGGGGGAAGTGGCTGGCTTAACTTCTGAAAATGTACTACCGCGGGTATCTCTTTTGTTAAATCAAACAAAGGAGTCTTACTAGTATAGACTGTTCTATTTAAATTACATGTTTATGCTGCATGAGTTTATAGACTTATGTTAGCTTTAATTCTTACACTGAAATAATCAGTAAAATGAAGCTGAAAAGCATCCAGTTCTGCCAGGGTCACATTTTTCAGCTGAACTGCTAAGGGGATATTAAGAGTGCTTTAGCTTTTTTTTATAAATTGTCATTTCTCCTTCTCCCAAAGTCAACGGAGGACTAGTATTATGTGTTTGTTTCTTTCACCTTTCCATAAAACTTAGTGTGTTTTGCTGCCTTCGGTATATGGGGCCCAAGTGCACAAAGCACACACTTACAGAAAAATCCTCAGAGCAACTCCCGAAAGCAGCTGATTAAAATCAGACTGTTTTAAGAGGCAAAGAATACACGAATCTGCCTGATTTTAATCAGTCTGTTTCAGGAGATTGCTCTGACACTCGATCCCAGTGCTACATGAATTTGCTACTAAAGCAGGGTCAGTAATGTGATATCTCTGGTGAGATCAATGGGAGTTTTGCTACTGACTTCAGTGGAATCATGATTCTCCAGTGATATAGCTGGGGGTTATCTGCTTTTGATTTGACTACTGCAGCATTCCCCCATTTCTCATGCCAAACATGGATATTTACATGTGTTTGCCATCTGTGGACATCACTGACTTTCATCAGATAACCCCAATACAAACACTAAGTTTAACCATTTAATCATTACAAACACTAAATCTAAAATGATTCTACTAGTGAGGGCATAACATGCAAATGTCTGTAACACCATTTCATTCTTGAGCAGATTAGTCATGAACTGTATAAAGACCATTAGAATCACTATGCAGGATTTGAGTGAAATAGAACAGCTCACAGATGTGGACTCTTATGCAATGATTTAAGTTTGCAGAGCAAAGGCTATCCAGGAGATCTCTATCAAAATTTCAGATGCACTTTTTTTCCTAATCACAGGTAGACTTAAGTAAAATCACACTCCTTAGCACTCTCACCACCAGATCACAATGTTTAAAAGATACCTCTTTCAATGCATATCTAGAAACATGCCAATCCACTGCTTGATTCACTAGAGAAAGGAACGACGCAGCTTGCTGTTAAACATCTTTCTCTGATCTGCTTCTCAATTGAATCAGATTGGTGTTGCATGCTGTGTAGCTGGTAGAACTGGTCTAATTCCCTGGTGTGATAGTTCAGGGGCTTTAATAAACAATTCTATACTGGAAAGTGTACAAAGATCTAAATAATTTAATTTACAGTTCAGATGTACAAGAATCATAAATAGAATTTAATTCATTAATATAGTCATTTGGCTACATTCACAGCAATATGCAAACCCGTTAAAAGCTCTAAGTCAAATTCTAAATAGAAAGTTGAGGGTGGCTCTACATTTAATTTAAAAGCATTTTTTTTAACTAAGAGTCTAACTGTATGGTGGGCGGTGTGCTTCTACTGCTGAATAATTTCTGAACAGCAGAGCCCTCAGCACTTCAAAAAAAATGATCAGCAATTCAAAGAACATGGACCTAACTCTAGCAAGCAAGAGAATTTTTATCATTTAATGTTAATGAAAACCAAATTTCCAGTAAATATTCAACATGCTAATGAAACTCATTCTGTTGGTAGTGGATTTATGCTCTATTTATTATTTTTTATTCAAGCAATTTCAATTACCTAAAGAGAAATTGAGATTCATACACATGTTATTAGTTTGAGCTGTTAAAAAAAAACCACCTTAAGAACTCTATAAATCCGCTTGAAATTTCCTTTAACTTTACATTTCTATAAGGAAAGTATTTTAATGAGGAAATGTAAGGATGTCATATCTGAAGTTTTGATTGAGTTAGTTGATGATACCTGAATAGCAGAAGCAAAGTACGAGCAAGGACTTTGAAACAAAGACAGTGAGTCAACCAGCTGATGAATGGCAGTTTATATGCAATTGAATACATGATCATATAGAATATTTTGTCCTAGCTTCCATCAATAAGAAAGTGTGTGTGAGAGTGTGCATATGTGACTATTGAGCTTGAGACTGAGACTCTGGAACCTGCATCAAAAGTTTAATGAGTCTGGATGTCGTCCTGATTTAGCTCTCAGCCATGTATTTTTATCAAGAGCTGCAGTACACAGAGGGGTTGTTTAATTCAATCTGCACCTATGGAGTTGGTAGGAAGTCGTTGGGGAGATCCCAGCTACCTGTGCTCCAGTGCCTGAAGAGCAGTTTCCCTAGACAGATACTGATATTACCAAACTTGCACTCATCTGCATTGTACCCCCAGGTCAGAGGCTGCTTTTGACAATATTTGCTTTAACTGTTTGTTCAGGGCTTTTTTTTCCGTTTGCCAAATTAAATGAGTACATTAGCAAGTGTCCTAATCATGGGCTAGTAGGATGTGATGTCGGTGGAGTAAAGTACACAGTGAAAAGAGCTACTCAAAATGGCACCTTCAGCCCTGCTCTTCTCATCACCTGGAAGAAAGAAATCTGAAAAACCTGGCACATTATCTCTAAACATCACCAGTGGTACTTCTCATATACACACAGCCAAGATCAATATAAATTACTGGCCATACCAAACCATTCAGAAACATAAACACTACTAGCCAGTTGACTTACAGCTCAGTCAAAGAGGAATCACAGTTTCCTTGCACTCCCAAGTCTTACGTAAAATATGAGCTGCTTCTGACTTCAGAGTAAATATGTGCTTTTGTTATCAAGCACCTGACATTTGCAGGATAAATCCTGTGTGAATTTTAAAATAGAGAATGAAAGTGAAAATCCTTCTCATTTGATGAAAGGTAAACTGAGGAGGTCTTGGGAAGAATAGAATTTTCTGCTCCTGAAAAGAAGCACCTGGGTATTGTCAGGGCAACTTAATTGTCCGTTTCCAGCAGATAACAAGAAATGAACACTACACAGCTCTGTTTGTGTCACTAGTGTAGGTCAGAAATCTCTTCCATAGAATTGGGCATTGCTGAGATAACTCAGAAACAGACTTTAGTGTAGGAAGAAATTAAATTTCTTTGAAATATCATGTTAAAAACTTCCAGGCCTACACAACAAGATAACTGTGAGGCAACAAAAAAACCACAAACCTGTGAGCAATTTCCCAATTCATTTGACTTTTAAATCAGAATTGTAATGTTTACTTGAATCTTTTTGTATTCCTGTCCTGAGAGATAGAAAATATTTATTGGTAAAAAGGTGGGATGAGAACTCGAGAGCACTTTCGAAGATCTGATGAATTTTACTTCATGGTCACTGTGGTTTGAAACGATTGCCCATTCTTGGCACAACAGAAGGAACGAGTGACTGAAACTGCACTTCTGTGGTCTGGGGGGATAAAGACCTTGGAGCAAAAAGCAGTTCCCTCATGATATGACTCAACCAGAGCTAAGCCAGAAGAGAATGGGGCTGTTTTTTTCTCAGAAAAAAAAGTATTCATTTCCGTAGAGAAATTCTTACCACACACAAGACACCATATTTTTAGGATGTAGGGGCACCCCAATTTACATTAATAAAACTAGTGTTAGAAATGGTATTTTTGGTACTTACTTTTGTAAGTTCCATATCCAACTGAAAGAATAATAAGTACAATGAAACAGAATCAGATTATGTTTTGCTGCCATTTACTGGTAAAATTAACAACGTATTAATGCAAGACCTGTGCATTGCAAAAACTTAAGCCCTAGTGACCCGAGGTTAATATTCATGTATTTAGATTCCTGTCAGTTCCCGGGATTTAAGAAAAGCCTGGGATTTAACAGAGTGGTTAGAGTAATCATAAGAGGCTGCTGTTAGAAACGCTGGATTGAGCTTGAACTGTCAATCATGTCTAAAAGTAATGTACATATAAAAATGAGGTTATCAGGTGACCATGAAATGTCTTTTGTCATCAGCTAGTGAGAGCTTCAAGAGCTACAGGCTCTTGAAGTAGCAAAACTCTTGGAGGCTGGGTCAGAGAAAGGTCTTGGAAAGCCCTGCAGAATCCCCAGTGCAGTGCAGACTGAAGAGAAATGTCTGTATTCCTGGCTACTTCTATGGCAAACATTGGTCAGTTATTTTTTTCAGCTGAAGTAGTTCTTTAGAAGTGCCTATGTTAACCGAATAGAAAGTCATAGTAGGAAATCCAAGCTGATTCTTTCACAGGAAAAATTCTTATGTAGCCAGACAACTTCATGGGTAAGGAGGGATGTTACTG
This sequence comes from Platyrinchus mystaceus, assembly GCA_035041135.1. NCBI lineage: Eukaryota > Metazoa > Chordata > Aves > Passeriformes > Tyrannidae > Platyrinchus > Platyrinchus mystaceus. Next base: position 32,162,155 of record JAWWLV010000088.1, on the reverse strand, counting down.
CTTGTTCAATACCACATATGAAGCTTTACACAGGGAAAAGTTTCTGTTCCAATTATATCACATGTCAATATATTAATAATGCAGGATAAAAAACAAAGAAATATTAGTGTCTTGGTTTCACCTGGGATAGAGTTAATTTTCTTCCTAGTAGCTGGTATTTTGAATTTAGTATAAAACTAATAACTAACAGACTGATATTTTTAGTTGTTGCTAAGTGGTGTTTATAAGGACTTTTCAGCTTCTCATTCTGTGTCACTAAGAAGGCTGGAGGGACACAAGAGGTTGGAAGGGGACACAGCTGGGACACTGACCCAAACTGGGCAAAGGGATATTCCATACATATGACAACATGCTCAGTATATAAACTGGAGGGACTGGACAGGGGCCGCTGCTTGGGAACTGGCTAGGCATTGGTCAGCAGGTGGTGAGGAATAGCATTGTGCATCACTTACTTTGTATAACCTAATTTTTCTGGTTTTGTTGTTGTTATTATCATTATTATAATTATACTCATCATCATCATTATTATTATTATTCTTATCTTTCACTCTGTCCCATTAAACTGTCTTTATCTCAACCCAAGAGTTTCCTCACTTTTATTCTTCTGATTCTCTCCCCCATCCCACTGGGAAGGGGGAGTGAGTGAGTGGCTGCATGATGTTTAGTTGCCAGCTTGGGTTGAAGCACAACAACTAGAAAAAATATTCAGAAGAAAAAAAAATTGTTTTCTTTTCCTGAAGGACTGTACTATGAGCCTCAGTATCAAACTGTTCCCTCTGATTTTCAGTGGGAGGGATGAAAGCCTTACATAATCTGGGGCAATGGCAGGGATCATAATTCCTCCATAGCACTGCCCCTCCATCATCTGGATAAAACAGAAGATGCCCTGAGGTATTTCAGTGGGCCTGGGGTAACCAGTGAGGCGGGAGAGACAGATCAGGAGACCAACTCTTGTCTGTAGCACTGTCCTCAGCCAACCCCAGGGATTTCCGACTGGAAATCAGAGCTACAGCTAATGCTGCTTGACACAGAATTAACTCTCCCAGGGCCTCCTCTTTGCTTCTGCAGAGCTGCAGTGGAAAAAAAAAATCTGAGTTGGACTGTTTGCTCCCCACAGGTTTGTTTTGCAAGGAAGACTAGAAAGACAGAGGAGAAATGGGAAAGGAGAATCCCTTAAAAAATCCATCTTGTGGCCTCACAGGATATGGTCTGAGGGAGAGTCCATAGTTTAAAATTATATAAATACCATATATCTTCCATATCTCACCCACAGGATTAACGATGATCTGCAGCAAAAAGCAGCATGAGTTCTGTATCATCATTCATACTGCTGTATTTGGATAGAAACTAGAAAATAAACGTGGAGTTTCATCACCTTTTCAGACTTCAAACGTGTGTAGGCACTGTTTTCTCTCTCTTACAATTGCAAGCTGAAGCAAGTATTTTATCTGTTATAACCAATTTACCACTGCTCATGAGCATTACAATTATTTCCTCCTCAATCATTTTATCATCTTACTTTTTAGGTGCAAGGCATTATTTTGTAGATTGGCTAATTTAACATGCACAAATCTCTTCAGTAGAGAATGGTAACAGGAACTTTTACATCTAGAATAATGTGAAATTGCTCCAAAATGCATCAAGGCATGAAACACTTGTGGTGTGGAGCCTCTGGGATTTCCTCAGATGCAGCATCACCAAAGCTTGGGTCCCCCACAGGGTGGCAGGGACCTCAACGTATGAGGCATCCCAGATTCTCTGGCTTCCTGGACATAAGTGCTTCCTCTCAGGCAAGGGCAGCTGGTCCGATGGTGTCTGTCATCAAAAAGAGTGCAAGCAGGCAGGTATTTCTTGAAGTTGAATGAGAAATATAGCATTTCAGGCTGCAAAAAGGAGCCCTTCTCAGAACCTGAGTGCGCCAAGAGGTGTCAAAGAATCACAAGCAGCAGACCCTTCAGCTGGATGTTTTCTCCTCTTTGCAATGAGATGGAGGTTTTCTGCCCTGTGAACTAGCCAAGAGCCATTTATCAAGAACTCAGTACAGTGCTGGACCTCCAGCTAACTGGAGCATGTCAACCCTGGAGCAGTCCAGAGCTGCCTCAGCAGTTAAAAGGGCTTAACCTTCGCCCATGGAGCCCCGGTTTAAACTTGTTAAAATTTGCAATCAGTAATGTAACAGCACAGATTCTTCCTCTGACGCAGAATAAAGAATTTCCAAGGGATGTTGAGCAAATCATGGTTTAGTCATTGCCCTGGAAACACCCCTGGAGCTCCCTGAATACGCTGCTTTTTTTTTTCCCTCCTGAAAAAGAGATTTTTGCAAGCCATGCAAGTGAGTGAATTCAGCATATAATTCCAGAGTAGTATGCAGCTCTTCTCTTACCACATACACAGACACTGTTTTTAGTGCATATCATCACATAGTGATTAATGGCAACATGGCATATACTTGAGGGAACACAGCCAGCTTAAACATGAAAACCCACATAGACTCAGATGGACAGACAGGCATACAAATTTTATTTATTTTGTCAGCCAAGCAAGAAAACTGTAAAAATAAGAATACAAAAATCTGCTCTGATGTTTGCTTTACTCAGGGATAAAGCGATTTAACAGAATTACCAACCATGATTTTTTCTGAATAGGGTTACACACACTGGCCTGTCACCGTCCCTGTAGCTAAGCTGTGCTCGGCACAGCACCAGATGCAAGAGAGAGAAAAGAGAGAGGGACTTTCCACTGTCTCTTCTTTTCTTTTGGTTTACTCAAGGGGTACCATAAAGATACTGGCCTCAGGAACAACCTCAGTTATGGCCACACCTAAGAGGGCTGTTGAACAGCAAGGGGTCACTGACCTATAGTAACATTTACATCGTGCTGCCTCCTCCTCGCCCACCTGCTCTGTGGCGAGAGCTGTCACCCGGGGTCCTGCTGGGATGGAAGGGCTCCTCGGGTCCATTTAAGTTGCTTTATGGTCTTTTCTGTTACTCTGGAGTTGCTGAAGTGCTATATATATTATAAGCCTGAAGTTTGAATTCTGTTTATATTTCATCTTTCATAGCCATCAGAGACTATCAATGACAGACTAGCTCTCCAGATATTAAATGTTTAGTGCCACTGATACAAATAAATGAAAAGGACAAAGGTTTGTGCCATAAATATGAAACACAGAATGCAACTCAATTAGGTTATTTTTACATCTCAGATTAAAATTGCCCTTTCTCCTTAATTTTTTCTGATTTTAACTTAAATCTTTCAAGGTCAGTGGTTCTCTGGGGTAGTTTTGTATTATCAGATATGCCCTTTCCTGATTTTCTCATTAGTGTTTTCAAAAGGATTTTCTCCTAACCTTTTCGTCTTCTTTAATACAGGAATTTTTTTTTTCTGAAATTGTTTCAAGACAAACAAATAAATCTCTTTTTAAAAGATGTGCTTTTTTCAGGGAAAGATTGCTTTCTGTCAGAATCATTCCTTGTAGCATGGCATTATAATTCAGTTCTGCTAGCCAGCTACAAAAAGAAGCATTTGTGAATAGGGTTGAAAGGACGAGAGAATAGAAATCAGAAGTCTAATGCCATTCAAGTGTGCTCCTCTATGTAACATTTTTGTGATCACTTTCCCCTACTCTGACTAGAGTCTCAGAGGCTATAAAATATATATATAATAGACAAATATTATTGAATATATAAATCTTAGTTAAAGTCCTCTTAAAGGAACATAAAATCCTCCATTTATCTAGTTTATTTGAGTCTACATGAGCAGTTTGAAGAGAAAAACACATACAACCTACTCATTTCATGCTGGGAGAAAGGGGGGATCCTTTGTTCTCATCACAAGAGATAGTTTTCATAGGTGTTGATTTGTGGCTGAATTTTAAAATATCAGATTTTCAAGGGAGTCAAAGGCAAATATAAAATCCCTTACATTATTCAGGCACACCCTTGCCATGATCCATGCAAGTATTTGTCTATCTTGGATACATTTTCTTGTTTGATGTTTTAAATCAAGCCCATGTAGAGAAATAAGACTAACCAAATTATCACATTGTGCTACATTTCTTTACATAAACACTTCCATAATTTTCACTAATGAACTCCAGATAATAGGAGACAATAATGTCTTTATAGTATAAAGAGACATAATGTATTTTATAGTATAATGTCTTTTATAGTACAAACTTCATATTCTGTGCGAATCACAATATTATCAGGAAGCCAAATTTCTCGCTAATACGTTATGGACTTCTCAGCTATTTGCATTCAACAAGGGTATTAGAATGATAGTATTTTAAGAATAGACTCACATAACATTTTTTAGTGTAATCAACCATGGGTGAGGCCCATCTGTCATATCTAGTCTGTATGACTAATTGTTAGTGGATTGTAATTGAAATTTAGATTTATTAAATAAACAGAGATGCCATTATAAATGCACTAATTCAATATGTGGAGAAGGGATGGCAGGATATGAAACTGGGCAGTAGCTTCTAAGCATTGTTTATGTTTATACATATTCATATTAATGTGTTCCCATCTACAACTGGGCCAATCCTTCTGCAAGGCACATCAGAGCTGGCTGGCAGATGTCTAAATCGTGACAAACATTCTCTTTCTCATTTTTCCACATTTCAAAGGGGGTTGTGAATGGAAGAAGAGCTTAGGCTTTTTTGGAGGTTTATATTTTATAGGAGGTCCTAGAAAAAAAAAAAAGAGTTCCTTGTTGTCATTATAAAATATGGTAAGCTCCAGAAGATGACCTGTGGTTTTATACACACCGTAACAGTGGTCAGCAGTATGCCAAGGAATACGTACGCAGACAGCAGACGGGTCTGTTTTACACACCTAGGATGAAATCAGTTAGTCAGTTTGATGGCAGAGCTCCCATTAACTTCAAAAGAGTCAGGATTTCACTCCTTGGAAGTGAAATGCATTTCTGTGATGTGCTAAGCATCCTCAGCTGGCATCAGGTAAGCTCATCGAGGAAGGAGGTCACTCAACCCCTGCAAAATTGAGTTCTTCATCCTTAGAAAGCAAAGCAACATCTTCATGCTCTATAAGAAAGTATTTTCAGGATGACTATATGGCTAATTTTTCTTCGGTGAAATAAATAACCACTGAGCATACACAGATGTCATCACCAGATGCAATTTCTCAGTTGGTGTCACTATAGAAGCAGAAAAATCGCTAGTGAGCTCTGCGTTGCTTTATTGTTGCTTTACGTTGTCACTTACTTTAGCAATCTCATATTTTCTCTGATAATCTGTTTTACTATGGAGGTGTTTTATCTTTCTGTTTGGAAAATAAGGCTAAGAACCAGATTTAATCTCAAGGATATAAAATCACACCTTCTGTGACAGCCTGTAATTCTTTAATGACTGCAGAATTAATATGTTGGGTATGTCCGTGGGCAAGAAGAGGGAGATACTTTTTAGCCCTAGAAGCTTTATCCTGCAGCCTCTTGAGTAGCTTTAAATTGCAAGTACTATCCTGAAAACTCGGGGCACTTGGTGCCCTGCAGGGACTGCCAAGGATTTCACAGAACTGGCATTTTCAAAAGAGTGCAGCTCAGTGTTTTCAGAGATGAATTTTGGGATTCCTGCCACACAGAGGTTTTTTTCCTGAGTTTTTTCTGGTTGTTTTGAAAGAGCTACTTTTTTATATAAGAACTAAACCAAATCCACTCCAAGTAAAAAATGTTCATTTAAATAGATAACCACTTACAGCAGATGTACCAGAGACAAGTGTCAGAAAAAGGCTGGAAATGCTAAGGCTATTAACATAAGAGGTCAAATCAGACACTGCTCTTGGATTTGGCAGAGCCTCCAAAAACAGCTTATGACCAGAAAAGTCTCCCTTTTGATTAGGTATGTCGTTTTTGCTTTTCAGCTCTGCCTTGACCCTGTTTATATTGGCTGTGGCAGCACTTCTTTCCAGAGCACACTTGCAATTAGGGTAGGAAATTTTGTGGGGCTGTTAGGAGACTGCAAGCAGTTTTCACACTGAAATAAGCAAGACCAAGGGCAATGTTTTGGGGAAAAATGTAGTACATAAATATGGGTGTTGTGGTTGTTCAATTGAGATGAATGAGCAGCCGCTCTGGGAAGAGAAATCAGATCCCATCTTTATCTGCAACATTAGTGCCCCTGATTCTGCCTGCTAAACATAGAGCAGGATCTACAGCCATTTCATTACCCATAATTATAACAATCATGCCTGTGTGGTTGAAGCTTAAAAGGATATTTTCATATTCTACTAAACATTCCCACTGTTGATGAGAGACATTCTTCTGAAAGTGTGAGCAACACAGTCCTTGAAGCTCAGTTATTGTGTCAGGTGAAACCATGGATAAACCCTGAACTCATTCCCACCTAAGCATATAACTAGAGAAGGACAGAGTGTCACAGGCTCTTGCTGAAGGGGAAGCTCATCAAACAACTTCATTTTCCTGCTCATACCATTCCAGGCTGCAACAACTGTTTGTTTTATGATCTAGCCGGCATTTTGCCCACTTTGTGACATGAAGCCTTCCCTCTGGTGTGGAGCTCATACAAGGCATTGCTCTTTCCCAGGATTGCTGAACTGTCACTTTTGTTATTCTGACTGGAAGAAACAAACTCTACCATTTCGAGAAATCCTCTGTACATCCTTCTTCGGATACTTTTTGTTGGATTCCTGACTTAAAGAGTTTATGATACTTTTTCTTTGTAAGATTGTGTCACAAATGTTAGCAGTCTAGGTCTGGTCTTCATTATTCTTTTGTTCCTTTTCCAAAACTGGATTTTCTCTTCTTGGCTCTTTATCACTTTTATGGTGACTCACTTGTATTTTGAATCCTAGGATTTTGCTTACTTTATGCTGGCAATCCTTCTTGTAAATTACAAATTATCAAAACTGTATAATATTTCAGAAAAGTGTGTGAGATGAACAGAGGAGAAAAAGGATTTTGTATTTCTTTGTTTTGAAAACCCAGTCTCCCGCCTGCTTTTACTATCTCACTCTTCCATCAGGCTGTCTTTCTAAACCTGAGGCATACTATTTTAAAAGCCTTCCAAGTGACACGGAAGTAGAACTTAAGGAACTTGAGAAACTCGAGCTGATAATTTCCAAAGCATTTGAAAATGTTACTGTCAGCCTCGAAGAACCCACTACTTGAGCTGTCATCCTGGTGTCATCTCATGCGATCTTCTGCAGCGGGTGCGTGCTAATGCCTTTCGTTTCGCTGAGCTGCATGCCATGAAATCCATCCTCCACTGCCTGCTCTCTCTGTAGAATCCATTCCTGCTCACCAATCCTCAAGTGAAGGCCAAATTTGTCATCCAAACCTTGCAGACTAGATGCCAAGCTGTGTAAACTGGCATCACACTGCTGAATCAAAATCATAAAAGACAAAAAAGCTTAATACTTTAGACCGAACAGTCATGTAATATTGATGCAGTGCTCAGGGTTGGGAAAGATCTTTTGCCTTATGCCTCAGTCCCTGAAATGTAACTAAGATCTATGGCATCAATAAGCCATGAATGAACCATCTGATACTTTTTTGTAGCTATTTTAAGTTCTTTTTCCCCAAAGCCCAAGCCTGGTTTGCTCTGCCCAAGCCACCTGCTGGGAAGTTGTGTGCCCTGCAGCTTGTAGGCTTTTCAGGCTGTCACTCAGTGTTCGCTGTCATAGGATATCAGCATCTTCAGATCTGGTAAATAAAAATGAGGTCAAGCCTATAACATTTTCCACTGAGTGAAAATACATAAATGTTGCCACTGTGATTAAACTCCCTCTTTTCTCCACTGGTCTTACAGATTTATTGCTTACACGCAAGCTTATCAGAATTATAATTCATTCAGTTTCGCACCTATGCCTCCTAGTTTTTATCCAATTATTTTGGCTCTCTGGTTTTGTAAACTTTTATTTCTCAGGCTGTGCCCCTTCCCATCAGGAAATGTGTTCTGGGGTCAGATCTGAAAGCAATGCACTATGATTTAGCCTCATGCCTTCCATTAATGTCAGTGGGAATCAGGCTGCTAAACCTCTGAGCACTATCTTCAAAACGTAACCCACAGTCATCAAGCTCTCACTGCATTTATAAGCATTTATTGTCATGTCAGACATACATATGCTGGCAGACTAGCCAATGTAAATGCAATCTTTTTTTCTTTTTTTTTTTTTTTTAATTGAACAAGCAGTGGACATGCATGAAAACCTGGGGGGGAGTGGAAATAAAAGGGTCAGACAAAGAAGGTTAATGCTTTCTGCAGAATCTCATCACAGGACTTAGGAGTGCTACAGCACAACCACGGAGGAGATTACGTGGCTTGGTCGGCAGCGTACACAGGACAACAACATCAACACTGAGCTAATTAAATGAACACAAATTACGACAGCTTTCAGGATCAACCACTCGCCTGCTAGCTTGTGTTTAAAACTGAATTCACGTGTTACCAGAACAAGCAGCTCCATGTAAGATAAAGCACAAGATGTTTACAAAACTGCCTACTACTTCCTTATGTCTCTCCCCCCATTCTACACAGATTTTGCATATGAAAATTTACGCAAAGCACTCAGTCGCTCTTAGTAATGTTTCTGTAATGATCAGCCTGCCTAGACATCCCGTCCCTCTGCCAGGGAAAATTGAATGAGGGAAAAATACTGACTCAGAGAAATGTTTTGAAAAGATTTACATGGTATTTGCTACCATCCCAATAATCAGCTCTGCGATTGTGCATTTTATTAAAATCCCACATGTTTGTTCGAGCTGTTGGAGTTGTTACACTTAATTAACAGAAGAGAGGAAGGCAAAGGCCTGCCTTAAATTTACACATCCAGACCCAAATCCTGCAAATTCCTGCGCACCTGCTTAATTTTATACACCTGAATAGCCCCTCAGGGGTCAGAGCTATTCGGTTGTGCTGTTACAGAGAGGTACTCCACTGACAGAGATCTGCACTGAAGTACCTGCAGGCTCCTGAAAGCACCCCAGGGGCAGCTAAGTTTCTGACCTAGGATGCACTTGGTTGCACTCGTATTACTGCAGCTTTTGTAGTGCTGGCGTGAATGGCACCTGCAGCCTGCGGTCACAGGAGGTACACACGATGCTTGGGCAAAGCCAGGGAAGGAAATTAAGGTCAGTGGGATCATACAGACAAGAAAGCCTATTTAGGCAGCCACAGGATCTGTGTGGAGACAGCAGAAAGAGGAGGAACCTTGATCAGCTTCTAAGAAGTGCAGCAGAGGACCAGATGATTGCAGTCCATGGGTGTAGCGATGCCATAGGAAAGCAAAAGCAAGGAGAGAAGAGAGTGGGAGAGAGGTGACTCAAGGTGCTACAAGTGAAACTGAAGCTCTGAGGTGCTGACGATAAGGATTTTTCTGAAATGCTTCTGGTATCCATGTGCTGCCAGGGAAAGAGAGGCAGAAAGAAGATTTCATGCCTGGTTAAGAAATAAGGTAAAAGAACAGGCATGTGTAGTCTTAGTGAAGGCATCAACATAACAGACACCAGAAATACAGTGGAAAGAAGATGGTAAGTGTGACACTGTAATACCAGATATTCAGCAAGTTTAGAGTAGGCCATGCTAGAATCAATAAAATTAACAAACTAACTACAACAGCATGAAACATCAAGTCTATGGGGATTGAAATTTCAGATCTAATATACTGTTACCACTAAAGCACGGCAAAAACATTGTGTATGATACTGCCTCTGAGACCAGGATGTTGACACTGGCTGCAGAATACAGGTGAATTCCAAGATGCCAGAGGGGCAGGAAAGGCAATATTGAACACCAGACTTCAATTATTTACACGCAAATGGGCCAGGTATTGTGCAAGAGTGTAATATGAAACAGTCAATAACTACTGCATTGAGGAAATGGTTAAGGATATTGATAAGAAAACAGGCAATTATGGAGTTGGCTTGGAAGAAAAACCTATATAAATGAGGAATTTTGTTTAGAAGAAGCAAAATGGGACAACAAAGAAAATTAATTGTTTCCTGAAGACGCGAAGTCTGCTAAAGGATGCTGCGCTGAAAGCACAAGGCCAGTGCACATTATTCATCAAGTAGGCTTGAAAACAGGCAGTACATGGTAGCTTTGAAGATGGCAAGATAAGGGAGATTATTAGAAGAATAACTGGAAATCCTTCGAACAGCTGATGTTGGATCCAAATGAATAAATTAGAAAGTAACAGACACTCTGGAAGATTACACGTACAATCACAATTAGACAGCCAAAAAGGGGTTTGATGAGTTTCTAGCAAAAGGAATCAAAACTAGCAATAAATCTTTATTCCTGAACATCAGGATCAGGAAGACTGCCAGCAAATCAGTGCAGCCCGTTGATTACCAGAGTTTGAAGGAAGCACTCTGAGAAAATAAAGCTATTAGAGAAATTAAATGAATCCTTTGCATCACTTTGTTCACTGTAGAAGAGTAGACTCCCACAGCAGAAACCTTTTTGAAATGGGGTGACCCCATTAGGAAGTCTGTCTGAAGTAGCTGTGCCCAGGAACCTGGTCTGGGAACACTGAAATAGAATGAACAGCAACAGGTTGCCAAAAAACAGATTATATCACCCAGGAGTTTCAATGGACCTCAAAGATGAAATCACTAAATTACTAATAGCAGATTATAACTCTATGCTTAAAACTCCCTTGATATCCAAAGAGTGGTTATCAAATATCAAATATCAAATATCAAATGCCAGCTTTTTTCAGCAAAGGTTCCAGGGGAGATGTGAGAAAGAACAGACCTGAAAGTCTGAAATCTGCAGTGGGCAAATTAGCAGAAAATGTAATGAAGAACAGAATTCATTGACACTTCAATAAATTTGATTTACTTCTGAAGAGTCAGCATGACCTTTTCCACTTTTTCAGATTGGAGTTGTTTGACGAGATCAATGAATACATAGATAAGAGCAATTCAGTTGATACAGTCTACTTGGATTTCCAAAGACTTTCAGCAAACTTGTCCCTCGATTCTCCATTACAGGCTTTTAAGGGAGTCAAGCAGCTACATCAGGAAAAGGAAAGTCTTTGCATGATAAAAAGACATTTAAAAGATAGGAAACAGAGGAGAGAACTGAAGTAATTCTCTAGCACTGCTCAGTGCAACCCTTGCTGTCAGGGTGTTCATAAGCAGCATGGAAAAGGGAGTAAACAGAGAGGAAAGTTTAATGACAACAGCAAAATATTTATGCTGTTAAGAACAAGGGCTGACTTTAAGAGTAATACTTCAGTAGTACTTTACGAGACTTAGTGACTAAACAATAAAATGGTAAATGTGATGTAGTGTAGATAAATATGAAGGGATACATAGGGGAGAAAAAGCAATCATAGTTTCAGAACTAAAATGGCCTGCTGTGAGATGACCACTGGCACTCAGGAACAAGATCTTGGGACTTCTTTGTCAGCTCCAAGAATATGACAGCTCAGCACTCAGTAGTGGTAAAAAACTCCCACAAATAAAGTATTAGGGCATTGCAGGATGGGAATAAAGTACAAAAGAGGGAATGCTGGTGTGTAAACTCATGACTGACTCACGTTATGATTAGTCTGTGGGGTTCAGCTCTTCTCAGCCAAAAAATGTTACAGCAAACCCACAGAAAATTCAGGGGAAAGTAATAAGTATGATCATCAATCTCTGATCACATACAGAAAGCTTCAGTTTAGGCAATTACTTTACCAGGACAGAATATTCCAGTCTGGAAGAGAGACAACTTAATGGAAGTAGTCTACAGCATGAAGAGTGGCTTGGTGACGATGCTCAGAAACCAGTCACTTCTCCAACACAAGGGATGGGGACATGGAGCAGTGTTAATACAGAGCCACAATAAGTTCAGAGGACATTGGAGACACACACAGATGGGAAAGCCTTTGGAAGCTAGAGAATACAAACTCCACATCTATCTCAGGAAGTTCCTGACAGAAAGTAGCTTGAAATTCTGAGAGTATAATTTTGTGTATCTGGAAGAAACTTCACATAGGTTCATCCTGCTCTTACTCTTCAGTAGGCATCCACTTAAAGCTGCTTACAGTGAGAGGATACTGAGCTAACTCAGTTTTTTGGTTTGAATGGGTGTGTTTGTTTGTGTGCTTTTATGCTGTCAGCTACACACACAGTCAGAGTGGTTACTCCCATCCCAGGCTGGGCTTTCCTGTGCAGAAGTCCACACCAGGAGGAGTGTAACCTGCACCACAAACACATGCTCATGCAACTGCACCTCCAGCCCTCTCCATCCCTGCCACTGGCATGCAGAAGCCATGGCTCTTGATATAAAGCCAGAAGGAGAGAGAGATGGGGATCTGCTGGGCAAGAACAACAAAAAGAAGGGGGCAGCTCCTCCGTAGAGTTGTAATGTTACGTTAAAGCCTGCCTGGAGAACACTGCCTATGCACTTCCTCAGCTTTTCCCTTCCCCAGTCCCCTGCTCCATGCTGTGATCTGTCAGCAACTTCCTCCAGGTAGGTGGTGGCTGGGGGGTCCCTCTCCTCTACCAGCAGCTGACAGATCTAGGGCCTAACAGTACAGGATGGTCCTTCTCACCCAGGGACATGACAAGTCCACCAAAGGATTGCTGAACCTGGAGGATAAACATGTAATAAAGCCCAGAAATAACACAGTGTTGTCAAGTGTAAAGAAACCTTTCCTTACATCAAGCTGTACTGGCCTCGCCCAGAGGCTGTTGGCAAGCATTAAGCCTTGAAAGCCAGCCCACTAGTCACAGCCCAATCCACAGGGTGCTCATCACATCAGAATATTTGAAACAGCAACAGATAATGTTTGTATATGGGCTTAAGCCCCTTTACAGGGCCCAGATCAACTACACAAAGTCAACTGTTAGAAATGATCTTTAGATCAATGCATCCTTGCTCTTTTAAGGCCGGCTCAGGCCAGTCCCAACCTCAGCCATTTGAATCCACTCACCTTCCTACCTTGTTTCTCTTCGGGTTTATAGAGAGTGCAGTTTGAATACTTGAGGTTGTTTACTGGCACTCTCACATCTTATTGTAACAACTCCTGAGGACATCAGAGATCCACACCCTACAGAGAGTTTATTTAAAACTTAAATTTAAGTTGAGCCAAACTTTCTCTCTTTTTTTTTTTTAAGGTATTATTCATACTTTAATGGAAACATATACTGAAATCGGAATTTCCATTCTCTGTGGAAGCAAAAAAGTGTGAGAACTCATATGGGAGTGCCTGTTCATATGAAGCACTGAGCTTCATTTTCAGTCTCAAGTGGTTAAAACTAGTTATGAAGTGATTCAGATTAGCAGCCATGCTTGGGGTACTTATCTAATTGACCTAAGCTTGGCAAGCTTTTCACGTTTCCTCATCAGCGATACTGCTCTGCAGTACTAAGGATGTAGCTCAGTAATCATAGATCTAATTAAACTGAAAAGTACTTTGGTTTTTATGGTTTTATTTTCTCCAGAAGAAAGGAATCTTCCCACAAAAGAAACAAAACTAATGACATCAGGGATTAGAATTGAAGTACCTGAAAAGACCCTATGCCCAAAACCAGGTAGTCAACTTCTCAGAATAAAAAGTACTCAGCAGCTCTGTCAGGCGGAAGGACTTTTCCCTCTTGCTAAAGCAGTACTTCTGATTTAGGGCCCTGCAGCTGGTTGAACTGCAGCCTCTCTGAAAAGAGAGAATGAGAGGGCATAAATATGCTCCAGCAGTTGCAACATGGCTCTGAGCCCTGGAAAGAGAGTTTATTTCCACTTACTGTCTGCCAAAAGCTTCTCTCCTGTCAAAACACAACAGATGAATTCACGAATTCCAGATTTACGTTCCCTCAGATTTGTGGTCGGGTGATCAACTGCAATCATCGTGCAAAAGGCTAAATAATAACCACTATGGCAGCCAACTCCTGAGCTAAGTATCCCTGAGCTCTCTTCTGTTGTAGCCTTCTCTTTTTAGGTTAGTAATCAAGTGGACTGAGTAAGAGGCTTTGTGACAACAGAACAAACTTCTATGAGCCTATAGCAGCTTCCTATCCCTTCATGCCCTATGGATCAGAGGTGACTTTTTACCTTTCTTCTTCCTAGAAGCCCAGCAGAAGAAGAGTTCTTGCTCTTGGGGTTGAAGACAGTCTTCTAGACAGGGATTTTCTTTGTTTTGTCCTTTGCCAAGGAAAGAGCAATAGAAGCTGCTGGCAGTGGTGGTGATGTTAAAGGGACTGTATTTTAACAGTAATAGATTTTTTTAAACTGAAAAGCTATATTCATTATGTGGAAGAACATATGCTCGCAGTGGAAATGTGAAATATTTCATTAAACTCTGAGCATGCAACACTACAAAATAGTAATTTTTTATTTTTTACTTGGTTAAAAAGTTAAGATTTCTCACAACAAACAAAATCAAGCAGTAGCCACATACATTCTCTGATCAGAATTTCAGTAACAAATTATTCCTTTTCTTCAAATGATGGTGGAAAGCTATGACGTTCAGCTCATGCAAGTCTAACAAGTTGTAGGTTGTTCAGACTGTAAGTATAACTGAGGGTTTTTTTCACAATACACTTCATTTACGTCTCTTTGTAAAGTGAGAAGCAATAACTTCTCATTAACCATTCCTACATTTAAAAGAATATTATAAACTTAGTAATGCCAAGATCATCCTTCTGAAAGCTGCGTTTTTCTTAAATCAGTCTATAGATTTAATGTTCCTCTCATTCCCCTTCCTTAAGAGTACATTCATAGTTCTAAATAGCTGTGAAGAAGAAAATTGCTCTTTCAGAGGAAAAAGTGTGTGCATTCTTCTCTTTCCCTGAAAATCAAATACACAGCAGGATCTCGAAGTGCCAAGTCCTGCACTTAAGTCACAACAACCCCACGCAGAGCTACAGGCTGGGGGCAGAGTGGCTGGAAAGTTTCCCAGATGAAAAGGACCTGGGGGTGCTGGTCAACAGCCAGCTGAACATGAGCCAGCAGAGTGCCCAGGTGGTCAGGAAGGCCAATGGCATCCTGGCCGGTACCAGAAATAGTGTGGCCAGCAGGACCAGGGCAGTGATCTCTGCACTGTACTCGGCACTGGTGAGGCCACACCTCAAATCCTGTGTTCAGCTTGGGACCTCTCACTACAAGAAGGACACTGAGGAATGAATATGGTGGAGGGCCTTGAGGCAAACTGTATGAGGAGTGGCTGAGGTCACTTGGTCTGTTCAGCCTGGAGGAGACTGAGGGGAGACCAACTTCCTTGTAAGGGGAGGAGAAGGGGTGACCAGTTACAGGACCCAAGGGAATGGCCTGAAGTTGTGTCAGGGGAGGTTTAGGTTGGATATTAGAAAAAGGTTCTTCACCCAGAGGGTGGTTGAGCACTGGAACAGGCTCCCCAGGGAAGTGGTCACAGCACTAAGCCTGACAAAGTCCAAGAAGCATCTAGATGACACTCTCAGGCATTTGGTGTGGCTCTTGGTCCTATGGGGGGATAGGAGCTGGACTTGATGATCCTTGTGGGTCCCTTCCAACTGGGTGTATTCTGTGATTCTCTGATTCTGTGAGGTTCTGGAGCTTGTCCAGAGAAAGGCAACAATGCTGGTGAAGGGTTTGGAGCACAAATCTTGCAGCGAGCAGCTGGAGCAGCTGGGGCTGAGAGGAGTCCTTATCACTCTCTCCAGCTACATGAAAGGAGGCTCTAGCAAGGTGGGGGTTGCTCTCTTCTCCAGGTGACAAGTGACAGGATGAGAGGAAATGAACTCAAGTTGCACCAGGGGAGGTTTAGATTATATATTAGGAATTTTTTTTTCTTGGAAAGTTTTGTAAAGCACTGGAACAGACTGCCCAAGCAAGTGGGGGAGTCACCATCCCTGGAAGGGTTTAAAAAATGTGTGGATATGGCACTTGAGAACATGGTTTAATGACAAGCATGGTGGCAGGGCTAGGTTGACGGTTTGACTTGATGATCTTAAAGGTCTTTTCCAAATTTAATGATTCTATGATTCTATGATCTTTCTAGTGTTGCTTTTGCTTTTTCTCTTAGTGAAGCTCCTACATGCTTCAGGCTTTTTCACCCCTTCTGTGAAACCAAGACAGGCACCAGGAGTGGTCCTGCCATTCGTGGTTCTATTGGCTGCAATGTCTGCTCATGCTTTCCTTCCTTGGTGAAGCTCCTGGGTACTTCATGCTTTTTTTGTCTCTTCTACCAGAAGAGCAACTCAGAAATGTTAACTTTCAGGCAGAAGTCTTTGGCTGAAAACTTGGGTGGGTTTTTTCCTGCAAAAGTCCACCTGTGAAGGGGTTAATTCCGATATGATACACACATTTTCATCACCCTTTTCTGTAAAACCTGAATGTCTTTTATGGCCACACATACTGAGTCACATTTTTAAAGATTTTATTGTAGAAAGTTTAAGATATTGTTCTTTAGTTGAAATTCTTCCATAGAACATTCAGCCATGGACAAACTAGGTGCCTGATCGCTGCTTATTAGAAATGCAAGGGATTAGATAATGGGGTATCTCGAGAGAAAGAAAATAGCTAAATGCAATTATTTCAATTCTTTCAATTTCTTTCACCCCCACTTCTTATTAAATAGTTTCTGACTACAGGAAATGAAATTCTTATCTGTAAATTGGCTTTCTACAACACAGATTTCCATACATCACTGGATATGTTGTCTTATTTTGCATTTATATCAGGAAAAGATCTGTGTTGTTTTGTATCTGGAGCAAAAAGTTCTTCTGGGTACTGTATGAAGAGCAACCCATGACCAGGAAGAGGATTTTTTTCATCTGAGATGATCTTATCTGAAAGCCAGGGTTTTCTCAGATGCTGAGCTCAATTTGTGAGTCTGATTTGAGGAATCCTGTTAGAGATAAAGACATTCCCTTTGCGTTCATTCAGGTGTTTCATTTTAACCATGATGGTGATTAATTTGTGTTCATCGTGCAGCCAAAGTTGCCCTGAATTCAGAGCACTCCAGGCAAACAAAAGATGCTGTCAAGGTCAGTGTAATTTTACCATGTGGTAATAGTAGGCAAAGGTAAATTGCTTTCTCCTATTTCAATCTAAATGCTAAGTGCTCAAGCACTAAAAATTTATGTTACTCCTCTACCGAAGAGGTGCCAACCAGGATAGCAAGCATGTTGCAACTTAGTCAAGAAGCAATACCTTAGCAGGAACCCAGGAAAGGAGTTAGTGCTACACGTTCCCCACGTGGGAACTGGGGTCTGCCTGCATACTGCTCTGGCCGTTCAACCCTTCTGCGAATCCTAAATTCAGCAACAAGTCTGAGCCCTCAATGTTTGCATTTCTCATGATGACAAGAACCACAACTGGCCGGAATCTGTCTCTGTTGAATTTCTTTGGATATTTGATATCCTTTCCCTATCAAACATCTTGGGAAAAATGTAAAAGCTAAATATCTCATTTACCCAAGTTGTAATGCTGCAGGCTGCAGGCAGGGTTGGCAGCTTTGTTTGGGCTGGGTGGTACAGACATGGGCAATGCTGGCACACCCCCATTTGAGTCAGCTGATTTTTTTGAAAATCAGTGCACACATCTAACTCAATATGAGTGAATCAAAATGCCAATTTCAGCTGCAGAATTAAACACAGAACATAATAAGAATGTGGAAGAGATTAATATAACCATGATGAGAGACAGATACATAGATACAATGTCTATAGGCACCTGAATTTGTATATAGCTATACACAATTAAGGGGAAAATGCCAGTGCAAGCTATACAAATGGGAGGTGGAATCCTTCGCTGTGAGGAGCTGCTGCAACAAGGGGAAGCTGGAAGATGCAATATTCTTATATCTGATTCCCAGCCAGTGGCTATGAACGTGCCCTGATAAGATGGACCATAATCTCAAAGCAACAAACTTGTACATATTCTTAATCACCTATTAAAATGCATCAAGCCAGGCAAATTTCTGCTTATGTGGTACTAAGCCCATGCAAAAACTAAACATATCTGCCTTTGAATAATGAACACAGGACACTGGTACTATTTCCTCATTTCCAGGATGCTCAGCCTCTGCTTCTCAAGCAGCTATGTCCCCTGACAGTGCTGCTGCATTTTTCATTATGATATCCTGTACATGAAATTTTACAAAAAAATTTATCACTTTGTCCCTGAGGATTTTGCTCTTCGCAGCCTTTTATTTTCTCGATCTTCGTCTCTTTCAAAAATTAGTTGTGACCTCCTATTCCCCTTCCTCTGTTCAGTTCCTCATTCCTTCCTCCATCGACTGCCCCTCTATTTAACAAGATTTGGGTTTTGTTTCTATGACACAAACACTGTTAGACCCAAGAGTTTCAAAATCTTTTGATAAATCTCTTCTCACAACATGTAGAGATATTTCCCCTGTTTGAATCATAGAATGGTTTGGTTCATAAGGGACCTTAATGATCATTTAGTTTCAAACATTCTGCCATGGGCAGACACCTTCCACTAGACCAGGTTGCTGAGAGCCCCATCCCACCTGGCCTTGAACACTTCCAGGAGTGAGGGATCCACAACTTCTCTCAGGAAACCTGTTCTAGTGCCTCACCACCCTCACAGTAAAGAATTTTTTCCTAATATCTAATCTCCTAACCTAATCTCCTAATATCTATTCTCTTTCAGTTTAAAGCTATTCTCCCTTTTCCTTTCACTACAGGCCCCAGTAAAAAATCCCTCTCCAGCTTTCTTGTAGGTCCATTTTAGGTACTAGAAGGTGCTATAAGGTCTCCCCAAAGCCTTTTCTTCTCCAGGCTGACCAGCCCCATTTGACAAATGAGAGGCTCAATGTTTCAAGGCTTGGCTGTTTAGATGCAGAAAAAGCTGAATTTGATGAGGAGTTAACTGCCTCAGTTCCTTCATGGTCCTGGGTTGCAGGGACTTCCCTGAGATCTTCAGTTTCTATTCCACACAAAATTTTGACAGAAGTGAGGAGATAGACTTGACACACTCTGGTGTTTGGGTATACACTGAATACTCTGTTTGATCACCTACTTGCAATTTTTTTTGTTGTTTTTCTTTCTGAATAAGTACACAGGAGGGATTAAAAACCATATTTTCAATAGATAGCAGTTGAAGAGAAATATTTCATATCTGAGCAAAACAGACACGAAGGTCATGATGCTTAACAATACGTGCCCCCTGCCTAGCTTAGATCTCGCCTTTCTTAGACATACAAAGCTCTCTGTAAGTTTTGTGTGTGCAAAAAATGAGAAATCTTCAAATGCAGCTGCGTTGCATTATATGGATTCTTCAGGATCCCAAGGGGCAGCTTCGTTTTCTCAGTAACAAATCATTACCCAGGTTCTAGAAAACATTTGTGGGAATGAGACTCAGCTCCTTAAATCTCAAGCATAAATAGGGTCCTTCCCAGGAGTGGAGAGTTGCTGAGGTTTGTCTCTCAGGAAGCCCCAGAGCCTAAGGGACACCCCCCCCCCCCATTTAGCAAGGAGGGAAATGCTGACTGCTTTGAAGGAGCAGTGGGGAGTGGGGAAGAAGGACTATTTCAGTGGTTGTCTTCATTGAGCTCTCTTAGCCTGGACATGTGTGTTTGTGGGTGAGCCAAAGAGTGATAGACAGCCTTTTATTTGCACGACTTTACTATTCGGTGTCTGTGTTGGCAGGAGACAAGATCCACCTATAACCGTTACAGTGCTTTTACCCTTGAATATCTATCCCTAAACCACTGTGTAACAAACCAAATCCTTCACTAAAGATATTAGAATTTATTTAAAAAGTAGTACAATTTCGCTGCCTAATACCCCCTAATGGGGTGAGTTGCTGGAGTTACTTGTTGCTTTAAGAATCGCAGTGCCAAATGGGCTGAAGGAGGCCTCAGTGGAGGAGCTCAGAAGGGACTCTCAGAAGCTGTTGTCATGTACAATGATAACAAGGCGATAGCATTTTCAGAACTGACTTTGTTTCTATTGCTTTAAAAAAAAATCCTTCAGCTGATAAAGAGAGTTTTAGGAGATTTCTGTATTAGATAATGACACTGTTATATGCTTCAAATCAGACTGATCTCACATGAAAATCAAGACACTTGGGCTGCAAAACCATTCAGGTTGTCCTGGATGACTGCATTTGTATTTAACTCTCAACTTTATGACTATTTTAGTAGGAAGCCAAGATGGTCTGCTTCAGCCTATGTGAGAGCCACTGTCACAATGGCAGCAGGGGCCATGCTGTATGGCCTCTCACCCCCACAGAGGTGAGGGAGTTGCTCTCTCCCTCACCACCCTGCAAAGGGGATGATCTCCACATCAGCCTGAGCCCGACTCATCTCCTGTTAACCAGGACTGGAGACAGGGTCACAAAGTCATGGTGACGCATCTATCCAATTACACAGAAAACACAACACAGAAGGCATCTTTGTACCTGTGGTCTGGAAAAAAACAGCCAGGCAGGGACACCTTGTCACTTGACGACCTGCTGTACCCAGAGATGAATTGTGAACCTGGGCGAGGGTGCAGACAGGCCATGGTCTAATTTCTGCCACAGCCTCCCACTGGGCTGTGGGTACATCCTTCACCCCCTCTGCACATGATTTTCCTGCCATAAAAGAGGATAGTACTTCTTCCCTACCTCCCAGGCATGTTGAGAGGATAAACACATTGGAGAGATCATAGCTATTGAGACACCACAGTGGTTGGGGGGGACAGTGGGAATACAGCAGCACCAGAGATAGAAATCTGTGGGCAGAGATGTCTGTGCATGTTATGCTGTGGGTTGGTTACTCACCCTGTGTGTTCAGACTTGATAGACACACACACAAACTGAGCACAGACTGTTTGGTTATCTGCCCCACACTGGCTTTTACAGACACAGTTGCATAACCTACCCAGATATGGGAAACACACGAGGCAGCTTCTCAGCTTCCTTTTTTTGACTCTAACTTGAAGTGGGGGGATAAAGTTCTCCTTGAATATTTTTGCTTTTCCCCTGTTGATTTATTTTCTATTTAAAAAGCAAGACTTGTTTTTTTATTTTCATAAAGTAAATTATGTACTCCCTCTAGCGTCAGAAATTGTATATGGGCTTAAGCCACGTTTGATTAAATGTTGCTATAAATGCTAAAGTAAGGTGCAATTTCATTTCTCCACATTTCAAGGTTAGTAAGTCATAGTGATACGTAGAACTAACAACAGTCCTACTTTCCGCTGCTCTGTCTCCTCAGCACTGCAGCTATAGAAAAGAAATATATTATTAAACAGTGAAATAAAATAAGTACTTGTCTTATTTATAAAGCAGGTCTTTGATTAAGGCTTTTTGTCACCCTCTTTAATTCCAGTTCCAAACTGCCACTTTGAAAGGGAACGTCTGACAAGCCAAATTGTGCAACAGAAACGCTCCGAAGGGGAGAGCTAGGATCAGAGGAAAATCCAGAGAAGGACTATTGAATTTCAGCAGAGAATAAAAAGGAAGTCTCCTGAGTGCCTTGGGACCTATCATGGTTTAACGTGCTTTCCCAGATCATCTTTTACCACAGCTTGTGGGCTCAGTTACACAGGTCTTTAGGCTCTTGGAGCACCCAGGGCAGTTCCGTAGCATAGCGAGCCCACCAGGTTGAGCCCTTCATCTGCACAAGGTGCTCAGGGCATCCCTCCTTCTGCTCGAGGAGGGCCAAGGGCCGTCACCCTTCAGGGGCTCCATGCTCCTCTACCCAGTTGTTTTGAATCGTCATTGTTAGTTTTTCCAAAAGGTCTGGAGAAAGAAGTGTCGTCTGTTGCACTCAGGAGAGCACTGCTAGCTTCCAAAAGTGGCATATTGACCAGGATTTTGGATATCCTCCATGGTTTTCTGCTCTGATGCTGTTTTTAAATCTTGGGTAGAGGTAACACCCTCTGTTTTCCACTAATTGGAAATAATGAATGTCCCTGGCAGCTGGCCACCTGCAGAGACTCTGATTTTCCTACCAAACAAGGTTACAGAAACACGTGGCTTGGTAGAGTGAGCAGTGGCAGGTGGAAATGGAAAACACAGGAGGGATTCCAGGTCCAGGGGAGGCTCAGTCCCTGTGTCTGGCCTTGGTGTTTTCATGCAGAGGTGGCTAAAGGCAAACACACAAATACTGAAGCCATGAATTTGGATGTCAGCAGGTGCTGACCACTCACAAACAAAGCTCCTTTCCTCCAGCCACCTAACCACTGATTATACACATCTAATTTTATCCACCCAGTCTGAAAGAACTATGATTACTCCTTGCCTAATCCTCCCTCTAAACATCCTGCCCACAGACTGGAAGGCTCTGGGCAGCACAGGGGAGGCAGCAGGCATGCACAATGTGAGAATGAAGCTGCAGGGGGGAAGGGGCCATGCTGCATCCTCAAGGACAGACCATGGCCCCAGGTAGGTCTAGAGGAGGTACAGAAGAATCATCAGTGTTCGCCTGGGATCCACATCTATCCGGTTCTCAGAAGCTTCAAAGCCTGGTCTTAGGAAAGTAACAGAAAATAGCAGACCTCAATATTGTTGATTTTCTAAAAATACATGAAGCTGTGCCCTTAAAATTGTGCCATGATGGGGCTGGCCAATCTTCTTATGAAAAATGTAGCCAGCACTATGTTGTGCATCACCAAATGTAGGGGCCAGCACATCCTGCCTTCTCTTCACCTGTTTGCTGCAGCCAGGGAACACAGAGAGCCAGGCAGCAAGCAGAGATCACCACCAGCTGGGGGTCCACCACCGTCTTCGGTGACCTTCTACTTCTCCAGACCCAGCTCACATGGCTCAGCTGTTTTCTGCTTTCCCTCAAAACAAGGGTAATTATTTAAAAGCATCAGGTACTGTACTGCTTACGGGAAGTTGGTGCTCTGTACTGGGCACTCACCCACAAAGCTGTGTGAACACCCCGGAGCACCCACTCTTGCCCGCCTCCATCCAAGTCGTTACCCTCAATCAGGATCACACAGCTGCTTCCTTTAAAAAGTAAAATAAAATGAGTGATCTTCTTTGAAGCCATTGTGTTTCTTTACAAGTCACACAAAAAAAAGTTCTTTCCCTGAACAGGGGTACAAGGAGGAGTTTCTTTACTAGAAACCTCAACTCACTTTCATTCAGCCCTTGGCCCAAAAGTTTTCTTTCTTTTTCAGTGCCTGCAAATACTTTTTCCAATATTGCACCATGACAACATTGTAAAAAGACCCTGAGGAACTATGGGGAATGCTTGGAGGTGCACAGCTGTAGGCTGAGAGGCAACAGAGAGAAATTGTAACAAGGGAAATGTTGTTTAGATACAAGGATATTTTGCACCATGACATCCATGGTCACATACTGGAATATGCTGGGAAGAGCAATTGTGCAACATCTGTTCTGCAGTTATTCCAAACTCATCCAGAAATGGTCACAAACCATCTGATCTTTCTGAACTTTTTTTGAGCAGGAGGTTAGATGAGATGACTTCGGTCTCTGACCAAAATTACACCATTATTCTGGGATTACATTCAATAAAATCACACAGCCACCTTTCAGACATTATTGTGAACTCTATGTGTTGCATGGACAGCAGAAGCATTGACTGAACATAGACGGGACAACAGAACAAGCCTCAAGCTGAACCAGGGGAGGTTCAGATTGGACATCAGGAAGAATTCTTTTGTGGAAAGAGTTGTTAAGCATTGGAACCGACTTCCCAGGAAGGTGGTGGAGTCACCATCCCTGAAGGTGTTCAAGAAACGACCAGATGTGGCACTTAGTGCCACGGTCTAGTTGACAAGGTGGCGATTTGTCAAATGTTGGACTCGATGATCTTAGAGGTCTTTTCCAACCTAAATGATTCTGGGATTCTGTAAACTAAAGATTCAGTGTGTTTGCCTATCCCCACCAGTATCCAGCCTTTTACTTGACTGTTCTCTAATATGCAGGGAGTTATCTCATGTGTGCTAAAACCAACTGTTCTGTTACTGCTCCACTAGAGGGTGCTTTAGCAATATAAATCTTAAATGCTTGATTTAATGCTTCGTAACAGACGTCATGTTACAGAACTACTTTGCATATTGGTGACCAACATGTCTTTGAGACTGTCTGAAAAACTTTGCGATAATGGATCCAGGATGCTGCATTTGTGTATGTGTGATAAACATGCAAACAACACAAATAAACTCCAAAAAAGTGTTAGGGGTCATAGTTTCTTTCAATAGCAGCTGCCCTGCAAAATTGTCACTGTATTTTTTTCCTAGTTTGGTGGTACCTGGTATCTTGGGTCAGCTCTCCACAAACAGAGGTAAGAACCAGTCTGTGTTCAGGGTTGCTGTTGACAGGATTTGCAGGGTGGTTAATTTTTGTGATTTTACTATGAGTGTCATGATAATAAGACGTTTTGCTTTTGTACTGTTTTTAAAGGACAGCCCTTACAGAATTCTGTTTGCTTAGAAGTATTAATGTTCCTTGGCACAAAAACTGATGAAAATATAGCCCTTCCGAAACCATCAGCAAAATCCTTGTGAACATCTGAGGAGCCATCACTGGCAGACAGGCTTAAGCCGTGACTCTTAAGTCTTCAAACTTAGAAGGCAAATACATCCTGATAACTCTCCTGAAGATCACGGGTACACAAGAAGGGAAGAAAAATGTTCTCCTTTAGCTCATGTCATAGGAGTGGTTGCAGATGTCATGTATAATCTTTTCATGTTATAAAAAAATGTGATTGGTCACACAGAGTCAGACTGTTGGTGATGTTGCTACACCCAAGCTCTTTTACCTGCCATTATCTGCTCTGTTGCTGAAACTCAACAGAGACCTGACATTTATCATGAGGTAAATATGGCAAGTGGTGGCTGGGGCATTGTTCAGGTTCACTCTACTGTAGCTTTTGAAATGCATGACAGGACAGTAATAAACTTGCAGGCAGTTTTATTGTAAGCTACAAACTTATCATTTAGACCCCTGAGAAAAGCATTCTGCTGTTGGCACGTGGTTGTCCTGACTTCAACAGGAAGGAGACAACTAAAAACAACATTGTTTTTGGAGACTGTTGTGAAAACTTGTGCAGAATTTTATATATATAAATTTAGAAAATAGAGTGAGACATGGTGGCATGAATAAAAGAAATAGTAGCCTTACCTTCACTTTTTATTCATAAGCAATGGATGAGTTTCAGTGCATCCAGATGAGACCTAGGAGAAGTCCACTTAAAGTTATCTGGTACATCTGGCTTCATCTGGCTCTCCTGGAAGCTAATCTCCTTACCTAGTCGTGGGCTAAAATAGTGTCTAGCTCTATTTCAGACAGGCAAAAATGTCTCTCCCTGGCTGTATCTCAGCTAGTCTCTTTTTTTTTTCTTGAAAATACTCCCTTGTGTGTTAGCAGCTTGTTGAACTCCATCAGTGCCACACAGTTAGGTGTTCAGGCATTGGGTCAAGGCAGAAGGAGCAATGTGCAGTATGAGGGGGTCTAAAACTGCTGAAAACAAACAAACAAAAAAAGAGGCAAACTGATATTGTAAAGAGAATGGGTTTCACAGGCATAAAAACTTTTTGCAGGTAAGTAAAATCCTACTGGAAGTCTTAGAAGGAAATGAGCTTGCAGGACTTGGCATCTCCTTGAAGAAGGTACACGAAGGACAAACTCCCTCTCCTGGCAGAGGAGGCTGTGAGACACGGTCACAGATGAGCACAAGCTCTTCTGCTGCCTCAAGGAAAGGAGGGAAGCTCCCAGAAACCTCATGTTATACACAGACATAAAGGATAATTGTGCTGGGACACAACTATAAAACCATAGGAGCAAAACCAGATACAGCTCCCAAGGGACACAGGTAAACAGGGTATATTAATACTTTCATCATATTGAAATTACTTAAGTAAGAGTCATCTAAACTTGTAATGGGGCAGGAAAATTATGTAATGATTACACTGTGAAAAGTATCCTCTGCTGTCACTAAGGGCCACTTGGGAACAGGTAGTTAATGTAGTTAACACCAGCAACTGAAAATAACAAATCAGGCTACAGAAGGGAATGAGTAGATTGACAGCGTTCATGGAAGTCTCTCTCAGCCCTGGTGGTTCAGAAAGACCCTGCAGGGTATTGGGCTCCAGTCACATTTCAGTTGAGGGGGCATTGCTCGAGGCAGGTTAAGTGTTCATGGTGACATGCCAGCTCTCCTCCATCTTGGAGCCAGGCACTCCTGCTGCCATGGCCCCCTGAAAGAAAAGGCTATTTTTCAGCCCAGTCACAGTCCCTGGTCCAGCTCCCTACTCAGCCATGTCCAGTAGAAGTGGGGTAATGGGTCAGGGACCTATGGCTGCAGCCACAACCTCTGCTGGGAAGTCGCTCTGCAATTCAACCCTTCAGGGGCCAACCAGAGCAGCCTCAGAGCTGTTAGGGAACTTCAGAGAACTTAGATAAAAGCAGATTCCACAGCAGAGGAAGGTTAATGCTGTTTCTGCCTCTGAAAATGGGAGAAAGAGGGACAAAGAAATTATTGACTAGTCAGCTTGTCTTGATTTCCTCTCCCAAATCTAAACGGAATAATCAAGCAACTTGTAACCATATAAAGGAGATAAATGACGTAAATGACAGCCAACATGAATTTGTCAATAATAAATCATGGAAAGTGTATTTCCTCCTATGACAAGGAAACGAGCCATGTGAATTGGAGAGAGGCACTCACTGTCATCACTTTATTACCTTCACTGTCACTACGCTCTCTTCACTGGCCTATACAAAAGACTCATAAGTGAGTGAAATGTATACTAGCTGGAGGCATTATCAGTGGCATTGAACTGTCTGGGGAATCCATACTTAAGTAATAGCTACCCATAGTTCACAATAAACATGGAAAGATGTATCAAGCAAGATTCCCCGAGGATCTGTCCCCCATCGAGTATTATTCAATATTTTCATTAATGACTTAGATGATGAATTAACAAGTATACTTTATTAAATTTACAAGCACCACCAGTACTGGAAAGGCTACAAGCATGTAGGAGGACAGAACTAGAATTTAAAATATTTTTGATAAATTAGGAAAATGCCTTGAAAGTAATAGGCAAAAATTCAATAAGGACACTCAAATTTCTACATTTATTTCTTCAAATGCAGAATGGAAAATGCCTGGCTATGCAGCAGTAATGCAGAAAAACACCGAGCTTTGCAGTGAATCACAAACTGATCATGAGTCAAAAGTATCATGCAGTTGCAAACCAGGCAAACAACATCCTGGTGTACCTGAGCTAGACTTCTGTCTCAGAGCCAGATGAAGAAATTCTGTCTGTACTTGGTAGCAATAAGGGTCCCGTTTTGGTTAGCACTAACCATCAAAAATACTGGCAAACTGGAGAGGGACTGAAAGGGAATGGAGAGAATGAAAAGAAGTCTAGAATGTAGGACCTATGTTATGACAAGAGATTGAAGAAAATGTGATTGTTTAGTCCATAGAAGAGAAGGTTGAAGGGAAATCATACCAGTTCTCAAATATATAAAAGACAATAAAACCAGAGTATAAATAAACTCTTTTCCATGTCCATCCTGAGAAAGAGAAGCAATAATGTGTTGAAATAAAAGGGATTTAGAATTGCCAACAAAAACAGTAAGGCAAGTAAAGTCTTGAACAGACTGCTTAATGAGGATGTAGATTGTTTTTAGAGATTTTGAAGGATGATTTAGACAGTCATCTATTAAGAATAAAACCGGTCCGTGTCACTCTGCCTGGGGCAAGAGAATGTTCTCTTGCTCTGAAGAAAACATCATAAGCTCAGCTTTCTAAGACTTTTGACTAGTGGTATGGAAGTTTTCAATCAATTAGTAATGTTTGGCACAGATAGAATTGTTTTGAAACATCTATGCAAAAACAGTCATCACAAGCTAAAGGGGAGATACATTGTTCTGCTAATATCACCACAAGTATCTTAAAAAAAAAAAAAAAAAAAGCCCTAGTATCCCAAAATTTTGGATCTGGAAGTTGAGAACAGCTAACATTTCAGTCCTCCAGCCTGGGCAATGGTGCGATCCTTACATGCCTCCTTGTTACCCTGCCACTTTCTGTTGGGCCATATCATAGAATCATAAGATGATTTGGGTTGGAAGGGACCTTAAAGATCATCTTGTTCCAGCCTCCCATGCCCATTCCAACCATGGGCAGGGACACCTTCCGCTAGACCAGGTTGCTCAGAGCGCTGTCCAAGCTGGCCTTGAACACTCCCAGGGATGGGTATCATATAGCCATGCTTTCTCTCAATACAACATTAAAAATTGTTCTTCATTGACAAGTTTTGGTTTAAGATGCGCTTGCTTAATCTCCTGTGTTGAACATTCTGGAATGGTTTAGGTGGCATTTTATAAAAAGTCCTTTCCAGACCTATTTGAGGGCACAAATATATCAGAACTTAATATATGTCTATCAAAGTATTTATCTTATTTATACCAGCAATTCTGCCATGATCAGGCCTAACATTTCTGTCTGACTTTGGTGCAACCTGAGATTTCTTCTTTTTTCTGCTACACTCAGCTGAAGACAGCAGCATCCGGAGACTTTGCTGTTTCAAGGATCTCTTGTCAGGGAATATATTTTGGTGGTCACAGTGTCCATAATGCCATCCCTGGAAGCCGTGCAACTCCACTGCTTGTGTAGGTAAGCAATTAGATTTTTGTAAACCATTCAGTTAAGACTGAATAATCAAGGCTAGAAAGGCCAGCCTGGTATTTCTCAGCTGGGTGAGACTCCAGGGAGCTTATAGGGAAAAGCAACAAATAAGTTTCTCCTGGTCATTAAAACCAGACAGATATTTGCAGGAAGCAATCTTTTGTGCAGGGTTTATCAATGGCCTTTTTGCAAGTCCCTGCTGACCACAGCATAGGGATAAGCTGCAGGTAAGTGCACATGTGCTGTGCACACACAATCCTCTATGGTTCAGAGTGAGAGCAATTTTTTTAAATATCCTGCCACCCCAGTGAACTTTCTCAGTCAAGGAGAAATAGGGAGGTAATTGGAAGGGCAGGGACTTCCAAACTTTCTGGAGAAGCATTACCTGCCTCTCCTCTTGGGAAGCTGCTCATTTCTCACTGTGCAAGTGTCACTTCCTTGGGTAGGTCCAGGCAAAAGAAATGTCAAACAAATCCTTTCATTAAAAGCATAAGCCTCTCTTTTCCTTAAACCAATAATCCTGTTTGAACAAAAGACAGTGGGGCAACCAGATTCTGATAATAAGCCATAATTTCTCATGTATATCTATTTATCATGACACCATAGGTCCCGTCTTGCTTCTGAAAACAGGAAGAGGTTCTACCTGATGTTATTTCAGATTCATTATGTAATCTCATCTCATCAGGACAAACATCAATTCCCTGCCAATACTGGTCCTATATCCAATAAGTAGTTTCTTTATTAAATTTATTTACTTTAAAACATTCACTGAAAACATTTGTCTCACAGTAACCAAGAAACTGCATTAGCCAAACTCTACCAACTTGCAAAGTTGAATAAATTCCAAAACCAAGGGCATGACCATGTTACTTCATTTCAACATGCTCTTGTGCATACTCAACAGGACACAACATTTAATTGCCAGGTCATACAGTATTTCTTCCATGGTACTGCTGGACAGCTTACTGCCCTAAATGGACAGAGATCAATTAATGAGCAATTTTATTTTTTCTCAACTAGTGTGTGGCCTCTGGCACGTGTCGGATCTTGACCTGAATAAAGATTTAATTTTCTCAAGGATTTTCTATGAGTGCTTCCTCTTAATGCCTTAGAGTTCAATTCACCATCACATTTAGGTGCCAAAATTAGTCTGGGGAGCTGACTGTGGCTGTTGAAATGACTACATTTTAAAGCCTTATTTCCTGTCAACTGAGCCACAACACCACATAATTTCTCTTGGCTGAAATAAGTTCTTACACAAATGGAGTACTTCTAATTCAGATCACTGAAAGTACCCAGTTTTCTGTGGTAAGTTCCTGACATAAAGCAACTCCATGAAGCATGATAAAGCCACTTTACCAGGGACTTAAGGAGAGAACTGAAAGGGACTTTACAGGCACTCTTTCAGGATGGGTACGGTAGGAGATGATGGGATTCACGGGTGCTTGGAGCAGACCTGAAGGGGTCTGTGGTGTGTAGAAAAGCCTCTCCAAGGGAAACTGGGAGGAGGCAGGTTAATTATCCCTGGAGTTTGGGACAGATGCTATGAGGCAAGTGGGAGTAAGGGTGTGGAGTATATTTTAGCCTTGTTAGCCACATACAGCAGGACTTCATCTGGAGGACACCCAGACATTTTTGAAGGGGGATCCCACCTCTATCAGCACTCTTTATCACTTCTGCATCCATACCCAAACACAACAGACTGTGGCCTCATCCTCACTGGCAGGACTAGGTGTGCTATAATTAGGTTAAGTCACAACTAACTACAATAAGCCCTTAATCAAAATTGCATTTATTAGAGAAAGCTGACTGAAAAGTTTCTTTGTTTTGAATAAAATTTAAATCTATATATTCCAATTCTAATGGAGAACTATGCAGATATGTATAGATGACAAGAGCCTAGTGAATACGATGATTACACCAGGAACCTTGAACATGTTCTCTACAAATAGGAAGGGGAGTAACAGATTTCATTGTTACACACTGTGAATGCAGCCTTTCGACATGTAAAAGGGTGGAACTAATGCGTCATTTTGCAGTGCAACTGCATTGCAATATTTAAAATATTGGTTACAGTATTTTATAGAAGTAAGAAGTCATGACTTTTATTAAAGAGCGAAGAAACCAACATATGTCATTATTTTACCTTTTGTGCAAAGAAAAAAAAGGTAAGAAGTGATTGTTCAGCCCAATTATTGTATTTGGTTGTGATTTCTATGCCTGTCAGATAGCAGTTAGCAGGACTATTAAAGTGCATTAACTCTCTGCTGGTGTTTAATGACAAACAGACATAGTCCATATTCATCAAGCAATTATTTATATCATGACCTTTTATAGAGCTGTGAATTACCCCTAAGACTTTTGCAGTGAGTGATATTTCTAATAAGCTGTTAATTTTGCTCCAGAAGTTGTTCATATTTTTAAGCTGGGAAACTAAAAACTGTGAAATTAAACCTACAGTGCAAGCTGTGAAAATGTGATCTATGAGACTAGGACACAGTTCCAGGTCACTCTAATGTAATAAAAGTGCATCACGACAACAAAGAAATTAAGGAGAGCTGCAGATATTAATATCTGCACAATAGACTTTTATGAGAATATATGTAAGTTACCTGCCAAGGTAAAGAATGTAAACAGATTTCTTCAATGTTGCCACTGGGACAGGATGAGAAATGGCATCTGCATCAGGCTTACCCTCAGATCTTCAGTTGCCTCAATTCTGTGAAACACTTTTACCCCTCACAGCTGCTTGCCATCAGGATGGAGCTGACACATGCTCTGAAGTTTCCTTGTGTTAGCAAGACACTTCTCTGCAATTCAAAAAGTAGAAGGAAATTTTGGGAGTCAGGCCGTGCCCTTCTCAGTAAGGCCAAATGTTTTCTGATGCTAATGGAGGTGCTGTCTCAGAGAGGAGCCCAAGCTCCAGGCACACCTAGTTCTTGTCACAACATTTATGTCCCAAATCAGAAACCTGTTTAGGCTTTGTTCAGTTCTGACAAGAGGCCTGATTTAACGAGTACTTCACAAACTAATGCTTCAGACAGGCGTCTGGCGAGCTTATCATGAGCGTGTTTGAGCCCAATTTCCCACATTAAGACACCTAAATGCTTTAAGGGAAAAAAATATGGTCCTAAATGACCTTTAGAAGCTCTTCCTCATTTTTAGAATTGATGGAGGCTCTGCAGACTCTGTCTGCCAGCCTGCAGAGAGTCATCTCCTTACAACAGGCTTTCCTCAAGAACATCCACGGAGTGCCACCAACGTCCTTCAAACTACTGATTGCCACGAAGAAACGCTGATGTCCAAGCCCCAGCTGCAGGGTGGACCAAGCCAGGTTGGTCTCAACCAAGGTGGGTCTGTTGAAACTCAAATGGCCTCTGGTTTCTAAAACAGGGGCCACAGAGAAGAATCATAGAATCGTGAAGGTTGGAAAGGACCTCCAAGTTCATCAAGTCCAACCTTTGACCAGATAACCCATGCTCACTAAACTATATTGTGAAGTGCCACTAGTTTTTTTTAACACTTTCAGGAATTGGGGATTCCATGATGGAGGCTGACACTGACAATTATATCATGATGGGTGATACATTTCTTCCTAAACACAATTTCCTGCTGGTGGATGTTTGGGTAATGTACTAATCTAACCAGAAATTGAGCACTTATTATTTTGCCAAAAGCCAAATAATGGATCTTCAACTAAAAAATTCCTACCTTTCTCTAATAGGAATCAAACCCAGAAGAATAAGATAATCTTTTTCCAGAACTACCATCTTTATTGCTACATTACAGCACATAGCAGTGTTTCAGGAATGAGGAACAACTTCCAAAAAAAGAGTTCAGAATAGAAACACTGATTTTACAGTTTTGAACAAGAACCTTATCATTTGCATTTCTCATGAATGTTTCATAGCTTGCCAATTTTCTGTTCCTCAGCAATGTACAGCACCAGAAATCTTACCTCATTATGTGCTTCCTAAATGGATTTTCCTTTTCTTCTCTATGCAGTATTGCCTCATAGCATGTGACTGATTTAGCAAAATACTTCAAAATTTGGTGCAGGGCATTAAAATGTAGGTTATATTGACTCAGCAGAAACCCATTTCTTTTGTTACCTGATGCCTTGCAGCCATCCAAATTCCAGACTAAGAATCTGCAACATTTCAACAGTACCAGGGCACTGAGGCTACCTGGGTGTTGAGCTGAAATAACAAATTAATTTTGAACCCTACAACTCCTTTTGACAATGCCTTCTGACCCCCAAAAGATGCAGCGTAAAGTAGGGCTTTTATTTTACCTTGCTTGGTGCCATCTAGCACCCTGGGAAGGGATGAAACACCGTGCTTCCCCCTGTAGAGAAAATGCCACATCAGGAAAAGTCTAAGCACATTTTATCTTTATGCATAAAGGAACCTTCAGGGAGAAAGGTAACTGATGCAAAGCACCTATTCCAACCTCTCCAGCTCACATAATCGTTTCATTCTGGCACTTATTGCTGGCAGAGTTAGCAATTCCTTCATTGCTAACTGTACACAACTCTGAAAATAATGATTCAGAAATGTGGTGTGGTTGGTTTTTTTCAGTGTACCCACAAGGAAAAAATTAAAGTAGCACAATAAAACCTGCAAAACTAGGCTGTTATGTTTTCTAGCTGTCCACACAGAAAAGTAAAAATCATCTTTTCTTTTTGAGAAAAGTGCTTTTGTACAATCTTACATTATCTTACAACTTAATTTTGTATCAAATTCCATCTCCCAAGAAAGTACCAATAAGAACTTAAAGAGAGTTCAGTACAGACCATATTTCTGACATGAAGAAAACTTCTAATCTGTTTTCAAGGCTGTGGTGATTCTAGTTTTTGGAAAGAAACGGAACAATTACATTACATGGTATTTTGGTGGTGGGTAACTGGAAAAGATTAATACTTTTGCCCTACAGTTAATGGAATGGTATATTCCACTTGCTTAAGAATACAGTAATACTATTGAATGCATTACTACTGGTTTGTGATCGGTTCTGGAAATAAAAGATTAATTGACAAAGAGGGAAAAGATTTCTCACTTTGAAACACCTCAGGGTGGATGAAGAAGTATCAACAACATTTTGTAACTTCAGCAACTGATGTTATTTCTATGTAACAGAGCCTTCATGGCCTTCTCGATGGCATTTTTCAGCCTCTCAACTGTGTAGATGTTTGTGGATAGAAATGTGAAGGTACATTGCCTTAGAGTGTTGAGTCTTGTTTTCTTTTTCTTAGGCAATTGCCATGTAATTTCTACATCAGTTAATGAGCTACTAGGTAAGCTGTAGTCAGTTTAGCAGATCACTGCTAATAGCCTCTTACAGATAATTTAGCAGTTGACAAGACTTACGGCCATCTAGAGTGGGTTGTCATATAGGTGATCAGTTTGGTATTTCACTTTGCTTCAGTGCTGGCTAAGAGGCCACCATTCAACAAAGACCTGCATACCTTGCTCAGGGAAGGGAGACACCAATGTTCTAGTGAAATCATGGGTGGATAAGGAGGATATGAGTCACAAAGAAATAGAGTAATTTAGGTTGAAAGGGCCTTCCATAGGTCATCAGATTAACCCGCCACTTGAAGCAAGAATATCTTAGATGACACTGCTCAGAACTTGTCTAATCACACTCTGAATATCTCCAGGAGTGGAGATTTCACAGTCTTTTTGGATAGCTTGTTCCAGAGTCTGACTATCCCCATGAGAAAATATTTTCTTCCTGTTATCTGATGGAAATATTTCTTGCTACAACATGTGTCCCTTCTTCTTGTCCTATCCCTGTGCACTTCTGGGAACAGTCAGAGCAGAGTCCAAAAGAGAGAAAATTGATAGATGACTTTGAAACAAAGATCGTTTCTGATATGATGCCAATTTATGTATATAGTAGCAGGCATTTTGAAGGCCAAGAGATTAAAATTTCCCTCAATGGTCAGGAAATTAGAGATAATGTCAATTCTGAATCTGAGCCGCTAAAAATATTCATGGTTCAAAGTCCACTAGGCATTACTACCATTCATTCCTCTCTGGCATTAAAAAAACCCCACTACCATAAAACTTTTTCACTGAGGTGCAAGAAACTGAGTTTTATTGTCGTCAAGGCCTGTACAGAGTTTGCTTGCTGTCAAACCAGACTCATCTGAGAGGAATTGTAGAGCCTTAGAGCAGATGATGGATAGATTTTAGAGAAAGAGAGAGAGACTAATTCAGACTCTGTCAATGGTTGTATGAGATCTAGCTCTCTGAAATGACAGTGGATCAAACTTCTCTCAAAAGGGGTGCGTGTATGAGGAGGGGAATCTTAAGGTGAAAATTCACAGCTTCTCTTTTTGTTTTTTGGGGGGTGGCCAGAAAATGAGGATGACTAGATAGAAATCTTCTTTATGTGGTATCTTCTCCTGGGTTTTGTGCTGTTCTGCTTGCCACCATAGACTGAAACCAAGGAGATATCTACAGTATTTCATAGAATCACAGAATCACTTAGGTTGAAAAATACCTCTAAGACCATCAAGTCCAACCTTCAGCCAATCACCACCTTGTCAATTGGACCATGGCACTAAGTACCATGTTCAGTTGCTTATTGAACACCCGTAGGGATGGTGACTCCAACACCTTCCTGGGAAGTCATTTCCAATGCTAAACAACCCTTTCTATGAAGAAATTCTTCCTAATGTCCAACCTGAATCTCCCCTGGTTCAGCTGGAGGCTGTATCCTCTCATCCTGTCACTTGTTACTTGTGAGAAGACGCCGATGCCTACCTGGCTACAGCATCCTTTAAGGTAGTTACAGAGAGTGATAAGGGAACTCCTGAGCCTGGTGACCAGCTAAACAACTCCAGCTCCCTCAGACACTGTCCATACAACTTACTCTCTAGACCCTTCAGCACAACACATATGATTCTGAATTTCTCTTGGTGTTTGGGAAGATGCCCAGACACACAACAATGCCTCTAGAATCAGGTGTTTTGTGCATTTCTACTCTTCCAAGCCTGAGTAGCAATGCCCCATCAATGCCAGTCATGAAACCTGACACAGAACTCCCTGCAGAGCATCAGAAGTGCTCGAGTTCCTGGGAGCAGAAACACAGCCTGCAGGGAAACATGATAGAAGGTTTGGGAAGGGAACTTTACATGTGCTGTGCCCTTGCTAGTGTCAGTGGGAACAAGATTGATCGGTGTGGCCTGATTGTGATCAGACTCACCAGCACAAATCAGGTAAATCATTAGGTGGCATTCTAAGAAGACAAAAATCCATTCCTAGAGGCATCCAAATATTTGGTGTCCTACTAGGATTAATAGCTATAATTGCCAGGAACAAAGACCACATGTGATTAAACATAAACATGGTCTCTTCCACAGGGACTTCCTATCTCCCATCATTTCTCATAGCTGTGGGAAGAAGGCAAGCTGCATTATAGGATCATGGATAGCTCTAGGTTTCTGTTCATGCTTTCTTCAGAAGATGAACATTTCCATTGTATGCACTGAAAGACATCCAATAGCCCCTGATTTCTGTAGTCCCATGATCAGTTCTTTGAGGAGATTTGGCTATTATATCTTGAAAGAAATTCTTTTCACCAGTGCTTGAATAGAATTTAACCCTTAAAACTGACTGAGCTGTGAAAGTGCTTTCATAAAGGCCATTGCAAAAGAAATTGTGTCCTTGAAAACTGAAGAATCCTAAGAGCATTCTACTGACAATAGAATCAGAATTGTAGCAAAAAAAAAAAAAAAGAAAAAACCAAAACAACTAATTCTATGGAAATCTTTATGAACAGAGACTTCCACACCTCCCCACATGTCAGACAGTATCATGCATACTCTATTTTATGTACTCACAAACAGAGCATGGGAGATAGGTATGAAGCCAGATTTATGGACCCTGGAAGAAAAAAAAAAAATCTGATCTTTAGTGGTAGCTACTGAAGGCATATATAGCTCACAACAGGAATATAGCTCTGGTTTATCTCTTGCAAATAGAGCTGTTGAAGTTGATATTGGAAATACCTTCCTTCTGAGATATTTTTCTGCCTTGAAATTGTCAGTGAACAAATTTGCTCATTAAAAATACTTGAATGTTAGTTTGTGTTCAGACCTGGAATTAGTTGTAAACTCTTTTCTGCAGGATTGACTCTTGTAGCCAGATTTCAGCTTCTGAATTGAACTGTGAGCCCTCTCAAGTGTGTATCTGTGTGTGCAGGTCTTGAGAAGCTTTTACTCCTTTTGGAGTGATCAAAACCATCTGAATTTTAAGAAGCAGTAACAAAGGCCAGTCTTTGAGCATTGGGCACCTGCTAGATGGCAAAATTATCCCTGACAGATTGGCACCCAAAGTTTACCCAAGAGAAGGTGAGCCTTTCAGAGCAACTATTTGATTAGCTGTCATTGCTGACTAGCCAGAGCTTCATGTAAGAGATAACAAGTGCTCAGTGTTAATCAAACATCATCAGTAGCACAGCCTGAAAAATGACAGGCTTTATATAATATATGAAGTTGCAAAATAACATGTGCATTTTAAATCCTGTTGAGAAAATTAACATTTGTGTTGACTAGACATTTTTCTAGAAGAAAATGTGACCTTCCTGTGATCTAGCAACAGGTAAAACATCTCATCATAAAATCACAAATGTACCATGCATTGCTGGCCCAGTGCCTGTAAAGGAAAAAGAAACAAAACAGTCAAAGCAGAATTATAGAATTTATAGATGTAGTCATTTTGTATGAAAGGTTGTTATTTCAAATGTACTGAATTTGAGCAACCTGGTCTAGTGGGTGGCAGTCCTGCCTGTGGCAGGGGGTGTTGGAACTAGATGATTTTTAAGAATCCTTATAACCCAAACCATTCTATGATTTTAAATATCAGCCCTGGGAGAAAAGAAGTAGTACTACATCTATAAATTTTTATATAAATGTCATGGCTTAAGTAGAAAATCATATAATCAATACAGAATGACCTGTGGCACTCAGATACGCCTCACAAATGTCAACTCTCACAAAAACTCTATGATATAGAGAAAAACACCCTTATCTTCCTTTTATAGGGGGGCAATCGACATCTCCAGAGTCAGGGGCCAGGATTCACCTTCCTGACCATCAGATCTTTGAGCACCATGTGACCAGTGCAGAGACAGGCAGCTCCAAAATAGGAGTTGGTCTTTAAGTAAAAGGGACTTCCAGAGATGATGCTCTTTATTTAAGCAACTCATTTAGGCCCTTAATTACACCTCATGAATTTCAACCTGAAAGGCTTTCCAAAGTGATAGGAGCATGATGGTCTTATAAACAGGAAAACACAGTTTTTCCAATCTCTAATATTTATTTAATATAAATAATTATTCATTTATTGTTGTTTCATTCTACAAAAAAAACCACCAAAACCAAATTTCTTTAGTTTTCCTTTTTTTTTCCTTAATCATATTTTTCATCCAAATAAAAAGCAGACAAATAGATTTAGCATTTAGTTCTCCTCTGTTATGACTGTACAGACTATCTGCTGGAATTACTCGTGTAAGAGGAGAAAAATGATTTAAATGCTTGCTGTTACTAGTCTCTGACTTTTTCACAAAGTATTTGCTGTGAAGGATTTGCTACTGGCTTCTTAGAGAAAACATACAGGTCCAGAAATAGTGTTCTGTTTTCAGCTGCCAGCTCTAAAGTAAACTTCTTCAAGGTGTTGGCTTGTAAGCAGCAATGAACTGAGACCTACCTCCAGTGCACTTCAGTTCTCAAACCTGCATTTCAGATCTGCAATGAATGCATTTCTGCTTCTTCTAACAAGAGGGCCACATATGCTAAGACCGAGTGCAGTTTCTGCTGACCATCCCCTGCAGTGACCTTTTCAAACATCCCTGAAACACGCACATGCCATCATCAGTATTTTAAATGTGTTTCATACTATGATAGAATAA
This sequence comes from Platyrinchus mystaceus, assembly GCA_035041135.1. Lineage (NCBI taxonomy): Eukaryota > Metazoa > Chordata > Aves > Passeriformes > Tyrannidae > Platyrinchus > Platyrinchus mystaceus. Next base: position 32,123,711 of record JAWWLV010000088.1, on the reverse strand, counting down.
TTCAGGTTGGAAGGGACAAGGAAGAGTGATGTTTCTCAAAGGCTTTTTCTTTCATAGATTTTTGGAAAGGGATCCTATAGTAGCAGGGGAATGGCCTACCACGGTGTCCCTTTAGACATGGTATGAACCACTCACTAGTGCAACCACTTGGCAAAGGGCCTCTGGATGAGTGTTTTTCACTGGACCTCTGGACAAGTGTTTTTCACTGTTGGCAAGGAATTGCCTTGCAGCAATTTAGCTCCCTTTCTTCTTCTATTAGGAGTAATTGCAGTGGGAGTACAGAAGCAGGAACCTCAGGTTCCTACTAAACTCCCTTTCAGAGCATAAGCTTTAAACCTAACAAAAAAAATGATGGAAGGAGCATTAAAATTAATTTGCAGCACAAAAGAGCCTTCCAGGAATTTGCAATAAAACATAAAATGCCATAGTTGCAGGATTGCTTACCAAGCTAGGAGTGTAATAGGGAGGTAGAATGGAATTGGAATTACTTTATTCTCTTCAATAATGAAGGGTCTAAGCGTGGGCATGAAATTGTGCTGCACTGCCCCATTCCCCCTTCTACAAAGCCCAGATTTATTGCTTTGATACTGTTTGCACAAGAGTAGTTTCTTCCACTGTTTATTCTATCTTTTTAAAGCATATTTTCCTGATGAAGTACTGAGAACTGTGTGTTAAAAACTGAAGCTCCCAGAGGACAAGGAGATCACAGATTAATACATCCACAGATATATCTAACTTTTGTAAAATTCAAGAGATTTGATACGTTTTGTGAGTTAAGAAACAAACAAGCACTCATAATCTGTGTAAATCATACTGCTTTCTAAAGGATTGATCCAAAATTCACAGGCATCAGTGAAGCCTTTCTACCCAATTAGACCAACTTGGAAATCAAGACTAAGTGTTATTATTCCTAAAATAGTAGGAATAATTTGAAATAACTAAAATGAGTAATTTCAAGCTATGAAGAATAATTTTGAAATGATTAGAAAGATTAGGCATAATATAAATATTCCAATTATTTTATTATATTATGAATAGTATAATTATTCCTAAGATAATAGATTTCCTAAAACATAGGAGATATCTCTCTCTATATATAGATAGATAGATATAGATATAATACTCCCTAAATAAGACATCTATAATCATTAATTATAGCCAAATGTAACCAGCTATAAACCTCTTCAAATCCTTCTCAGTCTTGTTGGGAATTCTTCCCTGCTGGTGCAAATTATGTTCTGTTTTGGGGTAATTTTGTGGTTCACCAACTCATTTCATTTAGGCAATTCAACAGCCATCAAAAGCAGCAACATCTGAATGAAGCACATAATCCTCAAGTGAAAAGCAACACATGCCATTTTCAACCTCCTTAGCCATCTGGTCTCTCATCATCAGATTATTTTTAATATTCACAGACCACAGTAATAAAAACTGCTTGGGGAATAGAGAAAAAGATAATTAATTATCATGACCCAAACTACTTTTTTGCTACATGGAGGACACTGATTGTTTAATTAACATTTTGCTTGATTGTTCTGAAAGGCTGGAGGGATTATTATCTGGACTTAATTACCAGCATTTCATAAAGCGCTACATACTCCGATCATAAGTGTTTACAAATTGATGAACTGATGCAATACCTCTGTCTGGTGTATAAGTTTGTTACTCCTAATTAGGTGTCCCTTGAAAAAGAACATCACAACAAAGATTAGGATGGTAATGACACAGTGGGCACTCACAAGGATCGACATAATTGCATCTCTAAAACTAAAATGATGGAGCAATGTGCCATTTTCTGCTCCTCTGGAACCAGCACACGCAAGGCAAGTGCTCCCTCAGATGCCTGGATGGGAGCAAAGCGTGATCACACGCACGTGTGTCTGTGTGTGTGTGTGTTCACGCATGTGTGTGTGCAGACCACATGTGCTGCAGAATATCAGGTCTGCACCAAAACATCACAGGGCTGCAGAAACTGCAGGTCATGGGTGCAGTGTTGTCCTAGGAGGTCACCAGAGGGAAAAGTTGAAGGTTGGACCTGAACCAGAAGTGACTACCATGGATGAAGCAGTAGTCACTAAGGGGATGTGAACATCGAGGGCCAGACAGATCACAGAAATACCTCCTGCTGGGGCTCTCAGCCGTTCCCGGACACACACTACCTGAAGGGGTCCAGCCTGTCATGGGCATGGATCTCATCTGGCAAAAATCTTTGCATGCCTTTGCACTTACAGCCCACCATCAAATGAAGAAAAACGGCCCTAATGCTGAAGCACAACCCAGGTTAGCATTTCCTTACAGGCCAGAATCTGTGTGTGTGTGTGAAGGCAAGAAAAGGAAGGGAAGGATGTAGTAGCTCAGTGAAAAGCCATGGCATGGAGTCTGGAGAGGGCTGTCCTTAAATACCTCTGGTGCCCTGGTCAGCATATTGAACTCATCCCTAGGGCCTGAGTTGGTTTCAGGACAGGATCTGGGCACCATGATCATCTCCCTTTACCAGAGCTCTCCAGAGGTACAAAGCAGCAGGCAGCTACTCTACTCACAGCAAGCCCTGTGACCACAAGGGGAGTTTCCTTTGTCTCCAGACTCCTCTCCATCTCCTGGAAGTATCCAGTGCCTCCTTCAGATCTTTCTCTCTACAGGACGCCTTCTCCTTGTCCTCCAGGCTATGGCAGAGGTGAACTGCCCCTTGCAGAGAGTGCATCATGCTGCACAGACAGCAGTCTCCATCCTTGGAGCGCTCATTGACTCCTCGCTGGATGGTTACAGCACACAGCCAGCAGTGCCACACTGCTGTGTGGGGCACTCAGAGGGCGAGGGGCCAGATTGACAACTTGGGAGTGTGATCCTTAGAGGGGCAGATGAGAGAGAACAAGCTACAGTAGCCAGCGAGTGCTAAAATCAGAGAAGGCACCCAACCCATGGGATGTGCTCTGGCAGCCCGTGGTGAGCTGCTTGGAAGGTGTATGGGTTCAACTGCATTGTCTGGAGCATGGATACCATTGACATATGTACCTCCCAGCCAAGACCACACTTCAACCGGCTGCATCCAAGCAAGATCCCAGGAATTTGGAGCCAAAGCCTGCACAGTGGAGCTGACTGTCCGTGACAGCCATCACATCGACACCACAGATCCATGATGTTACCACCTCCTCTTCTCCTGGGCTCTTGGAACTCAGCAGCCCTCCTTTCTCCCAGCAGACACTGCACACAGCCACCACTGTTTGCACAGGCTCTACCACACCTCACACTCTGCCTTGCTCTTCAGAGATGGATGGGAGAAGGGGAGGAAGGGTGGCTGTCTTCACTGGTCTCTTTCAAAATACTGTTGGTAATTTTGGGGTTGAGAGAAGCCTGCAGGAGGCAAATCTGAAGTCAGATGTGTTTCTTAATGAACTCTTCCATGGCCTTAGTAAGGCACTTCTGGGAAGAACTGATTAGACATAGTAACTCAATTTCAAATACTAAGATTAGACAATGATCTAAAGATAGCTATAGTTACAAGGCTCTGTGGCATATCAAAGTTAAGTAAGGCAGAAAGGATATATTTGTTAAAAATCAATATTATGACAAAGAAGTTAACCACAAGGAGACTGACAAAAAGCTGTACAGCCCTAGGGTGCAGCGAAGTGGTTAGTAATCTGACTCCCTTCAGGGGAAAGGGAACAAAATGATTAAATGATCTTTGAAGATAATAAGATCTATGGTCTGAATTCCTAGAATAATATGATTAATACTTTTTCCTACTTATTATTATCAATATCCTCCCTGTCCTTCCCCACCCCCATCCCCAAAATAGATATTTTAAGCTGAGGAATATAAAATGGAAGTTCAGAGAGTACAGGGAAGGGAAGGGAAGGGAAGGGAAGGGAAGGGAAGGGAAGGGAAGGGAAG
>JAWWLV010000088.1:32099839-32119726 GCA_035041135.1 Platyrinchus mystaceus | reverse complement strand
AAGGGAAGGGAAGGGAAGGGAAGGGAAGGGAAGGGAAGGGAAGGGAAGGGAAGGGAAGGGAAGGGAAGGGAAAAAGATTTGTGAAGTGCCAAGCTGCTGAAGGCAGGCCACTTCTTCTAGTCTGTCTCCAAAATTCCTGAACATTTCTCTCATTGCTTTCTGTCGCCAGACAGAATGGGAGTAATTGGCTGCTAACCCTAGAGCAAGCAAGAGAAGAAGCAAGATTACAAGACCAAACAGAAGCAAAACTATGTACCCCTTAAATGCCAATGAAACAATATTTACATGCATGCAAGTGTGTGCATATCTGTATGCAGATATAGGTATATATACAACACAAGCTTGCACACCTGTACATGTGCACACGATGAGCACAGCTAAATGATTGGTATTGGAGGTACAGTTCTGATGTCATAGATTGCTACACATTTTTATATATGGTCAAGTTATGTGATCACTGTAAGGCTCATGGTTTTCCTTACCACCCTTTAAGAAATACAGCTTCCTCTAAAATGAAATTTCTGGTTTTGTAAAAGTCTTTCTGATGCCCCTTTCTGATAGTGTGACTAATGGCTTCATTAGCACAAATAAGCCTTGATTTCTTTTTATTATGCTCTGATCAATATTTGGTCATCTGTGTTTGCAGCCTTCTGGCCTGGTTTCATCTTGTGTTTGTTCACTCTTGTGGAAGGGATATATATGAATATGTGCAGATAATCCCTTCTTCACTATGGGGTTTTGATACCTGTTTACAGCAGTGGTAAAGGTAGTTATCAAGCGTATTTATTTACATTCATTCAATTCTCTTCAGGCTACTACACCTCTGACAACCCCGGCTCCGTTTGGTTTTTGGGGGTTTTTTTGGGGTGGGGGTTTTGTTTGTTTGTTGTCTGGGATTTTTTTTTTTTTGTGGAAAATTCATACAACTTAACAAAAACAAATCCTTCCAGAGTGCCTGTGTTCTAGTCAGAAAGGAATGACTTTGGTTACAGGTACTGCTGCTTGCTAAGAACATCACTGGATCCCTGGTAACCACCTTTGGGCACGTTCAGACCCACACAAGGTAGCTGGAAGGCTGCCGTGCATTTCCCACGGGCCACAGGCACAAACACACAGTCTGGCCATTGCTGCAGGGGGTCTGAAACGCTGCGAGTCCACACCCGGCTTTACCTCACTGCAGCGTGATCGTCCGTCCCTCCCTCACCACGAGATCAGCTTAAACAGCGTAAGTGTGGGAAGCCGCTTGCCCCAGCCGATCAAGGACACTGGAGAACCCGTTTTATAGAGAGACAGAGTTTCTTGATCGTGCTGTCAGCACACACCCAGATTTCAGTAGAAATAATTAGTGATTTGTGGACAGATTTGATTGAAATTGGGCCGATTTAGGTTTAGGTCAGATATTCATGATTGGGACTAAGAGTGCCTTAAATAAAACAGAGACAGTCTACAGAGGAGACTGCAGCAGGGTAACAAAATCAGACCCAAATCACACATGGAGGTTTGGTTAACTGAGTGAAACTGAGCTGTAAAGCTGACGTTAGGCTGTGATTCACACTCATTTTATAAAAAAATTTGCCTTTTTGTTTGCTACTTCAGTTTTCTTCCTATTTGTATCTTCCATCTTCCTATTTTTTCAATCCTTTGCAGCATTTTCCCCTCAGTGGCTCACTGGTAGAAGTGCTGTGCCAATTATCTAATAAAATTCTGGCAGAAATTCAATCACACTCAATATGTATGACAGTATAAAAAAATATCTGAATAGAAAAGTCAGGAATCTGGTTATCCCAATAATGATAAAATGTTAGACTTCCTTTTTTTAACACTCTCTTCTTCAGAAAGGAGTGGGAAAGGAGATGAAGGTGATTTGGGTAAATGCAATTTTCCAAATACATTTATAAAAGATAGATCTTTTTCTCCCCACCACCCACCTCCTGTAAGACAGCATATCTTGAGCTCAGCTTGTCAGTACCCACAGAGTCACTGCTGACAGTGCAGATTACAGCTGTGGAACACAAAACTGTTCTTAAGAATTCTACTCAAAGAACTAAAATTGCTGGTGTAACTCACTGTTAGGTGCCTGACATACAGTGGTGAAGAGGAGACAACCCACCAAAGTTTATAGGTAGCTGAGTCTGTGATGTGATGGGCACCAGAGACGAGGTGGGGTTTGTTCCAAAAAACACTACATACTCAAGTATTCTATCAGAGATTGTTATTTGTACTTACAAAATACTTCAAGTACAAACACAGCTTAAATAGACAAAAAGGGTATGTCAAAATGGTGCAACTACCAACCATCACAGCTTTCTGGTGCTAAAGAGGTCTTTGCCTGTCCCTGTCCAGCTCTGGGTGAACCTGAGTGCGGGGCTGCCCCAAAAGAACCCTGTCTGGGGCCAACCAGGGAAGAGCAAACCCTTCTCCACCCCTCTGAAACCCTTATCTCATCACACCTGGCAAAACATGTGCCCCCAGACAAGAAGCAGGCAGTTTTGTGGGCAGTGGAAATATCTATGGTGCTCATGAATGCTAATAGTCCACCTGGTGCAGTGGAGGGGCTTCCCACTTGCTTGTGGCACAGCTCTAGCACGGGGACTGACAGAAACTTCTCTGCAAAATGTAAAGCTGTTAAGAAAATGTCAGAAAAAGACAGCTCAGTGACCACATTTTTCAATCTTATCTGGCAAGTGAAAAGAAACATTAATTGTCTGTTTATGTCATCTCCTCCCACAGCTGACTGATGCAGAACACAGCTTAAGGTGGCATTAAAATGTAAGGTGGGTGTTATAATTTGCCTGAAGTACTTTAGCAGGTTTTAGGTTTTGTTCCAGAAACTGTCTAAAGATTGCCATTCTACCGATGTCCTTGTAAGTCACCTACATGCCCTGCCATTCAGTACAGCAGGGTACAGCCCCACGATTTACACAGCGCTTCCAGCAATGACAGTGCTGAGTACATGATGTTCATTGTTTTGCATTAAAAAGCATATCAGAGGTGGGCAAGTATCAGTCTGATACTCTGCAAACCTCAGAGCCAAATTCTGCCTCGGTTTGATCAATGCCTCCCACCCACACCCCGCTTTCACCTCTGTGGGAGCCATGCATAAGCAGTGATGCTCAGGCTGCAGAGGCTGGTGCCCATCATGCCTTTCTGGAAGTAGATTTCCAAATTCCTATTTAAAAACACAGGAACTTGATTGATATTCTTTAAAAAGTCATGTGTCTGGCCTCTTGGCTTAACCTGATTAGTAGAAACACAGCATCTTGCTGCTTTTTTCCCCAGCACTGATGGGTTCTTTGCAGAATCAAAACAGCTCTTCAAAACCCATGGGTGACTGTGCCTTCTCCTGCAGCACTGAAATGCTCTGGCTGAGTGCCCCAAACCTGCCCGTGTCGTGGGGAGCGAGGAGGGTACAAAAGAGCAGCTTGCAGCAAACCAAATGCAAGAGTGATCTTTTCCCATCCATGAATCACCAATCCTGCCAGTGCTCACACAAAGGAAACAGCTGCAGCCACAAATCAGGCAACTTAATAGGTCACTGCACTCTACAAGTATTTCCCTTCAAGCTTTTCTCTAAACAACACAGAAAAAGGTCTGATCACATTCCCTTCATTAAGGGGCATAAACAAAGTGAGTAAATCTGCCAAAATATGCCATCCACTCACTGGGCAGTGAGGTGTAATGTCCAGATCCTGTTAACATCGCTTACAGTAATATCACCACCAGAAATATTCAGGTTTGCAAACTGACTGGTTTTTGCAGGCAGGTAGCAGGGAATGGGGGGATTTGCAAAAATCCTACTTCATGCAAGTGTGAAGTCTATTAGATCTAATTATCTCAGTGACAACAGATTCACTGCACTGTACCCAGAAAGGGGGGAGTGTTTCCCCTGAGTATCACCTGGGGCTGCCCAGTGCAGTGCTGACTAGTGGTGCTGTGCCAGCTGAACTGGCACTGATGGGCTTCATCTGTTATATTCACCCTGAAGTTGTATAAAATTTACTTTCAGCTCCCTGCTAGGCTGCCTTTTCTCATTTCACTGCTGGGCTGGGAGCCGTATTGGCTTTGACAGTTCCCTGGCAAGGGAGCTGCAGGACTGTGGTCTGCCTGCAAGCAATTCCCACTCCACGAAATGTTACATCATCCCCTTGTTTAATAGAATCATAGAATGGATTGGATTGGATTGGATTGGAGGGGACTTTAAAGATTATCTAGTTCCAAACCCCCTACCAAAGACACTTTCCACTAGACCAGGTTGCTCAAAAATCCATCCAGTCTGGCCTTGAACACTTCCAGAGATGGGGTATCCTCAACTTCTCTGGACAACCTGTTGCAGCATCTCACCACCTTCACAGTGAAGAATTTCTTTCTAATATCTAATTTAAACCTACTCTCTTTCAGTGTAAAGCCATTACCCCTTCTCCTATCCCTACACGTTCTTGTAGAAGTCCCTTTCCAGCTCTCATGTAGGCCCTCTTCAGGTAGTGGAAGGTGTTACAGGATGTTCCTGGAGCCTTCACTTCTTCAGGCTGAACAACCCCAACTCTTTCAGACTGTCCTCATAGGAGAGGTGCTCCAGTCCTCTGACCATCTTCATGACCTCCTCTGGTAGGTTTACCCCGACGGGATGCCAGACATCCACCAAAACCCCTTCTCAGCTGAACAGGGGAGAGAAAATATAACAAAGGTTCATGAGATGGGATAAGGTCCGTGAGAGTCACTCACCAAATACTGTCATGGGCAAAACAGACTCAAATTGGGGATATTAATTGAATTTGTCACTAACAAAATCATAGCAGGATAATAAGAAGTAAAATAAATCTTAAAAACACCATCCCCTCCCACCCCCTCCTTCCTGAGCTCTACCTCCTCCCCCACAGTGGTGCAGGGAGAGGGGGAATGGGGGTTATGATCAGTTCATCACACGTTGTCCCTGCCACGGCTCGGGGAGAAGTCCTTCCCCTGCTCCAGAGTTGGGTCCCTCCCATGGCAGACAGTCCTCCATGAACTTCTCCAACATGCATTCATCCCATGGGCAACATCTCTCCACGAAGTGCTGCAGCGTGGATCACTCCTCCATGGAGTGCAGTCCTTCTGGTACAGTCTTCTCCAGCATGGGTCCCTCACAGAGCAACAAGTCCTACCAGGACACCTATGCCAGCGTGGTCTCCTCACTCCACGGATCTGCAGGTCCCTGACAGGACCCTGCTGCAGCACGGATTTCCCACAGGTTCACAGCCCTCTTTTGGGCATCCACCTGCCCTGGCATGGGTTTACTACATGGTCTGTAGGTGGATCTCTTCATCCCCATGATCCTCCATGGGCTGCAGAGGGATAGCCTGTTTCACCATGGTTTTCACCACAGGCTGCAGGGGAATCTCGGCTCTGGGGCCTGGAGCACCTTCTCCCATTCCTTCTCCATTGACCTGGAGGTATGCAGAGTTGTTCCTCTCACATATTCTCACTCCACTCTTCTTTGGCTGAAATTACATCTGCACAATAACTTCTTTTTCCTTCTTAAATGTGTTATCGCAGAGGCGTTACCACCAATTCTGGTTGGCCTGGCCTTGGCCAGCAGTGTGTCCATCCTGGAGCCAGCTGGCATTGGCTCTGCTGGACATGGAGTGAGCTTCTAGCAGTTTCTCACAGGAGCCACCCCTACAGCCCTCAACACTACCAAAACCTGGCCAAGCAAACCCAATACACCCCCTCTGGACTCGCTCCAGCAGGTCCACATCCTTCTTATGATGGGCGCCCCAGAGCAGACACAGTACTCCAGGTAGGGTCTTCATGAGAGTGGAGTAGAGGCGGAGAATCACCTCCTTTGACCTGCTGGCCATGCTGCTTTTGATGCAGCCGTGGGTAAGGTTGGCTTTCTGGGCTGCAAGCGCACATTGCTGGCTCATGTCGAGCTTCTCTTCCACCAACACCCCCACATCATTCTCGCCAGAGCTAATCTTGATCCATTCTCCACCCAGCCTGTATTTGTGCTTGGGATTTCACTGACCCAGGTGCAGGACCTTGCACTTGGCCCTGTTGAACTTCATGAGATTGCTTTTGCACAGGCCCACATCTCAAGCCTTCCAAGGTCCCTCTGGATGGCATTCCTTCCCTCCAGCGTGTTGACTGTACTACACAACTCAGTGCTATTGTCAAACCTGCTGAAGGTGCCCTCAAACCCACTGTCCATATTGCTGACGAAGATGTTAAACAGTGCTGGTCCAAACACCTAATGCCACTTGTCACCATGCTTTTCTGGAATCCCTCTCCTTCTGCAGCCCCTGAGGGGGTCAAGATGGTAGGGACTGAGGAGTGAAACAGAAATTTCCAGGCCTCTCTACACACGCTGTTCCCTGTCTGCTTGTACCTCTTACACTTGTGCTCAGGACCACACAGGGCAGCAGAGCTTTGCCTCCACTGAGCAAGGAGCAGTTTTAGGGCACTGAGCAGAGCAGGTCCAGCCTTTGGTCAAAGCAGAAGAGGTGTGGGTGTTCAGCTGCCGTGGTAAAAATGTAAGAGAAAGCATTGATGTGTAAGTGAAAATCAAGTCCACAATTTCTAAGACTGGGAGTCCTAAGAGGTTCTTCCTGAGAAAATTTAAATCCACTATATGCTGGCAGGGAGGGGGCAGGGGGGGAGCTTTTTAAATACAAGTCTGAGGTATCCTGTTATTGAAACCTTTAAGCTGCAAAGGAGATCTTCGCAGTGTGAGGTGCAGTTTCATACCCATTACGGTCCAGCAGAACGCTAAATATTTGAGGGCATGTAAAGTTATCATAAAGTGGCTTTTATATGCCATTACACCTGGCTTTCTTGAAGCATCTCTTCACCATGGAAATGTTCCCAATGTCATCTATATTACAGCCTGGAGAGAGGTCAGTTTTATGCTTTATATTCTTCTCCTGAGCTGTGGTTTTTGAACCAGCACTTATTAGAGCAGAGATAGGAAGAAAGCTGGACCATTTACACACAGCATACACTGTATTAATGAAAATGCTTACGTAGACAGAGACAGGAATTGCCACAATGACATTTAAAAATGGTCAGCTGAATTTAGTTCTATGTCTCTAATAGCATTCTATGCTTAGATAGATTAAGAAAGAGGCATAAAAAAACCTGAGGTGTGCCAATATGTTTTCATTTAGTCAATTCACTGAATGATCCCACTGGGAATTTATTCTTTATTTTATTGCACAAAATTATTTTAGTTAGCAAAGAGTAACATAAGCCAAAAAAAAAGCACAAAAATCCCTCTGTTTTTTCATACCATGTTCTTAGCATACAACCCAGCCATATGGGATCCACAGAAGAAAGAAATGCTCCTTTCAGAGAACACATACTCATTACCTGGGATGCTTTAGCTTTTGCTTTTGTGCTTTTCACTACATCTTTTCTGGTGTTATTTACTTCTGCACTGTAGGCAAGGATAGTTCAAAATAACCAGGGACCAAAGGTGTGAGAACAGAAGTTGGTATTACCATTACTGACAAACTACACGGATTCAGTAGCAGCCCCAGTTTGGACACCGAATATCTGGGCTTGGCCAGCTGAGCTGCCTTGGTGAGGTGAGAGCTGTGTACGGTTTTCTCTTGTGCTAGCATGGATTTGACAAAGAATTCTGGGGCCCTTTCTTTACAGCTGACCAAAAGCATAAACAGAGAAGGGGGAAGAAGGCAGAATATCTGTCTTCCAGCGTAGCACCCAAAAATCATGAATCAGCTCTCTTTTCCCTCTTTCCCCATTCACTATATGGAATTAAACCCCAAGCTATTTTAGCAAGTAGCAGGCTAAGTCCTTTTACAAGCCTCTCCTGCCCGAGCATCTAGGTGTGCATTTCACAGTTTCCTCACATGCAGCTAGAAACATCCTCGCTGAGAAAGGAAGATGACTAATTGACTGGTGATGTGCTTCTGTTCCCATGATTCTCATAAATCCACGTGAATGTAGATACTGGTGTTACCTGGGGGCTCATGGCCCAATCAAAATGTATGGGAGGAAGAAGAATATGGGAAAAAAGGGCATGGAAGTGGCTGATACTGTGGCTGTCCCTCAGACTTGGCAGTGGCTCAGTGGCCCCTTGAGGATAAAATCCAAGTTCACGTTTAGCCTGATTTCATCTTTGGTATTTCCTGTCTCTCTTTCAATGATATGTTCCCCTTTTGAGTTTACACAGCCAAAAAGATGTGTGTTCCCCAAAAATCATGGGACATAATGGTTTCTTAGAATAATTTTTTACCACTCCCTAAGCACCAGTGGGGTTTTGCTCAAAAGGTTTACATGGCCAGCACAGCTGCTGGGCAGAGAAGTGTCATGTTATTAAAGCTCAGAGGATCTTTGCCAGCTCCCACCACAGTCTTCATTCTGAATTTCAAGGTCTTGCTAGCAACCTGCATTAATCAGTTATCCCTGTACCTTTCCGGTGCCAGCTGCCTGAAATGTGCAATTCCCACAGGGAGACTAAGCCAAAGTCTTGCTAAGACAGTACGGTGGTCACCTTACCCAGTACAACAGTGAGATGATTCTCTGTTTTGTCTGACAACCATCACAATTCAGCATTCACCTTATGAGTCACTTCTCCCCATAAAGACAAGATGAAAACACAGATTCTTAATTGCTCTTTGATACACCACACAGATCTCCATTCACCCAAGATTTACGTCAATATCTTCTACAACTACTTTTAAAAAATCCTGTCAATTAACTGATTTCTGATATTTCCAAATGACAGATTTTCTATCTGATTTAGCTTTGCTCCACATTATCTAATTAGATCACCTAATGGAAATTGTCATTCTAGTGTAAGTTTAACAGAGATGTCTGAGCAGAGCTCTCAAAGGAGAGGTACAGCTTGGAGGGGGTCACAGTACCACAAAAAGCACACCCTATTGCATTGTATGTGGAGTAAGGTACTTCAGGTTTAAAAGAACATGCCCTTAGCATAGAAACTTGCATGGCTGGGAAAAGCAATGCTTCCTACTTCTAAGTTACATTAAAAGAGGTAAAAAAGTGCCATAAAAATACACATTTTCCATATAAAAACTGGTTTCTTTGTTGGCAGCCATGTGACTATGAACAGGGAAGGCAGAGTGCTGGGTAAATGCAATCAATGCCCGTGAGCCAGAGTTGCTTGGATAATAGCTATCCAGCTGGTGAAGAAATGAGAAACATCAATCTAAGGTACCTTAACTACATTTTAAAGCAGAAATATACCTGTAGACCCTCAGGTACACTTCAGGAGAAAGGGCTTGTATTTTTACACGTTTGGTTGCTGTGCTGTAAGGTAACAGACATTTCCCTGTGCAACTTGGCCTGGGGACAGCCAATACCCCTTTCAAAACTTTGAAGTTTGGGGTTGGTTCTCTGTGAAATGATATAAAGGACAAAAAGAGTGTTAACGGTCTAAGAAAAGAAGGAGGGTGGCATGGAGAGAAGCAGCATTAACCGAGAGCAAGAAAGGAATAACAGCAAGAAACATGCTTTAGGAAACTTAAATATAGCAGCACATTGTCTCAGCCCATTTCCTTGACAGAACATTAGGCTGAACCTCTTTCTTGTTGCAGGCGATTTTCAGGAGGGTAGGGCTTGTTGTTTGTTGGTTTTTTTAAAGAAGCTGGTAAAACAGAACTGATAAATGAAATGAAAAACTATTCCTTCTGACTTAAATGCAGCCTATTATTAATACCCAGGTCTGACTCACAGTACAGGAAATATATTTTAATCCTCTCGGGCTATTGTGACAGTCACGATGAGCACTGAAGCACAGACACTGACGTGTGCCGAGCTGCGCTGGACCCGCGTACCACCATTCGTTCACCTATGGAGAAATATAAAATGTACTGCCGGCTAAGACAGGTAAGGCAGCCAATTTATGATGTGGTTTTAAGCAGTTCTCAATGCATTTCATCTTTTAAAAGCAGATTTAAGTTAAGGCTCTGGTGTAGCAACAAAAAGCTTCACATCAAAAGTCAATAATTTTCTGCCATTTCTGATTGTTGATTGATGAAAGCAGCAAACAACTGATGTCAAAGTTTAAATGTTTCAGATTAATGCATTAAAAGCAAGTCAACATTTCTGATTGATCTGACGATGTAACTTTAACTCTTCCTCTTTAGAAAAAGCTGACCATACCAAAAAGTGTACAAACCTCTGGACTATTAATATTCATTTAATAAAGTTTATTTCCTGGTTTAGACAACTTAATTAGAATCCACCTTCAAGGTTTATAGTGCACTGAAACAACTACTAGAGCAATTGTTTAAAAGATAGAATCTGTGCCACTACTGATGAAAGAGGATTTGTAATAGGGTGTGTGGAAAGACAGTATTTCAAGCTGACTTTAGTGGGAAGGTAGCTGAACCAGAGTAATCATCAGAAACACAGCAAAGTGAATGAATGGGTATAGTCAAGAAAATCATCCCTGGCAGAATATTTTGGATCATAAATGCAGAATAACCTCAAATTGCAGTCCTTCTTTTCTTCCATACAAAAGAAAGCAAAACAAGAACAGAAAGTAAAAAGATGCTTTTCAAAGGAAAAAAGATTAAAAATGGGAAGAAATTCTTTATTGTGAGGGTGGTGAGAAACTGGAACAGGTTGCCCAGAGAAGTGGTGGATGCTCCATCCCTGGAAGTGTTCAAGGGCAGAGTGGATAGGTCTTTGAGCAACTTTGTCTAGTGGAAGGTGTCTCTGCCCAGGGCAGGGGCATTGGAACAAGATGATCTTTAAGGTGCCTTCCATCCTAAACCTTTCTATGACTCTAAGAAAATAGAGTACAGGAACTTGTGGAATAACAAATAAGAAAGCGTTACTGAAGAGCCAGTCACTTACTTAGCACAGAGCCTCCTAAACCCGCATTCTTAATTAATACTAACATATTTATTTGACAAAGAGCATTTCACACTCTTGTACCTCTGGGAGAGGCAGCTGATTTCCATCTTCCCGGGAAAGCTGCTGTGGAAAGGCTGTCATGGCTGTGTTCAATATTAGTCACTGTCCACTCTATCTGAAAGGGCACTTCACGACTCTCCTGCTCCCATCAGTTCTACTCCTTCAAAGGTGGAATGACTCCAGACTTATTTCCACAGATCTTAGACACCTTGAGACTCACACCTCTAAGGCAGAGATGCTGACAGACTCAGCAGCCTGCAGCCCAGGACCTTCTATCTAGTGCATGGAAAAATGAGATAAAGAAAGAAGTCTTAAAACTTCTGAGCTGACCACCAGTCTCTGTGTAAGAGTTTGTAATGTGGATCCTAAATCCACAAAGCTTGTTGTGAATTTAGGTACAATCATATGGCTCAAGGTGGCCCATGGTATTTTCCCATGCATTTAGGAAGTCGGGGCTCATTAGGCATTAGACAATGTATTTTAAAAATCCCACTGGTCTGCCATCTGCATGACTGGGCATCTAGCAAATCTAGGACGGGAAATAAGTCTGTCATCACACACTATACACTGATCTTTCTAAAATGCAGGTCCAACCCTGCTTTTAACAAAACTCTCAAAAAAATGGCCATAGATCTAAACAACTAGCCATAATAATCTCAGAACAGGCTAAAAATCATGCACAACAGTTATCTCCAGCCAGTTTCTCCCAGAGTACACCCAGTTTCCTCCACAGTCTGATAGCAGTACCCTCAGTAATCAGCATCAACAGCCTGGCCCCAGGCTGAGGTTAAAGTGAGTGGTCGGCTCACTCTGTACCTTCATAACCGGGTTGGCCGAGGGTATGCTTAAAATCTTGAATTTAATAAGAGTTTAGAGGGAGTTCATGTTCTGCAGCAAGTGCAAGACTGGAGCTGGGTGTTCATTGCAAGCAGGTGGGAGCTGCTTCTAAATACGGGCTAAATATAGCTTGGAAGGTCTCTGGGCCTGGCAAGGACTGGGTCATTAGAGAAAAGCAAATAACTTAGATAAGGGATAGCTTAGCAAACACCCATATTAACTGGAAACAAGATAATGTTGCACTACTTGTTTTATAGCACATGCTTAATTGCTATAATCGAAGAGTCTATAGGGGCAAGGCTGCAGGTGCTGTAGGACTATAACCTACTTACCATTTTATTTATGAGCACGAGTTTCCTTCCACTTTCTTTGCACATGGATGGAATATTTCTGTAGTCTAGGCTTATTTTTTTATTATGGTCTTACAGACTGGAGTACAATGAGCCCCATATCTGAAGTTTCCAGGTGCTGCTGTAATACAGATAAATAAATGACTGATAATGATATGGCCAGATAAATAAAATACACTGATCTGATATGAATTACTGCATTAGTTAGGCAACTTCCACTCAGTAGCACTTTCTTACTCAGGGTACTAACCCACCAAAACAAAGCAAGAGTATTTTTAAATTTTCCTTAATGTGCGTTAAATTATTAATTGATAATTTTTAACAGGAAACCATTAATAAATATTAAACAGCCAGATCTGACATAACATCAGATCACGATGTGATAATCCAGTATTTGGGAATTATTGACTGGAAGCCAGACACTGATTTATAAAGCTGGGGCTCCTGAGAACTATCCCAGGCTCATCAGCTGTCCCCAAGTGATAGATTTTCATTTAGTTTTCTGTACAGAAGCTCTTTTTCTTTTTTTTACTCAACTCAGTCCTAGTCAGGTCACACCTGGAATACTGTGTTCAGCTTTGGTACATGTTATACAAAAAAAAAAAGATGTGGACATGCTGGACAGGACCCAGAGAAGGGCCACAAAGATCATCAAAGGACTGGACAGCCTGCCATATGAGGAAAGGCTGAGACAACAGGGTTAGTTCAGCCTTGAGAAAAGGAGGCTTTGGAGGACCTTATCATCATGTTCCAGTATTTAAAGTGTGGCTAGTGAGAAGATGGAGAGTCCGTTTTTACAAAGAGACACAAGGAAAAGATGAGGGGTAATGGGTACAAGTTACTTTTGGAGAGATTCCAGTTGAAAATGAGAGGAAAAATTTTCAGAATAAGAATCAGCCACTCATTTTTCACAATGAGAAGAATCTCCCCAGAGAAGTGGGATATTCCTCAATGTGAGACACTTACGAGATTCAGCTGGACAGGTTGCTGGGCCATCTTGTCTATACCATGCTTTTGCCAAGAAACATTGGACTGGGTGATCCTTGAGGTTCTCTTTCAACCTGGTATTCCATGATTCTGTGATTGATTCTGCTGGATTTTGATTTTAAATGTTTGTTGACTTTCAGTGGCTAATGGTCATCAGGCCATCGTGGCAGTGGGAAAAAAGGTCCTGTATTGGATTCACACAGGCACTTCTGAAGGTCATATGGCCATCCAAGTGCATGTGCAATCCCACAGGAAACACAGAGCAATGGTCAGTTCAGCTTAAAATACCCCTCCCACATGTGCTGAGTGCTGCTGGGCACCTCACTCCAAGCACCAGGATAAGGGGGCAGCAGAGCATCGGGAGGTGGCACAAACCACTATGGAAAAAAATTTGATGCTGCAGCTAAAACTTGGTATTTATTTGCCATCTACCAAGAAAATCCCATCTCACCCTGACACACTGCAATGGGTTTGAGCAGCACTGCCCACCCTGTACCATGATGGAGGGTCCTACGACACAGAAAAATTTCAGAGCTGAAAGCACTGTAGTGGGCTAGGTTTGTAGGGATGAAGACAGAAAAGGATAGAGAGAATTTCCTATCCTAGAAGATACGTGGGATCATCTAGATCTCTTCCTTGGTTAAATCAAAGTTAGGCGTAACTGTGATTTATATTACAGAAATTGCCAAAGGTAAAGGTGAAATGTCTTTTAAATGTTTTACACCTATCTATGGACATTTCTCATTTCAAATCCACAACAAATAAAGGAGAAAATACTATTGCCTACTTTTATGGTTCTTACTTCTTGTTTTTCCTGGTGCTTCCTCAGATTCTAACATAAAATTCAGCCTTTGTTTTAGAAACAAGGCTCTGTTTCTCATGATTAGAGAGAAAAAGATGAAAAGGTTAACCCTGAAGTCAAAATGCAGAAGCCATGCCAAACAAATCCAGTATTTATCTTCATTTCACAGCTCATTTTTTAAGTCTATCCTGTGTTTTGGAGAGCTGATACAATATTTTCGATGTCCTGGGCTGTCAAGAGTGGTATATGAAGTACACAAGAAAGTGCTAAGCACACTGGACTTCTGTGGCCAATATTGTGTCTACCCCAGAGAACAGAGGAAGATTTTAGAAAGAAAATAATAGCATGAGGTGGATAGGTAAGTACTGTGTGAGTGTTTTGCCTTGCTTCTGCCCTTGCCAGCTCACGAAGTAATAAACCTGGATTTTCTTAGATTTTTCTGTCTTTTCTATACAGATAAGCGTCCTTGAAATTCTGGAAAACTCAGGTAATTGAGTGGAACAGCTCAGCACAAGCATTTAGCTTGCACTAATTCTCCTTTAAGTCTTTCTTTCTCCACTAAGGCACGTTTGTAATGATAGTACAAGCAACATTAGTTTATCGTTTTTATAATTACTGATACTATAATTCACACGGTCATAAGTATATAGAGATACTAAGAATTAACTGGAATTAGGGATGCTGTATATCATATACCTCAATAACTTTCAATTTCGATTTTAATAATTACTCAAAGCAGAACTTTTTGTTCAGGTCCCAGCCTGTGGGTGATGGCTCCTTCTAGCTCCAGCAACTTGTGGCCATCCTGGAGTCCCTGTGAACATCACTGCCTACTGCTGTGGGTGGAAATGGTTTATACCATTGGGGGTTCCAAACATTTTTGTGAATCTAGGCTGCTTTTAAATTTCACATGTAGCAGTGTGGAACCCATCACCAAGTAAGTCAAAGTATTGCTGCTGAAAGCTAAATTTGCCGATTCCAATGACACCCATGTGTTTTATGAAAAGGAAAACTATGTTATGCTTCACTGAAGACAGTGTGACCACAAAAGCTGGCCAGTCCTAGTAAGCTGGTAACGCTTTGCAAACACATATATAGAAACCTGGAACTTAATTGCACTGACGCATCTCTCCTGGGAACAACAGCCAAGTGGAAACATTTGAAAAGTGGGAAGGAGATGTAAATACATTAAACCTTCATGCTGATTCTTTTCCAATTTGGAACTTTCTTATGTGTGGCTTTATACAGTGTTTAGTCACAGTGTCTAATGAAAAGAAGTTGTGTATCAGGAACGAAAGACCAGCATTTGTGTCATGCACAGTGTGGGTCCTGACCATACTGCAAGATATGTATCTGTGAGCTAAAACCACTTCAGAAAAAGGGTAGTGTGCTGCCATTTTATCATGTTAATTTGAGTAAAAACTTTGAGTGTGTCTAAGTGCTCCATGTGGCTAGTGAGTAAATTTATAAAATTAAGAAATAAGAAAAGGAAAATGTGGAGATAGTTTACATTGCTCTTGTTCTGTGTACCTTCTCATGGTAAAAGAGAAACCATGAGAGAGGCTCAGAGTGCAAACACCCAAAGAGTTGGGAATTATCAGTGTGCTACCTGACAAGTCCTTATGCAATGTTGGATGTCTCTTTTCTGGCATAAATAGTTGCAGTTATGTCTTGGTTTATGAGTTACTTTAGACAGTATTTTCTGCTACTTTGCATATTGCCAAAACAAAGATGTTACAACTGTTTCATTTAAAAGTACTAATTCAGGCTTAAAGCCAAGCTTCAAACCAGTTAGCAGAATTAAGCAGTGACTTATTCTTTTGTATTTTGAAAATGCCATTAACTTTACTACAAGGACTAAGTAAGTTTTTGGTACAGTCATTCTGAAAAATTGCCTCTCAGAACACTATTTTCCTAAGTTAGGCAGTCTGTGATAAATTATTTTTAACAGTTTTGCATAAATCAAGCATCCAAGAGGAGTCTGAGGCCACAATAAATGATGTCTTTATCTTGCTTTGCAGATTAATTACTGTAATAACTGCAACACTATTGTTGTCCACACTACTTCAGTCTACAGGGAGGTTATAATTCAGTTTTAATAGTTTAAAACAACGCATTGTTATACCAATGACATGGTTGGTTCTTTTCATTACGTATGTTATATTTTGGAATGCACAAATAATTTATTTAAATAAAGATATATACAAATATGATGAAGGAAAAACTCTACAGAATTCAGTACAATGGCTGCATGCACTGGGGACGATGCTATGATTTGCTTCACAGGCGTGGAGCATGAATTGAAAACTAGGAAAAGTTTTGAAGGTGTGCTGAAAATCCCATCACCACATTGAAGGGTCTTCAAACCTGTAATGCATATTAGAGAATATATATTAAAAAAACAAACAAACATTAAACACATGGAAAACTCGTTCTGGAAATACCTATCCCACTGACTGACTGCAAAGGCAGTCTAGACAAGTACTTCATGCTAGGTATCTAATTTCTAAGAGGCTGTATTAGGAGAGACACATCCTGCTATTGAGTATTAAACATTTTCTTACCACTCTACAAGACAGACAAGATCAGAAATATGCCACATCACATGTTTCTATCATAAAAACCTGTACCTTACTTACCTGTACTCAGGTCAAAGCACCTCTTTTTTTTTTTTTTTCTTTTTTCATCTTTATCCTCCTCTTTTGTAACTAGTTTCTGTAAGAATCTCTCTAAAATTTCTTCATATAGTCAGGCATACACCTAAACTACAAAATACTTTGGGGCATATTTTAGTCAGCAAAAGCAATGTATCAAACCAGGCCAATCAAGCTGAAGGCAATTAAGTCATTTATTAATATCCCAACATTCAGTTACAAAGTTCAGTTCCCAAGAACTCATGAAGTATCTCTCTATGTCACTGATTCCCAGGGTGCAATTTACATCTTCTCCTTAACTTGCTTGGTATGTAATTATTTCTAAAATGTTTACTTAATTTAAGCTCAGAATAACAGCAGCCTGCCTTTCATTCATTCAGCATGGCTTCCTCCATGAGGAAGGCTTAGGCAGCTGTGCTGTACGTGAGTATAGCTGCTGTGTGTCCAGCTGTCCACTCCTGTGCAGTCCCCCTAACTTCCTCCCCCCAGCTTTCACACCCTCTGCACAATTTCAACCAAGTCAGGGTTTCAGATTTCAGAGCTATTAAGCTCCCAATGTGCCTTGAAACACAGGACTGGATAGAACGAAGATTTAATTATGTCCTCACATGGAGGAAAAAGCTGGAGTGGAGTTCAGAATCCATACAGGGTTTTATCCTAGAAAACATATCCATGGGAAACTAGAAATCATTGTTCCCAATACTCCCATAACTGTCACTGAAGAGTGACAAATACCATACTCAGTTTAAAGTGCTGTTACAGGGGGTATGAAACAAAAATCTGCTTCTCATCAATTCTTGATCTTAAATGCAGACAAGTTGGTTATTTTGCTGATGAATTTTTGTTCCCTGGTGTGTTATAAATAGCATTATTGAAACAATAATAATCATGAAGTTTTGTTATGAAGAGGTGAAAATTACAGAGAATATTAGACTTTGTACTACCCTGTGTGTTGCCTCAAATTCATGGCAGTGGAAATTTACCATTATGTGAGGGCTCTGCCTTGTCATTACCAAACACAAAATAGCCTAATACATTTCACTGCACTCCATGCAGTTTTTTAGATAAGCATCTGCAGAGAAAACCATCCCCACAGCTGCAGTTAGTCATCAAAATATAAGTTAATGGTCTCCCTATTGCAGAACCAGAAGTCTCATGGACAACATCCCTTGATAACAGTAGAAATTTTGGTTACATTTCAGTGTCATGATCATGCCCTAAATTCTGTGCTACAGACTATTATGCTTAAGTACTTAATTAGTCTATTTGAGCCTTTGCAGATTGATGAGAGTGCAGAGCAGTTGCTTGTAGACTCCTGAGATGACAACTGCATAAAATATTTATTTCTCCATTAGAAGTATTACCAGCAAACTTCAGACTATCAGTACAGGCTTAAACTGAGCTCATCTATGTTTGATTGTGAGTAAAATTAAAAGTAATATTTTCCTTCATGAGCCAAAACTCCCCCTGCATCTTACCTTTTCAACATACTTACTTTTCAGCTGTCTAAATTGCCGTCACTACTGCAGTATCTTACATTACAGCTAAAGTGTCATTAACTAACTAGATAAATACATTATGTACCTTTGATATGCCTGTGTTGTTTGAAACATCACTGTTACTCTAAATCAAGTGCAAGTGGAAATATAAAAGCCTTATTTTCCCGTTGTAAAATATTAGATACAAAACCAATGTGAAATACTGTATTTTAAAGACAAGTCACAGCCATGCATTTGTGTATGAGTTAATGTATGAACATATTTACCACCTGTGTATCAAATGAGTAGAAATATGTCATCCTTGGGGCTCTAATACGTAAAGAGTATTCATCAAACATCAGCATACAATTCTGTGTAATAAAGTCCAGAATGGGGTAAGTGCCTTGGGAATGCTTCCCTTCCTTCAAGTAACAGGTATGGCCTGCTCCCAAAATCAGGAAATAAGGAGTATGGACTATATCATATTTGGTAAGGCATTTCTTGCATTCATAAATGGTGTTATTTCTTAAAAAAAAAAAAAAAAGAAATTAAAAATGTTTTTTAAGGACATGGCTAACCAGCTGTTGGTGGCATATGTTGTTTTTTTCTCTGTGAAATATATTTACTGATAACAAATGAAACGGTTAAATTTAAATGAGAAGTGAAAGCCACACACAAAACGTCTTCATACATACCTGGATCTAGGAATGTTTTCTGTGCTTTCCCTCAACAAGAGGTCTGAGATCAGTGTATCTGGGCTTGATCTCTTTCCATATCTAAGGAAAAATTTTAAAAAGTTGTATTTTGTATATGCCAGTTTTTACAAATGAAGACTAAGCACAGAACCGTTAGTTGTTTTTTTTTTTTTCCAGAAAAAGTAACTGAGCTGATATAAATACCACTTTTCAGCAAGTATTTAACTTAACCATGTGGGGAAAACATTCATTCTTTGGTACTCCTTCCCCCCCCCCCCCCCCATATTTTTCTCTGTTTTTTTAGTAATCATTTTACATTGTGGTATTGAGGAACTCTGAATATTTCTCACTTTGATGGCTGTTCCTGGATACTCTAGGACTTTACACCTGACTGATATGAGCATGGAGGAAGAAGGAAGAAGCTGTGCATGACATGATCTCCAAGCATCTCATTCTTGCTTACAAATCCATTTCCATAATCTCTTTAATTTTCTCATTGGTTTGAATGATATTCTATCCTTCATCAGAAATTATTCAAATGAGGAGTGGAATTTATCCATTTAGGTTAATAGAAGAGAAAACTCAGTGTGACATACTAGCCAAGGAATCAGATTTGGGGCTGCCCAACACGTAGCACATTAGGTTGTCAAAACTGAGCTATCCCAGGGCAATCATCTTGAACTATGTGGCTGTGGGAACAAAAACTTACTCATTCAGAGTTCTTCAGTTAAATGGGATGTCATGGGCTACCTTTGTCCTACACTTACACAGCAGCCGGCCTTCTATTTGCCTTTTTTTTTTCCTAAACCTGGATACTGTACATTACTCAACAGTTAAAAGTACTGCAAATTCTGTTCTTTGGGAAGGAATTTGATCTCTTTTCCTTAGAAAACAGAAGCAACAATGATCAGCCTGCTTGACAGACATTTCATCACTGTAAGGATTAATTAGCCTAAGAGTGGTAACTATGAGCAAACCATCCCTCAGGTGGAAAGAATTAAGATCACACTTTGCAATTTGTGTATGCAATTATTCTGAATCACAAAGTACATGAACAGCTTTGTTAATGTCGCTTGAGTGAAACTCTGACTCCAGAGAAATTGAAGGTGTAACTAAAGACTTATAAAGGTAAGTGGCCAGTCTTCGCGAACGAAGATCTGGGAAAGGTGTTTTTACCTTTCAAGCCTGCGCAATGGATTT
>JAWWLV010000088.1:32035430-32099739 GCA_035041135.1 Platyrinchus mystaceus | reverse complement strand
GGGACCCTGAAGCAGGACCGGGATTTGAACCTGCGGCCTTGGCGCTGAGAGACCAGCATCTTAACCGCTAGGCCACCGGGGGTCCCCTACTAAAGACTTATATCCAGTGATTATTATCCAGTGACCACAGTCATTCCAGTGATCTACATTTGGCAGAAAAAAAAACCCCAAACCTTCCCAAACTACATTTTAAAAGCTAGCAGTTTTAACTGTTGATTACATAACTTCTTGAAAAGTGGAAACTTATCTCACTTTTCAATCATTTTATTCAACATTTTGTATTTTTGCATCACCTTAACCATTTTAGTGCATCACCTGTGCTCCAGAAAGACAAACCAGCAGTTTCAGAAAGTTAAGGTAAATTTCTTAATCTAAGCAGATTGAAAGCAGGTATTTGAAAAGAACCAGCCAGACACAGTGAAATGCTATTACAATAATGCAATCAGGCATGATGCAGAATCAAATACCTTGCACTCTAGCACCACAAAGGGAATTCTTTCTTTCTAGTTCCCTACTCTGATTAATATGGATGTGACCTGGAGTTCAACTGAGAAGGATCTAATTTTCCATTATGTTAAAGAAATTGATTTAACAGATCAACAACTTGCTCTAATAGCTCTCACTTGGACAAAACTCCCACGAATCTCTCAGAAAGTTTTGTCTGAGTAAGAAATAGGAAGCAACCACCTGGAGTGCAGAGATTCACTCAAATAATGAAGATAACTGTGTTAGGGAGATATCTTTTATTTGAGTCCCTTTAGTGTCTTGGCTAGACTAGCGCTGCTACCTATGCTGCATGGATCCACCTTGTCCTCACACAGCAAAAACTGCACACAAGGTGTTCACTGACTGCAATCAACTGGGCTGGCCAAAGAGTTCTTCCTGTGGCAGGAAGATGCCCAAGTCTCCTGTCTACCCTGGAATTTTGTGCCTGGGAAACAACCATGCTACAGACATATTAAATAGAGGCAAGAGTCATCTCTTGTCGAAGTCAGTCTCTTCTTTCTGATGCAAATGCCTTGAGAGATCTTTGCTCCAGCTGCTTCATGCTTTGTCTCCTTTTCTACCATGCCCAGCTCTGAGACAAAGGCCTGGCTCTCTGTGTTCTTGTTATCATCTGTTTGGGAAACACTTTTATCAAATATCATGGCTCTTTTAAACGGTTGAGGCTCAAAGCCAGGTGAAAATACCTGGTTAGTTTTTATGTTCAGTTTGAGACATCAAGGCCTGTTTTGGGGCATGCTGATAACTCACAACTCCAGCTGAAGTCAAAAGGATTTGAGGATTAAACACACTTATTCTGATTAGAGACAGTAGATTGCAGACTCAGCAAAATCTCAAAGCTTCCTATGAAAACTTGGGTCTTGTGAGTCATATCCCAATGTCCAAGGCTGGCAACAGGAGCTGAGGGATCTCAGAAACATGTGGGTCTGATTCAGAAAACTGCCAAGAAACCAAAGCCCTTGAGAACTGCTCCCTGCGCCATTGAAGGGTGTTGACATGAAGCAGGAGCAGCAGGACTGCCCAAGTCAGACACAAGTTGAGATACTCTCTGCCCTGTCTATAGTTCAAGCCATTTCCAGCAGGAACAGCCTTACTGTTTTGCTACAGCACAGAAGAGCCACAGATTCAAAACAAGCTACAAAGGACAAAGAAAGAAGACAGCCTGTTCACAAGAGGGAGTACAGGTAGTAGCAAGTAGCAGAAGGAGAGTGATTCAAGTAAAAATGGGCTGTGAAAAAAGCTTCCTGAACAGTGTGGTAGAGGGATATGAGGCAAGATCACAGGATGGTTTGGGAGATAGAGGTGGAACTAATCCAAAGACACACAGACATCTCTAGTGCAGGAGTCTGCATCTGTGCTGGTCATCCTGGGTTCTCTTTCAAGTCATAAAGACCTGTCCCATAAGGAACAAGGGATCTCATCAGAGACAAGAATCCTGAAATAGGCCTGGTGACCTGCACCACACAAGTACCTGTTTCCCTCAGCTAACCTCAAAGGGATATAAAGCTGATACTGGTGTCTAAAGCTAAGTAAGATGAATCTGAGGAGAGAGAGGAGAGAAGGAGCAAAGCAGCCAGACCGGCAGGGTCTAAAGACAAGAAGAGAAAGATGGTCTGGTTTCATGGGAGCTGAGGTGAAGAACCTGTGGGTCACAGTAGCTTGGAGGGGAATGGCATTCAAATGCTTGGGTCAAGCCAGAAGCAGAAGGCGGGAAGATGAGACAGGAGGTTATTCATAATCACAGAAACATCAAACAAGGCAGGACAGATGAATCAGAAGAGAAAAAAAGCATTGATCTCCTCATCTTCTCCTTTGCCAACATGCTCTTACTGCTTTGTCTCTCTGGCTATAGGCACCAGGTCTGGTGGGAGACCAACAGCTTGCTTGTTCACCCTCAGGAGGAGCAGGAGAGCCCCTGGACATCTTGTCTCCCCCCTGTCACAGCACTATGCACAAAAAGCAGAGGTAAAAAGCTGTAAAAAGAGAGAAAACTTTAAGCACATCTGCTGAAACAGACAAATCAACCCGTCCAAAGTGCTTCAAAAGTTACTGATTCATGACAGTCATGATTCAATGACTGTGTCATTGCCAAAAAAGGGAACCTCCAGGAGCTCAGTTAAGCTTTCCAAAGGGAGGCAGCAATTGTTTTATTTCTGGACTATTAATTCAGCACACAGTGGAAACAGCACACCTTTTTGGTTTTTCAGTTAACCTATGTAGTCAACTTTTAAATGTGTATCACTAAGTTGTCATTGTAGTGCTTTTTTCTGCCAACTTTCTTGTACTTCTAGGTCAATTCTGTTCCTTTCAATGTGAAGGTGGGTAGGAAACCTGGGTAAAATCTAAAGAACAAAATTTAAATTTCGTTCATCAGCAACAATCACTATTTCACTTCATTTCAGACCCTAAATCCACACATAAGAATTAAATCAGTCTCAATCTCTGAGTGACATAGGTGCAAGCCAGAAAATAGAGGGAAAAAAGCTACACAGTCAACATTAAAGCAAGCATACAGGGCACACACCAGAAGTGGTGTTTGAATAGAGAAAGGAGGGTTCGTTTTGTTGCGTTTGGATTTGGGTTTTTTTGTTTTTAAATATGACCTGGCTTTGGATAGGAGCCACCTTTGAAATGGGAGGTGAAAGAAGAGGAGATAAGAGACCAGCCTGGAGGTCCCACCATATGCAAGAGAAAAGGGTAGCAGAGGCAGAACTTAAGGATCAGATTAGTTTAGCAGTAATCTAGACAAAAAGTTATCTGAGCACAGTCTGCCATCCAGAACCATGCCATATACATGTGCAAGCTGTGAATACTGCTTTAAAAGTTCAGGACTGAAGAACTGTATTTCTATCAGCATCTTCATCTGTCTCATACTATTAGTGCACTGGCAGACAATGTTATGGACTTGCTGAGAAAGGTCTCAGTTACAGGATAGCCTCCCTTCTAATTTAATTCTTCAGTGTTCTAGAGGGACAAATGAATGACTAATTTTAGACC
Organism: Platyrinchus mystaceus; assembly: GCA_035041135.1. NCBI lineage: Eukaryota > Metazoa > Chordata > Aves > Passeriformes > Tyrannidae > Platyrinchus > Platyrinchus mystaceus. The sequence goes on along the minus strand of JAWWLV010000088.1, from coordinate 32,096,238 downwards.
TCTCGTCTGGTTTTGATATTAACAAATAGATAAATATGTCAAAACTCTTCTGGGTCACACATTGCTGTGGTACCCCAGGGGAAACTTCTCCCAGTCACAGTCTAACTGGACAGATGCTCCCAAAGAAGATGATTTTTTAATAATAATTTGCCAGGGGATTTTTTTCAGACTGAGCCTTTACTTCTACTTTCACAAGCACAGTTAAACCCAGAAAGATGGTTTAGAGCCAGGCAGGCTTGCGTTCACACTCTTTTCTCTTTCGGATTGGGTTTGCATTATTGTTTGTGATCTTGAGAGAGGTTTTTGTTAGGACTAGTGGGTTTTTTGGCAACCACAGCCGCAATAGGTAGCTGACAAACCACAAAGCATCTGGACTACTACATTTTCTCAGAGGGCACTTCTTCTCATGAAAATCTTCACTTGAGTGGATGGCAGCAACAGAAGTGGAAAACTGCTCCTACTGCCCTTTCCGTCTCTCCCCAGCTCCCAGGTTAGTTATGCTTTCTTTCCCTTTTAGGGGGCTCTCCCCCTGCATGCCCTGTGGTTCCTGCTCCTGACTGCCAGCCTGTCTGAGCTAGGAAGGGCTGAGATAGCGGAGGCAGCGTTGACACCCTTCCCCCTTCTGACAACTTGGATGGTGGAAATTCAGCTCTGGACCCAGAGGCAACTCAGGGGTTCATGGGTGTTGCTCTCTAAAGGGAATTTGTGCACCACGTCTTTCTCCTTGTGTGTGGGGGGGGAAAGCAAGGAAAGACACCCAGTGTGAGGGAGCACCCCACTTTTCTCCCCTGAGCCTCGACAAGGAAAAATCTGCCCGGGGAGCGGGAAGGGGGGATGTTTGTCGTCCCACTCTGCCTACCTCTGCCTGGTGATGAGGTTGATGTAGTGCCTCAGCGCCGAGTAGTATCTGGCCATGTCCTCTGCGGGGGCGTCCTCGCCGGGGCTGTCCGGTTTGGAGGGGTACGCCTCTGCCAGCGTCCCCAGGCAGACCAGCAGCGACAGGGCGAAAGTCAGCACCGACACCCACAGCCTCACGGTGCCCTGCATCTGCACGGCGGGGCGGGATGGAGGAGAGCCGCCGTCAGCACCTGCCCCGACGGCGGGAGCAGCGCGGCCAAACCAGCGCAGTCCCCGACAGGTCCCGGCCGCCCCACGTCCCCCGCTTCCGTCCCCATTCCCATTCCCGTGCCCGCCCCGTCGCGGCACTCACGGCAGTGATTGCAGCGGAGCGGCTCCCGGCTCGGCGAGGCGTCTGCCCGTGCGTCGGGGCTCCCGAGTGCGGGGCTCCGCGCCTCGCCGGGCTGTTTTAAAGCTTCCCCGGCAGGCAGGAGGGGCCTCGGGCGATCACGCCTCGCCAGCTCCGGTCCCCCACGCCCCGCTCCGCCTGCCCCTGCCCCGGGAGGGGCACCGCGGCCGCGGCCGGGAGGGGCCGGGCGGCACCGAGGGGGTGGGCGCTGCCGCGGCCCCCGCCGCGGCCCCCGCACCGCCCCCGCCGTCCCGGCGGGTCCCACCCGCGGGCTGACCCCGGGCTCTGCCCCTGGGCGCTGCATCCAGCCCTGCGTGTCCCGGTCCGGCCGTGGGAGCCCGGCTGCCTGTACCTGTGGAGCTGCCGTGCTGCCCTGTGCCCGAAGGCGGCCGGGGGAAGGGGAACTCTGGGGAACGAATTGGCACCGCTCCTGTGGCACCAGAGGTGCACCAAGCTTGACCTTCGTATCAGTAGTGCTGCCAGAGATAAAGCCATGAAAGTAAGCCGGTTTGGGGCAACCAAAAATACCGAATCAGTGACACAGGCTCAGACATCATACCCACAAAATGGGTAAATCAAAGATTCATAGAATGGTTTGTGTTGGAAGGAACCTTAAAGATCACCTTATTTCAATCTCTCTGACATGTACAGGGATGACTTCCACTAGACCTGGTTGATCAGAGACCCATTTAAACTGGTCTTGAGCACATCCAGGGATGGGGCATTCATAACAAATATTGAGGCTTAACTCTCCAGGAGACCAGCAGCAGAGCTGCAAATTATACCTGCCTCCATGCCCACTCTGCCCCCTGCTCAGGGCTACCTTCTGAGTGTCTGTGCTAAAATTACTTTGTTCTGTGTCATTTCTGTGCCTGAGCCACATGTCAGAGAAAACAACTCACCAGCACCATGTGAACACAACAGCCTTCCAATAGTTGTCCTGACCCAAGGGAGCCACTGCTGAATCTGGGATGCAGCAGCTTCTCCCAGCAATATGGGACTACAGGGACTGATCCAGCTAAGGTGTCAGACTTATATGTCTCCCTAAACTCATCCAGACCTGTGTCTGTGGAGAGATATGGGCACCCTGGCTGTGACCTGATCCCTCATATACCAGAGGTCTGAGATAAGCACAGTGGTCATCTTCTGACAACATACCCTTCGCTGATGACAGGACCAGCCTAGGTGATTGGGCTAGGCTAGGCACCTGACTACCAGAGTGCCTGAAGTCAGGTAAGATGAATCCAACTCAAATAAAGTTTCAGAATTTGTCAAAGAAGTTGGTAGAGTTGGGAACTATCCTTACATATTAGTAAAATAAGGTTAATTCTTTATAAACAGATAATTTCATTAGCATCTTGATGACCAATGACTAATTCCAGTTGGAATGACAAATCATGACTCTCATCATATCTTGTTTTTACTTTAATTTGAAGGCAAAATAGCAATCACCCAAGTAAGAAAATTAGACATACTGACAGAAACTTTAAGACACATTCTAAAATTATATCATTTGTATGCTACTGTTATTAATTTCTATAGTTATTATCATATGCAGTTATTGGTTTAATAATAATCCAGCAGATTCTGAAAAACAATATTCAGTTTGCAAGAGCAAAGCCAGAAACAGTTTTCATCACTCCAGAAACAGAACCTCAACATTATCTAAGAAAAAAAAAATAGCAAATAAATGGCTTTTGTGGTGTGCAACTAAGCTCATGGGACTATGTCCATTTCAAGCCATGGAAGCAAAGAAAATTCCAAAACTCTTAACATCACGAGATATTTTGAAATCTTCATGACTCCATAGTGCACTGGCCACAGACCTTATAGCAAGATTATAGGCTGCCTTATGTCACACACTGAGTGAAGAATTTTAATGTATGTGAATAATCTTCCATGCTACAGCCAACAACTCTAGCTCCTAATTTCAGCAGATCTGTGCACAGGGTGACATCGCACCATACGAAGTGGCCTCATGCATCCCCGCGCTCTCTGTCCTCCCACCAGCACACTCCTGCACATTCGGTGTGCACATTGCCCTCATGTTGGCTCAAGAGATGCAGCTCATGTGACAGCCTGATACCTATGACACTGCAAATGCCCTAAAGAACAACTGGCTCCATCACTTTCCCTTGGCTATGCTGAATCCAATAAGCTGCCTATTCCAAAGCTTGCGTAAATCCGGTTTATCAGTTTTATGGGGTGTAGGGAACAAGTGGTGACAGCACTGGAGACTGAAGCATCTGGGAAGGTGTACCACAAGGACAGCTGTCATCAGCTTCAGAATTATTCTGGCACAACCATCTCCCACCGGCTCACAGGAGTGGGGGTGACTTTCTTATTGTTAAACTCTTTCACTACTTATAACTGAGGTTGCTTCTCTCCCACTAACACCGCTGTTCTGACACTATCAGTCTTCAAGGCATTCCGAAAAGGGATAAGCCAAGAGACTAGCAAGCAAAGCAAGATAAACATGAGGTCTGGCATCTACGTGCTTACTTGGGCTATAAGGAGGCAATGACATTCCCCCCATCCCAGGTATGTGTGTATTCCTTGACACAGCAGTATGTCATGCTGACACATCCTGGCACAGAGCACCACCTGGGCAGTTGGCTGTCAACGTCTCCGGAAACCCTGGACAGATCCCTCCTCTATTCTTAGTGATGAGGTACAAGCAGTAAGCTGCTCCCTCCAAGAAAACGATTAAGGAATCATATTGGCTAAGTCCCTCAACAAAATGCTGGATCTGGAGCAGCAACTCCCCCCAAAAATAAGGTGTGGTCCGAACTAACAGTCAGTTTGTGCGACAGCATGAGTGAGGGAAGCTCTCTCTCTTAGGCAGGAGTAGGAATAAAATTTACCTCCCATATGAGACAGCAGCTCCTGCAACTACAGACTGCTTGACAGAGTTTGGGAAGAAATTTTCTTCCCTGGAGCACCATGACCCTATCAACTCATCTGTGGTGTCTTATCTTTGGATGAAGTAGCATCTCCCAGCTTGTGCCAAGTTTGGACTCACACTCCAACTCTGAGTGGCCTAAAAGTTAATGACATGTCAAGACTTACCACTCTCACTGCACCTGCAGGAGAACATTTCTTTCCATTCAGCTCCAACATTTAATTTGGAAACCCCAAAACACTGAACCCAAAATTTTGATTACCCTGCTTTCCACAGTGCCTATTTCTATAACAGTATTGAGGCACTGTGTCTATGTCCCATTTCGTCATTTAGGATGAAGCATAGACCTTAGAGGTTTCTTCAGTTTGGAAATTTTTATGTTTGGAGCCATCCTATAAGTTCTTACAAATAATTCCTCTCCTCTGTTTTTAAATGCTTAAATTCATACAGAGTCATCCAATTCATACCCTTATAGGGTATTATATACTACTTATGTTAACATTAATCATTAAACATTAATAATTAATAATTATATTACCATTAATAACATGGATAAAACATAATTTGGATGCATAACATAATCATCAGTATAATCTCAATGCAAAAAATACTGACATTTTTTAATTGATGAAACAAACCCTATACATAAAATTACACAGATATATAGGCTCTGGTGTACCAACGAGACCAAGTGTCCCTCGGTCTCAGTTACCTTTATAGGGGTTTTACAACTGGTTTCCAGAGTCAAGATCTCCTGCACTTTCATTTCATCTGTTGGTGATTCCCCCATGTGGCTGCTTGCCCAGTGTTGCTGTCCTTGCACAAAGCAGGCAGACATTTGTATTCTGGCGAGTGGCAGAGCTGCATTTTCCACAAGCAGCTTTAGGGTGAGCTATAAAAGTGAACCAAAAAGGTGGCAATGAGTAAGACTCAGCAGTGGTGATGAAGAAAGTCAACAAGAAGTGACTGGAGTGAAAGAATGCAGCCTGGGAGAGAGAGAAGGAAGACTCAGGCACAGCTCAGGTCTAGCAGCAGTTAGATATCCGCATTTTCCCTCTGCCAGGTACTATGGGCTTGCAGATGTGCAACTCCTAGTTACACCCTAGCTAAAGAATCCAAACCTAGAAGAGTATTTAACTACACACAGAGAGAAAAGGGTGTTTCAAAGCTCTGAGCAAGTATCAGTGCCAGATACAGAACTGATGGTAAAAAAGTGAAAAGGAATGTGACAGTTAAATTTTGCCTACATTTTAGTGTCATGATATTTAAAGATTCAATAGACAGCATTTTAGCCTACAAATTTCAGACTATACTAAGAATGGAAAGACTTCCAAGGTATCAACATATTAAAAGATAATATTGTGCTACAAATTGCATAAATGTGAAAGAAAATTCAAGTCATTTATTAATGGTAATATATTCAATTGAATTAAAGAGGGGCATGATATTTGCCTTAATTAAGACAAAATTCAGCATGATTAACTGTGGACAGAGCATTATTTGTACCATGCTTTCTGTGGTAGGCATGGAATTAAAGCTGTTCTTTATTATTACAAATATGCATAATGTCATTTTTTCACTGCAACCAAGTAAGGTTGTGTGCATCAGTGATTCTAAACTAGCCCTTGTTTTAAACAGAAGGACAAGATCAATCTCCTAACAGAGAGAAAGTGTTAAAAACTGGAGCCCCAAGAAGAAAAGATTCATGTGGTACTAGAGACATGGAAATAGCAGCTTTTATCATCTGATGTTGCCTATGCTCCTGTAGTTAAAATGTCTCACTAAAGGTTTCCATAGCTGAGCAAACCTTCCAGAAATGCTGTATCTTAGGACTGGAAGTTCAGTCAGATAAGCAGTGCATAATTTTTCAGTAGCCGCATGAATTTATCTGAACCTATTTGGACAGGAAATGGAGCTGTTAATCTCACAAAATCAGACTCTCACAAACTTTACAATATTGCTGATTTCAGTCTGCCTAGCAATACTTTCCAAAAGGCTTCTCATTGTGCTTTGATACATCACACCACTATCCACATTTCCAAAGTTTTATGTGTCCCTTTCAGTACTTCTGTTCGCCTCCACCTGAACCTACTGGTAAGAGTTGAACAGAACACCCTCTAATCCTAAAGTGATCCCCATTCCTGCCTGCTCAGCAGTAGTACTGTTTTCAAGAGGCATCCTTGCGAGTCCAGCAAGCATTAAGCAGGTTTGTAGTATACCACCAAAAAGAAGGGCTCTGGCTAAGGACAAACAGCATGAAAATATAAGAGAAAAGAAAAAAACTATTGGATCAAACCAAAGGCTCATCTATCCTGCCCTGAATGACATCTAAAAGCTTATTTCTAGGACTGTCAGAACAGGAAAAGCATACAGGCACCATATAGGTGACTACCTGTGCCTGCATGTCACCTTTGCCCACAGCACCAGGACAGTCCAACACTGATGCCAGGGAGGTGGGTGATAGGACAAGGGAGTAATGGTTTTAAAGTGAAAGAGGGTAGATGTAGATTAGATATTGGGAAGAAATTCTTCACTATGAGAGTGGGGAGACACTGACACAGGTTGTCCAGAGAAGTGGTAGATCCCCCATTCCTGAAAGTGTTCAAGGCCAGGTTGGATGGGGCTCTGAGCAACTTGGTCTAGTTAAAGATGTCCCTATTCGTGGCAGGGGGGTAGAACTAGGTGATCCTCAAAGTCTCTTCTAACACAAACCATTCCATGACTCTAATTCACACACTGCAGCAGTGAGTGCCTTCACACGCCATGGTGATGTGACACCACAGGCACCAAGCTACCATACTGAGCCAGACCTGTCTGCGTGATACCTCCTGCCCTCCAGCAGGGAAATGAAAGGCAGTTTTTGGCTTGAACTACTTCTGGTGGTGCACAAATGGCTCCTGAAAAACTATGTGGCTGTGAGCTGCAGACTCAAGATATAATACAAATAAATTCTTTGCTATTTAAAGCAATGTTGTTCGTAGCTCCACAGCAAAGGCCCTGCAAGCATTTGACTCACAATCACAGCAACATATGACTGGACATCAGAAAAATAAAACTGGTAGAATCTTACCATGAAAGTTGTTGTTTTCCTTTTCTAGAAAACATAGCCAAAGGGACTTCTGAAATGCTGCAACAAGGTCAGAGGGGCAGGAGCAATTGTCCTGAGGACACATGGTGCAGTGCACTGTTTTGAAAGGAGCACAACGATACTCAAATAAGCAACAAAACCAAACCAAACCCAGTATTGCAGCTGTAATGACACTTGTTTTGCTACACCTTTTTTCCTTTCCCATTCCCTCAGGACAACAGAAAAACAAAGACAGATTAGTAGGATAGAGATCAAATTGCTACCTCTGGCAAAACAACTACTCCTGAGACCAAAGTCAGTAAGGAGCAGCTTACACAAAGGTAGTGGTTTAAAGCAAATGAATCAAGCAGAATAACAGAAATAAACAAATTCTCCACACTGAAAGTGATTTTTCATGTGCATAAGGTGAGGAACTTGGCAAAGTTGTCATGACTTAAAGACAACCAGAATTACTAGAATTAACCATTATCTGCTTCAATGTATGTCTTGATTTCAATCCTGTTAAAGAGGGAAATCGGAGGAAAAGTGAGAGAAATCCAGACAGGCTACACTGTAACATTGAGCTGAGTGGCTCTGCCTGAAACTGAAACAACAAAGACTTGCCTGAAACGTGAGAGATACCAGAGGTCGATGGGATTGTTCCAAGGACTGAAGAATCCAATCACACTTGCATGGAAAACTGTCACGCTTCTTACCTGCAGGGAGTAAATCAGAGAGGCAGATGTAAGAAAGACATCTGCAAAGGCTTCTGAAAAAGCTTGCTATGTGTGTTCATTCGCAGAATATTACCACTTACTGATACACTTAAATAAGTGAATTCATCTACATACAAGGCACTGGAGCTGAAAAACATCTTTCTGCTTAAAATGTGGATATTATACACACACACACACACAAAATCTTCTAAGAGACTCACAGTCTGTGTACAATCAGAATCACTTTTGCTTCCTGTCCTGCAACGCTGCCACAGCTGAGACTTAACTTTCTCCTTTATGGTTTCACAATTTTGTGTGTGTTGAATGATTTGCTGCTTGTCATGGGACACAACATAGTAAACCTTAAGTGCCAATGTTGCAGCCCTGTTTAAAAGCAGGTCTAAACTTGGAGAAAAGGGTGATAGATTGAATAATTTCAGGCTAATAGAGGGTGGAACTTGCCTCTGCTAGGTTTGGCTATTCAAAATGTAGGCTTTTAGTTTAAGCAGAGGTCCAGGCTCTCCTTATCATTAAAGAAAAGCAGAAGGCAGCTGCAGAGCAATTCACCTATGATAAATGTCCATCACAACTGGGAACCCTCTAGGAGATCCTCCTCTCTCCCTGTCATCTAAAAGCACAGAGATCATAGACTACATAACTGCACACAGTTAAAGAAACTGAAGAACAAACCTCACATTGGTGACAGGGAATCCTTCTGCACAAGGGCTGGGGTACCACAGAGGACCACAACAGTTGTCCATACTAGAGATCATTCTTCCTTTATAACCTAACAGGCACATTTGAAATGACAGACACAGGATTAAGGAAAGGATCATACACCTAAGGTAGTGTCACACCAACTGTATTGGTCTCACAGAGCAGGGACACATGGATATGTCCTGAAACATGCCTAAAAACGTATCTAAATGGCCTTAGCTGTGCACTGGCCTTATGCAGTTTGAGTGTGTCTTAGCTAATGGCTTTTCACTCCTGCTAACTGGACGAGTTCCACCAAACAAACTGCATGTTCAGCCATTAATTCAATAATTATGAAATCAGGAAAGGAATGTTTATCCATTATTCTGAGGGGCTTTTTCAGCATACACTGATGCAGTTTGGACTAGAAAAGCATGACAGCTGTAACAATAAAGGCAGGCTTGTTTTGGATATTACAAGTGTAACAAGAATATGGATCATAATCTCCAGCATTGAAGCATTCCTTCTGAAGCCCTTATGCTGTTGAAACTAATTATTTATTTCATATTTTAGTTCTCCTCTTAATCCACTCACAAAACTTTCTGTCAGGCAGCAAGTTCCCAGTAAAATAAATTAAAATATATCTTCAACAAACATGACTGAAAATGGATTCTGTCCAATTGGAGTACATTTGCACTTCTCTCCTTTGTTTGTATTTTGGCATTATGTTCTTATTTGCTAATAGCACACCTTATTTCATTAAAATTAGCAGTGGTATTATTTATGCAAATAAAGGCCACCAAACAAAGTGTGATGTGGTACTGCTGTGCTATTTGTGGCCTCACTTGTAAATTGTTGCCTGCTGAGAGGTTTTTTAAGAAAATACAGAGTTACCCACTTTGTAATCGTGATTATATTTGAGTTTAAGATCTTGGGGAAATGTCTTTCTTTTTGTAGTCTTCCATGAGAGAAGGAACAGACTGAAATATTTTAAGCATTATGCTAACCTCCCCCGAAAGCAGGAGAAGACAAAGAGTCTCAGGAGAACGGTAATGCTTGAATGGGAACCAAATTTTGGGAAGCATCAATGTGGCTGGATGAAGGGACAAGCTGTAGGCTGGAAGGCAAAGGTAGCAGGCTGCCAGCCTGTGCTACATGTACAGTAACAGGGCTCTGCTGATAGATGGAAGGATGGTCTACAGAGAAGAGAGCAGATCAAGTGTTCACTCTGCTCAGATTTTCAAAAGCTTCAAGCAATAGCTGCGCAGGAAAACATGTTGGTACAGCTTTTGGCCTTTGCTCTGCAAAATGCACCTGGCAAAGCACAGATTTGCTCCACATGTTGTCCATCCTTTGAATCTTGAAAGATCTGGATGTGAGACAACACTGTTGTTGTTTATATAGGCTTGATCCTTTCATTCCCATTTGTTGCACATGTCTGTTTGAAGCAATTGAGGTGATTAAGCTGTCATCTGCCAGCACTTTGCATGAGCCCCCCAACAATTTTATGACCACCTGGTAATGTGAGACTGTCACCTCACTGCTAAAGAGCCAGCACTCACTCACAACCAACACATTAGCAAAAAACTCATCATTTTTACACATGGATCAAAGTACGATTAATCAAATAAATATAATGAGAAATCAGTGCAGAACAGTACCTTTCAATGAAGAAGATGTAAAACATTCAAGATACCCACAAATCTGATTTTCCTGTTACCCATCCCCACAGTATTTGTCTACAAGCATATAAACCATGCATATCTTTTAAATTAGCTGTACATCTGTTTCTGGGCGTATAAGAACTTGCCAGATCTATGATCATTTGCAAAATTCAGTGTGTTCAAATGGAACCAATAAAACATTGTTCTCAGGAAGCAAAATCTCAGCTGCACAGCGTAATTCCCCAAATCTTGTTGGTTTGTTTCATAGAAGACTTGATAGAGATTTGTAAAATCAGCTGAAATTTCTCCAGTTGTAAGAACTGACACAATCACAAAATTTATTGCAAAGATTTTCTGGCATTTGCTTGGATACCTGTTCTGTATTTTTCTTATGATCATAATTGTTCAGAGACATTTCACATTTCTCAGAAGTTTCCAGACAATTATTTTTTTATCAAGAAGAAGAAAATCACTTTCAAAAGATGATCCACTGTTTAAAGGCGTTAGATCAAACCAATCCCTACTGTAGCTTTCTCACACTCGGCGGTGCTGTTGAATTGTGGTAGTTTCACCATCGTGACGAAATAACACATCTGCTTTTAATGCTCTGACGTTGCAATTCAAAATGAATATGACATTACTTTTGCATTGTCACGATGATATTATTACTGAGCTCGTATTCCCAGATTTTAGATTACTTTTTTTTAAAGTACATGTAGCAGCAATATGTGGGCAAAAGTCAAACCAGAAGTCAAACAAAGTCTCCCTAAACCCAACCAGGTAGTTGGAAGCTCACATGAAATCTGCATTAGCAGCTAAAATGACCCAGGGCAGTCCTCTGGCCATGAAGGCAAGGTACCAGCACAGCTTTTGTCAACACACTAAACTGTTTTCTCATCCCTAAGACAGGGTAGTCTTGTCTGAACAGTCTCTGATAAACAGCCAGGTTGTCTCTGATGGGTGACACCCCTTGGAAGGCTACTGTTTACAGAAGTCTTGGCTTTTATTTATTTTTTTAATTTCTTAATTGGGATTATTTTTAAGGATGTTCCTGGTCCTTGTGAATCCAAATCAATGGGTGAATGACTACTGGGAGACATTCAGGACCACACCAGCTACAAAATAATCCTTGCTTTTTATAAAATTAAAGGTCAAAATTAAAAAAAAAAAAAAAAAAAAAAGAGAGAGAGAGAGAAAATTGGGGATTACGTAGATTTGTATAGAGATTACAAGAAAACTAGTAAGTGAAGCAAAAGAGTGAAACTCTATGATAAATAGGGTTAACAACAGACAGAAAGATATTTTGAACATAAAGGAAGCAAAAGGAATCCTAAGAGTGGGACTGGAAATTATAAAATTGCCAAAAATAATCCAGAAAAGGCAGAAGTGTTCAATAAATAACTGATGTATTTTGGCCAGGGATCAGATGACGTGATTACTTCATAAGAAAATCATGAAGAAATTTTCCCTCCAACAGTGCATCAGAAGAAGTCAAATAAGAGCTACTGATTTTAGACATATTTATAGTGCTAAGTCTCAGAATTAATACATGGGAGTCTAAAAGGTGCTACATGTAAGCCCCTACATGTCAGACCATTAATGTTGATTATTTTCAATAACTCTTGTAATACTGGGGAAGTTCAAGAAGATGAGAAAAAGTAAGGTAACATCAATATTACAAATAAAAACAAAATTAAGAGAGAATAAATGATACAACTGACAAAACTCGGGTAATTACAAAAAAACTGACTATGATCAATCCCAGGCAAAATAAAGTAATGGTTGATACAGGAACCAATTAATAAGAAATAAAAGGGAGGCAGTATAATTATTACTACTCAGTGGGTTTTTTTGGCAAACAGATCCATCAGAATGACTTGATATCTTTGTCTGATGAGATTACAAATTGGCTGATAGAGCTAATGGTGTTACTATATTTGGGCTTCTACAAGACATCTTTCTCAGTTCAGTACCATATATTGCAAAAAACATTGATTAAGAATGCTACGAATCAACACTGCACACATTAAATAGATTAAAACGGCAAGTGGTTGCATACCAGAAAGTCCCTGTAAAGATGTGTGCTTTTAGTGAGATTCAGTGGGGATCCAGTCCTACAACAGCTAACTTTTTCTGCCTGAGATGCAGAAGGAAGGATAAAGTCATCATTGATGAGAACTGTAGATAACACAAACACTGGGTGAGAAGTATATAATTAGGATGATAGATGGCTTATGCAGAAGGATTTATAGCAGCTTATGATGCATTGGTGATGTACGATATTACTGCACATCAAAAATTGCCCACTTTTTCTCACATATACACAGATCAACAGAAGACGCATAAAATAGGAAATATAAGACCAAACATTTAATGCTTAGCCCAATTTTACCACATGGCAAGATAGACATAAATAAAATCCACGGTATTAAGACCAGCTGGTGGTCATATGTCTAGAAAGAAAAGAAGTAGGGCATCTCTGGGGACTCAATTTGGAGAAAAAATGTCCCTTACGAATGTGAGATCTCTTCTAAGCAGAAACATAAGTCTTAGGAAGAAACATGCATCCTTAGTTCAGTTCTGTGGCCAAAAAAGGAGCCCCAGATCTCTTAAAAAGATGTGGAGCTGGTCCTGCTTTTGCACTGAACGTTGATGTAATCACAACTGGAATTTCATGTCCTGGAAAGGACATTGATAACTGAAAGGGATCAAGGCAGCACTGAGAAAGATTAAAGAACAAGAAGAAGCATCTGTTAATAACACTGCAGGAACTCAATCTACTTAGTTAATGAAAGAAAAGGTTAAAAGGTAATTTGATGAGTTTGTAAGTACTTACGAGGGAATACAACTTTGTTAATGGGTTATTCAGTTCAGCAGACAAATTAAAGTAAGTAGATGAAAGTTAAGGCTGGAGATACAGTGGAAATGTGATGCAAAATCTGGCTTTGGTAGAAACGGTCTTTGAAGTGCATTTTCTGGCAGTGTCAATTTTTAAACAAAGACTGAATTTTGTTCAATAGCCAGTAGTCTAGATCAAACACAAATCAATTTAGGAGAGTCCTACAGCCTGCGACACACAACAGGTCAGACCATAGGAACTACTTCTACCTTTACTACATATTTATGGGACAAAACTGAGTATAACTGGCACAGGGATGTCTGTCTGAGTCTGCAGAGAGCCTGAAATAAGAAATCGAAGAGCTCAACACTGCCACCAGGCTCAGTGGTGTTAATGTGCCAAGGCTTGCTGAGCTGGAGTGCCCAGTGTGACATCAGGAGGAGGTTGTAAATCCCATGGCAGGAAAGTGAAGCAGGAGCTGTGCTCCTGCAGGTGTGCTGCAGCTGGCTGTTGAAGCAGTGAGCTGCTCCATACCAGTAACCTACCACCCCAACAAGGTGATATACTGTACTGGGTAAAGGAGTAAAGAATAGATAGAATGGGATTCAATGATTCCTAAGATCACAAGATGGTTTAGCTCTCCCTAGAAAGTTATGCTATCGTGAGGCACTCACCCTTACAAATCCCCTTACAAGAACTATGAATGCTGAATGCTAAATCCTATGACAACACTCTTACAGCACAGAAAGAGGAAATATTATCAGCTTTGTGAGAATAACATGCCACAGATAAACAAAGAGGAAGAAAACAAACCCAGTCTATAAATTACAACATTTTTTGTAAAGGTGTATGCACTGAAATAAATACAATGATGTTTGCAGAAAAGGTGTGAACACAGGAATCATGTGAAGATACAGAAAAAGAAGGAGTAAGAGGAGTAATTCTTCACATAAGCAGTTTGCAATAAAAGGAAAAGCCATATCTAAGACCGTGTTGCGTGGTATATAATTCAAGTTTTAATCAAAATGTACCAATTTCCTTCACAAAACAATAGGTGATATTCTAAACTGTCAAATTAAATGAAGGAAAAATATTATCTGCCACCCACTGCTTCCTTCATTTTGATAGTTAAAACCCTTCACTTTACTTGCAGAGTGCATTAATTTTAGCCTTACTTTTTCAATTTCTCTCAGATCAAGCTCCTCATCTCCCCGAATTCTCCATAGATTTGATACTGGCATGTGAATAACAGAGGCAATCACTCACTGTTAATAATGGCAAATACAAAATAAGCAGGAAAGAGATATATTCCTTGCCAGGCCTTGTACTTACAAATTTGGCGTGGTTCATGCAAGTTCAACTCAATCCAGATTTTTCTGTAAATGTTGAGCATCCAAATTCAACAGAGAAATGTTGCTGGATTTACTTGAAGGATGAATTTAACCCAGATGGCTTAATGCCTGTGTGTTTCTCATGTGCATGTTTCTGTTTGGTTTTGTCATGCAGGAAGTGAATGCACAGTTTATAGACCATCGACAAAAGCATTTTATGAGGAGCAGCTGGAAATTTTTGCCAGTTCCGAATACACTGCAGGTATGGGTCTTTTCGGTCAATGCACAGGTATTTTTTGGGGGGGGTCTTTCATGCTAAATTATTCAGTGCAGTGGCACAATCCATTTATAGATTTTGCATCTTTCCTTTGATTCTGCTTTGTGAACTGTTTTTTTGCAACTCCACCACAAGGAAAGCTTCCCTTACCCTAGCCCCAGCAGTACTCAGTGGAATGGCTGATGTGAGCAAAATGATCACCAAACTGGTTTTCACCAAGAAGGATTTGATTCAAAAGTAGGTGGCAGATACTCCCAAAAAGGGACATTTCCAGACCAGTACCGGAGTCCAGAAACAAACAGAGGATTGAGGTAAGCCAGGTATGTCCTCCACCCCAGAAGTCTATGTCACTACGGCACATGACATTTTTCAGTTTCAGTTCAGGATATTTGGTGCTGCAAATGAGGGGTGCAAACCAGAAATAAATCCAAGATACAAAGATACAAAGTGAATGTAGGATAAAATCAATGAGCTTTATCAACTGTTTAAAGGCAAAGTCAACTTTTGTCCCCTTGTATATGCTTACACCTTCTCTGGACTTGCAATTGCATGAGTGTGGGCTTATATATGCACTCTCTAGCACAAACAGTATAAAATTTCTTCTGGATGCATGAAACTACCATGATTATCTCCTGTGCACAAGCTAGTTCTTTAAACTGTTTCAGCTCCTTGTTGACATCTTCACTGTTTTTCTTTGACCAAGAAGAAAAAACACATTTTTTTCCCTTTGTGGAACTTATGCATTTGGTAGAAAGAAACTACTTTTTTTTTTTTTTTTCCCTAGCCCAATCCATCATATAAGTTACCTCCTGGATGAAAATTTTACAAAATCAATTAACAAATTATTTTTTGACTAATAGCATTGTCTCTTAAATGCTTAAGGCAGGAGTTAGAAAGGCTATGGTGTTTAAGGAAGTAATCAATTTCCACTGAATTAACTGGTAATGCACAGGTGTAGTTCAGCTCCTTTGTATTCTGGAGAGGTTTGTTAATGCTCTGAGAGTCTCTGGCTCTGCGTACTACAAAACTTACATGGTCTTTGAAAGCAGATCTGTTCCATTAAAACTTTGGAGAATTTCTCTATCAGTCCTGTTTTAGGCTAAAAGTGTTTATCATCCTCTCTGTGGTCTGTTAAGTCTTAGAAATAATGAATGTGAAACAGGTAAGGAACTTTCTGTAATTCTGTTTTTGCAGCATACAAATCTCCTCATTTTAGTTCAATATGGGTAAGTGAGATCATCTCCCAGATTTTTTTGGAAAGGAGTAATTTTGAGTAAGTCACATCCCTCAGGTCTCTTGCTAAACAAAAGGCTGGGGAGATGCAGAAAAAGCTGTAGTCTCCCTGTAGCAGAAGTATCCATGCTCCTATAGCTCTACAGAGCTTCCCTGTAGTGATGCCACATTGGGACCTCGTTATCCACCTGTGGCTAAAAGTGGCCCTGCACTGAGGCAGATGATAAAATAACATTGCAGATTTCAGAGGCCACAGTCTCAAAAAACAGGGGAGTGAGTGCACAGACAGCTCCATCAATAATCATTACAAAGAGGGTACCTAACTGATTCTGGGAAATTATATTCAAATATTTAAACAAGACTCTTACCATCCATAATGACCGTAAAAACCCCTACAGTGAAGCACTATCCACTGGTAATTTCTGATTATACGTTGGGGTTTTCAACTGAGGCTTTTTCCTTATTTGCCTTATTATCACAAAATTGGGCAGATATAGTTAATATAATGCACACCAAAAAAAATTAGACCTTGCACAGAGCAATCTGTACTTTCATTCCTCATTTTTAGGTTTATTAGAGACAACACTGAGCAATTTTTTGTTAAGGCAGAGTGAGGCATAATTGAATACATTTTCTCTCATGTTGTGGATTGTTTTATATAGCAAAAATACGAGGAACATGTTTTCCTTGAAATACAAGGATCACTTCATTAATGTCTTAAAGCAATTACCAAGAACAGAGGCAGATATGCACCTGCCCAAATTCTCTCTTGATTTTTTCTTTTGTGCATTTTGTTTTTCTCCTTGTAGCTTGGACACCCACTTAAAAAGATGGGTTGAAAAACAGCTGTGCTTGCAAAACATCTCCTATTCCATGACAGAGAGCTGTTTATATTATAGCAATGTTTACCCAAAGAAAGTACTCTGACACTTTCTACAGCACACAGTGGATGGTATCCTGCCATCTACCTGCAAGATGCATGAAGACAAGTCTGTGGTCCTGGTGGTGCAGGAACCCCTTTTACTCTTCCCTTTACATACTGGGTGTCCCCCTCAATGTATCCTCAGTGGCTGAGCTTCAAAGGCAGCCTGCAAGAACAGAGAGGAGATGGGGTTAAATTTTTTATAGCTGCTCCCTGTCTTGGCCTAACAGGTCTCACTGTTCTTTCTGAGAGACCTGTAGAGTGGGAGGTTATGGTAGAAGCCGCAGACTCCCCATGTACTTTCATTCCTGGACTGAATGTTACTCTTTTTATCAACTTCTTAATGACAACAGTTGGGTACCAAGGTTGCAACTGGCAGCCTGCAAACTCTTTCCTGCACAAAAATATCTGCAGGACAGATGTGTTTGGATATAAACATACCAGAATGTATTTTTTACTGAGTGTTCATGAGCTGTTTGCTGGATGACAGCCCAGCGTGCCTCCAGGTTCAGCTCAGACTAAAGGGAGAAATGAGGTGCTTCAGCAATGTCAACAGAAACATGCATGAATGACCAAATACTTAGCATGAGAAAAGAGAAGAAAACACAGGCATTTGGTCTTAATCAACCCCTGCCTGACACCAAGCGCAGCCCCTGAACTCTGGGTCGCCCTTTCTGAAGAGATGCAGGCAGAAAACAGGGAAGTTCCTGTCCTGTTTCCTTCTAGTCACTAGTCATGAACTCATGAATAGCAGAGGAAAGTTAAGTTCACTCTCACAAGCGTTGCAGTAACTTGTTCTTCCTTCCTGAAAGAAAGGAGGATCTGTGCCTGAGAGGAAAGGCTGAACCAAAATGGGTAGTGTTGGTATGCGGATGAATGGTAGGTAGGTATCTTCTCTCTTTAGGATGGGCAGTTGTTTTGCTGGCTTGTACTGAGTGTCTTCAATGTAGAAAATGATCATTTAAAAGGGATTCTCAAATGCCATAACCAGATGTGCACTGTGTGTTCATCTTCCTGAACTAACTCACCTGGTTTTCAACCTCTCTTCTACCTGTTCTTCTTGATCTCTCTCACATTTAGCTGCACAAACAAACATGTTTTGCCAAACAATTAGTGTGATTTCACATCAGGGAAATATTTCTCCTCTGCTTCCTGTTGATTCTGTGGCGAAAAATAAAAGACTATATTGTTGAGTATCCATGCACTGAAAGAGTAACTGAATTCTTTATACAAGTATAATTTTAGTCAAACAGGTCATCTGAAAGCTGGGTATAACTCTATTGTTTAAATCTTTTAAACAGTAATGCATTACTATACTAGTATGTCTGCATTAATAACATACAGGAAGAACACAGTACATTCAGCAGTAAAATGTTCTAGTAAGCTGCTAATAAAAATTAAATTAGCATGATATAGCAATTGTAATTTGATAATCTTCAGTTTTTTATGATATACAGCAGAGTAAGCAAGCCTTGATTGTTGCTTGCACATACACGTTTTATATGTATAAATACGTTTGACATCACTTTATATGCACAGCTATGTTCTTTCCTAAGGATTCATACATCAAATGATATTCAAATTATATCTGGTTCCAGAAAAACCCTGCTGGGAAATCCAGCAACTAAATGAGTTCATTCAGAACTATTAGTGACCATTTTCAAACAGGAGTTACAGAAATAAGGGGATACACATACTTTGTGTGATTAATCGGGACATTTTATCTGCCAGTGCTTCTTAGAATAGCTAATTGGTTTTCCAGCATCTGTGCATGGTAGATCTTGGTTAGCTGTGCATTAACAAAGGCCAACTCACTGGCCCTGCACAGTCAGACATCATTATTTTCAATCAGACCAGTCTGTTTCTAGAGTAAATTACAAATCCATTGAATATTTCTGTTTGTTCTGCCAGTCACGGAGCTCATACATTTGACCCAAATGGAATCTTCCTTGCTTTCTGGCAGTGAGAGATAAAAACTGAATTGAATTTCTTGTTTGTTTGATGGTGTCTTTTAGAAAAATTGCCACCTGTCTTTTTTTTTTGGAAAAAGTCTTTTTTATCGCTCTTTTTTTTCTGGCTTGAAGTGAGAAGAAGATACACCTCTGACAATACGTGCCTTTAAAAAAGATACTACTACAAAGGACAAACTTAGCCTTGACTAACTGACATATTTGAAATAAACTATTGCTCTAATCATCTATTCAAAACCTGATATTGGGTGAAGTAGGTCAGGACTAGATTCTGGCTTGAAACACGCATGTCTGCCTGCAAAAGTGTGTGAAGTCACCACTTTTGCTTCAGGTACAATTATCCTGGTATTTTGGCTCAAGTCACTAAAAGTAAGAGGATTGCTTATGTCTCAACTCTTCCTGGGAGCAGTTAAGCAGAGAAAATGAAAACATCCTTTAAAACTCTTTAAGTCATAAAATCATAAAATGGTCTGCATTGGAAGGGACATTTAAAGGTCATCTCGTACAACTGCCCTGCAGCGAGCAGGGATATCTTCAACTAGATCAGGTTGCTCAGAGCCCCACCCATTCCGACCTTGAATGTTTCGAGAGATGGGGTATTTATGATCTTTCTGGGCAAGGAGTGTTTTACCACCCTCATTGTAAAAAATTTCTTCCTTACAGCTAATCTAAATTACCCCTTTTCTGTTTAAAACTGTTATTTCTTGTCCTATTGCAACAGGCCTTGATAAAATGTTGGTCAAGTCAACTGTAAACGTACTCTTTCCCTCCCTCTTCCCCCTTTCCCCTCATTTCCTCTCTCAGAGAACAACTAGGGAAGAAATTATGAAGGCAGCTATTTGTTAGGTAAGAAATGACCATAACCTTCTGTTTATAATGCTAACCTCGAAATAAAAATAATAGCAAATATGTGTTAAGAGCCAGCTATTTTCCCTCAAGCACCTGGTATGTTTTTTTCAATACTTGTTTTAAATTATTTACAGATTTTCTTTAAGCATATCAAGTAACCTTGGAAATAAAATGCCATAGTATGTGGAAAATTATATTGGTGAGCAATCAAAGCCTGGGAACACCCAAGTCAATGTTTTGCTCTCCCAGCTCAGGCACATGCAAGGTGTTCCCTTCGCTTTGTCCCATTTCATGATCAGTGTAATTCAGGCATTTGTGGCCAGGTGCAATGTCTGTGTTCCCATGAGTCAGGCCCCTAACATGCTTGCTATTTATGGACCCCTGAGGACAGAAGAATCAGAAACCTGAATTTGGAGTTCTCAGTCAAAGAAGAGACACCAAAGTATTTTGACTGTCCGTGGATTCATCAGCCATGACATTACACGCTGCCACGTGCTTCTGTCATCTCTCCTCTTTGCATCCCAGAGAGAGCTACATAACACACCAGGGAAAGGAATGACATATCACTGGTATCATAACTTATGCAGAAACCTAACTCAGCCACCGATACGTCTGTGCTTCAGAAGCCTTGCCCAAACCATGAAGTGATCAAGAAAGGCCCGATAAAGAAAGGTAGTCACACCTCTGCTGATAGTCAGGGCCATCCAAGTTTAAGGTTCACCTCTCCCCACTGACTTTATGGAGAAGTTAGCCTTGAGGTTGTCATCTTCCAGCTTCAGGCAGAATTTAGGAAGACTGGACCACATAGTTAATTGTTCTAATAAACCAACACTTCATTGAGGTATGTTGAGGATTAGCTGACTTATGAGCAGGACTTATGAGCAAGACTTCTTCTGCCAGCCTCTTCCAGTGCTTTTAAAATGTTTCTTCAGAGCCTGTCTTCTCAGTGTAGGCCAGGAGAAGCTGCGGCATTAGAGATGAATATTATTGCCTGTTACATGAATGAATTAGAGCCAAAGACCATATCCAACAGTTTCCCAGGGAGACAACATGGCCCTGTTACCTGGCCGTTAGCCCGGGGTTAAGAACAGCCGGTTTTCCCTCTCCATTTCACCACAAATCTCCTCTGTGACCATGAATAAGCTGCTTGATCCAAATCAAAGAAGTTTAGCTTCCCTATTTTCAGATTCTCATTGGTAAAATCAGTCATGGCTCTTCTCCACTTCAGAGGGATGTTGCAAGGATATTACATGAAAAATTGTGAAGCACTACAAACATGAGTATTTAGGAGAACATCAGAAGGTATAAATCTCTCCATGCTCCCAGACTAGCCTGCTCCTTCTTTTTGTTGCTGACGAGTTGAAGTAGAAATTGTAGCTGACAGATAAATTTCCCTTAACAAGGTGCTAAAGCCATTTCTTTCAGAATGATGATTCCTTCACAAAACCCATATCCAGGCTCCCAGCTCGAGATCCTGGTTCAAACCTATTTTTACGATTGAATTTCTTTTGGGTTTAAGAAGACACTTGGGACTTTCAAAGGGCTACCACTCTGTAAAACCACTTTTATCAGAAAGATTTCTTGTTTCTACCAGCCTTGTTTCATTGCAAATATTCATTTCCAATAGTACTGGCAGTTAAAACATTGAGATATTAACACAATACCACAAACCTAATAATGTGACATTGTTTTTCAAGCAAAAAGTGAGTCTGTTTTGACTTTTAAAATTACTTGCATCAGAACATAAGTCACTGTAAATTAAAGATTAATGCATTTCGTAAATATATAATTTTTAAAACTTTTTCCTCCCCTTTTATCAATATTTAAAGTTGTCTTTACAGTTCAGTCTATTTTTTTTTCAGTCCAAACATGTTCTCCCCCAGCAATTGTAAGACATAGCTTTTTGTAAGGCCTTACTCATCTTTGCCAGGTCTGTGCTTCTCTCCAGTGATGGAGAACGTGGCCCACTCTTTCATACTGTTGTATATATGCATTAAGTGAAATTAGACTGCTTTTATGACTTATTTTTAGAACACTCAAATTTATTTACTGTTGCATTTATAAAATTGGGAGTAACGGGATACGTATTTTGAAAGAAGAAGAAGAATAATAAACAGGCTTATTAGTGTATCATTAGTGTGCATGAATCTCTGGTTAGTTGTTTTCTATTTCACAAGCAAATAGGAAGCACTTGAAAGCTTTAGCATCTATTTAGCTCAAATACTGGTACAGCAGGAGAATACTTTCAAGGAGGGGTAGAAATGTCAAGTCCAGTAACAAATTTACACTACAATATGTTGAAAGAGGAAAACAGTGTTTATAGATTGCTTTCTTCAACATGGTACTGTTTATCCTGCAGAATAACACTTTAAAAGCATGTTGACAAAATGTTTCTCTTCTCACTGAACAGTTTGTATTCTTATGTTGGATGCTTATTATATACGTGTATTTAGATTGATCTAGAAAAACTACACTATAAATTAGAGTGAGAGAGGGTGAAAAATGAGGGCACACTGCAGAAAACAAAGTCTCATCCTCTAAAAACAGTTTTTCCAAACCAAGATTATCAGCTTGAGTCCTCTCTTAGCTGTCTGATCAGACATATCTGTGTAGTTTTCCACGCTGTCTGCCACTCTCCCGAGCAAAGGCTGTTGGCTCTGACCTGGCAGGACATGAAGCAGCTCCAGACCAAAAGCTGGACAACTCTACGTACCTGCTATGTTTCAGTCATGATGCTGCACATTACCTGAGCACAGTGCTGCACCCTCAGAGCTTGGCTCCTGCAGCCCTGAGCCGAGGTGGAGCACGAGTAGTGCTCAAAGAGTCTGAGCCCAAGGATATGTCCTGCCACCACACTGCCTCTCTGGCTGCAGGATCCATATTCCTACACCAATGGTAAATTATTGAAGTAGCAGCAAGTACAGAAAAAACAAAGGAAAGATGTACTCAGAAGAGATTAGCATAAGTAAGCCCCTTGGAATGACAGAAAGCATCATCCAGGTCTCTCTCTGCTCTACAGAGTAAGCTCCTGCATCTACCAGCCCAGCAAGGGGTCCACCATCTCAGTGAGCACCAGTAGAGACATGAGATTCAAGCCCCACAAAGACACTCAGAATCCAGAATGAGATTGCCCTTGCAGGGAGCTGATGCAAAAACTCGTTGCTCTTTCAATGCACAGCCTACACTATCCTGCCTAAATTTGAGATTTGGACAAACACTTGGCAAACCAGCCATATAGGTTTTGAACATGAAAGTATGCAGGAGAAATGGAGCAAGGAAATTTAATCTTTTGATGTCCTCATCACATTGGATTAATTCAGCAGGCCACACTTCCATTTGTTGCATTATCACAAAGTCTTTGATTGGCTTTGACATTGGGGTGAAATAGATGCATATTAATAAAAGGATACAGATAAAGAGCTAAAGAGACAGATACTGGGATCAAATTGTTAATGCTTTTACACTCACACTTGTCTATATATAAAAAATGGCTTTTGCAAACATCAGAATGTTCATTACACTATTCAGAAAGGGAGTTTTACTGTGACAATCTGCTGAAAACTGCCTCTGTGATGATAGCAGGAAATCAGTCACTTATTTTGCTGGATTGTTCGTAAAACTGACAGGCAGGCTCTGACTGAATCCGAGAAGCCTGCACCTGGTCAGATCTGCGAGATCTGACAACAGTCTCTCTGTTGCTAATAATTATGCGCCAGTTTAATCACCAACCTCGTGCTTAGCAAATTGAAAGCATACAACTGGGTAAATGATGAAGCTATAGGTATTTAAATCATACAGCAGTTTTTGTTCAATTGGCGTGGTGATGAGTTGCTCTTTTTTTCTAAATTCTAGATGATGCTGACAGCGTTTAAAACTGAGGTTAGAAATTACAGCAGAAGAATCTGACTTGTGACACATCTCATAAAATATGTCATTGTGCCCTGAACCAAATATAGATTGTTGATCACTTAAATCTATAGTTCAAAACACCTGCAATGCAAATAAAATTAAAACTCTCTTTGTTCTTCCCTATGCACAATGGTCACTTGTTTGATTCCTATTTTACATTCAAATTAGTTCAGCTGAGAAGCACAGAGTACAGATGCAAGTTTGATTATGTCATTAGTTAAGTCATATAGATCAATTTAAATCTATTACGCTTGAAAAATAATTGAGAGAGGTCTCTGTGGGAGGATAAAAGGTATTTCTAGGCACAAATCCCATCTATTGTCAGATATGTGTGTGTTTTCATTTGGGATTACTGTTATTTTCCTCTACATGGAAGATGAACTACCATTTCTTTTAAAACTTTATGTTCTTTTAACCATGTTACTCCATCACAGCAAACTATCTTCACTAGCACCATGCCTCACATTTGACTGGCTTTTGGTAACAGCAAATAGTAACAGTGAAAACTTAATTAAGTACACAGAAAAAAAAGGTTGAAGGGATCTAACTTCAATCTTGATGTTGAACTAACACTAGCGAGTGTCCAAGCACCACTCGCCAATGGCTTACAGAGATACCAGAGTGCTTTTATGCATGAACTGCTGGTGCAAGTCCTGTTACTGTAAAATGCAGAGTGCTTCTAACAGAGCCTGCCCTGCACCTGAACTGCACCCTTCCCTTGAATGTCATGTACCTGATACTTCCTGAGATCTGTGGGGTGCTACACATTTTGCTCTTCTGTGGTCCTTGAAGGGACAGGTGAATCCAGCAGCTCCCAGGAAAGAAGGGGATGAGGAAGACAGGAGACCACCCATGACATTCACTGCTCCTGGATCAGAAGATAGCTGAGCTGGGCTCTTCTTTCACCAGACAAGGGGGAAAAAAAGAATATCAGGCAACGTCTGCTGTCAGAACAGGCTAAATCCAGTCATAGTCCTAACTCCCTCACCCCACTAAACACACACAGCTTCAAACAGCAGCGCAAGACAGGCTCTGCTCCAGGCTGTGACAAGCTGGACAACATCTTCAGCTGTCCTAGCAGCATTTGGAAATAATTTATCAAATTGTTCAGCGTTACTCCCTCTCGTCCTATAAAACTATCACGTATAAAGAACCGGGGCTAATTGATATCTGACAGATAGACAGTTTGAAGTTTAAATAAGCTAAAATACGCATGCCAAATGAGACTTGCTTTATTTACCTTAGACCTTCACAATACACAAAATAAAAATTTAAAATAAATGAAATTATAATACACCTCTATCATATGATAAATGTCTAAATTTGCCCTACTGAATTGCCTTCCAGCTGACTACTCAGCTCTGAAAAGCTACTGGACACAGAGAGACTATATTTAAGAACGGCTGAGATCTATTAATTACATAAAATTATTCTCATTCTTCTGGAATAATGTGTTTCTGTGTGAAAAGGAGGTAGAAAACAGCTGGAGATTTCCAGAGCAACATGTAAGAGAGGCAGAAATCTGCTCACATGTAAGAGTCCAACCTGAGCTAGAAGGACACCATTGCCATGTTTCAGAAGGACACAGGGAAGAAATGCTGTCCAGGTACTCAGGAAATGAGGAATGACTCCCATCTCTTGTTATTTTCAAGGATGTATAATTAACAATGCTTTACGCATAATGCCTTTGTGGCACAAAGATATATTTAGTTGCATCCTTTCTATTCTTTTATGTCTTTACCAGCTAGGTTAAACTACCAGAATGGAGACTCCTCGACCTACAAAATTCCCCAGATAGGTGCCGGGAGCAATGGATGTGCACACTGTAGAGTTCCAGAGTAGGATGCACTGAGAAATCTCCACTGAGGAACAAGGCAGTGGTGGGTGATTCTCTCCTGTTTTTAGGATGCCCAACAAGTAGTGAGAGGTTGAGAGCAGATCCTGCAGTCTCAGTGCTAAAGTAGAAATTAGGCTGAGTAGGCTTCTCTGTCCCAGAAACATGGGAAACCTAGAAACCAGTCACATCAAGAGATGACTATTCAGAAGGATAATGGACTGTTTTTTACCCCACATCTGCAGTGAAGAGAAAGGTTATGATTTTGCACTAAACTGCTAATGACTATTCTCTGTCTGGTTCCTCTTGTTTACCACATCATCTGCCACAATGCTAAATGTATCAAAACCAAAGAGCACTAAGAGGTGTTTAACCCCATTTTAGTAAATACACCTTTTTAGAACATGGGCAAGATCCAGTGAATTTTTCAGTATTCACTATATTTCATGTTTTTAAAATCTTCATTGTTTAGGGGGAAATCTTGAAGGTTTAGGAAAATCAAGAGTTCACGCACTACATGGAACATATTTTTTTTAAAGCATTATCACAGCAGGTTCAGCACAAGACATTTATAGATTTATTATGATTTACTAAAGACAAAGTTAATTATTGTTATCCATAATTATAACTATTTAGAATCAGTTTCTTTAAAGGGGTGTTTTTGTTTTAACATCAGGCTGCTCTCAGCCCTCTTCACTTCTATGTGAAAGCTATCATTAAATGGCCAAATCAAATAGAGCAGTTAGCTTTAAAGACTTGCTGTTCTATTAATTATATTGCAGCATGTAACATTTCTGCACAGGGACCTTTTTCATAATATCTACTAACCCGCTATCTCATGAATTTTAATTATGTGTGGCAAAGAAAAGCCCACATCATTAAGACCATAAAAAATATACTGAATTAGCCTTTCTTTCAATTGCTACCACCAACCAGGACCTTAGAAAAGCAACAGTCCCTGCTCCCACTCCAATTAATTAAACAATCAGTGTCTCCAGAATTATTCTGTTATCATCTGGTGACGGATGATAGCAAGCAAAGACAACAGAACAGCTGGGTACGCATGTGAGAGATGTCACAGGCAACACTGCCCTTCATTATGTTGTTTTCAAATGATTTATGGACACCTCCTTTGACAAAAAAATGAGGAGAGGTTTACTGGAAACTTAAATAAGAGCAAATATGAAATATACATGTAAACAGGTTAACAATACATCGATATTATTTCTTCAGTTTTGCAAAACCCCCTCAAAAAGTCTATACTAGCATCATCAAGAAAAAAGAAGGCATTTCTTCCAATGGAACATCTACAGGGACTACAGCATATGACAGGAAAATATAGCAAGAATGAAGAGTCTTTTCAGTTTTCGTCTGCAATAGTATTCATTTATGTATTTTAATGTAAATTATTTTATAATTTTAATGACCTTGCCCTCTTACCCATTTATGGATGTCTATATTATATACATTATATACACATCTAATAATTTCTGTGAATGAAATAAATACAAACAAACAAATAAGGAGAACATGTGGGGTTCTTTGAAAACAACAACCTACAATCTTTGTCCTATCTCTTCTAATGGTTATTTATAACTATATTTTTACATATTAGCCACAAAGTGTTAGGGCCTTGCCTCTAGGGGATACTGCAGAGCTTTGTGACTAGCTTTGTGAGCTAGTCAAAATGAGCCCCTAGGCTCTGTTTTCCCCATTTTTATTCAGTCATACTAAGGACAACTGTGTGTAGCACTAAGAGGACAAGATCTTAAGCATGACCAACAGTATCACATGCAACTGTAGAATGTGATGTGATTTAAACAGAGCTCTTCAAATTAGCACAGAGTTGTATATACACAAATATGCTGGGGATTTTTTTCACTCATATACGTGCTGACTGGTGTATTAGCACAGCACAGAGATATCTTTTGATCCTTAACCTTGACTTCTGTTGGTGTGGAAGAAGAGCATCCAGAAATGGCAACCAACAGAAAGGTAATTCAGTTCTGCTTTCCAGCCTTCTCATCCCTCATCAGTTTAGCAGTATGCTGCTTCATAGGATGCTTACGATACTTCTGCCTCTTGTATTGTAAAGGAACCAGAGCTTGTGAAGAGCCTAACAGAGAGAACATATGTAGATGTGCTGACAGACAGACCACACAGCCAATGTAAATCACTGCTATCAGAACAGTTGATGTGAGCATGTCTTTACAAGCACAAACATTTCACAGAAGGTGCTGTGTAGGGAAGCTACATCAGAGGTTGCTAAAAGGGTTTCAGACTTTAAAAATCTGTTGTGTTTCTTCTCGTAATGGAAGTATAATGTTTTCTACTAATAGTTCCATTTTGCAGTTCACAGAAATTAAGGGTATTCAAGTTCCAGATAATTAATTGTATGGCATATTATAACCTCTTCAGAAGAGATGGGTGGTAGATTTACTATCTGGGTGTTTAATGGATTAATACTTAATAGCACATTACTAAGCTTGGTGTGCTTAAAGTTCACTGATTTAGTGTTTAATGAAATGAAAGAGAAAGGGGCAATATGGAGCTCACCTGAGTAGAATTGTAGAGAGCTAATATACGAAATTGCAAAAAAAATGAAACGGTACCCTACAATTATGACAATTACTAATAAGGTAGAGAAAAAGTAGGATATACTTTTGCTCAAAAAGATGCTGGAAACTGGCACTCTAAAACATGGACACAATGAATGTTCATTATTTGAATTCATCTTTCAAAAGGCCTAAAACATTGCATTTCTTAAAATTAGGGCATATAAAGACAATCTGTTCTTTTGTATATCTGGAAGTACAAGGCTTTGAATAAAATCTTATCTGAAGCGTCAATACTGTTTGCTATGCAGTTTCACAGTGCTGCATGGAACTAGTAAGCAGAAGCCCTCTCAAGACATTTCTACACCAAAGCTGGGAAATAGGAGTCCTAATCAGAGTCACCCTGGGGGTTGAATGTCTGCCCCATAAGTGATAACTGTTATATACAGCATGCCATAAGGTCTGGAAGTAAGGTCTTAACGGTCTTATATAGCTAAGAAATAAATGTCATCCCAAGAGTTCAGAATAAAACAGACAAAGTATTTATCATCTCCCTTTTTTAAATTAAAATTATTAAATGAGGCTGTAGCAAATCAAAATGGACTTTGAGTCACCCCAGCCCAAGCTCAGTGTCATAGCAGCACATCCATCCTTTCACAAGAATGAAAAGGTGCCCAGATGGAAAAATACAGGAGATGTGCAGAGATTTAGCTCCAGTCTGGCAGCATTTTCCAGTGCATGATTAAGATCAAGAAGTTTGCTTGATGGGGAATACAGTGCTCAGCACTTTGTAAGTTCTAGTATGTAACTACTACTTTGAAGAAACAAAAAAATAAGGACAGAAAAAGAACAGCAAGTCATAGGGCTCGACAATTTGCAAGCTGACGGATGAAACTTTCCATGAAAAGATTTGTGTGTGTTTGAAGGAAAATTCTGGTAATGCATTGAGAAGATCATCTTCTTTTCTTCGGTCACAGTTCCAAAGTGAACAACCTACCTCGGTGTGCTCAGCCCAGTTCACTCGGTAAAAGTCCCTCAGAGTGAAGGGCTAAAATGCTCATGTTTGAACAACCCAGTGAAGCTGCTAAGTCCATGCTTTGTGACCTTAAGCATCTTTAAGTGCACCTTGAGTTTCTATGGGATACAGGAGGATTTCTAAAGAAAAGGTCATTAAATGCCATTTTATGTATCTAATCATAAGGTAAACAGGCAAGTTTGCAGATTATTACCTTCAGGTCCCGCTCTGCTCTGCACTGGTGTGGCCTCACCCTGCATATTGTGTGCAGTTTTGGTCACTGCAATATAAGAAAGATATTCGGCTCTTAGAGAGTGTCCAAAGTAGGGCAATGAAGATGGTGAAGGACCTTGAGGGGAAGCCGTATGAGGACTGGCTGAGATCACTTGGTCTGTTCAGCCTGGAGGAGACTCAGGGGAGACCTCATCGCAGTTACAACTTCCTCAGGAGGGGAAAAGGAGGGGCAGGCTCTGATCTCTTCTCTGTGGTGAGCACTGACAGGACCCAAGGGAATGACCTGAGGTTGTGCCAGGGGAGGTTTAGGTTGGATATTAGAAAAAAGGTTCTTCACCCAGAGGGCAGTTGGGCACTGGAAGAGGTTCCCCAGGGAAGTGGTAACAACACCAAACCTGAGAGTTCAAGAAGTGTTTGGACAATACTCCTGGGCACATGGTGAGACTCTTGGGAATGGGTGCAGGGCTGAGGGTTGGACTCGATGACCCTTGTGGGTGCCTTTCAACTTGGCATGTTTTGTGATTCTGTGAAATAGCATAAGCACAGTCAAGGCAATGAAAAACATAAGTCTTGGCAGGTTCCAGTCAATGAACTAGTTGTAAGTGCATTGAAGGAGAATCAAGAAAGAATAAGGGCTTAAGTTAATACAAACTGAGCAAATATCTGAAAAAAAATTTAAATAAAAATAGGCATTAGCAGTATAAGGATGACACCGAAGAGTTGCATGAATTCTCCTGACTGAATAAAAGAGGCTGAAATATTGCACAAAAATATACTAATTTAAATTCATTGCTCTGATTAAAAATACCATAGAATCTTGGGGAGAAAATATAAATATTTCAAAATAATGATTTATGTAACAGGATTTATATTCATTGCTTGTCTCTTTAAATAGAAAATCGTGTGTAAGGATGGTGCTTACTGTCAGCCTAGAAGGAGCCAGTAGTTCTTAGATCAAACATTCAGATTAAGCATTTTCTTATTTTATCTGGTGATTAAGCTTGGCACACACGAATTGTCCAATAGGCTACAAACTCAGTAAAGTACCTCTGGGGCCACATGTTATATGATTGGAACATCAACATGATTAATTTTGCAGTGTATGTATCTCACAGGCAGAACCATGCCAGGTGACAAATACAAAATGCTTTACATATTTCCCTTCCTACAAACTACGTTTCAGGTCCAATCTGTCAGTCCTCCTTCCATGAAAAATTCCCTAAGACTTCAGCATTTTACCTGCAGATGCACAAGTGGAGTTACGTGGTGGTTTGGAGCTGGCTCCCTGCCAAGCCCCCAAACCCCACCGCGAGAGCTTCCCTCTCCCCCCCAAAAAAACCAAGAGAACCGAAATAAGAGAGAGAGAGAGCTAAACCAATATATATATATAAATGTATTTACACTTATGTTACATTTATATATAATTTACAAAAACTATATACACATAAAAAAACCCAAAACCCAACACTCGAAAACAGAAAAGAGGGAAAAGTGATAAAACAAAAACAAACAAACAAACAAAAACCCAAACCAACCAACCAACCAAACAAAAAACCAGCACAGGTATACACACTCAATAAAGGACTAGCCAAAGGAAACCTTAATACTTTCCTTGAGATAGCACAATCGCACCAGGCAGCACCGCCACACTACTGGAGTCTGGATCAGCAGAAAACATCAGGTCCAACCAGGTCCCAGCTCCCCCACAGAAGCAGGACCGGCTGTGGGGATTCGCTGTCTCCAAACCTCGCCAGAAAGGGAAGAGAGTGAAGGCCTCTCCTCCCTTCTGCTTTATACCCTGGTTTACGTAAAAATCGTATGGAATACTGGGAACATGGCCACTTCCTTGGTTGCAAACTGGTTACCAAGGAAGGCCTAGCCAAAACTACCACAAGTTACTAATAGCATCAATAAAAACAAGAATTTTATAAACTTCGTGATTTCATTTGTCTTCCCAAACAGCAATTAATGTTCACATAAAGAAACTGTGCTCTCTCCCCATTGTTAGGCTCCAGAAAGACTTACCCTGGCAGAACTAACTTTAGGCATAGCAATGTTGTTTCCCTTACAGATCTCTGTCGTGGTCAGGCTAAAACAAGGCTTGTTCCAGTGGCCCAGAAAAGAAATACTTTTCAATGTCCCATGGCAAGCAACCACCGCATGACACAAAATAGCAGGTGGATTTAGAGCACACCTTGGCCCATGTGCAAAACACTGTATGTGCAACTAGGCAGTGTTAATTTTAAAACAATGCTGGCTTCAGCAGAGAGGATCAAAAAAACCAAATATTCCTAAATTTGAGGCAAATTGGGTTGCCAAACAATTATCACAAATACTCCCACT
Source organism: Platyrinchus mystaceus (assembly GCA_035041135.1). NCBI lineage: Eukaryota > Metazoa > Chordata > Aves > Passeriformes > Tyrannidae > Platyrinchus > Platyrinchus mystaceus. The sequence continues at coordinate 32,064,636 of JAWWLV010000088.1, read as the reverse complement.
AAATCTATCAGTGAAGCAAGAAGAAGCTTGTATTTTTTAAAAACATAGATTCCAGTAAAAAGAGAAAAGTTGTTTTCAGATATTTCCCAGACTCTGTAAACATTGGGTTTTATTTTTATTCCAGTGAAATAATGTGGCTTCTTTGACTGTTTGAGTGTTAAATTTGAGTGTTAAATTTGATCAATAAAAATCTCGTCGGATGTAAAACAAAAATACTCTACAAACTGTGCTACTGTTTCATTTTGGCATATGGTCATGTTGCTGTGTTCTGATATAACTGCAAACATTAAAAAATAAAAGCAGTTCTCTCTGGATATTAATTCTGTAAAGATTTGTTGTATTTCCAGATGCAAGCAAAGAGACGGCTACGGTTGTTCAAAATAATCAAAGTGTGAATGAGTTTTCTAATTTACCAGGTTAGAAGTCATTTGCACAAGGAATAACACCTGATTTTGAAGGGAAATACTTTTTTTTAAATATATCACTTAACAACTGATAAAAGGCTCTGAGTATCTTTCAAAATATGCCTCCTGGCAGTTGGATAGAATACAGACATCATCTTAAAAGAATGTAGTTATGATACTTTCTCATTTTAGCAGTACTTGCAGTTATCTATTCTCTCCTGTGTTTCATGAGGGAAACAACTTTCCCTCACAACACTGAAGTGGTGGCAGTGGTTCATGTGAGCAGTCCCAGCTTCTGCAAAAGTAGCATCTGATTTCTCCCAGAAAACTCTCAGTGTTGCCCTGTGATGAATAAATGTGTCCGAAGGTAGAGAAAAGTTACCTACAAGTTCTCCCTGAGGGAAAATAAGGCCGAACATTTCATTTTTGAGCCCACCACCACACACAGTCAATGACAGCAGCAGTTGCAGCACCACAGCTAAGCAGTGCCCAACGAAGGCAGAGACAATACTTCATCCAGGTCTCCCCAGTACCTGGGAAGAAAACTGGAACATGGCAGCAGAGAACAGTCCTGCTGAGCTGCTCTCTTGATAGCAAATGCCACAGTAGTCCCAAAGCTCAATCTCTTTTGCAGAGTAGACATCCTTAATTGACTTCAGGAAATTCAAAGAACGCCTGTGACAGGAATTCAGCACAGCCTCCAGCCCAGTGAGCAGATGGGGCCTGAGCTGCCAGTTGTGCTCATTTTTAAGTGGCAAATTTTCATTATTTAGATCTTTATTTATTACTTTAGTTCCTAAGGAACTTAGAAACAAATTTTTCCAGCCAGTTCCTTATTCAACTTTAAGATTAGCTTCTGTTTCATGATTGCTGTTTCTATTGAATTGCTGTCCACAGCATTATGTTTTGGTTTTTTCCTTGAGTGGCTACCATTAATTTAGATACTATCATTCACATAGGTAATTCAGATCATAAATTTGTCCTGCCTTTAACTAAAATTAATCTTCATCTACCATAAACTTTAAATGTCACTGTGATGCCCAAATCACTCAGTCCTGGTTAGGTCTCTAGAATTTCTCATATCCTTTTGTAAATTCTACCTAAATAATATTATACCCTGCTCAAAATAATGATACGTCATCGTTTATGCTCTTGGTCGTAAGGAAACCATCCCTTCCTTTCACACTCAGTTCAGAAGTAAACTGTGACTACTCTTCATCTTAAGTTCTGCAAGTCTTTGACTTCATTCACAGGCAGCACTGGGATTTAGCTTAGCTTTAGAAACAAAAATTAATCATGGATTTTTTTTTCCTGATTTTACACTCACTAGCACTCATATGAGAAGTGATTCCTCTCAGCACTGGATTACAAGGCACTCTAAACTCTCCTTCATTTTATTGTAGAGCTGCTTTCATTTCAAGAGAGCACTCTGCCAGTGAGTTGGTTGTAAATTACCAACCTGTAGCCCAAAAAGCTGCTTTACAAACCCCTTGCATTGCCCAGCTCTTCTTCCCTCTCTGTTTGAAACAGTATTATTTCCTGTAGAAGCAGAGGAGAAATGGACACTGGTAAAGAGCTAAGGTGAAGAGTTCTTTATAGAAAAGTGTCTTAGAGGTTATTTAAAATAATTTGCAATGAGTTGTATATACTCAAGCATATTGTCAGGTGGGAGACCAATGACAACAGCATTCCTGCCCTAGCTAACAGTACAGAAGCCACTGATGGTCCTAGTCCCACAAGACCATGTTTGTTCCTTTAGGGATTAGCTGTCCTTGTACAAAGAGAGAAATTTCTTTTTTCTTTCATCCCATTCTGTCCACTGAAAGCTGAATTTACAAGAAAGTTTACTGTATGTTTCTGAGAACACTTGGTTTGGAATATTGGAGGTTCCTTTGTTTTTAGCATCAATAAAGGTCAGCCACTCCATTTCGTCACTAACAGACTCCCATTCCGTTTGGCTGATACATTCCACTTAGCATCACATACAACAATCAGACATCTTCTTAATACTAGGAAGTTGCAGAAGAACAAAAGGCATGTGTGTGCTATCTAAGATTTCCATGGAGTGAATTATGCTAGATGAATTATTTGGAATTATTCAGAAAGAGAAATTGTTTACTATTCTCTCATAACAGATGCTCCAGACAAAGAAGAGAAGAAGCTGGTGCAGCCTCTGACTGAGCCATAGCTTTTCAGCTGAACATGGTTGTGCAAATTAGCTGGTAAACTTTATGGAAAAACCCAGAAAGAAGCAATTAGAATTACAGTGATGGTTTGAGAATCTGTAGTTTGTAATCAACCAAAATTGTGCAGTTTTCCATATTCTTTGCTGATAATGCAAATGTAACCATTGAAGGAAACTGCTCTGTATGTAGCACATCCTGAAAACGAGAAAAAACACTTAAGTCCAAGCAAATATCTTCGAGGACAGTAGGCTGTATATGTCTTAGCCAAGTCATATATGGGCATTGCACAGATTGTGAACAAACAGTACAAATATGTGTTTGGGTCACTGGCATAGGCTGAGGGGCAGAAAAAGGTCCTGATAGCAAAACAACAACCATGAGAAAACCTGGATGGTTTGAGACCAGAGACTAAAGAACACTACAAAAAGACTACAATCTAAAGTTGATAGTCAGAAGACTAGTGTCAGAATGGACTGTCTAGGAAAATTGTGACGTTTCAGGCAATGTGATCCTTTCAGGCAGTGGATCATATTTGCAAGCTCACAGTTATGTAGAGGGGGTCCTCTATCATCCCAAAGGTTCGTGGAATAAGGGAATGTGTGAATACCTTATAGATCCCTTACAGATTCTTCCTTTGTATTTTCTTCTGTTGCACCAGACAAGGGCAAGAGAAATCATTACTGAGCTTGTCTTGTTTCATCCCTACTGAAAAACTGAAGTTTTACATGAATTTTGGCTTTGTGCAACACTTTTGTTCAAATGCAAGATGGAAAAAATTGTGTGTTCTTGCACCCTGACTTGGAAAACAAAGATTATTTTTAACAGTAATTTTCAGTATTTTTTAATAATTAGGGTTACTTCCTTTTATACATACGGAAGATCAGTTCTTGATCTGATGTTACACTGATGCAAAGCAGGTAAGTGGCTTCCCATCAGAGGAAGCATTCCCATTCTTCATCCTCTTATCCTTAGGCAGATTTTTCTGGCACATTTCTTGTGTAAAATCAGCTGATTACAAGACTCAATGCAAGGCAAAGTGAATGAATGGATAAATGGTTGATGGTGATATTGGTTAGTGGAACCAACCCTTTGGTATCATCTCAGCATCACATGCAACTACATACAATGTGACACTACATCTCAATATAAGCTGGTACCTCTGCAGGATTACTCATTTGAAAAGCTGTCCAAGGCTACTGAAGTTCACAATCTGCCCGATAAAATACACTGCAGAAATTGGAGACCGGAAGTTCCTGCAAGTACAATACAAGCTGTGCAGCAAACTGGCTAGGATTTCCAAATAAGTCCAGTAGAAAAAAGCATATGGATATAGTGGACTGAGGCAGATCAGTCTCCCCTGTATCATTTTAGGCATGTAAAATGTTTTGACGTCTGCCAGCACCAGGGCCCATTCTGAAGCAATCAACATTTCACTTCTACTACTTACCTCACAGGGATGAGGGTAGATTGAATTAGTGTTGTCACTTCCTTTGAAATCTATTGCTCAACACAATGCTGAGTAATGTTAAGTAACTATTATACAAAAGTAGTCTATTTTTCCATAGTAAATAGCTTTCTAGGTTATTAAAATAATCATCAGAGCTTTTCAAGACTCCACCTTACAGCATGTAAGGGTTCCCTTTGCTTTATTATAAATTAGGGTAATCCAATTTCCTGTTCTCCTTACACCAGGGACAGATCATACTATAATATTGATGTGTCCTCCCAAGATTTAGGGTTTGTTTGCTTTTTTTGCTTTTTACTTGATTGTTCTAAACTGCAATGTCTGGGTTTGTTTTAGGTCCTATTTATTAATTTTTACCAGGCTTGTTCAGTTGCCCAGAGTACCAGTTGGAAAGTGAAAGTGAGCATTCAGCTACATTATATGGCACTGGGATACAAGGCTCCTTGATGCCTGAAGCAAATTAAATACAATTAATTGCTTTCTTATTCACATTCACTGGTGCTAGCTTTTTCTCCCCCATGTCTTTATATGTGGTATTGGGTGCAACAGAATTTGCACAGCATTTATATGTGTCACTGCTTTGGCAAAGAAAGAATATTTGCTATTGAAGTACACTGCCAATACTCTGAAAAACTGGCTAGTGACTAAAACTTCTTATTTTTGAGATGCCTTCATTAGTAGTGTATAAAGAGAAGTCACAATCGATGGCATATAACCACAATTCCAGCTATGTAACATGGATCAGAGAAATACTCATAAATAAAATTTTTCTGTAGTCTGGGCCTCCAAAGATTAGAGACATGTCAGCATAAACAGCAAAGACTAAGCTGGCAAATGGTAAGAACTTTATATTCGTATCTAGTTTTGCTTGTTATACCCTATGACATATAGTACAGATATTCCCTTAGAAACATAGATACTGTATTTATTGGGATAGATTAAGACAATGTCTATGACTTTCTCTCCCATTCTTGCACTGGCTACAAAAGAAAGTGACAATTATAGAATATGTCCAACAATTAAGGTACTTCAGTGGTTCAATGACTTTCAGAGGCAGGCCACTGCTGCTTCCTACACCTTACCCCAGGACAGGTGTGCTCTCTGGAGAAGTCTTTTGGTTACATCTTTCTTGTTCTTTCAATTAAAACAGATACCTCCTATTAAAACTGCCCCTGCAATGTGGGGCTAATAAGCTAATATGTACTTCTACAAATATTTCCATGTTCACCCACATTTCAGACAAGCTTGCTACTGTTTACTTACTGGACATTAAGATATCAAATGCCAGTAAGAGGAATAATCACGTCCTTTCCCATGATCTTTAAGGTCTCTTCCTTAACACATCTGTTGTACTCATTCTGAATATCTCTTATTCTCTGCCTATCTTCTCCTGTTACAACCTGCAGAACACAGCATTACAAACATTATAAATCATGCATCTTGGGGAACAATAGTTTTGTAATCACCTTACTGCATTCATTACATTAATTTTCCTGAGAGTTTAATTTAAAAGCTAAACATGACACAACATGGTCAAAATTGGATTTATATTATTAAATCAAATAAACAAAACCTAATGCCCCCACCATATTTTGCTCATAAAAATCAGTTGGTTTAAGGTGACCCCATCACACTGACAACATAGAGAGATTTGTTTGAACAGTCTTCTACATCACTCAATACTTTTCATGAAGGAATAGAAACTGAAATAGAAATTTTGGTTACTTTACATCTGATTTAAGTCCACTAACACAGTTGCAAAAACATTTATTTATGAATAAATATTGCAAAAAATAATGTCAGAAACAATGTTTTCTAAGAATTCTTGGATCTCAATGTTGTTAGCTCCAGGATGTAGAGTGCAAAACTTCAAAAACATGCAATTAAACAGTATAAGCACATCTTTTATCTCAATTGCAAAGAGGAAATATCCTAAGAGATGCAGAGAGTCTGCAGAGGGAGTGGATGAAGCTAAACTGGGGTACAGGAAACTTGGACATGAATTTTGGCCAGGATCAAATTTTAACCTTTTCCTCTTGTGTTTGAGATCAGCAGTTCCCAAGCAAGGAGGTGAATCCACAACATGGGAGGTACACAGGGAGGAATCAGTGGTGCCAGTGACTCAGGAGGAAGGCAGGCTCAAGAGATGGATTGTATCACACAGCTTCTCCAAATCCATCCTCCCTCAGCTGAGAGAGGACCAGCACTGCCATGGGAGGCACACAAGATCCCAGGAGCTCTTTAGGATCCCTGTTCCTGGATGCTGTAAATGTTGTTAACTACAGGCACGTTGGACAGGGGATTGCCCACTCACCCTTTTCAGCACGATGCACACTGGCACATCTCCCACCAACAATGTGTGATTCCCATCACAGTCATGATTATACTTTCCCCAGCTGCTGGAGGGTGATCCTACCCATCTGCACCATTGTACAGTTATGCCAATGCAGTGGTTGCCTCACAGGTAGCCAACATAGCCATGTTTTCTTACGACCTTCTCTTGTGGGTTTTTTTGCACGTAATTTAATGGAAAAATCTTAAATCCTAGCCATACATTTCCCTGCAGTCACTGAGTACCCCTGCACAGAAGTATTTCCTAAGTTGCTGCTGCACTCCACAGCAATTGTGTTGTTGAGCAACCTCAGCATGTAGCCACATATTTTACAACCTCCCATCCCAGGCTGGGCCTATCTGGAACAACTTCTGCACTGAAGAGAAACTTTCAGCCTTTCTGTACTGAAGAGAAACCTTTCACCCTTTCTGTACTGAAGAGAAGCCTTTCCTGCTGCTCCAAGCAATGCAGACAGCACTGTTGTTTCTGCTACTGCTCTGAACAAATGCTTTTCCCATATCCAATTATCTCCTCACATGACCAGCAGCCACATAAAACTTCTGTATCTTCTGGCAGCTTCCTCCAGCCCCCCAACATCACCACGGGTAATTTTGTTCAGATTATACTGCACCTAATGAGCTCAATGCAAGCCATGAGGTGCTGCTTCCTCCCCAGCCCTGTTTGTCCCACAGCTGTGGAACATCATTCTCCTCTTCACCGACTTTCAGATTGGTCTCACATAACACCCAATGACTAAAGAGATAAGAAGAGAGACCTCTCAATGCCCCCTAAGGCAGATACATTGCTCACATTAACTGGCTGCCCATCATGAGAAGAGGAGCAACCTCCTGCACTCCGCAGGGCAACACAGCTCATTGGTTATGATTCCAAGTGCAGACCGATGAGCAGGGTGCAGGAAACCTAAGGACATAAAAAAAGAGAACTGATGGCCAGGAAGCCAGATTGTCTGTGTCAAGAACTCTTGGCCCAAGTACTCAGGAACCTTTTGCACTGGTTCTTTTCTCTCACATACGGAAAATAAGATAATCTAAAGCAATAATGAGTGTACTGAAAAAAAGATTTAAGTGTAGGTCACATATCATTATATCTTCCCATCACTTAACCACAGCCTCACTGAGAAATGGGCTCTATATAAGCGGAATGCTTATTTGGTTCATCCCTGTAAGTGTACGGGGCTATTTCCACAGGAGGTGCCAGCTCACCTGGAGCTCAAGCAAATTCATCAGCAAAGCAATGTGAACTTACTTTATGATAAAGAAACTTTCATTCTGGAAGTGAGCAGAGACAGCAGGAGGTACCAGGCCGGCAACACCTGAATCTGTTCTGCTGTGACAGAAACTATGATAGAAACTGGAAGATATTTTATAATATGGGATCACAAAAAAATACATGCAGAATCAGTTGGTCTAAGCAACAGGATTTTATCTGTGGCTTTCTCTATGCCTCTCTTTCTCCACCTTCTCTGCTGTAGATCATGTGCAAATTGCTGTGAAAGAGATCCATGAAGAGGAAATTCAGGGGCCAACATAAAGGATAAAAGAGGACACAAAATTATGATGATGCCCTACTAAACTATCCAGAGAGGTCAAAGTGAGAAGAAAAACTTTATCCTTTGAGGCTGCTTGTAACCGCAGGAAGGTCCATTAACTCCTGATGGTTCACTGTAAAACATTAGCCCTTGTGCTGAGGGATAGATGTAGCGCTGGCTCCTGCCAGGAGAGAAAACAGCCGTTCTGTGACAACAGCCACTGTGCAACAACCGTGGCACTGCCACTGGCTCACAAAGATGCTCACATTAATCAGCAGAATTTACAGTCCCCTGGGAGAGCACAGGTTGCAGAGTCTGGAACAAAAGCCAGAGTTAATATAAAAGAACTGCTACGAGCTGCAAAACACCCTGTCCCTTGCAAGCATTAGTCTCTGACTATTCACACATGCGGGATATGGTATCATTACTTATCCTGGGTTTGGAGCTCAGAACTGCTGGGACTGGCTGCTGAGGTCTTCATAACTAGCTCACCAAGACCACTCATTACAAAACCCTTGGTTTAAATCTAAGACATAAAAAAGGCTGTAACAGCAGCTTTTAGGAAAAGCATCACACAGGCTTCAGTCTGTAGCTGTGACAGTTCACAACATATGATTAAACAAATTCTGGGAGAACTGGCTGTCATAAATTGAACCATGACCAAAAATTCACTGGAACAAACACATCCTCAGGTCCCTCTAGGTTTCCGTAAAACTTGTCTTCCAATATTTCTGGTTAAAAACTGAACACATAAAAAAAATTTCTGAACAAGCTGCACAAACAGGATACATCTAATTTACCTCAATTTGTAATGTTGCTGAGTAACAACGGTTTCACAGAGACCTGTGTTACTGAATGTTTGTAAAGCTCTATAGGACATGCAAGTATACTCAGATAAAGTTCCTTGCAACCAGTTCCTTCAATCACATTATCTGCTGGACCCAGGAGAACACTGGGGCACTCCTCTAGTATTTTTCCCCCATAATGAAGCTCTAAAATCACACAAACTGTCTTGTTTGTAGGGCACAAAAGCAAGACACACTGCTTTTTTACTGGTAAAATTTAACTGCAAATTCTATATAGACTAGCACTGTCTATCTTCACAGCAGGTTATTTGTCATGTACCCTCTTTCAAACATTTCTTATTGACAGTCTTTTTCTCCATATACAGGCACAACAACTAAAACAGCACTTCAGAAATTAAAAATTGATTTTAGCTCCAAAAATCTGACTGTGCATGAAAAAAAAAAATCAGGAAAAAAAAATCCCTATCTCTAAAGGCTGCTTTAAACATCAAAAGCATTTGAAGCTTTTTTTGCTGGGTTGTTTTCACATTGCTTACGTGTCTTCATATTTCTTGGGATGACGACAGTCACTTTTTGATATACGATTTGTCTCACACTGACTGCTGGGGCTGGCTGCTAAGGTCTGCATAACTAACTCCCTGAAACCATCTCATTACAAAACCTTCAGTTTAAATCTAAGTCATCAAAGGAAATGAGTTAGGCAGATGCAAGATAGACGCAAGCCACAGCTTACGAGAAAAATATTTTTAATAGTCTTGTTAGGAATAAAGTTCATTATCTTCTAACCCTCAGATGGCATTGGCACAAAGCATAACGGGGTTACAACAGACTTAGTTTCATGTTTTTAACTCGATTCAGTAAGGGGTGGCAGGCAGAGAAAAATTCGAGTTAGTTTTAAGTTATGTATTTATACTGCCTGTACATTCCCATTATGATAATAAGCAAAACGGATTGGTTGGGCTGCAAAGGTCATTTAAATTACATTTTATGATATAATATTAATGAAAAATACCCATCAGAAATAGGTTTGGTTTAGAATTCAAACAACATTAGAAGCAGGATTTAATTAGCTATTTTTCATTTTTTATTTAAAAGGAAGCTCAGAGTGACATGTGTACTTATTAGTCTGGGAGTGTGGTTATTAACCACTCTGGCCTTATACAGCTCCAGCCTAGAAGTCCCCAGACTCCAACTCTATGTGAGTCCCTACCATCCTACAGCGAAGGCTCCCCACACAGTGAGGCTGTCCCAGCTGCACACAACCAAATCTCCCTTGCTTCCATGCTCCCAGTGCCTCCATGCCCTCCTTGACAGACAGTCACTGACTTCGTTACTTTAAAAATCTGGGATGACAAAAATTTTCAAACACCCAGTAATTTTGAGGGTCCGCATTTTCTGGGTGCCAGTAAAGCATTTCAGACCGAGCGACTAAAACTGAATGAACCCAAAATTACTGGATGCTGTTCTAAATGACAGTCTTACATACCCAGATGAAAATACTGCAACACTTTTGAATCCTCTGACCTGCCCCCATTTCCCAAGCCATATCCCACCCCCTCTCCACTCTGGCCTTCACAGCTTTTTACAAAACCTGGTACTTTCACATGTTTCTGCCGGCCACTGGGCAGGAACCAGCACCACAGGAAGAGGTGCTGCCTTGGCTGCTGGGTGCTACCTGCTGCCACATCTCAAAAGGGACACTGTGATATAAGCACACAGGAATTCCCTCCGACCTGTAATTAAAGAACAGTTTTCCCCTTGCAAAATCTCACCTTTATGAGCAACAAATCTTTACCCGCAAATATTATTTTTGAGTAATGTTTATTTCAAGTTACTTATTACTTTGCCTTAGAACATTTGTTTTCCTTTTCTTTCCAGAGAAAATGCTTCAGGAACTATGATGTCAGTTGAGGAATTATGGGTTATATATGCTCCAGATGATGACAACAAGACAATTATTTTTTCCTTACAGGCATTTCTTGGAAGATACCTCTCTCCCTGAGGACTGTATGAAATTTTGTTACTACGAGGAAGATGCCCTAATGACAAAAGGCAATCAACAATACTAATATTACAAGATTAAGGGCACTTTTGTTTCTTTTCACCAAGCCTCTTTCAAGTCCTATTGTTCAAAAAAGCCTGCTAGAAATTCACATATCTCTCCCACGAGAATTAGTCAACAATTATTCTGCTTCCAAGAGAAATTTATTTTGAGTCAATGTTTTTTAAATCTATCTGTTCATCAGGCTTACTCATGCATTAAGGATGATTTTCAATGTTCAATAGCAACTCCTGAAACAAGGAGCAATTAGAAACATCTGATTTCATGATGCATATTCCTTCCAGCAAACTAAGCCACTGTTTCCAAAAGGAAAACGCAAAGACTCTCCGTCTTCCATGCAGTTATTAAATGTACAGCAGAAACAGATAAATTTCAAAAGCTAAAATACAACAATAACTTGGCTCACAATGAAAGTTGTCAAATGAGTGATTTAGTTGTACAACAGTAGAATAAACATAAACATTAACTCAGTTCAGCCTAACCAAGGAAAAAATGGCTCACATTACAAGCAACAGCACCGAGCCAACAGCACAGGTCAGGAAGCCCTAGCTTTGCCCTGAGTTTCTTGCCTAAACTCAGGCAAGCTCTGCAATTATTTTGCTCCTGTCCTGAAAACCCACAGTGGGGTCCATCCAACAGATACAGCTTACAAACTTACCAGATAAGTTCTGGGTAGTGTGAAATGATGTAAAGAGCTGCTGTTATTTAAGACTGAACGTGAGAAGTTAATAGTGCCTTTTAGAGGCACTAGAAATTAAGATGAAGTGTTTAATATTAAAATATTTAAGTGTTACACTGATGCAGGGACTTAGCCATGCTAGAGTCAATGAGCTGCTGCCATGAGACCATCTTCTGCCTTTGACTCCCTCCTGCAACCTGTGGCCTGAGCGCAAGAGAAAACGCAGAAACCTCCAGGTGTGTGGGAGTCCAGACAGTGCCCTCTGACATGGATCTAAACACAGGAGATTCCCAGTCTTGATGACAGAAAAGCAATTTGGTCTACCTTTTTCTTTTGCAGACAGCGATCAGCACACAGCTTACCATAGTTTATCAAAGATCACAAATTAAAGGCAATTTATAAATGGCTTCTATACCTAGCAAGAAAATAAGTGTTAAATAGCACTTTCCCCAGTTTTCCAGCTGGAAATAGTTAAAAAATAAGCAAAAGAGGTTTCAATGATATCCATTCTTTTCTACATACTGGTTAATGGATTCTGACACTATAATTCCTTAGACATAGTCTGTAACTAGTAGTTAGAAAAATACAGCTTTTCTCTGTCAAATTACACAGCACAGATGAAAGAGAGTTAATCCACAAGGCCACAGGTATTACATTGCACTTTACGTTGATACCATGAAGGATGGCCTAGCCAGAAACAGTGAAAAATCAAGCAGCATGGCTTGTTGATCCATTCTTTCTACTTGCTACGACCAGGAAAAAGATGCACATGGGGCGAAGGAGGCAATCTCTGGTAGGGGTCATAGAAAAGCAGTTCTTACAATTTCACCTTTTGAGCTCTTCCACGCAAACAGATGCAGAAATATTATGGCACAAAATATATCTACTTCTCCTGGCTTTCTTTTGTGATTTCATTTAATTTCTGCCTTCTCCAGATGCAGACAATTGGTCCTGAGGACACATTGAGACAGGCAATGTCCATAGTCTGTCTTGCAGTTGCATGGGCAAGTTTTGTCAAGGGGTAAATGTCAGCATAATTCATCGGCAAGTAAATAAATGACACTAATGAGCAAGGACTAAATACAATGTGTACTTCCTTCTCACCATCACTAAGGGAAGCAGCCAAAACAAGGTAAAATGATAGCAGGCAGCAGCCTACAGTGCTAAAATAAATATAATATTTTAAAATACAGAGAGAAAGAGAGGAAAAAAGAAAAAGATACTTTAAAAACTAAATTGGAAATAGTATGATCTTTACAGAGCATCCTGAACTGGCATGTGCTCCATCTGAATACAAGAGTGGAGTATTAAGCTTCTTATAGTTGGTCTCTAAATGCTAAATAGGTCCATGAGCAGGCTGTAATTCTGCAACAGTCACTGCACTGAGAGTCACAGGGGCAAACATCTTCATTGGCTGGAAAATAAGACCCTTCTCAAAGCCTCCTGTGATACGGCTACTGAGAGCATTTATGGACTGGACTCAAGAATCCCAGAGAGCTTTTCCATTCCTGCATCGTGGGAGAGCGCAGTTCTCAACTGTTCTAGACGTGTAGCTCTATTTTTATGCATGTTTAGCCTAATAGGATCCAAAATGAACCAAGGATTTCCCTACGGGACAAAGAGAGAGTCCTCTATACAGGTGACTGGTGCTGCGGCTTCCCAGCACCAGCGAGGGGAGAGTCATCCACCACTCCACTGTGAGCACCTTTTCTACTGGGATTTGCTCCTATTTCACCATATTCTTTATGTGTTTTGCCCCTTACTTATTGAAAGAGGCAGAAGGGACTGTTCTTCCAACCAAATAAAATCTCACGTTCTATGACTAAAACATGTTAACATCTCCCTAAATTCTTCCCTCTTGCTTGTGCTGCTTCATACACCACTGATTGGCTCACTGCCTATGCATTCCACAGCAGTTGAGCAAATTCACCACTGAGTTAGGGAACCAGAAATGTCTCCAGGAGGACTGGGACAGAAGTTTTAAATTACTGTTTTTAAGATGCATGGTAGTACGTTGAAGAAGCCCAAGGCTACTGAGTTATAGCTTCGTGAGGTCACAGCACTGCCACCATGTGACAGCAGCAGAATAATGACATCAGCAACAAGATCATGATCTCCTAGTGATCTTTTTCTGTCTCCCACACACGCAGGTGACCCTTTCCTACTAGTCTTCAACCACTGTATGCCCACTGTATGCACAACAACTCACTCTTCTGACAAGTTCCACATAAAGGGAGTAAACAGCACTGTTAATCATTGAAAACAATAATCTATAGAGTAATTTTTTTCTCACAGTATCACTCTGCTGCTGTCTCACTTAGATTGCAGACTCTTCAGAGCTGAACCAGACAACATTTTCTATCTTATTCAGCACACTGTGGGCACCAGTAGGGATGTTTAAAGGCTGTTGCAGTGTTCAACCAGATAGCAGCCACAGAAATTAAAGGGAGTTATGCAGCTGAATCCTTTAGTCATTCATTTATGCTTCCCCTTCCTTATAAATCAAAGGACAGGAAAGCAATTTAATCAGAAATAACCACAGAATTAGCAGTACAATTCAGCTCCTTACGCTCTTTTCTCATTGCTTTTGATAAGTAGTGGCAGCAAAGAACCAAACAGCAGAAGAAAAAAAATAATGAAAAATTAAAAACCCCACTAGTATCATGGTGATGCAGATTTTGCAAAGTTCCAGCCTGAAATGGAATATTCTTCTATATCTTCTTCTGTATCTTCTTCAGTGCAGTCTGGTTAAATAACTGGATTTTCAACTTACTAAGTGTCTGACTCTAGTTGTATTACTGCAAAGCTCAGAAATTGCAAACTGTACTTAAATATTTGTTTAATACAAATATGCAGTCCAACCCGAATTGTGTGGTTGGATCTCCCTTACCCAGAATTCTCTTCTGATCTGATATGTAAATAAGGTTTCTTAAGGACATGGCCAGGAGGTCACTGCAATAGCTTAGTAAAAATGTAATGAAAATGGACAAAGGCAACAAAAATAAAAAAAAAGAAGTCAATGATAAAGCATATAGTAATTAACACATTCAGCATTACTGAAATTGCCTTAGGAAACTGACCTTCTCTATGGCCCCCCACCTCAAAAAATGCAGTCAGAAGAGAAACCATCCCATAAGAACAATTAAACCTTTCGGAGCACAGAAGCCTGTATTAAAGAGTTGGAGACATTAAAATATTAAAATAATAATGAATGAGTGTTTAGACGTGTGAAAACAGCAAATGCCACGGAATCAGCCCTTTACCCTCACTGAAAACATAAACATAGGGATATACAAATAAACTAATAAAAACCAACGTATTCTATGGGAGTGTCAGAATGTTTCCCACGGGATTATCTTGAGGAAGATGCCGCCAGAAGATACCAAAAAGGCTAAATATCTTTAAAGGATTCCCCAAAGACACCATTTTCACAGAAAAGCAGAAGCCTTTGAGTAATATTTGGCATGCTAAAATATAGATGAGAGATTAATAAGTGAATAAATAAATAAATAAATATTTTAGTGAATAAACCAAAGAATAATTGCACTGGACTAGAAGGCAACCTCCCCTCTAGGAAGATTATTCCATAGGGCCTATCAGCAGGACAACCTCTCCCCTTCAGCATCTGCCAGCGGTCTCAGCCAAAGAAAGAGCTGGTCTGAACCCCTCTATTTTTCAGCAAGCCTTACTAACTGGCTCTGACAATTGTACTCCTGGGTATGATAAAATTATGAACCTGCGTCAGAGATTACACCAACGAGACGTAAACAACAGGCAAGACAATACATACTTTGCAAGAGGCTTGTGAAGAGGAGCACTTGTGCGCTGCTTTGGGCTGTCAACACCAGCCTACCCAGCCACGGGGTCTGGCTCCAGTGCACATGACATCTCTGGCAAAAGTCACTAAGAACACTGATCACTCCCAAAGCAGCTTTTTGCTGTCCTCTCGCTCTCAAATGCTGCTCCACACTCCCTGAGAGTAAGTATCCATCACGCCCGACCCCACGGAACCCTCGCCTGCAATTATCCTATTACACCTACCACACTTAAAAATTAATTAATGCTCCTCTGCACTAAGATGCCATAATTAAACTCTTTCTCTTTTCATTTAAGACTGAATTTAAATGAGGGTTTGATGGCACTGCAGTACCATAACACTCACAAAGGCAATCCTGACCTGAGACCTTTGTGATGGTTTATGGCCGAGTAATTGCCAAGGGCTTCCTAAAACATCAAGACTTTGACCTTCAACAGTTTACATTTATAATCACCCCAGCTTTCCTCAATACTGGCTGAAACACATGCATGGGTGATGATACAGATCTCTTCAAAGAGAAAGTAAAAGTCTTCAGAATTTCTTTCTCCCAAACTGAGCCTCTCTATCTTTCTCTCACACACACCGAGCAGCGATCCAGCCTTTGACTGACAGAGGAGAAAAATGAGATGACATTTCCTGACCTTTAAGAAGCATTCGCTGATCAGCACTAACTGCACCATTTCACTCATCTTGTTACTTAGTAGTTTAGCTATAAAGTTAAAAAAGTTTTGCTCTTTATGGAATACCATAAACACTGTCCTGTTCTCAGTGTTGTGGCTACATGACTCGAAAAGAAGGGGGAAGCCCTAGTCTGCAGTTTGCATTCAGCTCCTACTGGAGAGAGGAGGTCTGGAAATACCTGAATCATATTAATGTACATACATTAGTGAAGTGGATTTATTAAGCTACGCTTAAAGAAATAAAGATCAGGTTTTGGTCAAAATGGACAGCATGCTCAGAACATGAGACTGCAGTTTACATGCAAGCACTAAGACATCTCTGAACGACCTCGCATAGGTGCTGATCACACTGTGGCCAGATTAAAGTGAATATCAGTACTGACTGGCTGTTTGCAACTTGCATTGAACCCTGTGTAATCACAGCTGATGATCTCCATGCCCAAATTAACAGCTCTGGGCCACTCAGTGCATACACTGATTCACCTGGACATGAAGGACTATTCAGCATCTGAGAGGGCACTAACACACTGAGTATCATGCAGAGCACTTACCTTCAACCTAATGCAAATGAGTTGTTTTGGCAGTTCAAGCAAAGAAAAAAAGCCTCAGAGAAAGTAAATGACTAATTGCTTTCTCACAATGACTAACTTCAGCTGGAAATGAAGCTGACTGGAGATTGCTCCCAGTTGCTCCCAGGGAATGCCTGTTCTCACAACACTGTCCTTGGGCAAAGAAAGCCTTGGGGTGGATCTTCTAATGTCACTGTGACACTCACCATACTCTAGGCATCCTCTCATCTCTTCTTGATACAAACCAATGAGAAGGAGTTTGAACAAAACACAAGACTTTAACCCAAACCTTTTCTGCACCACACTGCCTGCCAGTGTGAGGGTTCAGAGCCCTGGGAATGGACTCACCCCAAAGATAGCAATGCTTTCAGCCTGCACACCTGAGAAGGAGTTAGAGAGACAAAAAGGTATAGCAGGGCAGGATGGAAGGCATGACCTCATTTCTTGATGACAGATACTGAGGGATGGGAAAAGGCAGCAGGAAGATCTTCCAATCTTCTTGTCTGGGAAGCCAAGGGAATGATGCTTAGTGGAAGGCATTTTGTCTTCTCTCCCCTGCTCTTCTCTCTCATGAGTATGTCTGGATTCTAAAAATAATAATTAGGGGTTTGTAAGAGTTTGGCTTGACCAGAATATTTATCTTCTTTGTCTTTCTTGTGGCTACTACCGCCAGTAATTACAAACATACACTAGCAAGATAACCCTATTACTAATTATGATATCAGGATCATTAATTTCCATATTTTTACACCTTGATTACTCCACATCATGCAGCTTCTTCAGTACAGACAGACTCCTGTCTTTTACTTATTCATAAATTTTACATATATATACATCTATACACACACACTACCCTTTTTTTTTTTTTACATATGCCACACATTGATATGTTTTATATATCTACTGTTGTATTTTAAATCAAGCAGCATGCCAGGAAAACCAGCTTTGTTGGAGGTTTCAAAGAATGTTGTGGAAAATTAAAAAATAGGGTTCAACTCCCGAGCAGTAGGCTGGAATCCTTGGGAGTGGCATTAACCAGTACCCCTGCTCAGAATCTCACACAGTGAGAGTATCCTCTTGCAGTTAAACATATTAGATACTCATACTAGATTTGCAATAGGAAACCCAAACCAATAACAAATCTGGGGATTTGGAGTTACTTTTCAGTAGTTCTGTCCTCTTTTAAAACCTCTGCAGTTCATTCTATTAAGTCTCTATTGCCATTCCTAAGAACATACCCTGTATTCACACTTTCAATGAAAACAAACTGTAATGGAATTTATAAGTGAGCAAGGGTGCAGAGTCACACTGTCCTCAAGGAGCTAAAACCTGCTCTGGCTGTAGCCCTGACAAGCCCATACACTCTGCCTGCCTTCCAAAGCCCACACACAGAGACATGCACATGTGGGACTATGCTAGACTTCAAAACCCACTGGCCTCCCCCCGACATTGTTGATAAAATACCAACAAATAAGCATCATTTGTGAAGGCCGTTTCAGTGATTATTTAGTAGTTCATTAGCTAACAGACTGATCCAGTGAGGATTTCTCTTCTATGTCTGTAACAAAACCAGATCTATGGGTTCATCCTCTTGTCTCAGTGTGACTGTTTCCTTCCTCTAAAAATATATTAACTATCTTTCTCCAGCTTCACACCTTTATCCCACTAAATTCAGATCACCAGAGATTATTCCTACTCAGATGCACCTAGCAATACTCCATTCACAATATTTCCATTAACTTCTATCTTAACAAAATGGTTGACATCATCAAAATTATTTTCAATTAAATTAACAAAGAAAGAAATCAAGTCTTTACCTGTTCAGTGGATAACTACTGCACGTATGGTTTAAAATTTGTGTTCACCTATCCTATACAGTTTGTTGCCTCTTACGTGTACTACTAGTGTTGGACTTGACAGTGTTAGGTTTATAGTTGGACTCATTGGTTTTAAAGGTCTTTCAAATCTAAATTAGTCTATGGTTCTATTACTGATTAATTAGGTGTCCAAGATTTTGTTACTTCTTACACAAATCAGTAGAAACTTGGAACCTAAATCAATGTGGAATTAAGGGAGAAATTATATTCGTACTTCGTGGTCACATGGACTGGAAGGTAAACAAAAAATGAGATTAACAACCTTAAAAACAAGAAGCTAGAGGTACAGTAAGTAGTACAGGTTTCAGATCAGTACCCAGTCCATCGTGTCTGACTTGTAACACCTCTCCTAGTGCAGCACTCTAGAAACACGGCTGATGGGAGGGAATCAGAGGAATGTCCTACAAACATATGGAGGGAAAATTAGCAGAGAAGGCAGCAAGGAACACAGACATATACCCTGTGGAAAGGAAGGCAAACCAAAAGTTTATTCTCACCACTGTGACTGTTACAAACCATAACCAAGGAACAAACCAAGGCAACATATCTTTGTTGTGTCACTAGCCTGCAAGAAGCACGAAAGCCTAGATAACAGGTCTCACGCCACTCCTTGGTCAGCTACCACAACCCATCAGACACCACAGCACCACAGCAAGCTAGCATGAAGGTTCTGAGAAGCTACTGAATTTAAACAGAGAATTAAAAGCTTCTGTTTTTCCATTCCTTGATTTCTAATGAAGACAAAGCATTCCAACTTAATTCTGCATTTGTTTCAACCATGTATGGGGACTTGGTTTTGTTTTTAAATAGCAATGAAGTAATTGTAACCAGCAATATCCTGAGATGAAACTCTTGCATCACACTTCTCTCCTTGATCTCCCAGCTTAGCTCAGCCTGATGGCTTTTCTCCAGCATTAACTTTTTTCCCTCCTTTTTTCTCATTTCCTTCATGTTCTCTGTGCACCAAACTATAAATTATTATTTTGAAATAGGCTGCATTACTTTTGCAATACAGCTTCATCCAACAGCTGTCCTCAAAATAATGAGGAACTCATTAAAAAATGCACTTCTCACCAAGTGCAAGCATACCATAGTCTGCCTCATTTGATGACTATAATTAAAGTTTTCCAAGTGGGATATGCAAACTGATTATCTGCTCTACAGAGTTTCAGCAGGAGCAGAAAGCATTTAAATCTCCTGAAATGAGACAAATTTGATTAAATACCCTATCCATGCTTCAAGTATTTTAAATTTCTCTTTTTTAGAAAAACAAAACACATATGGCTTGAAGGTTTTTTATTTTATTTTTTACAATTTAGCTATATCACTTTTAACTATCTGTTCTACATAAATATTTGTATAGGGATCTTTATCTTCTTCCCCTCAGAAAGAAAAAAGAAAAAAAAAAGTAAAAAGATGACTTGTCCCCATGTACCAAGTCAGTTCTTACTTTCACTGTCAAGGGAACTTGCCTTGTCATACTATTTTTCAGCACATCGCTTTTGTTCCAAATTTTCAAGACTTGAATAAAAATGAGAAGCTATTATGCAGTACAGAATAAAGAGAGATTGCTCTGTAAATTTTCCTAGAAATTACAATGTTTTATGCAAATCAGCACATTTTAGTCAACAGATTTGTTCTTCAGCTTCAGCGTACGTAATTTGATTCCACATCAGCTTGTGGGCATTTTTCAGATTAATCTCCCATAATCTTTTGGCCACATCATTTTAGCATACAATAAAAATCACAGTAAAGCTTCAGTGCAGTCTAAGCTGTCCCATGAGGTTATGGCTCTCCCTGAAGAGCATAATCCAGATCTAATTTCAGAAGGAGCCAGGTAGGATTTACATTTCTGAATGTACATATGACAGATCTGTGCCTATTCAAGTAAAATCTTACAGATTTTTCCAGCAGTGTTTTCTCCCAGTTCTGCTAAGGCATCCTTATCACCAAGATACATATGCAATCAAAAGGAAAGTTTAGGGTTTGGGATTTTTTTTTTCTTTTTTAAACACATATTATGTATTCAAACCATTGCACAGTTCTAATGCCTCAGTGGGAAGTGAAGTTTTCTCTACTTTTTTTGTCTTCTACACCTCTCTGGAACTTCTTAAGGAGAACACTTCCTCTGCTGGATTAAGGAGTGATGTTTCAAGACTGTTTCAAGAGTGCTCCCTGTTTGCACACATTACTGTGAAAGATAACATCCCCCAAGAGGGATAGGACTTCAGGCTATGAATCTGATGCTCTTTAAAGCAGATAGTATCATGCCTCTGATACACAGCTTGATTTCAGCTACTTTTGCGAAGATCAGATTAAGAGAATAACACAGCAAACCACTAGCATATCAACAACAAATACAACAGTGCCCATAGAACACTTACCTACCACTGCTTTTCTCAGCTGTTACACTTCATAGCATTCATTCCATACATATTCTTTCCTCCAGGCTCAGATATATCCCCCACTACTTCCAGCTCCACATCACAGTAGCTTTTGTTTCAGAGGAAAGTACTGGGTGAGGCAGTCAAACTTTTGCCCTTGTTTGATTGTAGAGGTCTGAAACCTTTGAGCTTTCCGTTCCTTAGCTATATACTGATGAAGTGTTTTGACAAGGCCAAATTGAACTACAGTTCATAGACTATGGTAAATTTGATCTTCATTCTGCCACTGAACTCTCAAAAATTAATTTTCTTATCTCTAAACAACAGAAATATGAATTAAACAGATTGTGGAGCATTTATCTTATGTCAAAATATACTAGCGGTCTGAGCAACACTCTTTCTTCTTTTTCTACTAACACATACCAAGAAATCTGTTGACCTGGTATTTAGAGCATTCTTCCTTTTGTACCCACCAGTTGCAGCATTCCTTGGAGTCTCTATTTGTCATTATCATTGAAAAGTGATTTACTAAATTCTGGAAAAAAGTGCCTGTGCAAAATCTACAATGTATTGATCCAATAAATATATGTTTATCACACAGAAGTAAAAATTTTACTTATCTGTCTTTATTCAGTTTTAATCAAGACTTTTTCAAGAGGCTGTAAAACTGTTTTCTGTAAAACTGTTTTGGCACCTTCTCTTTCACAAGAGTTTTACATCATAATATAGTAAAATACAGCTGAAAATGCTGTGTTTTATTAGGATTAGAAGTTCAAAGTTATGATTAGGCATAGACTTCCAGGGGATAGTCCAAGCAGGATGTTAAGCACCTTCATTAACACCTTCCAGTACAACACATAAACACATACGAAAGTGGATGACAGTACAGCTGTGCAGGCACATCACTATTGCAAAGAGAAATTACTGCAGGTAAAAATACAGAACTCCAGGCACTTAGAAAAATTACACATGAAATACCCACCGGCTACATTTTTTGCGTGTATGGACACACCTGTATATAATGCGCTTGAAATAAGTCTTTTCCCTAAAGCTTTCCATTAGATTTGCTGCCAGAGAGCTGCAACGTGATTAAACTGCAGCCAGCTGCTCATAGAGATGCAATCGCTCCAACACTGATGGCATAACCAATATCTCTAAGGCAGGAAGGTACTTCTTGATCCTCTAGACCAGTGTCCTGCTCAAAGCAGCATCAGCTGCAGCAAGATAC
The DNA here is from genome assembly GCA_035041135.1 of Platyrinchus mystaceus. NCBI lineage: Eukaryota > Metazoa > Chordata > Aves > Passeriformes > Tyrannidae > Platyrinchus > Platyrinchus mystaceus. The sequence continues at coordinate 32,042,598 of JAWWLV010000088.1, read as the reverse complement.
TCAGACTTGTGCATCAGGTTTTGAGTATCTTCAAGGATCTCCTCAGCCTTCCTGGGAGAACTGTTCCAGCACTAGCCACATTTACAGTAAAAAAAGGTTTTTCTTATGTTTCAGTGGAAATTCAGTGTATTTCCTGTATTTCAAATTGTGCCCGTTATTTCTTGTCCTGTCACAAGACAGGTATTTATACACATTGATGAGATTTCCCCCCCCTCACCAAGCCTTCTGTTCACCAGGCTGAACTGTCCTAGCTCTTTCAGCCTCTCCTCGTGTCAAATGCTCCAATCCTCTCAACATCTTTGTAGCCCTTTGCAGGACTCCCAGCATCTTCTACAAACTGCTTGTTCACTCATGCAGATCTCCTGCCACCTTTGCTTGACTTCCTGCTCGTCAGAATGGACCACACTTAGGTTTGGAGGTGATCCTTGAAAAATCGATCAGCTCTCCTGGACTGTATCACATGGATTATTAGTGCCAGTACTAGTCCAGATACGTCTGCTCCCCTGACCAAATCACATAGAACACTGGCAGCAAGGACTGGACTGCTGTAAATACTCTGTTGGGAAGAGGTATCAAACTGAAGGTCCAGCCCACTGGGGTCATCAGCACACTGTTAGAAAAAAGTCATTAACCTTTAGGTGTCCTGAGCTATTCTGAGAAAACTGATAGTAAAGCTGATGTGAAACATTACACCAATATTATGAAATTTACACAACAGGGTACATTTGAAGCCCAGATAACCTAAAACAAATCACGTATGATGTGAGGCTATCCATTATTGACATAAGAGCCATAATTTCTGAATTGTTTGACACATCCCTGCACCTGAACTGTTCATTTTCACACTGTACACAGCACTAGTTGGACTGATGGCTAGATTTGCTATAAAGACAGCTACACCATGTCAGAGAAGAAGCCTCTTTATCCCTATATCTTCTCAGTAGCAGATACTGAAGGAATGTGAGAATATTCTGTACGAGTCCTGGTTCTTCCTGAAGATTTTCTTCCCACTTCCTGTAGTCAGTACCCCAGGACCTTCTTGTAACCATGCTTTTTGAGACACAACAAATAATCACTTGTCCTCTCCATCCCTTTATTTTTCTATAAATTTTTCTCATTTCTTCCTTAGTCTCTCTACAAACTGAAGTTCTAATCCAGTTAGTGTCCTCTCAAGAAGCAGCTGTTCCATGTGCTAGGTCATTCCAGTTTCCTTTTTCTGGTGCACTCCCCTAGCTAAACTACTCTCTTTTTAAATAAGGTAATATTCAAGATATGAGGGCAGCATGTGCATAACTGTGGTAAAAAGATGTTTTCTCTTCAGTTCTCACCTTCCCTCTTAATTAATTTCTCACAGCTTGTTTCTCTTTCTGACCACTGGAAGGCACTGAGTTGGTGTTTTAAGAAAGCTTTTTTGTATAATTCCTAGTAATTAGAGGCCATAATTGTCTAGGTACACTATGGATTGTTTTCCCTCATATGTATTACTTGTCATTTAGTGACCTGCATCTCCATCAGGCAACCAGCACTTCTCAGCTTTGTCCATGATCTGGTGATTCTGACTGACTACATTTGTCTGTTCTTATAAAAATATCATGTGAGGTGTTCTGAAGTTCTTGTAGCTGTATGCTTGATGGTCACTAGCACCGGGGAAATTACTGTCCATACTCATCAATCTCCAGGTGACAACCACCTCTTTACTGTGGTCTCTGCTAATTGGGAGAGACCACCAAGGGTTGGGATGCTCTGGTTCACCATGGAAATCACTCAATACAGCTGAACTGGAATTACAGAGATTGAGACTTAGCCAAAATCAGTGTGAGACGGCCTGTCCCCATCACAGTGTGGGACATTTTTCAGCCAACTCTAATGACCCAGACTGTGGGCTCACTTGTATCTTTTCACAGACTCTAAGCCACTGGAAATCTAGAGCTGAATTAAATGGAAAAACATAAATATTATTCCTCTGATACTGCAGCAGCAATTTATTTCCCAAATTTTTCCATACATCTTATGTCCACAGTATATATATCATCATCAACTTTTTTTTTTAATATATTCAGTATTTCCTAGAGCTCAGCAGACCTTCATTAATATCATACCAAGCCATCTTGCCTGATGGATTCCCCAGGTACCTGCCCTCTTTAATCAAGGATTTTCAGAAAGAGGCTCTGGGAAAAAAAGTTCCGCTTCATCATAGGAAACATTTCAAAACCGCAGATAAACCTGCACCCTCACAGATATAAATGCACATATACATGCATATAACTACAGTGCTGTATATATATAACTATATAGCAATTGCTAAAAATGTCAGTATTTAAAAATACACTCTTGTCTGCACAGTTTTTTTGAAAGTGCTTTATGGGATGTAATTCTAAATGATCTGAACATGAAGGGAATAACTCCAAGATTTCTTTCATTTTTCTCCTCCTCTTCTCCAATTAATTGATTAAGGTATTTTTATCTCTTCAGACAAACAGGATTTCATGGACTGCTGTTTATTTGAAAATACTTCAAGAAAAGACCAGCAAGAAATTTCCCTCTAGAGCTATCACAAGAAAAATTATCTTCACATGGGGAATTTCATGTTTTTGTGAGCTCATAAAAAAGTACAATATTTACTCTTGTACTTTACAATGTTTATTCTTGCTTTAATTTTTTCCCTAAGTTTAAAATACTGGTTTTGACATTTTGCCTCAAGAACATGTTACTTAGTCTGCCAAGTGGGAACCAGCATGAGCTCAGGCCTCACTGAGGAGGTGAAATTTTATTGTGCTTCTCCCACCTTTAAAAAATTCTGTGTTGCAAAATATGGCATTATTGTATATTCCAAATTCCATATGTACCCAGCAAGCTAATCTAAGATGATGCAGACCAGGTAGGCTTTTAAGCACAAACTACTCCTGGAGCAAAATCTAACAGGTCTGCACAGCTGGAATAGGTTTAAGCCCTGGCTCTAAAATGTTTTGGAGAGGTTTTGTCTCACCATATGGGCTTTAAGAACACAAATTCTCTGGAGTTGAAGTAAACTTCCAATACCAGAACCCTGAAACTTCAGCAAAGAGGATGAAAGCTAACCGCAAAAGTTGTCATCCACAGTGAAAGGAGTTCTGTGGAATTCATTTGGGATCACAGAATCATAGAATATGCTGAGTTGGAAGGGACCCTCAAGGATCATCTAGTCTCTCCTGGCCCTGCACAGGACCATCCCAAAGAGTCACACCATGTGCCTGAGAGTATCATCCAAATGCTTCTTGAACTCTGTCAGGCTTGGTGTTATGACCACTGCCCTGGGGAGCCTGTCCAGCATCCAGCATCCAAGCACCCTCTGGGGGAAGAACCTCTTTCTAATATCCAATCTAAACCTCGTCTGACACAACTTGAGGCCATTTCCTCTGATTCTGACAGTGCTCACCACAGAGGAGAGATCGGTGTCTACCCCTCTTCTTCCCCTCACGAGGAAGTCGTAACTGCAATGAGGTCTCCCCTCAGTCTCCTCTTCTCCAGGCTGAACAGCTGAACTCAGCCACTCCTCATATGGCTTTCCCTCAAGGCCCTTTGTTGCCCTCCTTTGGACACTCTCTAATAGCTGAATATCTTATATTGTGGCACCCAAAACTGCACACAATATTCAAGGTGAGGCCACACCGATGCAGAGCAGAGTGGTACAATCCCCTCCCTCAACCGGCTGCCGATGCTTTGCCTGATGCCCCTCAGGACACAGTTGGCCCTTCTGGCTGCCAGGGCACTGCTGACTCATAGTCAACTTGCTGTTGACCAGGATCCTCAAGTCTCTTTCCAAGGCACTGCTTTCCAGCATCTCCTTCCCCAGTCTGTACCTACATCCAGGCTTGACCCATCCCAGGTGCAGAATCCAGTACTTTTCCTTGTTGGATTTCATATGGTTGCCCAGGCCTTTAATTTGTCTAAGTCTCTCTGCAGGGCCTCCCTACCACTGAGGGAGTCAACAGCTCCTCCCCAGTTTTGTGTCATTTGCAGACTTCCTTAGTATCTCTTCCAGTCCTATGTCCAAGTCATTTATGAAGACTTTGAAGAGCACAGGGCCCAAGATGGAGTCCTGTGGAACCCCACTAGTGACAGGTTGCCAGTCTGATGTTATCACACTCACTATATATCTCCCCATGAGTATGTGAAATGTATGTTCATAATAGAGTTTGTGGTCATTACTCTGTGGTTTGCATCATTGAGTTGGTTGTCTGCAGCCAGAGCCCTAAAATCTATGCCTTGAATGCTTTCTTGAGACAAATGTCTCTCATATTTACAATATATCCCTGAGAATTCTGCATCACTTACTGTCTTTCATAATATATTTGTTTACTATTTAGTAAACCCTGCTTTGCTGTAAAAACAGCTAGAGTCCTCCTGATTGTTTTGTGGTTCATGTAGTAAAAACAGCTCTTTTTAAGCTTAGGAGATTTCACAATGCAACTACTCAACCTGTATTAACATTGCTGGGAGCCTCTTGTTGTTGTCCAAGGTAAAAAAACCCACCCCTTCATTAACATACATTATGCTGTCCCTGAACACATCCCACTATAAAATACAAAGCTGTGAAAATCTGGAATCTGTAAGACTGCAGATCCTTATTTCTCTCTCCTCAACTTGCATGCATTCACTTGTCCTTCCCAGCATGCCAACTTCTGTGCTAACCCTGGGCGAATCAAGGAGAAAGCATAGGGTGGAATGCCTTTTGTATTTAACTATTTCCCCAGATGACACACTATTCATGCTTAGTAAAGCAGCACCTTTAAGGAATATGTTTATTCAGAGATGGCTTGAAAGGTAAAAAGACCTTTCCCAAATCTTCGTTCACGAAGACTGGCCATATTTTTTATTCAGAGACCCTTGCAAAAATAATCAGTAGTGTTGGGGTTTATCTGTGCAATCAGCCTGTAATCTGCACCAAAACCAGCAATGGTAGGGCTCCTTTTCTCCTAGGAATAATGATAGCCTTCTAGTCCATAGTTAGAACATTTCAGATCTAAAGAATCTGTCTTGCAGATCTATAAACACTTCTCAAGATCTTCAGTTTGGATGCCTAGTGCTCCTGCTCTACCAGTAGTAACACCCCAGGCACACATGAACCTCCCATGGCCCATCAACCTCCCTTGGCATCATGGCCAAGGTGCTCTATGGGAGATAAAGTACCATTGGTTACTTCCACCTCGGGAGGGGACAGCAGAGTGCTATAACCACCAGAAAATATAGCTTTTAGCCAATGCTGGTTTTGGCAAAGCATTTTAACCCATCCCTGCTGCCTCACAGAGGTGAGCAACTTTGTTGACTCACCATAAGCAGCAAATATGTGAGAAAAACCTTCTTAAGTGACAAATCTAGAGCCTACAGCTGGACAACGATGATATGGAACATCTGGAAGGGCTGTGCTAAGGAGAACACTGGGAACAGAAAACATCCAAGCCAGCTTATAACATAAGGGCATTCACAGTGCCAGCTCTCCAAAAGTACAGAGTTAATGAGAAGCTGTTATATGCTGCCTCTGTCTCTTTTCTGGCAGTCCCTCAACTTCTAATTAAGAATGATGCAAGTGGGATTAGAATATTTAGCAAAATCTGAATAGTTTATGGTTTCTACTAAGTCACTTCCCATGAATCCAAAGAGCTCATAAGATCATTCTGAATAATAAAATAAGTTGGTCTTATAGAGACAGGGTATCATTATCTAATATTCATCATGACAGAATATAGTCATCTTACAATTTATGCTGCAGTATCCAAGATATTATCTAACATCCATTATCAGCTATGTCTTGAACTGACTATATTACATTTATTTAAAGAAATTCAGACAGGTGAGGTGTTCTACAGAGGACGCCATTTTCAAACAAGCAAATGGGAAAAAAGGCATTGACTGCTATAAGTGTAATAAACTCCTACCGACTTCTCAAACTCGTTACAGTTCACTAACAAGTATAAAGGCTGATTATTATGATAAAAGAAATAGAAAAATAGCTTCCTTTCCTAGCTTCCTAGTGTGACAGCTACTTCTCATTGCACTGATCCACCTGACTGTTACTCTTGGATTCTGCCCAACATGTTTCCTATTCTCTTTGTTAATGCTACATTCATGAAATAACCCCTTTTCGCCCCTATTTTGTAATGCCAGGCTTTGAACACAATCTAAGATATACAGGATGCAATTTGAGAGCTGTATTTGCTATTTCTAGGGAAGCAATTTAACTGATTATTTCTTTTTCAAGTCCAAAAAGTTAAAATGATGCAGCACAGTTGATATGCCAGTTCTTCACCCTGGCTTACCAATAATAAGATGCCAATGAGATGAAATTTAGCATCATGCAACTAGGCTACTGGTGTCGTGGGTTTGCTGACCAGCCCCCCCCCCGGGGCTGAAAATAGTTTCTCCAGGTGGATTTCCGGAGCAAAGCCAATCAAAAGTTTTAGTAACGCCTCTGACAATTACATATTTAAGAAAACGGAAGAGAAGGTTTGTGACACAGAAGAGATAAGATCCACGAGGCAGAAGAAGAAAATGGGAGAGCCAGCACAGCAGCTGGCCCTGTTGGGCCTGAGCGTGTGCCCCCCACCCCGGGACATGTCTGACCCGGGCGAGTGGGGCCAGGCCTCGTTCTCTCCTGTAACAGAGCAGAGGAAAAACTCTACGAAAACTGCCTGGATGAGACATGCTGCAAAAGGAATTCCTGGCTGAGAGATAACGTAGCCTCCAGGGTCAAAGTTGGCAGCCTGAGTAGAGAGAAGAGAAGCCCGAAGCAGGGGGCTCCTTCTCCCTCCCTTCCCTCTCTCTCCCTTCAGCAGGAAAGAAACTGAAAACTAAAAACCCCTGCCACCTGTAGAAAACTGTCGGGGAGAGAAGACCCCTCTCTGCAGGTCATGAAGGAGCCCACACCGAAGCAGAGGAGTGCAGGAAGAAGATGTGACTTTGTGAGAGGCTTAAGGTGAAACAGAGTCCTGCTGGAGACCTGTGGCCCATGGAGAGAGAGACCTACGCTGGAGCAAGTTGGCCCTGGTAGGATTGGTGATCCCAGTGAGGGATCCATGCTGGTGCAGCTGAATTTTTGACCCTAAGGGACAGCCGAGAATGGAAGAACTGTTGCCCGAAGGTGGACTCACGCTAGAGAGGTCCATCAAGGACTGTCTCTCATGAGGAGGGA
>JAWWLV010000088.1:32011418-32029082 GCA_035041135.1 Platyrinchus mystaceus | reverse complement strand
TGAACAAGATTTGTTGTGCCTTTGGAGAAACAAATATTTCTGCATGTCACTGTTCAAATTCGGCAACTGAAATGTGTTAACCTACTAAAAAGAGGTATCTAGAAAAATGGATAGTAAATAATGACATATCTTCACAATTCATAAACTCTAGATTTAAAGTTCCCCTAATTACAAGCAGAATACAATCTCCTCAATGTATCAAATCTTAAGTTTTTCACTTATAATGAACAGTATAAATTTAATCGTGACTTCATAAAATGTTCTTTCTTTTTCTTTGCAATGGCCATGAAGAAACATTGTGCTAATAAAGGTACCAAGATCAATTTTTGAGGATGGCAATACCAAGATTCTTCTCTAGAAGCAAGCGTAACATTTACCAAACACACCCACAGATCTTTATGCCCAGTCAGAAAGATTATGACTATATGGTCTGGGCTGCTATGAAGCACCAATGACAGACAAAACAATTTCTACTTCAAAGCTCATAAATTCCTGTTGAGAAGCTTCCTCACTTTCCAAGGACTGTCTAGATTTACAGTTTTTGCATTGTATTGCTATGCTCTTGTGTGACACAGTGGCTATTAAAAATGTATCCCTTTCTGTTAAATGTGTATCCCATGTGCATAAAGTGTGTTTGGGTATACACATATATGGGTTTCAAAAAGTGCTATAAATGAAGAAATCTTACATCTTTGAGAAAAATTAATTGGATGTACACTGCCATTAAGGAATCTGTGGATCCTAACACCTCAAAGGATGCAAAATATGTCTTTCCTAGAAATATAGCTGCAAAATCAGTCTTTCCATCACTATGGCAGGAACTTACACTGAAACCAGCTATAATATTGTCACAGAATAGAACAGTTGTAAGTTTCTGGCTCTCTCTAAGTAATATCCTTTGGACCATGAGCTGCATTGAAACTCCAGGCTTTTCAAAACTGAAGGGGAGATCAGTCTTCATGAATGAGTGTGGTGGGTTAGCTTTGACTAACAGCCAAATGCCCCCCAAGCTGCTCATTCTCTCAGTGAGATGTTCACACGTCCCCACTCATTCACATCCCCACAACTGAGTTTATTTAACAGGGGCATAAATAGGAAGAACAGAAATGAGAAAGCTTGTGGTCTGAGATAGAAACAGGGAGATTGCTTACTGTTACAGACACAACTTGGTGAAAATTAATTTATTGCCTACTGATGAGGGTGGCAGGAAACAAAAAAGACAAATATTGAAACAACTCCTTTCCTCCTTGCTTTCCCACACCCAACCACCTTCCTTCTCCCCTGCCTCTTCTACTGACACCAGGAGGTATGGGGGTAGATGAGGATGGAGGATTATGGTCAGTACACAGCAGTTCCTCTCTGCCACTCCCTCTTCTGACATCTTTCCTCTGTCCTGGCATAGGTTTTCCATGAGCTACAGTCCTTGTCAGGAAAGTCTGCTCTAGCTTCGGAGCCTCCCAGGTCTGTGGTATCTGCCCTGGTACCTGGAGCACCTCCCCTTCCAACATATTTGTTGAACCCAGTTGTTTCTTGCTCTATTTTCCCCTCCTCCTCTGCCTGTCCAGTACTTTCTACCCTTTCTTGAGTGTGTTTTCCCAGAGGCACCACCAGTTGGGCTGATGGGTTCAAGCTGTGTCCTGTTGTGGATCCACTGGAGCCAGTCAAGTTCTGCCTGGGGCAAACCTTGGTCTCTTCTCAAAGAGGTCACCCCTGCAGTCCCCTGCTGCCAAGACCTTGATGTGGTCACCCAATACAACAAGAGGCAGAGGGAGGCAGCACCACACTACCAGTTTCCGCACCAGCTGCCTGGTGTCAACAGCCGCTTTTTGGGTATTTTGGTACATACCAGATTGAGCATTCATTTCTGAAACCTGCCACTTGTAAGACAGAGAATGTCCTTGCTGGTTTCAAAAACCTGCCATGCAAACTGGGAGAAATCGAGAAATCTCTGCAGACAGCAGAAACATGGAAATGAGCTGGTGAATCTGCAGTGTCAGAAAGGAAGGGAAATGTCTTTTTAAAAATGGCAAACTTATTGGCACTTCAATAGAGAATATGCAAGTATTTCAGTTTTATACATTTAAATGGTTGTGCAAATCATATTTATCGATACCTTGAATAAATCCCCTTCTACTGTCTTCTGTCACAAGGTGCACTGAGCTCCACTGAGTCTTTTGAAAACATCAGTGCTTCACTAGGTGAAATTTGGCAAGTGCTACTGCTCTTTACTGGATAGGAAACTCCCTAATCTTGGCATGATCATATCTTCTGATCATAGCAGAGAAAAATCTCAAAAATCTGAAGACCGAGATTGAGATGGAAGAGACAGCTCTGTATCTTAGAGAATTAGACATGTTTATTACAGGATTTTCTTATTCATACCAAAATACCACACTGGGAGATTAATTTCACCCTGTTTTTCAGTATTAGGCAATATTTGGAGGCATTTCAGGCAGCAGTCCCTTTGTAGGACTAGAGCTAAAGTCTGGCCACAAAATTCAGCACTTCTGAAGACTGGGCAATTTTCAGAAGTATGAAAAAGCTCAGGGAAGAACAATCTGTTTGGTTGTCCACAGCCAAACTAGAGTTTAGATGTGGTAATTTCAAACAAACAAACAAAAAAGGCCCTCTCCATTTTCTAGGTGTAGACACTTGCAAGAAAATCCCAAACAAGTATGACTGCAGCACTTTCCCAAAGGCTTTATTCTTTGCTCTGCCCTACTTTTTATTTCTTCCCTACAAGTAATGCCTTCAGGTTTTTCTGCTTTGCTCTCATCATGATTTTGTTTAGCAGTGGTCTTGCTACGGCAAATTTAAATAGTGCTACCGTTTCCCAGTCAAAACTGAGAAGGACTCTAACTACTTTAAGATCAAGGAGAACTGAATAATCAATATCAGTAATGTTCTGGGGACAACCCATGTGGCAGATACGTAAATCTGATTATACAGAATAAAATCTTCCCAGCCCTCTCAAGTGCAACACCATACTGATCAGTGTTTACAGAAATGCACATGTCCTTTTCCAGTGCCATACAGACTGATGGGAACCTAAAACACCCAATGCTTGGATCACTGACTTGTATCAGCACTGAATCCTGATATATAATTTCAAGAATAATAGCACAGAAATATAACATTTGCTTCTAAATATGTTTCCTTTACTACCTAGCTAGAAACTACAGCACTTGCACATTTTTTTCTTCTTCATTTTTAAATCATCAGTAGTATAAGTAAGAGCTGCAGAGCTTTAGGCTCAGCAAGAACAAGATAAACATTGTATACAATTTCAGGATCTTTGCAGCCTTCGTTTAATCCTCAATATGTAGGCTTTGGCATCCAAACAACAGTTCTGAGATTAGACCTCAGAGAGAAGGAGGTGAAGAGCAAGATAACACTTGCTGAAAGTTTCACCAGCGCAAAGCCAGAGGTGGGTTATGGTGGGGTTTTGAGTTGTTTTCTTCTAAACATCTACTAAGACTGAGGCACTGATTAAATACAACTGCATTTGAAATGCTGCTCTGAGTGCAGTAATTAGTTCTACAATCACTGCATGCAGGTGTTTAATTACCAAGGTCCCACTAGCAACATGGTTTTATGGATTGGCGTTTTCCTTTTATGGCCTTTCACTGATGTGTATTCAGACTTGATGGGGATGGTATCCTTGAGAGAGCAGATCTTTGACCTTCAAGGTTTATTTCAGCTGTCTGAAGCAAGCACATGGAAACACAAGTGGTCAGAGGCAGAAACGCAAGTGGTCACGGGTGTGGACGTGCCCCCAACTGAGCATCAGGATGGGAGCAAACAGGCTGTGCAAACAAAGATTGCTCATTAAGGCACGTCCAGGGGGGAGGCAGGGATTCACGTTAGCTCCTATGTCCGAGGACGCACATCACTTTTAACCAGCCACGCCAAGATCAGAGTTAGAATTTCCCCCTCATTCAAGGCAGCACCTAAACTGTGTGCACTCTGCAAAGCCATTTTAAAGGTTTGGTCGTTATCTCACATTAGATCAAAACCACCAGAAGGACAAACTACACTAAAAAGTTCTTTGGTAGTTTCCATAAAACAAGCATAAATGTATAATCTGTTTTACTGCTTTAAATCATCTCTTAAGTGTCTTTAAAAATCTTGGAGCTCCTTTTTAAACAACCATTTGCAGTCAGCTTCACATTTCTTTCCCAGAAGTACAATTCCTATTCCAGTGTTACGAACAAAACAATCTTCACGCTGAGACTGGCAACTATGTGGTTAAAGACTGGCACAACCACCTTCACTTCCACAGCAAAAGTAACCAATTGTTTATGTGGTGTGTTACTCTCTCCTCAGGAAGGCAGGCAATTTGAAAGAAACAGAGCAGCACAGCTGGGCCAGAGGAGTAAGCAACATTCTTAAAAATTTCTGCAAATGAAATCCAATATTCACTAGCATTTGTGACCACTCTTTATATATTCATGTCTTCTTCCTTTCTTTCTATATATGCTGCCAGTGACCACAACTGAACTTCCGAGAGCCTACCTCAGAGATTCATTTCCAAGAACAGGAGGAGCACACTTCTCTGAAGACATTCAAACCAGAAGTTCCAGCACTAAACTTATCGCTTCCATCAGAAGTACAATACACATTTAAAAAGACATTTAGCCCTGCTTTAAATGATGGTAGATCTATCACGTCCAACAGTACGTTGTCTCCTTAATTACTTTTGCTGTTAATCTTGTGCAACACAGCCACACTCCCAAAAATTTATCGTGATGGTGTTATTCCCTGAACCAGCTTCCTCACTGCAAAAGGCTGAATGCTAATCTTCAGACCGAGTGCTCTCCTCCTCCTTCACAGGCACAGCAAGGTTGAGCACCAGCATGTAAAGAATCATTGGAGCTCTATCACAAATCAGGTTTGCAAGTTGGCATTCCTGTACTCCCACCTGAAGACAACAAATCAGATGGAAAAACCGAATAGATTAAATCTGTCTCTTAGATGCTCCTGCTTAGCTCATCTCGCTGCTGTAGGTGCCACTGGTCTGACCATTCCCACAGGGGAAATACCACAGGGAGCAAGCCCCAGGCACATCAGACACTAATGCTGACAGTCATCTTGCCCTTTTTTACCTTTTAAAGCATTTTCAGCAAAGTTATGACCCCCACTTACTGTGTGCACAAGAACGTTGGAGGCATTTTTATCAAAGGAAGGCTGTCAGTCAAGACCAGCTCTTTATCTAAAGGATGTGGCTTAATCAAACGGGAATTAATCTAGGGATGTCTTACAAACCAAGCTATGGAGGAGGCCAAATCTGACAACTTGGTGTCTCTGTCACTGTTGGGAAGTTGGAGGCAGAGCTCTGATCATATGAAGGTCATGACGGATGGACATCTAACTTACACCCCATTCCCATGCTGGCAACTTCAGGGTGCCTTGGGATGCCAGCAACAGAAGACTCTTCTCCTGGCTGTCATTGTTTGGTCCTCTTGATAGCTATGACATTGCCCAAGAGCTGTTAATTCAAAACCTACTGCCAGAACTACCCTAACCATAAAATAAACAAAACCCACAATTGTGCATATAATGTTGGCTTTACAAAACTGCAACAGAAGCACTGAAGTCTGCAGTTTTCTTTTAACTCCTAACAAAACAGAGACATCACCTGGTGCTGGAAAAGGTAGAGTGACTATTGCCATGAAACTGAAGCATATGCTGCCACAGATTTGCTCCATCTTCAGTAGTCAAATTTCTGGAGACACACAAGATACACACAAAATGTATTTGTAGAAACATCAGGATTAATTCTGCAGAGCACACAAGAGTAGTGCTGTGTTTACACCCCAGACCAGCCCAGAAGGTGATCTGTGTCTCCTCTTGTTTCAGCACCAGCCTTCATCCACCCAGGGATGTCCATGCACAGGCTGTGACCAGGGGAGCTGCATTTGCAGAGTGTCCTTACGCCACCCCTGTGTCCACAGAGCATGTGCTCTGTGGACAGGACTGAGAAGTGTGGGGCCCGACATAATTTGCCTGGAAATTGTTTTCTGTTGCAATGAGCTGCACCACATAAAGAGATTTGACGGTGGAGCACAGTGGGAAATCTGAGTTGTCAAAAGGTGAGCAAGGCTCACCCGAACAACCTCTCACCCACATATGTGGTCACTTCCTTAACATAAGGATTTTACATGACCTCTGTCTCTCCCGATAAAAGCAACATCTCTATTCGCAAAGCAGGACCTTTGTTTTTATTCATCAAGATTTCAGAAACAAAAATACAGGTCTGAGCAATTATCCTCAGAGAAACAGCAACAGCAAAACTGCAATGCATTAGCCATAAATGAGGCAATTAAGTCTAACCTTTGCTAACCTGGCAGGTCAATGGTACAAACAGTATGCCAGGAGTTATTTGGGTCCTATAGATGCCCTTTAAAAAGCCAATTATCTGGAAATGAGTGACTCTGTCAGATGACAATACAGCAGTCCTTCAGAAAGTGCTGGGGGGGAGGGGGAGGTGGTCTGTCTGCCTGGGCCCACATGCAGTTTTACAGTATAATTGAGCAGCTCTCACTGTTCAGAGGAAGGCAAAGGTTTCTTTCAGTGGAAGGTCTTTGGAATTAATTACAGTGCCTCTTACTGGGGAACTGTAGGGCACATTTGCTTGGATGCTATGTCAACATATGAGTAGGTTTCTAGGAAGTAAAAGAAAAAGTACAAATGCAAAACAAAAAAGACAGGGGACACAGAAAGATGTATAAGAGTGCCAGGTCTCAAAAATGCCTGGATGGGACAAAACACAACTAACTGAGCTTGTGTTAAAAAATAAAGAAAGAAGAAAGCACTAAAATGGCTGTCAGGGTAGATATACAAACCATGGTTATGAAGCAGTTAGGGCAGGCATGCCCATCCTAGGCACGGAGGGGGAAAGGAGGGCCTAGATTTCAATTTGGCTTTGTAAAGAGGAATACGTATCTACATGCTATTTCAGGAAAAGCAGCACATCAATCGTGGGACTTCTCTGGGTGACATGGCTGGCTTCACAACAGGCATCTCAATCAACGGATGAGATTCCAGGTCCCAATACAGATTTGGACTCAATTATTTTGCCTCAGCCGTGGTTTTATTTTTTTTTTTTTTAAGTTCATGAAACAAACCAAACACAGGGAAGTGCTATGAATACTGGTTCAGCTACAACCCTGACCCAAAACTGCCCAGACTCAGCAAGGGAGAACCAGGAAAACCTGAAATGAAGGCAATGAATGACATTTACCTGCAATCTTTCTTCCTATCTGCCTCCTTCTCCTCTCTCTGCTGTCTCCCTTACTTCCATCTTGCCCCACTGTGTTAAGCATCCATCCCATTTGTCCTTCTTTTTTGCTTTTCAGCATCCTTAAGTAGCAGAAGCTTTAAAAGGGCATTGGAGACCATGTTCACAAGATGCAGCCACCAGCAGAAAAGCAACAGGACAAGAAAACCTACCTGCAGCCCCTGACAGCAGGAAGTAAAACTCTGAAGAAGAGCCAAAGTCTCTAAGAGAGAGCCTTTTGAAGCTCAGGCTTCAGAAGAAGCCTGGGCAAATGCTCTGGAAGGCTGATCTCCAAGTGTTACACCTGTGAATCAAGATAAGCCCTAGGGCCCACCCAGAGAAGTACTATTTCCACCCAACTGATAAGGCTGCTCACACTCATAAGCACTACAGTTATTCACACCATGGCTGGCCATCTTTCTGCACCTTCCCAGTTCCAAAAAGTGAGGAGTTTACAGCCTACAGTCTACCCCAGGTATTCATCCCTGCTGGTCTGATTATGTCAAGGTAACACATAAAAGTCAGCACTATAAACTAACAGTACAGACACCACCACAGGGCATCAGCTACTTTAATACAATATGCAAACACTGCAGGAACAGCAGTGTGCCTTCTGCATGTGTGCACAGTCAGGAACTATGCTGCTGCCACTAGCACCAGCATGCAAGGCAGCACGTGCCATGTGGGCACACATTCAAAGAGCATCACTGCTCCTTGTTTGAGACAGGCCCTGACTATCTACGTGATGGTCAGGGGATTTGAGATGCTCTTGAGGACTCCTTCATACCACTTCTCTCTGTCTGTGCAGGATGACAGCTGGTTCACACTGGCCCCAGTGACACACAAGACCTAT
This sequence comes from Platyrinchus mystaceus, assembly GCA_035041135.1. Classification (NCBI taxonomy): domain Eukaryota; kingdom Metazoa; phylum Chordata; class Aves; order Passeriformes; family Tyrannidae; genus Platyrinchus; species Platyrinchus mystaceus. The sequence continues at coordinate 32,020,950 of JAWWLV010000088.1, read as the reverse complement.
TGCGCATTAACAGCCCCTAAAGCAGAAAGAACATGGTGCTGTTTGGGGTTATAAAATTACGCACAAACCCACTGTTGCTAGTGTAGGCTCCTGCCCTTGTGGGTACTTGTCTTCACAGGACAACAAGAGAGAATATGAAAATCCATAAAACAGCAGCAGAGAGCAGGGAGCAAACAGATAACATGAGCTCATAAAACAGTGAAGTACCACAAAATCATTATATGCTCAATTTTGTCACACAGACGGTATGACTACATCTTTGGAAAACAAAACATGACTATCACAGCATCCAAAGAAAGTAAAACAAACAGCAAAACCTTTTAATATGCATTTATTAGTTTCTCACCCCAGATTCAGATTTACAGCTGTAGACTGTTTTTTCCCAGGAGGCTGTAGGGGACACACTTCACTCAAACCCCAACAGCTGCTGATCTGTAACAGCAGTTTCTCTGTGTTCCAGCCTGTTACACAGGTGAGCTGTACAAAAAGCATCTCCTGTGGTGTTGTACATTTAATGAGCTAGGAACTCTTAACAGAAATAAATTTACAAATTTTGTATTTACTAGTGCTCTCATTATAAGTAACTGAAATGCACAGACCATTAATTAAGCTGCTTTTTTGGTTGCTTGTATTAGCAGAAATATCTGGTGATCTGACTACACATTACCTTTCGTTTATAGCAGCAGCTGTTGGTGTACCTGATCCCGCTAAGACAGCCCAAGATTAGGTCTGCTCACACTACAGGCCAGGCATGTGCTTCCATCGACTTATAATGGGAAAAGCATTTGTACAGAGAGAAAAAAACTTACAGTCTCTACTAAGCATTTTTGGAATCAATAAGAGCTCTCACTCAGACCTGACCTTCAATCAAGAATACAGGACAACAACAAAAAATACCCAAAGCCTGAAGATTACTAACAAGTGCTGCTGGTAAATCTCGAATGCCTAAGAGACACTCTTTAGAAAACAACAGAAAATGTGGAGGGCAGACCTAACCTAAGTATTTGGCATTACTTGCACTGCCAGCTCAGCAGAGCAGACTTTCTTATTTATGGATAACATGTGAATCAGCTCCTTCAGCCATTTAAGCTTTACCCTCTTCAATAAACTAATAGAAAGAAAGAAAAGGGAAGGAAGGAGGGAAGAAAGGAAGGAGGGAGGGAGGCAGGGAGGAAGGAAGGAAAGGAAGGGAAGGAGGAAGGGAAGGAGGGAGGGAAGGAGGAAGGGAGGAAGGAAGGGATGTTTGATTCTACCTCAAATTAGTTGCTTTTTCAGCACCTAGGAACAAATCCTCCTGAAGTCATGGCAAGGTTTTTACTAACAAGCACCATAAAGATGGTGTTCACAGGCCTATCTTCACACATGTGCCTTCTAGTCTGAGATTTCTCTCCTTCCCTCTATTCTGCATTCAGTTCCGCTTCATTTCACATGGCAAAAGTGACCACAATAGTTTAGACATCCCAGCAGTGTTGTAGTTTGACATCTAGTGTTCAAACACTTCTCACTAGATACTATACAGAAGCAAGCTTGATATTCCAAAGACTAACTTTTCAGCCTTTGTACCATTGCTTCCTGAAACAGATCTTTGCCCACAGCACATGCCTTTGCTGCTATTTTTGTGGTGCTTCATGTGATGTTAAGGATCCACAGACCTTCAGCATCCTCTGTCTCTCTGCTGATTCTACCCATGCAAACCACTGCCTGTTGCCCCCTCTTTCAGAGCCTGGAGAAGTCACCCTGCTCAGGGACATTTCTTCAGCACCACTGTCTGTCCAAACCTACCATCTCATATTTAACCACCTAAATTCCCTCGAAACAGCCTCTATACTGCTTTTTCTTGCAGTCTATCAGAAACACTTTTCTCCCATTGTGCTCAGTTCCTTAGATACTGCCTACACAGGAACCTGAATAGTTTTACACTAACCATTCAGTCTTTCTTACTGATTTAACCCATTCTCACTGTTCTGTGCATATTGTTCTTTCACAGCTCATTCCACAGAATATGCCGACTTAGAAGGGACCCACGAGGATCATCAAGTCCAACTCCTGGCCCTGCACAGGACCTTCCCAAGAGTCACACATGCCATTTCTCTGTTTTTAATCTCTGTTTCCAGACATTATCAACCCTTTTTTTTTTTTCTCATCCTTTTAAAGGTTTAAAATATTATTTGCTGATTAATTACATGTTGTTCTCAATTGTTTTGGCCAAAGACCCAAATAACAGATCAGAATCAGCAGCCTGTAATATCATAACCTGCCCCTCTTTCCTCATTTGTCAACAGGACTTGGCACCAATGTTGTTTCAGTGCACCTACTCCATTTCCCATGGTAATTAATGCCCATTCATGAAGCCCTCCTACTGCTTAAACTCCCAGAGGACTGTGTGGGAAGTCAGTGTAAATGAGTCCTTAAATCCAAGTGCACAGAGCAACTGCCAGAAGATGCATGGACACTGGTGTTAAATACTCCTATGAGTGAACAGTTTCGACCTCTCCCTGGAAATCTTACAGCTTTAGAACAGGTACCAAGCAGTCCTGTCACCTGGAAGAGTTAAACGTATCATGGCAACAGGTAGCAGGAGGTACCTCAAGTACCAGAATGGAGAAAACTGGCAAAGGGAAATAGAAAAAAAAAATTAAAACCACTTTATCTGAAAGACACTTAATCGAAAGCAAACCTTAAGAGCAATTCCCAGAAACCAAAACAATCCTTCAAAGTAATGTCCATGGTGACAAATAAACTGAAGGGGAAAACTTGATACAACATAAGGGTTTGGAACTGTAACTTCTCTGTTTAGGTCTATGCTAAACACAGTTTGCCTGCGTTCAGACACAAAAAGTAATCAAGAAATGGAATTACTTCTATTCAACTGTTTGGGTTGAATTCTTGCCTCACAATCCTGAAACAAACACTGAACTCCCTATTCATTCCTCCCAACAAAACCAAATGATTGCCAGTGTGTTTCCACACTCAAACCTGGAATAAAAACAAGGATTCCACACACTCCTTGTGCAGCCTCTACAAAGAGACTCTTTTTCTTGGAACAAGTTACAGTAATATGGATCTTCTAAGTCAGAGACTCAGCAAACAAAAAAAGCAAGAAATTATCTCTTTCACTTTTATGTACTGGAAAGGGGGGCCGAAAGGTTTGTTTTGCTTACTGTAAGACTTCTTTTTGTTTAGCATTTTTTTTAACAAAATGTAGGGATGTTGAAAATGTTACATCTTTACTCCAAGACAACCCAGAAATACCAGGTACGAAATAGGTTCTAAACATTTAGCATTGACAGCTTTTCTTCCGTTTGCTAGGATTTTAAGGTAAATGTATTTTATAGACAATCTACAAAAGAGAACTGTAAACAGTCTTAAAACAAAGAATCCCCCTACCTCGGTTAATCAAATTCTTTTGCTTATAATGAATGATCCTAGTAGTACTCTGTTGTTTTATAAAAAATGGGGTACACAAGATAATTTCAGAATATGAAAGCAAACAAAAGCAAAAATTTTAGACATCACTTTAACACATATTAAAAGGGCAACAAAAAGTCTGACTTTTTCCCTTTTGTAAACAATTACATCAGTAATTTAGGAGCTGCACCATCATTTGCAAATACATTATCCACCACAGGAAATTTCAATTAAATTAATTATTAAACCTAATTAATTAAAGCTGCATCATTTCTACACAGGTGCACTTGTTTTTGTTCAAGGGAATCTTACTTGCTCTCTGTCCTTTATCTAATCAGCCTAAGCAAAATCAATATATGAGAGCTGATACTGCCTGTTGGTAGTTGAAGGATGAGTTCCAAGTCATTTAGTTACAGTTAATTTGGAAACACTCTCTCCGCTACTGAAATTGCCTTTTTCTCTTACCTGAGAATCAATCATTTGACTTGATGATGGGAAGGGGTGGGGGGATACATCCCATCACTCTACAGTATTAAATTACTAATTAATGTTTTCCAGGTAACATTTTAAATGAGAAAAAAGGAAACTTAGATGATAACAACTTGTCAGAGCTTGAGGAAAACCTCCTGTCACGCAAAACGGCCGTGGCTGTTTAGCCAACACCAAGAACTCCCACAAGCTGCTCCGCACAAGGCCTAACACAAAAACGTTTGCCGTAGTTTTGACTTATCTTCCCTCTCTTCCCACTCACATCCCACCAGTTTTTCTAAGTTTCTAGTTTTTAATTTAGCTCTTCCATTCAACAGCTCCTTCAGATTTTTCTTTTGTCTCCTACATACATTCCTTGTCCCCTTTATATCCTCTCTTGTCCTTCTCTCCCTTTGGCTCCTGTCTTCTGCCATTTTTTCCTCTCCAAGACCATTCCCAGGTACTTGAGAATGTGACTGCTCAGCAGTGAAGCAGAAAGGGAAAACCCAGGCACCAAGGGAACCTTACTGCCTAGGCCTAACCTGAAATAGACTGACACAGGAGCAATTAGAATGTAATTTTATGTAATAAGATGATTTATTCATTAGTACAAGGCAGGGATAAAAGCTTACAGCTGATGACAGAAGCAGGTTTGTTACAGCTGTCAGTTCCACCAGTAAAATGTATTAGTCATTTAATTTCTTTTTTTTTAACACCAAAAGCATCCTATAATTACATGTTTGCGCCCTTCTTCGTAGAAGGAGACTTTGCACAGAGTTCTTTATTTTCATAATGAAAGAGGAACAATTAAAGTGTCATGAGATGATTGGTCTGTCAGTGAGTTTGATTGACCCACATAGTAAAAAAACATATTTTAAAAAAATAGTAAAATATTGAAGTCAAAATACCTACATTTCTTCATAGAAGGGAAGTTAATAAGTATCAGTTACTTGAAGCATACTCTTAACCAAGAGATCTATACAAATATTCAGATGGTTTCTTTCAAGGACAGCTGCTTTAACAGGAGTCAGCTCTCATTTCTTTCCTGCTTTCAAAGCAATTTCAGCATAGAAGTCTGATTACCAACATCTAAAGCATTTCTAAATTTGGCCTTCTAACCAATACTGATTAGTCCCAGCAAAAGATTGCCATGAAAAACATCTGCACCATTGATGGCACGTGGAAGAGAATAAGAACATCAAGGCTTTGGTTCACCATTTCAAACGCCAGCCATAAGGCCTGAGATTCTGCTTTGTCTTTCTGTGATCACAACAGGACAGCACGCTTCCCCCTTTGCAGCAGCTCCTAGACAGAATTCATGTTGGATAGGAGTACTCAAGGCCTGTCCCTTTCCTTATCTGCTGGAGAACAGGAATGCTTAGTCCTCAGCAAAACCATACCTGAACAGTGATTCAGTACTTAGTGGGACTTAGCAGGCAGTAAAAGGGCAGAAAGGACTCTTGCCTGGTACCGAGTCTCCTGGGTCATTTCACCCTCCCCCTGGTTCCCATCTGCCCTCCAAGGATGTGGTGTTCTTCAGAATACGAAATTATACATTAGGCACCAGAGAAGGGTGCTTATCACAGAAACGCTAGTGATGCCTCACTTTAGGCAAGACTCTCAATCTGTATGAGCCAGACGCTGTTCCTGCTGTCCACCAGGAGCACAACCACTGCACTGTTATGGGGTGTTTTGTTTGTTTTTATGTGTCAGACCTCAGTAATTATATTAGCTTTCATGACCCTGTTAGCATTTCAGACAGAGAGATGAAACCTCTAAGATCCAAATTATGAAAGGAAGGCTACTGGTGTCCTGGTCTTTCCCAGGGCTTCCCTTTTTGGACCAGGGTTGGCCATCATTACCGCTCTTCCCACGCATGGCTTGTCAGCTGCGCTTGTGCAAGATGGCAGCACCTGGTGGGACCCTGTGCTTGCCTGGGGTTTCCCTGGATCAGGAAAACACCCCCTAATCACCATGACCCCCCACTCAGCTGCAGAATGTGCCTGCAAAGCAGCTGATCACCTCAGCAATACTATGCCATTCAAGCAGAAAAAGATTGTTCTTTCGATTTAACTATACCAGGCATTTTCAGATTCAGACTTTCCCCATCAGTTACCAAGATCATGCACATGTACAAAATACTTGCAAATCCACTCAGCTCTTCAGATGCACAGCAGTACATTCAAACACCTCATCCAAGACATCTCATGAGAAATATTCCTTTTACTAGGGCAGGAGGAGAAGCACCTGCCTGTGCCGATCACCAGCAGGTTGAGACAGGTGATCCTCCCAATTCCTCAGCACTGCTGAATCCTCTGGAGGACAAGTCCAGTTCTGGGCTTAAAAGTGCAAAAGGGACGTGGACATGCTGGAGAAAGCATAACAAAGATTCATGAAGATGCTACATGGACTGGGGTATTTGCTGCATGAGGAGAGGTGGAGAACTCAGCCTGAAAACCAGAAGGCTCGGGGATGATCAGAGAGTATAAATATCTGATGACAAGGTGTAAAGAAAACTGAACCAGACTGTTCTCAGTGGTGCCCAATGAAAGGATGCAAAGGGCACAAACTGAAATACAAGAAATTCTATTTAAAAATAAGAAAAAAGCTTTTATATTGTCAAGCTGGTCAAATATTGGAACAAACTACCTGGAGATGTTTACAGTCTACATTCTTGGAGGTGTTCAACACCCAGTTGAGCATGGTCCTGAGCAGCCTGCTGTAGGTGATCCTGCTTTGGACAAGAGGTAGGACTAGATGGTCTCCTGCTGCCCCTTTCAACCTCACCCACTCTGTGATTCTGTGATGTACTGCTTCTAAGTCATAGAATCAACCAGGTTGGAAAAGACCCCTGAGATCATCAAGTCCAACCCTTGATCCAACACCGCCATGGTTACTAGACCATGGCACTAAGTGCCACACCCAGTCTCATCTTAAAAACCTCCAGGGATGGTGAATCCACCACCTCCCTGGGCAGCCCATTCCAATGTCTGATTATTCTCTCTGCAAAAAAAATTTTTCCTAATATCAGCCCTATATTCAAACAAGCAAGTGGCATTGAAGTTAGGGAAAGTAAGCACATAAACAGATACACAAACTAAATGAATTCATCTTAAACTTTTATCTTTTTTAAATTTTTTCCTTTTCATAGCATCTGTATCATATATCTATCTATTCACACACTGTGACAGTTGTGAGGTCTGCTGTGGCATGCCCAAAGTTGTTCACATCATTCAGAGGAATATTATTCAAATGTCAGCTTTTAGATTAGACACGTTTGAGTGTCTTGCTAGTATCTTTGTCAGCAGCAGAGTTAGGAGACAAAGACCTTGGGTGCAAACAGGCTTTGCTCTAACACTTACTGACTCCTGGAGAAGAGGAACCAAGTTGAGTCACAGCACGAAAAAGAAGTGGATGCAAACACATACACACATATACACACATGAGTTTTTTAATCATCACCCCAGAATTTTGCACTTATTTCACATAGCAGCACTTTGAGCAGGTATGAGGATGCAAAACCTTCCTCCTTCATGAAAAATCAACAACTACAAATACAGTTTCCACCAGGCATTTTACACAGTTATTATAGAAAAAATTGTAAAGGCTTTGCCATCTGGAAAAATTGAAACAGGGGAAACTGATCTTAATTTTTTCCAGGAAATCACAGTCTTTCTTGTGCATATGTAATTTGGGAATTACTACAGGAGCCATATATATGTTAATGCCGTGGCTCAAAACAAAACACATATGCTTTCATCCATAGTGTTCCACTCTGTGTCTGCAACACAATATGCATTCCATTCCTGTGCAGAACTCTGAACACCCCCAATACCTTAATCCTCAAATTTACATGTTCATAGGTCAACATGTAAAAAGCAGAAGAACATAACCTAGTTAGGCATTAGACCTCTTCCTCATACAGGAGTTGCAAATCTTTGATTACACAGCAAGGGAAGCATTGACACTGGTCCCAGTTCAAACCTCTAAAAATACCTGATCCAATTCACTTACACTCAACAGAGCATTCAGACATACACTTAAGTGCATTCTTGATGTAAAATCTTTCTGATGAGATGAGAAAACACTGCACATTCAGGAACAGAGAGCTGGGATGGATTAGTCTATACCTTGAGTTCACTGTCTATGATGGAAGTGGCAGACCAGATAGACCGGTGGTGCATACTCTAAATAAACTCAGAAGAATTTTTAGGGTCATATCAGATGACTGAAAACTCTTCCAAGACAAATGCTACCCTGGTTGCATGTGTGCAGTGAACAGAAAAATACTAATTGCCAAGACCGCCTCAACAAATGAACTGTGAGAGCAGGGAGATTTTGGTGCCTATTTACACAGTTTAATTCCTGCAAAGAGTGAGGTGAGTTTCTTTATCTTCTCCTTGATCAGGATTCCCCCTCAACCTTCAATCTTCTGGTTTCCTGTGAAACAGGTTAATAGCAAAAATTCAGTATGAGCTAATAGTCAAAAACATTCTCTTCTGGAATGCTCAGCACAACGCTCCCTTTAAAAAACAAGTCTGCTTGCGTCATATTTGTGTATTATTATTAATATTACTGCTACCAGGGACAGCTGAACAAAAGCAGAAGGTGTATTTCTCAGAAGTTCCCCTCCTTCTGTTGCTTATTTCTCTGGCTGAAGGCAGCTATGACTAGATCATCGTAACTACCTTTACAGCAGATATGCCAAACAAGCACAGCAGACAGAAATCAACAGCAGATTATGACCCGTATAGAAAGAGACCCTGTTTACATAGTCAGGTATTGTTTGTAAAAAAAAGAAGAGGTAGAAAAACAGCCTATAAGATTTTGGTAACCCCTCTCAAAGGACAAAGTCAGTCCCATTTTGAAGCAGATATTCGGGAGGCAGTTGTGTCCCATAGGAATACTGATATGTAAATGCAGCTCCTTGCCCAGCCCGATGACAATTTACCAGTGGGCAGCGTGGTATCTGACAAGTTGTAGTGGGTTGACCCTGGCCGGATGCCAGGTACCCACTAAAGCCCCTCTCTCACTCTCCCTCTGCAACTGGACAGAGGAGAGGAAGGAAAAAACATTCATGAGTTAACAGCTGGGAGAGGTCAGTTACTGTTTACCTTCATGGGCAAAACAGACTCAAAGTGGGGACAGTACCTAAATTTATTACTAACAGGATAAGAGCCAAAGAATGAGAAATAAAACAGTCTTAAAAACACCTTCCCCCCACCTCTCCTTCCTTCCATGTTCTGCCCCCCCTCCCCCAGCGGTGCAGGGGGATGGAGAATGGGGGTTACGTTCAGTTGTTGTTTCTGCCGCTGATCAGAGAGAGGAGTCCTTCCCTGCTCCCCTGGGATCCCTCCCACTGGAGACAGTCCTTGATGGACCTCTCCAGCATGAGTCCACCCCTCGGACAGCAGTTCTTCTCAAACTGCTGGGTTGCAGTCCTTCATGAATCAGCTGTACTGATGTGGGTCCCCCAGAGAGGCCACAAGTCCTACCTGGGAAAAACCAACTCCAGTGTGGGCTTCCCTCTCCATGGGCTGCAGGTCCCCAGCAAGACCCTGCTCCATCTTGGGCCTCCGACGGGGTCACAGCCTCCTTCATGCATCCACCTGCTCCAGCATGGGCTCCTCCATGGGCTGCAGGTGGGTCTCTGCAC
>JAWWLV010000088.1:31996758-32011318 GCA_035041135.1 Platyrinchus mystaceus | reverse complement strand
TGCCATGGGCTGCAGGGGCCTCAGCTCCGGCTCCTGGAGCACCTCCTCCCCTTCCTTCTGCACTGACCTTGGTGTCTGCATTGTTGTTCCCACGCTCTCACTCTGCTCTTCCCTGGCTGGAATTTTCTCCACCACAACCTTCTGTTCTTAAATATGTTATCACAGAGGTGTTACTATTACTCCTGCTTGGCTTGGCCTTGGCCAGCGGCAGGAAGTCTGTCCTGGAGCTGGCTGGCATTGGCTCCACCAGACAGAGGACTCTTCTGGCAGCTTCTAACAGAAGCCACCCCTGTAGCCCCCCCTGCTACCAAAACACAGCCACAGAAACCCACTACACAAATCTTCCTCCATGCAAGACACATAAACAGTATACTGTAAATAGAAGGTTTTCCAATAGGATGAGACATCTGTGGGTGTTTTCAGCCTTGTATCCAAACAAAGCTCAGTATCTTACTAATCATATACTCCTAACATTATGGCCACAAAAGGTAGTTGCTGCTTGAAGTAATGCATTTCACAGCCAGCTAAGGGCAACAGGTCTTTGCATAAAATAGATTATTTTTTTTTTTACATTATTTAGAGATGTACTGAACAAGACTTTAGAATTTATAAAGCCTTTTGTTACTGTCATCCTTGAAAGTAGAACCTATTAATTTGGGTTCTGCAGGTCTCTGCAAATGTCAGATTGCCTTTGGTACAGAGCAACTTGTGTGTAAATTCCAATAAAGGAAAAATTCCAGCTGCTTTTTAAGCTTCCTGGGATTGACACGTCTCAATTGCACACAGTTAACCTAGGTCTCCTTCCCCTACCCTCTGCAAAAGAGCATTTGTGACACAGGTTTCTTCCTTTTAATTTACCCGCTTCGAGGTACTCTTGAGTTCACACATTTTTTCTTGCTGAAATGAACCTAACTAACAGTGATGGCTTAAGGCAAAGTGATACATGAAAAAAAATACAAAAGACAGAGCCAAGTAGAACAGAAAAATAGTTATCCAGCCCATCTTCCAATTACACATACCTGTGTCATTCCTGCCAGACAGTTACCTTGTCTCACTACCGGAGATACTTGCTTATCTCAGTACTGGAGGTTTCACGCCTAAGCCATACATTGCAGAGTTTAATTACACTGAATTACAATGTGGTTTTTTTTTCCCCTAGTATAGTAGAATGGTTTGGGTCCTAAAGGATTTTAAAGATCATCTAGTTCCAACACCCCCTGCCTTTCACTAGACTAGATTGCTCAGAGCCCCATCCAACCTGGCCTTGAACACACCCAGGGATGGGATATCCACAACTTCTCTGGGCAACCTATTCCAGTGCTTCACCACCCTCACAGTAAAGAATTTCTTCCTAATATCTAATCTAAACCTACTCTCAGTTGCTATCTAACTTTAACTTCTTTTGCTGTAAAACTCAATCTTTTAATCCCCAAAGGGCAGAGGTAGGAATAACAACTCCATATTTCACCTCTGTTCTAGGGTTTTGCCTCTTTGAAGAATTAAAAACCTCCACTCTTTACCCAAGTCTTTTTTCTTACCCATAGATCCAGGTTTGTAGGTATTTGACTGTCTTATATTTCTCTCTGAACTGTCTCTGATGAGTTTTTATTCTTCCTTGATGTATGATGTCCAAATCTGGAAAATGTACCTTGGCCAAGAAAAAAGTTTCCCCATTATTTTACTGAAAAAAAGAGATCATAGCAAAGAGGTCATCTGAGATGCTTCAAGTCTCAAAAAAAACCTGTCTTCTCCGACAAATTTATGCTGAAGTTGCTTGGCACTTAACTTGATAAAGCTGACTTACCCTGTTTCTAAGGCTACTATCATAATAAGTACATGGTCAAAATACATGATTTTCCATATTCTTTAGAAGTCACCCAATCTTGTACAGCAATTTACACATATGGAAGTGAGTTCTCATAATAAGACTTATAAAAACAATGAAGAAAACCACAAATATTAAACAGTGGCTGAAAATTCATTGATCATTCCAGAATTAACATAGCTTTTCTAATGGCACAGTTGAAACACTTTTCACAGAGCCCTACAGAAAAGAGATGTAGGTGAATTAGATGAAAACTGGGAAGCAGGAGTCCCAGAGGAATCTAAATACAAACACCAGAATGCATACATGTATGCATGCAAGTACAGGATAGTTTCATCTGTCCTTAACAGTGGATGGCCATGTGGCAGGGGAGCCTGAAAGCATTTATAAAAGCAAGGTTGGGTCAGTGAAAAGCACTGTCTTTTAGTGGCACACTCTGATTATATTGTTACCTTGCCAAGACAGTGCCTTGAGCCAATACCCCAGCACATTAAGCTTGTATGACCTTTACGTTAGCAGGACATTTACCTAAGCCTATTTGTGTATCAATGTCTATAAGCACCTGGCAGGAGGGTGTCAAGAGGATGGAGCCAGGCTCTCCTCAGTGGTGTTGAGCAATAGAACAAGAGGCAACAGGCTGAAACTGATGCACAGGAAGTTCCACCTGAAGATGAGGAGGAGCTTCTTTACTGTGCAGGTGACCGAGCACTGGAACAGGTTGCCCAGAGAGGTTGTGGAGTCTTCTTCCCTGGAGATATTCAAGAACCACCTGGATGCAATGCTGTGCAATGTGCTCTGGGATGACCCTGCTTGAGCAGGGAGGTTGGACCAGATGACCCACTGTGGTTCCTTCCAACCTCACCCGTTCTGTGATTCTGTGAACTGAGGATACTGATTTTATAATGAACGACCATGGGTCCAAAGATGCTGGTCATATATTTATATGCTCATAACTTGTTTCTCCTCACCATACTGATTCCTGAAAAAGCCATAAACATTACTAGAGCACATTCATTCTCCTGAATTAATGCAAGTTCTGATTTAATAATATATCTCTACCTACCTATCTGTATAATGATTGATCCTTTCTGTAGGGCTTTTCAAACTTCGAAATAAAATTAAGTAGATGGTAGGTACTATAGCTGGTACAGCACCTAGAAAGATGGGACATTCCAAAACAAATCACACTGCTTGAGGATTTTAAATTGAAAGTGAACCCACAGAGAGTAATGGAAAGAGTACATTTTCTCTAATTAAATTAGAGACATCAACCATTCAAGGGCCTGACCATACTTCTGTAGTAGCACTGACTTAACATTAAGCAAATGCTGATTGCTTCCGGCTTCAGTCAGCCCGGGATTGCTCTGTAAGTGTCTGTGCACTGATCCATGGTGGTAAATGAACAAATGCATTTCAAAACAATTTGAACAAAGTGCAAATTTTAGGTTGAGGTAGTGGTCATTTGATAATCGAATGCCTTAATAAGCTACTGCTCCACTAAAGCACAGGAAGTTGTTTTGCAGATTTAAGAGGTCAGAGGGACAGATTTACTATGTATACGTAGGAACAATCAAGCCTCCATTCTCTCCTACAACCAGGGTGATACAAGAAAATTCTGACACCTTAATGTTGAGGTATTTATCTGATGGCACTCTAAAAAAAGAAATTAATAGACTTATGAATCATAAAACGATACTAACAGCAGCGAATTATGAAATTCATGACTCAGGCTACTAAGATTACCATGTTTCAAATTATACTTCTTGCATTTCTTTTATTTATTGCTTTGCAATATAATTTGTAGTTGCCAGCAATTAAATAACAGTCATAAATGGAACTTTTAAAAGATAAAAAATTAATCATAATTCTGAGCCAAAAAGGGAACAAAAATGTCAAAAGTTTAACTTTATAAATGCCATGAGGCATAGTATTAAGATATTAATAGTACCTGCTGGTCTGTCAGCATGCTCTGACTAGAAAATTTTCAATACACTGAGTATTCAGTAAACCACATTCAGCATTTTGGCTTGTCTAACAGCATTAATAGGTTGTTTCCTGACACTGTGTTCTTGCAAAGGACTAAAATGATAGCTTCTGGTAGAATTAGTACCAAGAGGAACTAATACTGCCACCCATGCTTTGAAATAGTATAGACAGTACAGACACTATCAAGTACTCTTCAGATGTACTGCTTAGAGCAAGTTTCAGTACATGTTACTTAAGCTTCTTATCAAAACTTGTCATTTTTTTTAGAGAGACTTTCACTGAAACAGAAATACCCAGGAAGGAAAAAGAGGTGTTCAAAAACAAAGTCACTGGTATCCAATGGACTCCCTGAGTTCCCCACACCCTTTCTGTCTGCAGCAGTAGGAATAGGCTGTAAAAAAGAGTGAGGTTTTTGATCCTATCTTTAAAAATTAGCTCTTCCCTAGTAAAACACTGGGACAATCTGCAGCACACATGCAGACAAGGCTAGAAGCCTATTAAATTGGAGGAGAACAGGCCACTCCATGACAAATCACTACAACATACCTAAATGATCAGTCTCACAAGTTTAAGCACATTAGTAGTCATGTTACTTGCAATGTCATCATGAAAGAAATAACAGTGTCTCGAAGAGAACACCAGCACCAAACCATTCCCACCCTCTACAATAGTGACATTTGTAGAGGCAACATAAGGAATTAAGTACTGAAATACAAAGGCTGTCAAGTCACAGAGACTGAACTATATGGCCCCGATAGCAAAAGCAGTCCCAAAAGCATGGCAGCTTTGCAGATACATCACTTTAATACAACAAAGTCAAGCTATAGTTAACAGAATATTTCAAAAGAGTATTAGGAAAAAGCCATTAATGTAAGCATACTGTTGTCCAACCATTTTGAGATATTTCTTTCTTTCATGGGATCCACTGGAAACTGTGGCCTTGACTGCTCTTGCAAGTCACAACCAGCCATCAAAGAGAGGTTGTCATTGCTTTTGTGAAATCACCATTTTGACAGTTATCCTAAATTAGAAGGAAGAGAAGTTGCTTATGGAACAGACCTGCATTTCCCAACAGCAGATCTCAACTTTAACCAAAGTTCTATGAGGAAAAAAAAATAAGTTTTTCAAATAACTTTAAATTCCAGCAGCCTTCACGTCCTGATATGGAGGTCAGTGGGCTTTTCCTTTGGAGTATTCACCCAGCTTTCATCACAGTAGTTGGACCAAAGCATCTTCAGTCTATTTGCTCCAAAAGAATTCTCCTAGTTTCTCTCCTGAGAGAGTAAATCGATCCTGTAAACTGAAATAATTGTACACAAGGAAATCCTCTGAGCTGTGCTGGCCATACACATTCACGTTGTATGTGACTTTTTTGCTGCTCAAGGCTTCTTGTGTGTTTGTTCAGTATTTCAGCCGGTAGAACTTGCACAGCTTGCAATTTATCACGAACACTGCATAAAAATTTGAAGTGTGCTAATTACCACTTAAAAATCCTTCTACAAAATTTCAAGACTGTCTACTGGGTACATAACTCTTTTTCTCCTTCTAGAATTGTTCCTGTGTCTACTCTACTGTTGCCTTGGCAGGGCAAGACTGGGGGAACAGACAATAACTTAATCTACCACAGGGTACATTAGGCAACACTATTAAGAACTTGCATTTCACAGATTTTCAGGTTCTGGTGACACCACAAGAGACTGTCTTTGAAAGCAACAGAGAAACTTTATTACCAGAGTGAAAGAAGAAAAGTTCTCAAGAAGTTAGTTAGAAAGACAAGCTGCAGCAATGCATTCAGGGCTCGGTAAGTGCTGGAGTTCCCTCAGCCCTGGAAATAAGTATGTGTAACCGTGTACTAATCATGAGGCTGCAACATGCACTTTTACAGCACAGGTGTCCTAGGCCACATCTGGAAGAAGACAAAACTAAAGACAGACCTGGCCGCTAAATGGCTATTGGTAACACTGCAGGTAAAAAATGCAAATCATCACATCTTCACACAGCAGGTGAAATCTTGTTCCCCCCCCATGTATTAATAACATACCTTGCAGTTTTAACACAGAGATGCCAGTCAAAAAGGATTCTAAAATATATTTTAGAAAAATCCAATTCAAATGGTTTTAACTTAGGCTTCCACACAGTGTGATCTTGATGTATTGCAGTCCCTCAATCTAAAGATGCTAAAACCCAAATCCAGCACCTGAACCCTTGTGCTCTACCATATGTCATAACAGCAGATTTAGGACAATTTGACAATTGTTTTTGGTCTATCTGACTATAGTGTGTCAGCTGGAAAAACACTTTCCAAGACAACTACTGCAGGAGCTGTGGCATGGTGCATTATCTTTGTGCCTGTCAGTACACACGCAGAAATCTGAGGAAAGTTGTCACCAAGGTTTTAAATTATGTGAATGAAGATTTGGCTCTCAAACATCCACCGTGGTCTAGAAAGTCATCAACTTGCAAGCTACTCGACTCCTGATTTGAAATCTGTTTCCTTACAAACTGAGGAAATGAAGTGACTGCAAATGAAATCAATCTTTTTTCACTTAGGGGAAATTCTTAAAGCAGTTACCCATGAAGGAATATAACTCAATCTGCAGGCTATACAAACCTGCAGAAAAAAATTGTTAAAATGCTAGTGAGTGCTGATAAGTAGGACTCTGTACTCGAAGAGCACTGCTTTGAAGTACAAAATACCACACCTAACCCAACCCTTCTCAAAACTACATAGGCAGTGGTGTTAAATACTAAAGGAGTGAGCAGCAAACAACTTGGAAAGATGTAGTAATATTATTATGGATGTTAGACTAAGCATGAAGATTAAGAGGCAGTGAACAGAACAGCAGGAGTCTCAAGAACTGACCGGAGATGCAGCGTTCAGAACTAGAGGAGTAGTTCCTCCAGCTCCACCCAAAGCATGGAGGTAAGAAATATTTATGTTCTCCTAACCTGCTGAAAGATCTCCTCTTCCCAAAGAAAACCAGCCTTATACCAGGCCTGCAGGCTAAGTTAGGTAGAGGCAGAGGAAGTGGTTGCAGGTGCCCGAAGAGAGCATTTCCCCTTAGGTGACTTTGTTACCAGATCTACAGCCTAGAAGGCAGTGGTAGTAGCAGACTTGGGTATGACATCGTGAGCAAAAGCCAAGACTGATACCAAGTCACAACTGGTGAACACCAAGGTGAGTGCAGAGAGAACACAAACCTGAACAAGTAATGCAGGTAACAGATCTCATGAAAGTAAGTTGTTCCTGGAGCTGGAACTGCTGGTTTACCATTAAGGGATGTAAGAAGACATGAGTGTCTGGGGCCCATGACAGCAACTGAATGCCTTGCTTGTCACCTGACAGGCCCCCACCATCCTGATCTCTACAAGCACACTGCCCAAAGCTACAGAATGCTGATACCAAGGAAGAGTGAGGCAAGTTTCCTTTGGGCTTCTTAGAAGAAGCAGCAAGTGAGAAAGGAGGCAGATGGTTCGTACAGGATCATTTCAACCTCCCCTCTCTATCCTCCAGGTACCCACCTTCTAGCCAGAAGAGATGCAGTTGAAAGAGCTGTGTCTTGAACTGCACAGCAGGCAGTCCATTACCATAGATTAGTATTCAGCTTTGGCAACATGACCCTCAACCAACCTATTTTCTTAAGGCCTCTGGCAAGTAAGAAATGAAAAGAAAGCCAGAGCTACAAAATTACCATAGAAAATGTCAAAGTCGAAACGAACAGAACTAGTGACACTAAAACTGTAATCAACATTTAATTTAAATGGAAAAGGCTCATACATAACAAAAGGTTTCATATTACTTACAGCTGGTGAAGAGATTTTGAAGGGTCTGGAATTTTTTTTTTTTTCAATCAAGCATACACAGAGACTTCTGGTTTCAGAAAAACCAAGAAGGTTAACAATTTGGGGATTTAAATTCACTATAGGTTGCACAGACTCTGGAGTAGGAAAACAGGGCAAAAATTTATTCTAACACATGTTACACTAACCCTCAGGTTAGCTTCTAACCTCTCTTCAGTCATTAACATTAATTAAAATTAAAGTTAACATTTTATTGATAGTGAAAGACAGTATTTGGAAAGCATTCCACAAAACTTTTAAACTGTTCATATTCACCGACAAGGTATTATTCCTATGTGATTTCTGCAATGAAAATATTAACTAAAAATTCTATGTAAAGATACTTTTAACAAAGGTTTTATTATCATTAGTTATACATACATTACAAAACTCAAAAAATAGTTATATTTAATGAGAAGAGGATGAAACATCTTACATGCTATTCCATAGAAGAAATCTAATTTTTTCAAGGATAGAAAACCAAGCCTAATATCACAGATGAGTCTGCCAAGGTGGTGTCTTCTATCCACTGTGAACTATATTATTATACCTGAGGACTCTCCAGTTCCCCTGGTGCTGCTGTTTGCCTATTACATACTGCATTTTTATATTCTTCATCTGACAAGCAGCTTCAGTAATTCCTCTGCAAAATACTAGTCTGCCAACAGCGGCTGTCCAAGAGCAACACCCAGAGGCTAAATATATTGCTACAGCAACACTGTGCATTCTGCTCTGTTTCTTTCTGAGGAGCATTGAAAATCTTCATAAAGAAAAACAACAATTTCCTGTAAAGATAAAGAGCTGACAAAACTCTTTCAATAGTAACAACAACAAAGTGTTGGAGGCAAACAAACCTGGTCATGAAAATCACCTTTATAGCCACTGCAAACAACATTTAAGAACAGATGATATACACACTTAATGATGTTGAGCAAATAAGCAGTAGTTTTTGTTAATGTGTGTGTATAGTATTTTGGCTGGCATCAGCAATGCAAAGGAGCAGCTAGAAGGATGACTGCTCTCTAGAAAGCCAATTCCATTTTTCAAAGGCAGAAAGACAGAAAAGAGGAAGGGTGCTCACCATTTCTTTCACCAGTTCTCAAAGCACTGCATTGGATTTTTTTCCTTAAACCCTGAAGGCAGTTGCTGTGGGAACAACTTGTCTATGCAATAACAACAAAACTCCAGCAAAAAAAGTAATACCCTAGAGCATCTTTAAGAGGAATATGTTATCTGGAATCAGAGCATGAAGAGGCATAGAAAACTGGATACAAAAACTACTCACTAAAGCTTCACCTTAAAGATCTCTGGCATCTAACAAGACTAATCTCTGTAAATTTAAAGCCTACACAGAGAAAAAGAAAAAGGCTGACTAACTAAGCATACAATCAGTAACATCATACTTATCTCCCCAAACACTTAATTAGAAGAAAATACACTTAAAAGAAAACACAGTGAAGACTGTATAATCACAAAACATGATTGCACCTACCTAACCTTTTATATTTTGAGATTTTGGATCAGGTCAATGATTTCAAAACCAAACAAAACCAGAAGTCTCAATCAAACACCTGATGGAAAATTTTCTCATCCATTAAGCAGAGTTTGTTCCATTCTCCTCAGTTGATCACTTTTTTTTCCCTCATCTGTTTTCTCAGAATCATGTTTTTTGTATGGCTCATACTCTTCACCTGGTTGCAGTAAAACTGGAATTACATCAACTACAAGGAAGCAATCATTCCTCAGCACCTGCTCAGGCATCAGTCTGTTACAGCAGAACAAATTCAAGAGAAGAGATTTAACTTTATCATCTTACAAATGGAGAAGGATTTCATCAGTAAGCAAAACAAACTCGATTACAAATTAAAACCAAGCATTTGATGAACACATCTTCTAAGTGCTTAGTGCTCAAAGCCTTCACAAATATTGTGCCATAACGTTCCCAACAGACAGCAGCACTGACAGCCATAATGCTCATTAGCAACAAAACGCGATCAAACGTTCAGCACTAAGTCTGTCAACCTGTTGCCAGTAGATTTCACAGAAAGCATGAGGTTTTGAAATTTTGAATTATAAGTTACTGAACCACTATAAATTACAGAAATACTCAGACTGGAACAAAACAGGTGCCATTCCCCTTCTATAACTTCATCTTTTAACTACTGTCATATTGTTTCATCTCTGTACAGAAGCACAGGGGGAAAAGAAAACCAAAGTAATGGGCTCTAAATCAACAGCAGCTATTCTGCTATTTACCCATCACTTTTACACTTAGGCTCTTTGGATTTATCAGAAGGGATTACATGCCTAAATACTTAGCACATTAACAGCACTAGGCTCCATAGACAAAACACAAATCCACAGCTGCTACACATATGCATAAGCATGAGCTGCTGAGGAAGAAAGGGAACACACTGGATTTGGACAAGGGGACTACAAGAAAGACAATCTCAAATTCTGATCTAGAGATCTAGTTTACTAAACCTCAACTGGAATAGAATCTTTCCATAGGAAGGCTTGCTTGTTCATAGTCTCTAAGCCAGCAACTCCTCTGACCAGGGTCAATATTAACAGCAAAGCACAAGACACCTGTACACCTCTCTCCTATCCCTCTTTCACCCAGAAAGAAGAATCACTGTGATGCAAAGGAATGTGCAGAAGTAGTAAAAAACTTGAAGACAGAAACAAGCAATTTCTAATTCTTTCACTAATTATCAGAGTGACTCTGGAGAATTAGTCGCTTCCCAAATAATCTGAAATCTCTGTTAAAAGATGGGATCTGAAAACTGATGATCTTGCAGGCATAAAGGGTTGTTCAATATTTGTAAAACATATTAAATACTCAAAGGAAAATCTCTAGTTAAGGGGATGTGCAATGAAATACAGGAGTGAACCCTGACCACATACTTCCTCTGTAAAATAAAGTGAGGAAAATCTGACCATGTGCAGAGCTTGAAAAGCTTTATACTTGTGTATTTGCATTTCAAGATACTGTCAAATGTCTATCAACAATAAATATCACCTTCTCACACTAAGGGAACTGAAAATTGACTCCACAAGGAATACTGCTGTAGGACAACTTTTCATCTTGTTTACTCCATTTCATTTTGTTTGATCTTACTTACTTTTTTTTTTAATACACAAAACTGGATGCTGAAACACACTGAACATTGAAGGCTGACATAGCTAAATGAGTGGCTGCAAGATCTTTCCACTAAACATTGCCTTTCCTCAATAGTTGCCTAGCATTAATATCCCTGTGTTAAAGCATTATGTTATTTTCCTGTGGCAGTTTTGCATTTGTTGAAAACAACAAAAATTTTACTAGTTGTAAGTGTGCAATTCCTCTGGGCACGAGATTGAGATGGAAGGGAAATTATGGTCTGTCAAGAGCCTGCAGATGGGCATGGAGATTAATTCTGAATAAGCTGATTATAGATAAAGCACTTTAAAGCAAAATAGATTTTCCCCAAGAACTGGGACAAGGATTAACAGCCAGAGGTCTAAAAGATTCCCCAAGAAACAGCTGAAAGACATTTATTAGTACTACATTTCTTAGTAAAACCCTCATCTGTATTTCTGAGCACTGCAGGCAACACAGATTGCTTACTGGTGGACTTCAGTGGTGAGGCACGTGCATGTACATGTGTGCAGGATAAATCCCTAAAAACAAAGTAAAAATCCAGTGTTGCTTCTTTTCATCAGGATAAAAAATCAAACCAAACCAAACAACAACAACAACGGCAACAAAATTTGCTCTTATTAAAAGCAGTAAAATTAATTAATTCCTGCTAAAAACAATACCAGCTAAATTAATTGTTCTTGAAACAAAAGGAGCTCTTTGCACTTCAGAAGGCACCTGTTACAGAAGAACACAGAAATATAATGCCCTGGAACCGGCCATTTAAACTTTGATTTGTAAGTTAGGGAGTTTTAGTATCTAAGGATTATTATGCTTAATCCTGAACGCTGCACTGGGCAGATGGCTCTGTACAAATTTTGTGAAATACATTTAAGACCCCCTAGCTGGCCCTAATGTTCAATCATGAAGTACTGAATCTTCTTTCCTATAGTATTGTGTGTTTCATGAGATTCACTTAATTTTTAATAAAAAAAAAATCAGGCAACGGTAATGAGCTACAAGATACACATTTACAGGATCACCTCCCTGCTCAAATGCTGCATGTTTTATTCTTCTATTTTCCATGGCAGTGTCCCATTGGAAACAATTTTGCAGAAGGATTTGGTAGACAGTCCTGTGCATTATCAGGAATGGTTTCATCACCGGAGAACACTGTCGAAGTGAAGTTGTTAAAAGACATACTGTAGAGGAGTCACCTAATAAAGCAAGAGTATTTGCAGTACTCTGTTATACAGTGATACACAAACTACCCTGCCAGGACACTGGGGCCATTATAGCTGTGTTAGTCTGGTGCTGTATCAGGACAGTTTCTTAACCTAAACGCAGTAAACAGGATACACTAAGCTCATAATGAACACAACTCCAGTAGTTTAACTCCATCTTAAACAGTCATCTCTATAAAGCTGGCAAATCATTAATACACAAGTATAACCAAGAAAGAGGGATTTATTATTTGGTCTTAATTCCTGGACAGAAGACTGAAAAATTTTGGGAATGACAGTTACACAAGAAAATAAACCCAAGGAAATACAAGCACTCAAGTAAAGGATGCACAGAGATGAAGCTATAAAATTGAGTGCTCATCCAAGAGAAAGGTAAGTGAGTGAAAGATCAACTTCAGAGTTGGAGATCCAAGTTGTGAAGCATGAAGGTGCACAGATCTTAATCTCAAATAGTCAGTGGGAAAGTGGAGTAGGATAAGCTTCAAAAAAAGGGTCTGAAAATAGAGTTCAAGGGGAAAGTAGTTGCTGGCATAAGGTAGACAGAGAATAACAGTATTGAAAGTAGAAAGAATGAAAACACCAACACAAATTTGTGTCATGAAGGGTTCACTTATATCTGTGGATTTGTTTCAGAGGTATAGGAAAACTTGTTTCACAAAAAAGAAACCTAATCCAAAGAATAAAGGGCACAGTACAGTTTTTCAACTGCATTTAAGTGATTAAAATGGAATTTGGTGGTTTCATTAGTGCTCAAGCACTGTGCAGTCATTATATAGTAAGACAGATGAACAAAGTCAGCTTCCTGACTTCAGAAAAAATAGATTTCTAATTCAAACACCTCCTTTGAGACTGAATCTCAATGACTTATTCCCCAAGTCTCTAACTTGATGTCATTCAATTAATGGTGAAGAAGTTGCTCCTTCTGGGGCCCGAGTTAAATATTAAGAAAACTCCGGGGCTTTTTACCTTCTCAGTCATCATTTTATTTGTGCATTCTATCTAGAACTATGCAAATAGACAATTAAGAACATTTCTCAACCCAGCACTTAAAATGAAATATTTGACTTCAAAATTTGATCAACAACTTCTAAACAAGAGCAGTCTTATCTTCCTCGTCTGACAATTGACATGCTATGGCAACCACATCTACCTCAGGTGTTCCATCTTCTTATATGCCAGACTCCTGGTTTTGAATGCAAAGCTGTAATAACACTGGTGGGGTTTTTTCCCTTTAGTTAGGAAAACCAAACATCAGTCAAGGAAATTCAGCAGGTTTCAAATGAAAATGGATTAATACAATAAAATGGCAGGGAAAGACTGTTTTCTAGTTTTAAAGTAGGGTAAAACACGCAAGGTGCTCAAGTTTCCATTACACAGAAACAAGAGGAAAAAAATAGCATCAGAAGAAACTTTTAGAGGTCAAAAGAAATAGACATTTAAAAATATGACTCGAAAGTACATGCCCAAGTGATGCGTTTAATTACACAATCCTCTTAAAGAAATGTTGAGGGGTAAGTGCACTCTAACAGACAAACGTGAACTCTGTACCCATAAACCAAGAATAATCCCCCCAGTCTTCACTGTTGCACAGAAGCATGTATGAGTACAGCACTTTCCAGACACTGCCTGCAGGTTAAGCTGAAAATCCCCCCACTCTGAACAATTACATAGACAGCAAAAGGAAGCATGTGTTTTGTCAGTGCTGGGCTCTCAGGACACAGATCAGCAGAGAACTCAGAAAAATCACTGTCTCCATTTTTGAAGCGTCTCTGATGTTTAATGAGGGAGAACACAATTTCAGATGCCTAACATGAAACTGGCAACTGCTGAATGTAACACTAACACTTGAGCTAGAATTTTCCATCAAATGATCAATGCAAGACCAAGTCTGAGCTGAAGAATAGTTACATGTGGGGCAATCTGAAATTCAGCTACCAAATTTGGATGAGGGTTCAAAATGCCAATCGTGCTGCAACCCAGATAGTCTCTTCAAGCAGAATCAGTCATTTGTTTCAGTCTTTGTTTCTTTGGGTGTTTCTGTTTTGTTGGGGTTTTTTTTTTACTTTTTTTATTTCTTTGCCCTCACTTCCACTTACAAAACCCTTTCGAACAGATGAAGATCTGAATAATGGTAGTAGAAGTGTTCCAACTAAATCCTACAATGTTAATAAATTATAAACATCTATGACTTCAAGCTACACTTCAGCTCATCTATTTCATCACTTATTCATCTGAGTAGAAAAATTACTTCATTTTAAGCAACAGCTTCCTAAATTGGGAATAAAGCATAATGAAGAGTGACTTTTATATGAATCACCTTCATCTTCTCAACCCAGGTAACTGACAGTAGCTACCTATCAACTCACACTATTAAGAAGTGTTTTTAAAATGCTGCAGCACATAAGGCATTAGTGAAGCTGTCCCTGTGCAGATGAAAGAACTGCCAGTATTTCCCAGGAACAGTGTGGCCAGCAGGACCAGGGAAGTGATTCTTCCCCTGTACTCAGCACTGGTGAGGCCACACCTGGAGTGCTGTGTCCAGTT
>JAWWLV010000088.1:31983654-31996658 GCA_035041135.1 Platyrinchus mystaceus | reverse complement strand
GAGGGTAATCAGGCATTGGAATGGGCTGCCCAGGGAGGTGGTGGATTCTCCGTCCCTGGAGGTATTTAAGAAGAGACGGGATGTGGCACTTAGTGCCATAGTCTAGTAACCACAGTGGTAATGGATCAAGAGTTTGACTTGATGATCTCAGAGGTCTTTTCCAAGCCATCTGATTTCTATTATTCTAAGACCCTCATATACCTGGAGCTCCAGCTGATACTAAGTGAACCAATTCCTTTATATTAACTGCTCGTGCAAAATCACTGCACGGGAACATAAGCACTTGCTGGGTAGTTTGTGGCTTTTCAAGTTTGGGAGCTTGGAACTTTTCCTATTTAGAGCACATAGCACTGGCAGCCTGAGTTGCAGAGGCAGCAGTACAGTGCCAGAAAACAATAAGGACATGGGGGAGATGCTGTCCAACATACCACCTAATGAAGGAAAGTAGGCTGCTTTCTGCTCCCTGGTATCCCACACACTAAGAAACTATTAAAGCTCATAAGGTGACAAAGAATACAAATTGCAAAACCTCTCAGGTAAGAAAAAAAAAATTACAAACAGATGAAGACATTCAGCAGTATTTGGAAGAACTTTATTTCTGCCAGCTTTCCTATTTTTGATTCTCTGCCTTTCTGCTCTTTACCTGGAACTAATTGCTTCCCCACTCCTGGTTTCCAGCATATTTTAGAAATGTCTACTGTCAAAATAAGAGCTATACACCAAATTTCTATCCTCTTCCATGACAGCAGCCAGCTATAGACAGACTGGAGTTGACTAGTTTGCAGATAGCCAAGAGTCCTTGGTAACACATCAGTTAGTTACCAGCTCCACTTGTGATCATGCAGAAAGTACAAGCCCTGAGCATTACTGACACCTTTACAGAGAAGGCACACACACTGGACCCAGACTGTGAACAATGAACAAAACTTTCCTGTTCTATAATGCAAGCTGCTTATTTCAGCACAGCCCATACCTGCAGGAAGGACTAAAGAGAAGGACAGTCTTCCTCAGCTCTTGTAATTTTCACAATTACACCATCTGTACTTAGTATGACCTTTCAGAAACTTCAGCTGCCAAAAATTTGTAAGGTTCCCCATCTACAACAATTGGAATTTAATTTTATGTTAAATGGAAGAGAAAGTTTTTTGATGTCATTTCAAATTCATTGTAATCATCAGGATTAGGACTAGCAAAGTTTGTGTATAATTCTGACTCTGCTATCATACAAAGCAACAGTAATCTATTATATCAATCAGGATTAAAAACCAGCTTCTGTATCACAATTTAGAAATTTAACATATTCTCAAACACATATTTTACTCAGTCTCCTTCCTGAAAACCCAAGCGAATCCCCTAAAACCTAACCACTGAGAAAGGTGTTCCCTTCATTTATGTGACACACCAAGCGTTCTAGCCCTTTGCCTACTTGTTTCCTAAATCAAAAGGCTGTTTTTTTCCTTTTGATTAGCTGATCCACAATAAACATAATAGCAACATCATTCATCTACGAGCAGCACCAGGTTCTATAATTCATTCACTTTTTTCTCTCATAAGCAGGCACATTTTTCATGTCCCCTCATTATTCAAGAATCTTTTTCCCAAGAGGTTTCATTAGTGTATCTCATTTTAAATCCCTCTTGGGAGCATACTGCCCCTTTACAATATTTGAGGCACATGTGCAGATTCTTTTTTCCCTTAAGCATCATCAGAATAAATAATGCATGATCAAACAAACAGCAGTGAAGCTGAAGTGAATATTACCAGTGAAGCTGAAGCAATATTTACATTCTTTAAACTTCTCTGAGGGGTAGTGGGGAACCCTGAAAACTGGGACATTGACTTCTGTCACAAAAGAGGAGGCATACACATTATCAACAAAGATAAAAGTTAAAGTAATACACAACCAGCACAGTAGAAAGAGTTGGATAAAACTTATCATGCTGTGAACAACACCCATCACCAGAGGGAATAAGTTAAAAGCACAGTGCCATGGCTGGGGACTGAAAAAGAAAAATTACTATGGAATGACTTTTTTTTTTCTTTTTTGTTTGCTTGGTTGGTTGGGGTTTTTCAGTTTTTATGCCATTCAAGCTTGGCCTCAGGGCTGTAAAACTTCCGCATTTAAAGACAAAACTGAATTCAGAAAACTGTTCAACATAGTTATCACTTACTTTGAATAGACTAAATTAACGTTTCTAAACCAATCTGAAAAACAACAGACAAAAATACCAACACTATAACAATTTCATACTTCCTCAAAGTTATTCTTTTCAACCAGCTTCCACCTTATTTGGGCCTTTAAGCTTTTTACAATTTTCTTAACTGATAATAAGTTGTTAATATCAGGTCTTCTATTCAGTAATTCCTCTGGCTGCTTTTTTGAACTAGGAAGAAAAGAAAAAAAAATTTGATATGGTTTAGTCCAACTGCCTGGGGCCTATTTGAGTTTAGCTTTTCAGGGTCTTTCCCCACAGAAAAGGGAGTTTACTGTGTTTCGTTTTCATTACACTAACAATCTTCTGAAAAACCAACATTCTACTTAGAGCTCAATCCCCTTAAGTCACATACAACTGATTTGTCATGAATCCAGAGATTCCAGCTTCCACTGCTTTATTTTTTGAGGAAGTATCTTTGTATTTAACTGAAATGAAGCATTGGCTAAGGTAATGTACCACTGGAAATCTGAAGCTTTAATCTAACCTATCTCTCATCATCAGTATACCCCTAGAATTTTCTCATAAAAAGATAGAGACATTTATCAAAAAGAAATAATATCAGAAAGGGTTACCTGTAGAGATCAGTGTCATAGAAATAGATAAGGCATAAAGACACTTCACCACTGGCCAAGTATCTGTTTTGTACGACAGTGATCATACTTTGCTCATGATGAACTTTATATATAACTTTATTGTAAGTACTTATTCCCTTCTCCGCTTCATGATGCTCCTGGACTGAATTACATAGAGGGATATTAAATGTTGAGAGTCATTCTTCATTTATACATACCAACATTTAAGATGTAAAACCTTTACTGAGAAGTTCCATTGATAATGGAAAACATAATTTATCAGATTTTTCTTTCTCTTCTTATGGAGGTTTTAAAAGGGAAGTTAGCAAGTCTAAGAGTTCATCTAAAAGTTTCAGTAGAATTAAACTGATTGGCACTTCTATGCAGAAGTTCAATTTCACATTCCACATGCTACAAAAGAATTCTTTTTAAGGATACCACAGTAAAATAGATATGGAACATTAGAACATGCAACCAATAGGAGTCACTGGTTCTATCATCAAGAGCAGTCACAAGCAGACTAAACTACTGGTTTGTTGTTAGTGTGATGCTACATCAAAGGACAGATGCAACTTTTGCTGACGTGACCATCATTGCAGAGACAATGAAAGTATCTCAGCATCAGCAAAAGAGAATGGAGGAAATGTTTATCAGAAAATATAAATAACTGAGAAAAAGGCTAACATCATCACAGACAAAGATTATCAGTGAGGCAAGAACATTTACCCCATGCAAAATGAAAGTGATGAAAAACTGTTCATCTCTTAAGACTGGAAAAAGTCAGTTTATCCATACACATTCACCCAGATGTAATCCCATTATTTTAATCAGAATTTTCACCTATATTTTCAACACAAGCACCGAAACTTGGTAAGGCTCAAAGAAAGCTTCTCTGCCTATAGAGAGGGAAGAACCAGCTTTCCCAATATTTCTTATTTAAGCCAGTTGTACATACAGCTAAGTTCTTGTAACACAAAGTTGTCTTTTCTGCCTGTTGCCTGGAAAATACATTCTTTTGTCTCTGGGGAGCAACCCAAGCAGCTTTCTATCACATTTCCACAAAAACCAAAAAAATGCTGCCTTGTAGCAAATATCTTGCCTGATACATTAAGAAAAGTTTTAAACTGAAATCAAATATATGTAAAATATATAAAAGTCATGACAGAGCTGGCATGTTTAGAAGTTACATTTAATTCTATATCCGGTTCTTCACAAACAGCCAACTCAACCGTTTTGAGAATTTAATCTGCGCTGCCAACCACTTCCTCTAAATCAGAAAATGCTTCTAATGTCAGGTTACAACACTTCAAAGAGCAGAAGGAAACAATTAGCCTTGCAACTGAAAATAAGAAGTTAGCAAGCAGACAGCAAAAACAAGTAAGAAATGCAAAGATTTAGCACTACTGGAAGTCTAATCAGGATTTGTGTCAGATCTCACCTCACACTTGAGTAGTATAACAATTTCTAGAACTAACAGAGTTAAGACTCACTAGGCAAAAATAAAGTTGGTTCTTGCCTTGACTGGGTTTTATTTTCCTAATCTCATTTTGCTTTTTATTAGAACTGAAACCAAAGAAGAAGAATCCAAATCCTCCTATTGTTTCATGTCAAAAAATCAACATGTGCTGCCCACACAGTGGTACATGAGATTTCCATTCCTATATGGTACAGCCTGAGATAAAGACACATCCTGGGATCTATTTCACAGTTTATCAAGTGTGAAATAAGGTTAAAGATTTCACCAGGAAACCATAAGTGCATTCATAAAAGACAAAAATAATTTTGCTTCAAGATATAAGGTGCAGAAGGTGTCAGGGAAAAATCAGTAAGATCACCTTATAATTACACTGACTGTTGTTTTAACAAAGTTTGTTGCTCATATCTGCAGAAGAAGAGATATTACATGGGCAAGCAGAATTAAAAAAGAAATGTGGTCCTGTATTTAACATGCAAGATACCAGTCATAACAAAAACCTTTAAACCCCACCTGGTTCATTTACCTATCAAGCTTGTGTATTTCACTAAATACTGTGAAAGTATTTTATTTTCTAAACCTTGATGGACCTAAGGAAAAAACAAACAAACAAACAAAAACCCCACAAAAACCAAACCTAAACAAACAAACACCTACACTTTAATAGTTCAGGTTCAAACAGTGTTGCTCCCAAAAGCCTGGAGTTGTATACTGCAAAGGAGTCATACAGGCTCTGAAAATTTCCTTGTCTGCCATTGACCCATTTCCTATTGTATATATTCTCACATATGCTACAGTAGATTAATTTGGATTCAGAAAGAGAGGAAAAGGAGTATCTCTTTAAAATAAAGAGAAGGGAAACACTTCAAAGAAACATTTCCTTTACACGATTGTTCACTGTTTCTTTTTTAAAGAAGGTAGAACTTAAATTGCAACAGAAAAATTCCATATCAAAAGCCTAAGTGATTAAGAAGGATAAACGAAAATTTCTTTCTTGGTCTACCTACTAGAGCTTTACCAACCTGTGTCAAAAGTCTGTGCATTTCCTCTACCTCTGAAGCATTTGCAGAAAAGTTCAGATTTGAAATAGGTAAATCAAAGTTCATCATTGTACTAACTTGAGTCACTTTCATGCATGCAAAAAAGCACTGAATTGCAATCACAGAAACCCACCTGCAGGTTTGTTTGCCCCCTCTAATAACTGACATGACTATAAACATCTGTAAGTAATTATATTCATTAACATTATACTCCACGTGACATGCACCAAGTCTACGCTGCTGCTGAACAGCATTTATCATCTGGTCAAGGAAACTGATACTCATAACAGCATCTGGCCACAATAAATGCTCTGGGTAGAATGAAATGCAAGAGCAGAAAACTTATTCACTGTGAAAAGGCACAACCCTTGTGCATTATGTACCATTCACATGGGCAGGAAGGTTATGTTAACACAAACTGAGAATATTTACATGCAAGCATGACAAGGAGATCAGGGAAGCTGGGCCTGCAGGAATGGAGAGAGAGAGCTGACAGTCTTTCCAGGAAGATTAAGAGTCCTAAACTGAGAAAAACCATAGATATTAAGCACAGAGACAGGAAAGTCACAGTTACCTTCCTACTTTGCATTGGTGATCCACTTGCACCACCCATCTCCTTTTATGAGAAATAACCCACACCCAGCTTCAAGGCTCCTACAACTCAGAGTGAGAGATACAGAGCATCAGAATGGTACTGCAGAATGGTAGACAATTTATTTGCATAAGTTCTCCACACTCAACATTTCAATGAGGAAAAAAAAAATCTGTTGTATATTTGTCTGCAGCCTGTACCTACACCACCTCCAGTCAGATTGGCTGTTTCTTTGCAGCCAGTCTCTCATTGCCACGTTCAGCAGCATTTATGAACTAGAACCTTTTAAAATCTGAAGTCTTTCTATCCAAAGGTCTCTTGAAAGGACTAATTAAAGCATTTCAGTCACACAGTGAACAGATAGAAAAGCACACCCAAAGTTATATTTCCATGAAAGTACTGACATCAATGCCTTCTTCTAAAAGGACATCTTTTGTATAAACTCCAGCTCACTGCACCAAGAGCAAAGGTTAAGTAATACTCTATTCCTCAGTGCATTACCTTTCCCTCTGTATTGAGGCACTGTCATTTAGAGCCACTGTTCATATGCACAATCTCCTTGCCATAAGTATTTGTCCCTACTAATGCCTACTCCTCACTGCCTCAGTTAGACAGTGTCATACTTCATCATTTTCACCAACAAAAAGGATTGTTTGCATTACCTTAAAGATGTCACTGAACCGGTCAGCAAGCATTTGTGGAGTTGTGTCCATATTATTTCTGACACAATTAAATGTATTTGTTCTAACACTCTTCCACTCTAAGAACTGTTGAAATACCTCCTGAGTCATATGCTTCAGATTCTTGACCATACATCATCTCCAGAGAAGCTGTCAGCTTCTGTGTGTCAAGTAAATCCAGCAAAAACAGTTTTGCAAACAAGGTGAATTCTGTGACCATGTATTACCTACAAAAATCAAGATATTTAACATAGAAAAAAATTACCACTATCTGCTGGTATAAAATTATTTTTACTACAAAGGTCTCTTTCTATATCCAGTGAAGTATATTTTACATCCCACTTTCCTTTGAGATCAAGTGCCAGTATATCTACCAGAAAATGCAACACAGAAAAGGATCTCCTACAGAGATCATCAAGTTTGATTTTTTTTTTCCTAGAAAATATGGAAGAAAAAAGCACCACAAAAACCTTAACAGCTCATAAGAAGTCATTTGT
Source organism: Platyrinchus mystaceus (assembly GCA_035041135.1). Classification (NCBI taxonomy): domain Eukaryota; kingdom Metazoa; phylum Chordata; class Aves; order Passeriformes; family Tyrannidae; genus Platyrinchus; species Platyrinchus mystaceus. The sequence continues at coordinate 31,989,587 of JAWWLV010000088.1, read as the reverse complement.
ATTCTAGTTACTACTTCGCTGTGGACTTTAAAGTCATACTCGTCAGGATAAAGAACAAAATTGGGTTCAGTTTGTAATGCTCCTTATAGAGCTGCTTAACTTCAGAAAACAAAGTGAATTTGTGCTAAGAAACAAGCTGAGCTGCCAAGGAATGTTTCTGAATGTAAAGTCACTTGTCAGGAGCCTTTTAGACCCTTGAGCAACCAAATAGAACACCAAACAAAACGACTGACACCACAGGCTGGAAAGGGGCAGCAGTGGCCTCCCCTTGCTGAGGGCTGCAGGTACTGTGAAGGGCAGGAAGTGACTTTAACCGATTTTGTAGGACTAGACATGATGATCCTGCAACGAGACCTGGCACTACAGACACACTATAGCAAAAGTTCAGATTAGGGCCAAAAGAACAAGAATTTCCTCACGTTATAATTAACTAAATACAGTGATCAAAAAACAAAACCAAACCAGAACAAAAAAAAAACCAACCCTCCACTGAACAGCATTTTATAAAAATTACAAAACCACTTTCATAACAATAGCTACTACAATGAACAACATTCATTCAGTCTAATAGGCTGTTTAAACAGCAATTTCCAACTGAGCCAAGTGACATGAGCTTTGTACAAATCTGCTTGTCTACAAGCAAATACCAGGAAAAGGTCTTTGCTGAATTTATGGAGGCTATTGAAATCATTCAAGTGCACAACAGAATTTTCTCGCATTTTTCTGAGTAGATGGGATTCAGTACACCAGGATACACACAGACAGAAAAATGGCACAGCAAGGTAAAAGCCAAGTTCAAATGGAACAGTCTGAAGGAGGGAGGAAAAAAAATCAACCAATTTAACAGCAACCAAAAGTGGGTAATAGAGCAGAGAAAAGTGCTCAGTAACAGTTTCATATCCAATATCACACTCTGTTTACAAAAATAATAGCACTAGTCACACCAGGACAGTATCTGCATGTAGTCCATCGGGCTGTCTTCAAGGAAAGAATCCTGTAAGTTAGGTCCTATTTCACCCCATTTATTTTTCATACTATAAACACATTTCTCTAAAACACTAGCAAATTCATCAGCATAGGGATACAGAAACAGTTTCCAGAAGGACAACAAACTGCCATATGAAGATGTCTCAGTGCACTTGTCCCAACCACTATCTCTAAGCATGGTAATTCAAAGGGAGCAGAACAAGCCACTATATGCTGTCCATGAGGCAAAGGAAACTTGCTTACAGATATTTTACAACTGTTCAGCTCACACCCTAGTTTACTTGAGGGTAATTTATGTGTGTACCCACACTCTCAGCTTTCCTCTCAAGCAATGCAGTATTGTCACTTGGAAAGCATGGAGCTTATCAACTGGTTATTTCAGTCCTAGCCAGCTGAACCCAACTGTGGCTGAAGCTGTTTGAACTGGCCAACAACAGTTCTCACCAGAAGGTATAAAACACAAGTCAGAACAGATGTCTGATGCAGAAGAGAGTTTGCAATGTACAGCCTCAGTGAGAGGGGCATTAGCTCCCAAAATTCTCTGAGAGACGCTGGAAAAATACTCATTTCTCTAGGAAAGCACAGCATGACCACTTCAGCTCTATAAAATTGCAAACAAGGTTCTTACTAATATTTGGTAAACAGTTATTTCACTTTCCCTACATGGGAAAACTATTTTGGTCTTTCAGCTCCTAACACAGGAGAGGACAATAACACAGTGAAGCTAAAGCTCAACATTTAATTAACACACAGCAGCATTTCAGTACCCCTTCAAACATTTTCAAAACACTCATAAAATTTCACTTCTGTACAATTACGCAGAAGATGCTTGATGCCTACCACCTAGTGGATTCACACAGCATAACCTTTAAACACTCACACAAATATCCCGAAACTAACCACAAAACAGAAAAAAACATACAAAAAACACACAACAACTTTCCTCTAGGAGCAGGATTTTCACAGTGCCTCCAGTGATAAAAAGGCATGAAATGCTACCTATGCACTAACTTTTTCCAATTAGATATCAATCTGTACATCAGACTATATTAAAAAAAAAAGAGTATGAAACATTTTTTTAATGGCATGGAAAAATAATTCCATTGGAAATTGAGTAATTCCAAGAAAATTTGAACGCTTCAATTTATTAATGCTGCTCCAGCCTTATACAAACTTACGTGCAGACTGCAATCTTGGTGATTTTTCATAAGAATTCAGTCTCATGTATGTGTGGATGAATAAATCTCTGGAACTCATACAGACAAGCTGCCCAATACCAACAATCGTTTTTGCCTCTCCACACACCTTTGCACAGTCAAAATTAAGGCCAGTAATATTTCTGATGTTAAAAAGAAGAAATTAAAATATTTCTAATAGCAAAGTCCAGTAACATTTCTATGGGCAAAGTCCTCTTCAAAAGTCCTTACTGCCTCTACAGAGCCTGTTTCCCTATCTACATCCTTATTTTCTGGTTTTGGGTTGTCTGAGAGGGAAAGAGACTCCTGGTGGGAAAGCATATAATTCAAACACACAACACACTACCACAATTTACAGGATATCTGCATTGACGTTTTAATTGTAGGTTCTCTCATTAACAGCCATCTTCTACTAAATATTTTGTGCTTTGTGAAATCTTGCTAATCACTAAACACAGTACCATAAAGGAAATGCTGTTTCCTAAATACAGGATCAAGATAATAATTTCCCTCTAGAAACAAAACATCTAGGAGACCAAGATCACAAGTAAATTAAGTATTACAAGAGTCAGATGTACAACTTATCTTGGAAGTGTTACCTAAAACTTCATCTGCTGCTGTCAAAGTCTCCAACTATAAAATGTTTAGCAGTGAAAAAATGCCCTCCACAAGTTCTCGGTATTTCAGAACCTATACTGATCAGAGCAATCTCCTCAACACTCTTGAGGGCTCAGAGAGGGCAGTTGATCCACTTCCAAAATTAATTCTTTCACTGCTGAATACAAGTTCTGCTGCACCTCATCTTGCTTGATAATCAATTCATCTCTTTCATCCTATGCAGAAAGAAAAGCAAGTCAGCAACTCTCACCCCAAAATAAGTGAAAAAGCTAATTTTTTTAACTTCCACTCCTATGGCATGACTGCACAAATACAGCACCCTTCACAGTGTAAAGGTATGACTACACGAACAGAAAACTAAAGAAACGGTTTCTGCATGACTGTTGATAACAGTGGGAATCTTAACCGCCACTGAAAATTTAAAATGTCCTAGTTGTCCTGTAGTTTTTGATTGAATTACAGAAATTAGAATTTGGATTATCCACACTCCCATACATCCAAAATTACATCCACAAAGTCAGACTGCAAAAGATTTCGTACTGGAAAAGAATGCTCTGGAATAAATAAAATCCTTGCCTTCTAATAGGAAAGGCAGGTGACCTGTGAACTCCCTACTGATTATCTGTAGAAATATTATTAAACTAAAGATAATTTTCTAGAAATAAAACAAAACAAAGCTTCCCTTGAACGATGGCAGGATTAATTCTGTTAATAGGAGAGGAACCCCATATTCATAATAGACAAGGTACCTATCAGACTTACCAAAACCAAATCTTTCGAAATGTATGAAAGAAGTCAAAAATTCATACTTGGAAACATGCTTGCAATGTTCTTTTCACAATGATTTAACTCAACATGCCCATAGAAATATGAAAACCCATATGAACATGGAAGACCAAGCTACAGCTTTATGGACCTGCTGTAAAGATTTGTTATTTCCTTCTACATCCATCTCCAAAAATAATAATAATAAAAAAAAGTAAAATGATTGCAGCAGCTATAACATGGTGTCCTGATATGTGTTTCCTTCCCTATCACACACACACGTGTGCTGCTTCAAAACCTTGGAAAGTCTTGTGTGGAGGGCAATTATTAGTGAGGAAACAGAAAACAACAGAAGAGTTAACCATGGCACTAATACCAATTTCACATGGAGCCAAAGAACAGTCAAATGAACACCTCCAACTAACAAGAAATATATAGTATAAATGTATCTGTAATATCAATATGTATACACAAACACAGATTCAAATGTGGTCTAAATTTAGTTTATTTAGTGAAATCTTAGAAATGGACTTAATCAGCAATTTTTAAGTATCCACCATAGACTAGAAATCTTTTACCAGTAACAGATGAGGGCAGAAAGAGATCCAGTGGTTGGAAATTGAAAGATGGAGAAGCTCCAACTGAAAATAAAACCCCAACTTGTAGCACACGCCGCTTTAAAAACAGATTAGCAATTGAACAGTTGCTGTAATTCAGCCACGCATTATTAGGCTGGATAATAAAAATCAATAGATTAAGTTGTACTACAGAAGGTGAAAAGCATGTATTGCTTTAGTACTTAAAAAAAAAATGAAACAACAACAACAGAAAAGATTTAATAGGCACTCCTGCACTTTTGGGCATCACTGGAGACTTCCTGCTGTTTTTCCTTCATAAGGCAAGAGCTAGTTTGTAAACCAATTCTGTAACATGCTGCATAAAAAATTATGACCCCTTGTCATAAAGAACATTTTCCAAGACTTCTACAGAATATTACTTCAAAAACTAGAGCAATAGAGACTTAATGTAGCAGAAGATTCAACCAGGCAACCAAACTCCAGTTAGTACCAGCTAAAGCGCTAGAGAAAAGTCAAGTCTACACAGCTAAATGACAATCAAGGAACTCAACAGATGGCTCAGGAGCCACAGGACAGATCTCCTTCCAACCTGTGTACATGAGACACTTCACAGCTCAGATAATGCCCATTAGATAACTTCACAGAGCATTGAGTACACAAGCAATATTTTAATAGTCTGCTTTACAAAGATGCAAGCTCTTCACAGTAGCAAACACTTTAAAACAGATTAAAGGCTTCTCAAATTATGAGATTTAGTTCATTTAAAAAAAACCCACAACAACAAAAACCACCACACAAACAACTGCACACAACCAACCATCAGACTTGATAATATCAACTTCCAATCTGGCTCACCATCTTGTTTCTGATAAGTAAAGCAATGCTAATGAAAGTCCACAACAGCAGTTTTTGCCTTCCTTTAGTGGAAGTTACTAATTTGCAGTATATGGAATAGCTAAAGATAGGTCTGGCATCAACATCCATCCTTAAATTGTTCAAATTATCCCAGCAACCCCCACTTTTTTTTTTAATGAGCAACTGAAGAGTACCCCTTTTTTATATGTTAGCATGATTATTTTTCATGTTTCCCATCAAAAAAGAAAAAGCTGAATATGTACACTACAGTCTCCAATAAGTTTCAAAATTGAAATCACAAATTAAGAGACACATCCATGTAACACTAATTAGTGTCTGAGCAGTCAGCATGCATATGACACCCTATTACTATGAGTACCTACTTACACTGCAGTCAGGGGAATTTCTAATTACCCCTGTTTTTTCACCTATAAAGCTGCTATCCTTTCAGTAATATTTCTGTAGGAGAGCTGGTAAAGTGATCATCACTACTACATTCCTCTTTGAACACAGGATTTACTTAAAATTCTATTATTAGTTTTGAATATATCTTAAGCATTTCCATAAATACCTTATAAAGAAAAAATGTTCCAGTCACCCATCTTCATTTTTGGGACAATACCTAGGAGAGACACAGTTAAACCAGCATAAACCAACTAAGAAAGCACAGACTATGAAAACTGAAATAATGCCACTTACTCTGCACTCAAACTTTATTGGGTTTACACTTTATTTCACACCTGGGATAGTTGTTTGAGATGCATTACGTTTCCCCAAACCAAGATAAGATGTTCACTTCCAAATGAGCCTTGTGACAGTGAGAGAGGGCACCAGCACTTCAGGGAGGTTAAAGGAAGAGCACATTGCTTAGGCAACTGAACAGCAAGATTTAACTTAGTAAAGGCAGTTTTGACAGCTAGGTTGACAGATTGAG
>JAWWLV010000088.1:31936059-31979866 GCA_035041135.1 Platyrinchus mystaceus | reverse complement strand
AAAATCCATTGCGCAGGCTTGAAAGGTAAAAAGACCTTTCCCAGATCTTCGTTCGCGAAGACTGGCCACACACACAAAAGTAGAAGGGTAATTTGGGCTACCCAAAGCCATACACCTCTCCCAGCAATAGAGATACCCAAGGAACTCTGACTACCCAGTTACTTCTAACAATGTACTAATTAGCATCTTCCTTGAAGATGGAATTGAAAACTCTTCTTGCTACAGTGGTGGTAAAAGGGCAGAAGTGAACCAAAGTTACCTGAAAAACACTGAGAAACAGTTCATGCAGATTCCAGTGTTAGCTCCTAAAACACCCAGGTTTCAGCCGTGCCTTTGGGAAATACTCCCCTCTACATAGAACACTGCATTTTTCTTAGAAAATTAAGAAAACAAAACTTTTGGGAAACCAAAAGCATGCATGGCTTCAAGAGATAAGCAAGGCAATGATTAATAGTATAATTTAAAAAAAAACCAAAACATATCTTTTTTCAGTGACTTCACCCCAACAGCCAAACTTCTTCTTTTCATTCCAATGCAAGTACGTTGTTCAAAGCTTTCAGTTTTCTTAGATGATTCCTTCTCTATGAATTATTTATCATTTTTGAAGCAGTGTTTCAACAAAGTGAGGGAAAGACAGATCAAAAGTCACAACAGTCAGCCAAGGCTACTAACATGCAGACCACAATTTAGACTTTTGAAAATTAAACAGACACAGAGCTGGCCCTCCTCAAAACACTAACAAAATGTCCAGAAAGACATACAAACCAATAACAATTATTTCATTATTAGCTTTGTAGAGCTTAATAGTTAATTTCCTTCCTCTCATTTCGGTAGTGGATTTCTTCAATTACTCCACAATTACTAGCAAATCTTCAGACAACATGGCATTTTTTGCTTCCTTTCTTGAAAAATTCCTACTCATTAATTCAGGGAAATCAAGTCCAGGGTCTCATTAAACTCCTCACTCCCATCACAGCCACACCTCTAAATAGTGCAGGAAAACCTCTCATTTTACTTGCAACCAGCCTGACCTTCCTAAAAGGAATATCCTTAAGAAAAAATAAGGAATATTCTTGACCCAAAAAAAAGCCCAAGCACCACATCAGGCTATATTTCTCCAGGGGCAATCTAAATTTGAAAACTCCTGCTCTGATTCCACAGAGATATTTTAATAAACTCCAGTTTAGGTAATGAAATGCAGACTGTAAATGTTTTTAGCCTTTTGGACTCATTTATATGATATTAAAAAAAACCCAAACTAACAGAAATGCCAACAAATGAACAAAACAAAAACTATAAGAGATATAAATAGTTTTGTATTTGCAGATATGCATCCAAAGTCTTATGACAGCAGAGTGTTTTTTGAAGTACCCCTCAAAGCCACCACAACACACCACCCTTCTAAAATAAATCATTGCCTACCATGGTGTTTTTAGCAGGGAGGAAATATTCTCTTACTTAAAAGAATATCCACGACCTTTTCTTTTAAAATAATTTACTTGCAATCAACACAAAATAGAGATTAAAATTTGTAGAAAACAGGGTGTTTTTAAAATATCATTGCACTATATGTAAGACATGCTTCTAAGATTTTCTTGCATTTAAATGGCTTTTCTTAGCTGCAGTCATGTATTCTGTTGCTTATTAATTTAGTTTGCATAGAAACAAATATCATATCTTCAGTGGATGCAGAATCTGTGCAATGACAAGTTAAGTTTATGTAGAAAATAGATGTTCTAGGAAAAGTTAACCAAGTAGCAAAGCTGGTTATGACTAATTTTAGTCTGCAAGAAAAAGAAACAGCTGGGTGCAAGTTTGGGGATGTCAAAGGGATTTACAAAATGGCAGATTTTCCTTTCATATCTGTAGGGATAAGAGTTTGCACAACATTTTTCTGAATTCATGCAAACATAACATCTTTTCACACAATCTCTTCATGCTTCTGCCGTTTATCACACTTAAAACCACTCACAGTCTTTTTAAGCGTATCAGTAACTATTACTAAGTACTGTGCTTCTCTTTAATACTAGGAGTCTCCCCTGGAAAGAAACATAAGCATCTTTTCTATTAAGCAGCAGTTAAGGAAATACTCATTTTTATGCAGTTCTAAAATTCCACGTCTGTTATGATTCTGTGATGCTTACAGATTTTCAGCCCAACACAACAGAAAACTGTTTTTCCCTCTAAATGAGGAAAAAACAAAACAAAAAGAAAGGCAAAGATCACACCCTTACACATAAAGTATGTTTTTAATCAACGTGATTAACCTGAACACCTTCATACAAACCAGAAGTTGCATCAAGTGTGGTCACAAGCCAGCACATACACCAAGGGGAGTTCAGGTCCAATCTGGGCTGAAAAATCTGTGCTAACACCTATTGACAGCACCTCCCTGCACCAGGGCAAGACAGTCTTCACTCAACCAGTTTAATCCTCCTTTATTCCAAAGAACAGTTCAGAGCTGAACTGCAGTATGATGAAACCATAAGGCAGAAACATTGTCAGAAACACTCGCAGTGAGAAGTATCCACTTTCCATTTCCATATACCTGAAGTTCACATTTCACCTCTTGAACCTTCAGTTCTAGTTTCTTCTGCCTCTGCAAGAGATTTACATTCTTCCCTCTGAGAACTCGTTTCTCTTCAGACAGCTTCTACTCTGATCTTATTTGCCCTAGGCTGGTGTCTGGCACTGAGGTAGAAGCTAGAATATTTTCCTTTTAAAAATTAATTAAGAAGAATTAATTTTTTAAAAATCACATAATTTGCAGACAACCCTTTGTATTTTTACCCATCACTAACTGAAAAGTCTTTTCCATCCAAAAAAATCTTACAATACACTTACATCTTACAATACGCATTCACAATACAAACCCACAAAAGTCAAAGTCCATTGTAACTCAAATCTCCTATCCAATAAATAAGCCAAAGCACTTTAGGTTAATGTTGGGATCTATACCCTAAAAGGTGTTTTTGTAACAAAGAAGAGTGATGTAAAGCCATCTGTCTCTAAGTACTGTGACAATACTGTACGCCACCAAAGCTCCACTAGATCCCACATCAACTCCATCCTCACCTGCACAGCTTTGGTTAAATCCCAGCTTGTTTCCTTCTCAGTCATACCACCCCAAAAATGCCAATGATGTGCAAAATATACAGAAATGAAACAGAGAATCTCCTGGCTGCCTCCTGCTCAGGTCAGTCAGGACAATTTTATACACAAAAGTGCCTCAACACTGCGTGCCAAAAAGAATAAAAGCCCTCTTCCTTTTTTAAAATCAGATTCACAGCGTATCTGCAGCTCAAAAAACAGGGTAGATCAGGGTATCAATATAATTCAGGACAAGGCACTTTACTATAAAGTTGGACTATTTTGAAGAACACCTCATTTCATGCTAGTATATGTTAACAACATAGACCTGCCTAAATGATCTAACTGAAAAACAGACTTTGATACTGTGATGGTATGTGGGAGGGCATGCCCTCAGATGATTCTTTAACATGTTCGAGAAGCTCATATTATGGAACACTGGCAAATTCTAAATAAGTTTTTTGGGAGAACATTATACTTCTTACACCATCTCAACTTTATGAATGCCAAGTAACATTTTTCCCACCCACAAACATTTTCCTCAGCAGCCTGTTGCCATGGCAATCCTAGAAACTGCGGGACAAGTCTCTTTAAAAAGATTTCTGACAACAACTGTATCTGCCAACATACCACCACCTCTTGTCAATGTAATTACAAGTTGCAGACCAACCGTTATCCCCTAAAGCTTACTTCAAACTGTGATTGCTGGCTTTATTTCTTATAAGTACACATTCTTACATTCCCACACAAATAAATCACCGTAATATGTCTGTCCTGCTAGGTAAATGTACTTTTACAATCCATATATTTCTCCAGGGAGTTTTTAATAGAGATAAATAAGGAGGGGATAGCTACAAAAAGGCTCAAGGACAAGCCTATGGAAATTACACAGATGCTAAAACCAGCAGCTCTGCATTGGCTCTCACTGCAAAATCTGCTTAGAGGCCCAATATCCTGCAACCTTCACTTTCAACTAAGCTTCCTGATATCTTTTCCTCTGCTTACAAGCTGCTACTCCTTCCTTCTTTTCAAAATCTTGCATTAAGAGACATAAGAACTGTCTGTCTCTCAAAATCAAACAAGGAAGAGCAAGCTCTCCAACCAACAACACTACAAATGCATAGTTTTCTACAGATAAATGTCCTAATTCCCACCATCACAGCACGCACACATATGCACATGTCTTTCCTTTCCATCAAGTGCCAGTACTACCTGATGCTGAAAAGAGAAGAATTTAAATTTGTATTTTAGGCACTCACTTCCGTCTTCTGATATACCACCGTCCCAGCAACTGAGCTAATCAGGTCAGTCACACCAGGTGCCCTATGACATTCCATTGGCTAGCTTTAGGCCAAATGTATGGTTTCCAGTAAAATTCTGATTCCTGAGCTGGCAGCTACTCAGTCAGAGCATCCTCTTGGGGTGGGATGCTGTACAAGGCTGGGTCAGACCAGTTTACCCACTGTACAACTGAAACTTTTACCTTCCAATGTTAGTTTTGTGTGACAGCTACTTTTCCTTATCTTTAGTGTTTCCTTAAGATGTGTATTTTTAGCAAACCCTGCCTTGACCACCTCTTCTCCAATATCTATTTTTTTGTATTCTGCCTGGGCAACAATTATACCAATCTGTATGCTTGGCTTTGTGATGTATTTTTATTTCTTTTTCAAAAGCTAAGCTGCTCAAAAACTTCTTCCTTTCTAAAACAAAGATATGATGAAGTTGTGTAGTGGACACTGAAAATTTTAAGCTGAAATCCTCCATCTCTCTTCTGAGAAAAAGATGACATCTTTAAAAACAAAACCCAAATAGCTGCACAGGTAAATCTTATGTTCAACACATTTATTCTGAAACAATGCTATTATCTGTATAACTACAACTGTACCTGACCTAATCACTGTCAACGTCAGACTTCAACACCAATAGCTCTCCCTCAATGTTCAGCCTTGAAGAATTCAGTATCATAATTGACAGAAGTCCAAAGTCCCATCAACTCTCAATAGAAGTTGGCAACTGGGTTATCCAATTCTTTTATAAATCTGCTTTACTCAAACTATTCATGCAGAAATTGAGAAATGTCAGAGTTGGCAGACACCACTTTCACCAAACACAAACAGTTTTGAAAGACTGGGGAACGCATTCAAGCTCTTTGCAAGACATTTGCAAGAAAGTTATCTTTTATTGACAGGGTTTTCTTCTTATTTCCCCATCACTTCTGAAAACCAGCTGGTTTTGTTAAAAATTAAGAATGGAAGTTGTATGGTCAGGAAAGGTACACAGAGCAAGCAAATAAAGCTTTAGCTCGAGAAATAAGATCTATTAAAAAAACAAAACAAAACTTCAGGGAATTGACAACAGAGATTTTTATCTGTCTTAAGAAATCACATTTAATAATGTCAATAGGACCATGAGGATGAGGCCATGCACAAGGGCTCTTGGGATCTCTTCTATATGATAGATGAGGCAAGCTGGACTGATGCTTCCTCCTTCCTTCTCCTCTGGAAACATCTGCTCCCAAGCCACTGGCTACTGAAGCACAGGCAGTGCCAGTGACAGTCCTTGAAGTGGCAGGCTATGACTGTTAAAGGTGACCCAGAAAATGAGACCACCACTAGTAAAACTTACCAGTCCTGTTGCCATCGTCTCCTGAGACTTTCATGTTCCGTGCTGGCCGGGAACAACAGGGTTCTACTCCCACCTGCTATTCTTTCCCTTGACCAAAAGTTTGCATAGTACCCAGCCATTCAAGCAGCTCACAGATGTAAGTGAATTTATCACAGGCTCTGTGACCAAGGGAAGTATGCTTTTCCTCTGAAGGGAAAGAAACAGAGGTACTTTGTTTCCTTAGTGCCAGAAAGAACTTGGGTCAGACAGAAATAGACTTGAGGCTCTGAAGATGTCAAAAGCACACTCTGAAAATCACCTCCCCAGCACAATCTGAACCATTTTTGACAAAACCATTTAGTTTCTAGAGTAGGTTCACAGCAACAGATCAGACAGTCCTTCCCAGAATGTCCTGCCTTCACAGTTAAACAGAGGACTCCTCCCAGGAACTCTATGCTGGTATTTGGCAGCATCTGCTTCAGGTCAAGTAATCTAAATAAAATAAAATCTGTTACTCACCTGGTCACACATGTTTAAGTTCTGATCAGCTGGTCTCTGCAGTGCCCAGAGTCTGTACTTCTCATCAACACTGCAAACATTGCAAGTTTGGTGGAATTTTAACTGTGTTCGGTCTATTCGGAATTTAAGATTTTCCACAGTCAATGTACAACACCTGACACTGCATAATAAGATAAAATATAAATCAGTAGAGGTTATGCAAACCTCCTACAGAAACGTGCACTTGCAACGACTAGAGTATAAGCATGCCAAAGAGATCAGAATCTTCTGTACTGAGCCCAGATGCACTTCAGAGAAAGGAACTGAGTTAGAAAAATCTCTTACGCTGGCACCTGTCTAAAAGATTAGTGACAAAACTTTAAGTAACAAAACAGATCTCTGCTGGCAATTATTTTCTCTAAAGGCTACAGTTAAGAAGCAATATAGAAGACTTTTTACGGCCAGATATGTAAGCTAATGTTTCCATGCCAAACAGCCTGTCTAAAAATGAGCATTTTAAATTGAAACTACTAGCCCTCTGTATCAGTCTCCTAATGCTGACTAGCAACTCTTTGAGGTCGTTTCCATCAGAGCCAAAATCTGCCATCATCCTTTGGATGTTTGTCATAGAAATGCTACTAAAGATGTCCTGGTTATCTTCTCAAGAGTACTTTATCCAGCACATTCAACATTACAGATTTTTAAAAGATCTTTCACACTTCCTGAGATGGAGTAAAGAATCACTTCTCTGAAAAAAAGCATTGCTCTCTTGTGAAAGAAAAACCCATAATATATACTGGACAAAAACCCACAATTTAGCGTTCTGTATATTACCTTATTGTAGTATTTAATGAGTGTTAAAAAAACCCCCAAAAACAGTGTTTCCATAATTTTACTGAAGTGTGAAGTCCAGCAAGACTTGCTCACATAAAATAAGTGTTTTCTTTAGGAGAGCCAACAGTTCTTAAAGAGAACTTAGAGAATAGAGCCCACAGCATAATCAAAGATAAAGAAAACACCTTAAACAGTGGTTGCATAGAATTAAAGCTTTTATATCCAGGTGGGGAAAAAAAAACCCTCCACCTATACAAAAACTACTTACCTTACTAAAATTAGGTTTGCCAAAAACTGCATTAGTCCAAGGACAAGCTTCAGTCAGCACACAACATATTTTCAAGAGGTCATTACATCTACTGACATTCAAAGTGTGGAGAGAGCATAAAAGTTATTAACTGTCATTTTTAATAGATACTTGATGGTTCATAACAGCCAAAAATTAAATCAAAACAGTCACACAGCTGTTGAGACAAGTAATGCCCCACCTTAATCTTTCAGTCTTCACGATTTTAGGTGCACTTGCAAGCCTGCTCTCAATTTCTTCCAAGAATTAATGAAACAGATCTGGGCAGGTAATGTACCTCAGAGAAATAGTTTGCAATGAACAATTTTAACAGTTTAATTACCAGCTAGCTGTCTGCAGATCTCACTTACCAATCCTCACAAATATTAGTATTCACATGGTATCTGTTTTCTTTCACTCCTTAATAAAAGGAGACAACAGCTCTTCCATACCCCTCGTTCTCTTTACATGCAAACTTGGGTTTTGGTTTGGCTGAGAGAAGAAGAGTTTTTCCACTTACAACTTAGTATCTGAACCACTGTAAAACTAAATCAATTCCAGTAACATGGCTTTCAATAGACACCATTCTACTTATAACTCAAAGAAAAGGATCCAGAGTTCAGAGCTGGAAATAAAACACTTGTCCAACCAAACATTTAGCTAACCTCAGAAGCACACTCCTAACTTTTGTACCTTACAATATTAAATAAAACACTGCAACTGAATTTCAGAATGCCAGGAGAAGAATTAAGTATGACTGTTACTTATAAAAACCCCTTTATTATAAAAAGCTATTCCATAAACAGAATGAGTAAAGTTTGGTCCCCCTTCCCAAATTCCTATTGGGAACATGACAAGGAGCATTACCTCCACCAACTGGCTCAAAGCCACACAGATGTTGACCAATATGCACACACCGATTAGTCTGCAGACCAAACAGGAAAGGCAAGCTGTGGTATTCCTTCTGGATTTTCCCCTCTCCCTGCTGCACCCCCCACATCAAAGAAAACTATTAACTGTTTGGCGGGTTTTTTTCTTTTTCTCACTCTCCCATCCAACATCCTCCTGCCTATCTACACAAAAATTGACACTTTTTGGGTAGGAGATCCACCCCCAGCAGGATTCCAACTGCCTCCTACAGTATTTGTCAGTCAATAGCAAGTATTTTAGTCATCAATTTTTTATCTTTTTGGCCTATCTTTTGTGTAGCTACAAACGTATTTGTCCAACATATTCTCATTCATCATGCATTCACTCAATGAAAATTCTTTTTGACATTTCAGAAGAGAATAACTGTTTAAAATTTCCCTTTGAAAGGGAATAATAATACTTGCAATTCTGAAATCTAAATTATTTTTCTTTTTCCAACATCAAATTCTATCGATTATTCTCACTTATACAGAAACTTGCTGAGGGGGAGGAGATAAGATTAAACATCTCAGCTAAAATCAAATAGTTTTCTGAATGAACCTGCACCCAAAATGTTACAGCTTCTTCAGCACGACAGCCCACAACATGTAAGTGTTCAAGGCAAGGTTGGATGGGGTTTTGAGCAACACGGTCTAGTGGAAAGTGTCCTTGCTCGTGAAGGGGTTTGGAACTAGATAATCTTTAAGAGCCCTTCAAACACAAACTATTCTGTAATTCTGTGATATTGAGGGAAAGAAAAAAACAAATTTTCCTCAAGCGTAGGATTATGTACTTGTTTGTTTCAAAAAACGCCCCACTTTACCTTTGTCGTACTGTGTCTTTATTTCTGACAAAGGATTCTGAAATCTGTTGATGAGTCTGATTCATCAACCAAAAAGTTAAACATTCTGATGGTGAGGTGTGGCAGAGCTGATTAAGTGCCTGATAAAGGAACAAACAAGTGATACTATTGAGAACTTACACTGAGCTGACACAGCTGGCCTGGAGACATCTTACTGACAGTCAGTCAATCACTGACTGACAGTCAAGCCCAGTCCCACTTTCTAATAGCAGGGTCTTCTAACATACCCCTTTTTGGAGTGTGTGTGGAGATTACTCCCTTGAGTGAGGCTGAGCAAATGAGATTTGCCCACGGTCGCTGGTATGGGTGAATAACACCAATCTCTATTTAATAATTGTCTTTGCTAGCTGTAATATAACTGATTCAATATTGCTTCAAAATACTGCACTGTACTATCCTAGTAGTTATAGCTTCTATACTGTGTAGTAAATTATGATATTTTAGTCTAATCCTTATAATAATAAATATATTTTTTAAATATAAATGTATCTGGTTTGCCATCCTTAATTCTGTGGGATAAAGTTGTACAAAAGTTCAGTTACATCTATATGATTGTTTAGACATAAAATGTTGACCAAGTCTGGGGCTAAGATTGGATCCAACCCCAACTAGACTCCTCTCTGAGAAGGAGTTCAGAAAGCAAGGGGTCCTTGCTGCACCTCGTGACTCAGCGGGAAGGCTTCTCTAATAAACACTGTTTGAAGCTCCCATTCTGCCCATGACACAGCATTACGTAGGCAACACATTATGGTTGAGCCTGGGACCTTCCCCAGGGAGGTAACTGAAGGAACCTGTGGGATTAGTGCCCAGCTGTGCCAGATAGCATGGGTACAGTGAATGTAAAACCAGTGTGAAGCAAGGAACAACTCATTCCACCAGAAGATAAATGCTAGACTCCAAAGCAAGAATAGGCTTCCAGGCAAAAGCAGTATAGTTACCCAAAAAACACCTGACAACAGGTACACCTGTGCAAGGACTTTTAGACTGGAAAACTTTTGGTTTTGTTTTCAATTACTTTTGTGCCAAGAAAAAATACTACCACTACCTGCAAAGTTGTTTCTTTTTTCTTGGGCCACGTGGCTACAAACCACTTCTAGAGAGAGGCTCCGGGGACATGCAGCCACAAGACCACCAACTGTTTAATATGCACAACATGCTGTAAAGACACTGACAAAGTAAATCTGCACGGGTGCTGTTACTGGTTGTGAATTCACACATCACATTTCCCTTCCTCCCAAACCAGAGACAGACAGACATGTTTTCTAGTTAGCATCAGAAACACATAGGATGGGAAGGAGACCCTTGCCCTCCACTTAGGATCACTGACCCGTGTCTGCTCTCACAAATAGCCAAGGTACATCTGAGCCTCTTCACAGGATGATTAAAACTAGAGAAAAAATGCTGTTCTGCACTCTAGGAGTGTGATAATAGTGGCAAAATATTGATTTGAGTTCCAGCTATTTCAAAAATGAGACATGCTTAAGTTTTGCCCAAAACGTATACAATTAGGCTTTAACAGTTTAGAGCACTCGTGTGTATGACAACAAACCCTTTCCCTCAAGCCTGATTCCTTGGATCAGGGTCAGAAAGAGTTAATGTGTCCAGCTGAATGACTGATATACGCCCATCAATAAATCATACACGTGAATGGTAACTTACCTGTTCTATGATACTTTGTTCAAAGTTCATGGCTGCTCTCCGGAAAACAAACCATCAGCTAGTACCAGTTAAAATGAGCTCTTTATTTAATGACAACTGTTAATGACAAACACACTAGCATTTGGTCTCTGCTTTTATATTATTAAAAAAAAATTCTTTTGTAATAGGTGTAAAAAGAGATTTTTCAATAGAATTCGAGGTTGTAATTTTGATCCTACAAATTTATTTTTTTTTAGGATAAATTCAAATTTCACTTAAGACATGACATCCAGGTTTATTTTTCACAGCCAGCAATACTGAGATGCATTGTACCTCGTTTTTCATGTATATATACAAATAAAATTTCAGGAAAAAAAGTATTATGTGAATACAAAGAAACTGAAAGTATGCCTTCTAGTAAGGAAACTGAGTTTCTTGGACATCATCAACATGAGTGAAAAGTGGTCAGAACTTCTATAACAATATTTAAATGCAGTTGATATTTTTATGACCCAGCCTGTTTTCCAACTGAAAAGTAATACCATGAAATAAATGTGATAATGTTTTCATATCATTTAAGTGGAAATATTAAATAAATTTAAGCACAGAATAAAAATTTTTTAAGTTATTTTAACAAAATCGGTTCATGATGAAAAAATAGAGCTTAGTAGGACTGAATTTGGCAGAGCTAACATTTAAAAACTGACAAATATTTTCAACTTATAATGGCAAAAAAGCACAATACAGTATTTCCTAAGAGTTATCAGTATAAAAACGAACGCAAAACACAAGTTTATTGTAACTATTAAAACCTCTGCCTTTAACAATATTTCTCTGTGAGAAAGCTCATCCCTGAAACACACACATTTCCAGAACTGCATTCCCTAGTGGGTATAGTCACGGGGATATATACAAAACTAGAATAAACTTCCGCTATTAAGCTTGTGATAATCTCTCTGAAAACTGAAATATTTTTTCCTGTATTTTCAGTTACCTGGGGGTTTTTTTACCAATGTTATTTACATTTGGGTTTTTTTCCTTGTGATTCCATTGTGGAATCTCCATTTACTTACAAGGCCAAGCAGAGGATATGTAGAATGGATTGCCTGCCAGGGCCAGAAGAGGGAGCTCAAATCAGTATTTTCACTTATTAGGATAAAGCAGCATGTACCTGTGTATTTAACGCTAAAGGTACTTTTATAACATTAATTAGACACTTTGATGCATTATGCATTTTAACTAAAGTAACAGATTAGCCTGTGTGATTGGCATCTGCAGTAATGGCTGTATAGGTCGGAATTAAGGTAAATGGCTCTCTTAAATCTTTGAATTTCAGCAATTGAGCCTTCAATTCCCATCTCACTCAGACTCCAGCTGCCTCCATCACTCACTGTATGACCCGCATGCACTCCTAAGAACACTCTTTCCCTACCACAGCTGATATCTGAACAAAAAAGCAAGTTGTCCTGCACTAAATGCCTTCAAACTTACCTCTTTTCCTTTGCTGATCAGGCACATAGAGGTTTTCCCTCCGATACGACACAAAGCTTTGTAAGCTTCTCCCAATTCTTGCTGTACAGTCTCAGTACACACAAACTATCTGTAAAGTCTCCAGTCCAAGAGACATCTTCAAGTATTTTTAAGGACAAACTGACTTACACCTCTCTGTTTTCAAAGGAGAATAAGTTAGCTCAGGCTCTGCTTTTATCTCCTAACCTGCACCCTCTGCCAGTTATTCTCTACCAAATTCTTGCTGTGCTGCTTCACAGAATTAAACCACCACACAAAGTCACCAAATTTTATATTTTTCTGTCCTCTACCTTTAATACAACATATGCTGCCACAGCTGTGCATATGGACAAAGAATACAAAAGCACATCTCCTCAGTCTGTGTTGGATTAGACATGATGAATCTGCTGGATAAATAAGTTTGTATCAAACACTATACAATTATTTATTTACAGGCAATAATTAACAAATCCATTTACACTTAATGTTTTCAAAAGTTTTGTGTAATAGTTGTTATGGACAGTAACAGACAGGCAAAGCTGGCAGAATGGTACCACCAGAGAAATCTGGGTTAAAGTATACAAGCAAATCCCTTCAAGTAGCTCATAAGTGTGGAAATGGATTTACAACTGTACAGAACGCCACATGTAAAAAAATATTTATATGATGGCAAGAACAGAGCCTAGAGAAATGTAAGAGAAGGGTATGTCTGAATTTTATGTAAAGGCAATGAAACCAACAGAAAGAGAAAAAAAATTAAAGGAAATATTAAAATGTCAGTATTAACAGAACAAATCTCACCAAATAAAAATCCATGAGCAAGATGAGTTCAAAGGGCTCTACAAATAAAGAAAATGTGTTATAAAAGTCTAAGAGTAAAACATATATTTTCTTTGCCCTCTGACAACCTAATATTTAAATACATGATTATTCTCTCAGACCTTAAATAACAGTTCTGCAACTCTCTAACTATGATTCTCCATTTTCAAAGAAATATCCGTGTAACAGTTCTGGAGATTAGAAACACATTGATTAAAGAACCAATTTTATTATAACAAGAAAATTGAAAATTAATTTCAACAAAATAACAAAACAACAGTATAAATAAATTAATAAACACAAGTATGAAGGTAGGCACAGAGAAAAATACTCAGTGTGCCAAATAATAAATATTTATTTATTTATTAATCTCATGGCTTCTTTGATGGCACTGGACTTTTCCCTCTCCGTTTAGCAGCTTTCTCCATTTTCAGCTGTAAAAAGAAAAGACATCAACAATGGTTGAAGCACTAATTTGCAAGTCAGCTAACAATGCAATATTAAATTGCTACATGCAGCCACAAATTTACCAGAATGATACATACAGTGAAGAGAGCTACAGAGCATTATTAGCCCAACCTAGCATTGCTTATGTTTGCACCATAGGACAAAGGAGCACTTTCATAGCTCTGCTGCTCCTCCCTGATTCAAATCGGGGCTGCCTTATTTCTGATAATGGCAATCTAGGCTACTGTGCCTCACAAATGTTCATGGGTTTATCTTCTTTTCAATGGAAGGTAAAGCAGCTTTATTACAGATGTCTAACAGATACAGTTAGATGAACCAGCATGCACTAAGTCACAAAGGAATGGTGCTGAGATAGATGCTGAACCTCCATCTCAGTGTTTCCTCACTGACCCACAAGCTCATGACTTCCTCTCGTGAGATTTTTTTCTACACAGTACAGTAGGCTCTTACAGCATGGTATGATTTAACAACACATACACATTTAACTCTGCCATTTTGTAGTAAGACTATTAATCCAAACCAATATATATGTTGGTCTCAGGTATTGTTATATTAGTGAATGAAATTATATTTAGAGTAATTACATAAAAAGAATGCATGGACTTTTGCATCTAATACTAGATATCACACTGCTAACAAAAATGCAAGAAAAAAAAATTAACATGCTTTTTCCTCCTCATAAAATAATGTCAAAAGGAAGTCAAGCCTCATTCCTCATTTGGATATCCCTACATATGAACTCACTGCTAAACAATCCTGTTATTGGTCTACACAGGAGCCGATTTTAAAACATTTCTCTTTATTTGGAGGCTTGAGATTTGTAGGTGAAATTCTTACTACCTTTTGCAAAGAAAATAAAGTCTTGGGGGGAAAAAGAAATGGAGGAATTTGGATTTGATAGTAACATGTTTTCTATGAATTGATATAATATTTTCAACATCGGACCATATTTTGTGATGATTTCCAAAATGAGGAAAACTATTTAAAATTTCACAAAGCTAGAACAGCTTTCTCTTTAACAAACAACTTGTTGCAAGCACCAAGCATAACAGCAGTTTTGATTTTAAAAGTTAATTATGCAACACCACCTTACAAAAGAATTCATAAACAGTCAAGACACACTTCAGCTGAGATGGTGGAGCTAAGGAGCTTATGTGGGGAAAGCAGGTATTTAAGCACGTAAGTCACCTATACCACAGGCATTTAAATTTAAGATAGTCAGTGGGGTGGAGGAGACACCTCTCAGGGAGTGACACAGATCATCTAAGAAAGACAGACCAGATTTAGCCCAACTTATTTAGACATTCATTAAAAAAAAAGAAAACTATGAATTTTATAAATGAGGTAGCAAACTCACAGTCCTAAATGTCACAGGGAACTTTCTGTGAGTCTGCTTTGTTGTTTCTTTTTGTCACATAGTAAAATATTTCGGTTTTCTGTAATGGTGGGTTACTTCAATTAAAATCTGCCCAGTTAAGGTAAATGGCATCCCACATGACTGACCTCTGAAATCCTGTAATAGCTCTTAACTATCTTTAAAACATTATGTTAAGAAGCTAGTGCTTTCTCAAGAACAAGAGAAGGAACTATATAATACATTTATATGCTACTTAATCACACATGTATCTTTTTTAGACATCCTCTTGTGAAAGTGTATTTAAAATTAGGCAACCAATGTAGTAACTTGCCCGTTCTTGATAACGTTTTTCAAAGTAAGCCATGTCATCTTCTTCTGAAGGTTTTCCATGAGAAATTTGCCCTGTGACACTTGAACTACCTGAAAAACAAACGAACAAGAACAAAAAACAAAACTCCTTTTTCATTAAGGATACTTGTTATTCCATTAGTTATGTTTTATATTTGGCAAAATACATATATAATGAGAACTCACCTTTACAGACAAGCACAAAACACAGCACTTGGGATCAAACCTCTTTAATCTAGGCTAGCAGCTATTATAAATTGTCTTGGAGAAGTTCAACAGTTATACTAATTGCTAAATTTTTATACTAAACAAGGGACATAAAATAGGCATAACTGATCTATAATTCCATCTAGAAAAGACTTTCTGGCAGAAGGCAGTTTCACAGGATTATGCTGATATTCAGATCTGATGAGCTTCTAGTAGGAATTAAAAATTTTAAAAACTGACCCAATGAATATGTGACACCGTCAATGGTGTTAATGCTAGGAGAAAATCATTTAAGGTAAAAACCACACCATGAGCAGAAACAACAGGCATTAAGAAACCAGTTATTCTAAGCATTTCAAGTACATGAATGCTGTACTAACTTTTCACATACTAAGGCTTCAATATTCAATGTTTAACTTTCATTTTAGCCCAAATCATCCTTTAAATAATTAATAAAATTGATTAATTTTAAATTAAATTTCCTTTTGTATAACAGTGTTATCCTATTTATACATCACCTGCTCTCTGGGAGATGGCTTGAGTGGAACTAGAAGGCCCCTGAAATGCTTTTAGAAATGGATGATCCATGCTGGTAATGGGGGCTTCTAAAAGCTCAGCAGAAGGAGCACCTGTTAGGAAAAAAGTTGAATGAAAACAATAATTAACTTCACAAGATAGATTTCTGACATATATGATGGGGTCAAAACAAGGCCACAGATTCATATCTACAACTCTCAGTGCAGTCCCCATAAACTTGAGTTAACAAAAGCATTACAAGGATGGCTTCAAAAGAAATGGAAAGCTTTGTCTCTTTAGTTACTTATGGCAATACCATAGTTTCTAAACTTCTGACAAATCCAGGAAACCAGATCAGAATTTAAAAAAGAAATAATGAATATATGGCCATTATAGATAAACCAGTATTTCAGGACAAAATGTGTCCATTATTAAATGACACAAAATCAGAGAATACTAGAAGTATCAAGACTAACATGTCTGTTCTATGAATTACCTCTGGTTTTTCAGGCTGAACAGCTATTAACCTTTGAGTTTGAAAACAAAAATGCTGTAAATATATAACCAAGAAATTCCTGGGCACTATTAGGCTAAAGGATTAACATAAATATAATGTGGAAGCATTAAGAGAAAAAGAGAAGTTACGGTTCTTTCTAAAGGATATGCTGCATTTCAACTAGAAGCAACTGGGCTGAACACCAGAACTGCTGATAAAAAGTTATCAATTCACTATAGGAAGTTGGACAACATGGTCACAGTGATCTCTTTACAGCAAAGGACTGCTGGGAAAAAAATCTGTCTACATTCCTACTTCTATTGATCCAGTTTGCCTTCAAACTTTGAAAATCTGTTTTGATTTCCTACTTTTCAGAACTACTTAGGTGGAGAACTAAAACTTCATTTCAGGTCAGCTGCACTTACCTATTCCACTGTCATCAAGTCTCATGTAGCCTTCTGCTAGTGAACTAAAACCAGTCAGTCCTCCCATAGCAGCATAAGGAACATCCTGCCCCACAGGCTTTCCTTGGGCTAAGCGCTCCTCTTTGGTTTCCACCACCGTTTCATGAGCGTATGTTGGCTGACCACATGCACAGGTAAAGCAACTGTGAAAGCCTGAACACTTGGAACCTAATAAAAAAATAAATGAGTGAGATAATAATGGAATTTATACCTCATTGCAGACAAAATGGTTTCCCTAAACTGATCTTTGTAAAAAATTAGTGTTCCTTCACTACAAAAACATCCAGTTATGTCAAAAAATCATATAAACATGAAGGATGACTGCGGAGATTAGATCACAGAGCCCATACGGTCACAAGGTCTCGTTCAGTCAAGTTTCAAGTACCTCTGAGGATGGTGATTCCACCTCTCTGAGCAGCCTGGACCAATGCTGGATCAGACATTTCTTTTCTGATCCATAATTATATTTCCTATGTTGCAACTTGTGTCCATTGCCATTAACAACACTTCTCTCTATGCACTGTCAAACAATAAAAGGGTAAGAAATTCTGACACTGGGTAAAGATGACAACCTGCCAGCATTTCGGCAGTATTGCCTCCAAAGTTATACATCACATTACAGTGTTGCATGGCCAAAAACCTTCATATCCCAATTTATTATATAAATCAAAATTTAAATGTTTTTTTAAAATTAGCAAAATTATCTCAGTAGCAAACAGAGTCTGTGACAACAGCAAAATGGGTTCTACACAAGAGTACGGTTAGACTGACTTTCACAGGGGTTTTTAACCTTACACAGTCATAGGTTGTAACTGAAATAGTTATACAAATGTCATGTGACATTCAGAAACCGAGTGGAGTGAAGTGACCTATCTGCCCTAAACTCGGGGATAAAACTGTCATCAAAACCCCACTGGAGCAATGAAGTGACCAAGAAATTGAGGAACTGATTTTGCAAATGTTTCATTATACAAATTACTCTCTTTCCAACTCACAGTTCATTTTGCAGAACACCAAGAAAGATTTTTTTAAGTCTTGCATAATATGCTCAAGGATCATATTCTTGAGCATTTTAAAGGCTTTTTCATATAATTTTGGGCACTCCCTGGTAACAGAGCTCTGTATTCTGTGTTTGGATATAAAGTGCAACAGCAGTATTTTCAATTATAATTTATCTATCACACTGGATTGATCAACACTGAACTAGACTAATGGCACTACACTAAAACAAGTCCAAAACAGAAGCAAGTCTTGGCACTTCTCTGTGAAATCTGTGAATCCCTCAGAAGTGTCCAGTATTTTTGAGAAACACTAAAAAAGTGCAAATATAAATTATTATTGAAAACATTGTGTTCTACAGATTCAGTCTGAATTGTCCAATTGCACACTTAAGATTTTTGCATTACTTAGAGAAAGTCTTGAAAGGCTGTCATATAAATATTTTATGGTTTGTTCTGTGGGATATGATTCCCAAACAGTAAAAGCCGTTTACAGTTTTTCCTGTACAAGATAGAGACATTTTATGAAAGAAATTTAACAACAGAACTCTAGCAAAAAAATCTTCAGCTTACATAATTTGAGGTTTCAAACTAGAACATCTTTGTGCATTATTTATTTTATGTGGTTAATAACTACTGCTGTTTCATTACATTAACCTCAAACAACTGAAGCAAAAAGCTTCCTCTTAATCCCTTCTCAAAGCTCTTCCTTGAAACTCCATTCCCATTTGCATTTCTGGGCCCACAATCTCTATGCTCAGGAACTGCTTTGTTAGAGTGCTAACAACAGTATTATTTGGGAACACAGCGCTACTTCCTATGGAGTTGAGAAAAGATACATTAACATTACATTCAACTAGGCAACAGAGGAATGGAGATCAACCCTTCTCTCTCTCAAACTACAAAGTTCAGGTAGAAAAGTCATGTGCATGCAGCTGGAAGTGACAAACTGCAAGTGTGGTGCTTTCATATTGCCTGACTTCAGGCATCTGTCTCCATAAGCACCTAATTGAATCATTCAGAAACTTACGCTCCCTCACAGGACTTGGGGAAATCAAGGACCTTGTTCTAAACCCTCCTGTAAAAGGTGATGCCTTCCTTCCCACTTCTCATCCTTCTTCGAGGATCAAAATACCCATCAGCAAGTGCAGCATATACCTAATACCCAGGGACGAATACAGATCCCTAACTTGCTGTTTCTGTTGAGTTTCCTACCAGAGAACGCTGCAAGCCCATCCGTAACTTACACGAGTTACACGGAAATCCAGGTCCTGCACTGTGCTGATCAGCAAAGTGTTTGCATCTACAGCGGATGGGCTGTGTGCCATTCAGAGGGACATAGTGGTAGGACTGGCATGGACAACATCTCACTCTACAAGGCACACAAATAGGACGCTCTTTGGGAAGCACTTCATAGTCCGTTTTGTGTTGTTTATACCTAAAACAGGTAAAAATAATAGCTTTCATAACTTTGTTAGTATTTGTCAGAAAAGTAACTGAGAGGTTTATAATTTACTTCACAAATTTGGTTTTTAAGTATCCTTAATTGTATTACTGCTGCTAATTTGTAATGAAATGCACAGTATCAGCTGCTTTTACAACTATTTATTACATAAATATCACAGATCTCTATGTTTCGTTTTGACACCACTATCAGAATCAATATGATCTACAATAACTCATGCCTTAAAGCTGAATTTATTGAAGACTGCAAAACTAGTTTGGTCTCAAACATTTATTGAGATTTAGATTTAAGAGCAGTTCTTACTATCTAAAACCTTATTTTCTCCACACTCAGGTCGTAAATTAACTTGCTTATGTGGTACTGTAATGTATCTGGAAACACTTTACATTTCCCTGATTTTTAAAAATACAGTGGTATGAAAAAAGAAAAGCCACCTACCGGTGAGTACAAAAGCACAGTGTCTCTGGTCCCACAAGCTTACAGTCCATGCCAGTTGGTGATCTCCAGCTCACATACAACCTGTTCTGTAACCGAATGGGTAGTACTTTTCTTTTGTACTCCTCATATTCCTCAGGAGTAAAGAGCTTTCCGCCATCATCATCACCTACAATTCTGTAAGCATGTTATAAAAAGAACCATAAGGATATGAAGACAATAAAAGTAGATGTCTCCAGATATTTTTTCAAATAATATATAACAGTACTTCTGCTGTAAATGCAAAAAGAAAATCTTGTATTTCATAATACTGTTCTAGTGGTATACATTTAACAGAACTATAGCTGACCTTTAGAGAAATTTTGTGAATAATGCTCTTTTGAAAAAAATTGCTCTGACAGACTGAAAAATAGCCTTGTAAGACAAAAGGAAAAAATAAAGGCAACTACAAAGCATTCCTTCTCATATGGCAGAAAAAGCAATGAGTATCAAGGGTCGTATAACCAGCCAGCTCTGCCTCAGACTTCTTGAATGATCTCTGGCAATTCACTTCACCCATCTACACCTAACTGTGATGCAGACCTGTTTGTATCAAGTGATCTAATCTTGAGAGTAACTGCAAGCAGGAAAACAAACAGCCATCAAAGTAACAAACAACATATCCAAGTTGTCTTCTAACTTGCAAGAAGGCTATGATAGTTTCTGTAGCAAAAGTTGATAGGAGCTGTATCCCACAACTCAGACAGGCCCACTTGCTTAAGCTATCACTACATTCAAATTCAAGGTCACTGAATATCTGGAACTCCGGGGCAGCATCTACATTCTGCATTTATAGAAACAATTGATGACAGTAAGTAAAACCTGTAAAATACAATTAAGACTTAATTGCAACACTTACCTATGTTGAAAGTTAGTTTATTATTAATGTTTGTAAATATTTCAGTTATTATTTGTTTGGTGTGCTAAAACACACTGAATGAGTCATTCTGTGGATTTGTGCATTGCCAGCACCGTGCAGCATCAGAATGATGTGCCAACACATCGCTGTGATTTGCACATCAACCCAGCCAACGCCCACTGTACGTTTTATGTAAGATTGAATACCACTGTGCCTTCCTCTCGTGTTCCACTCTAGGTTTTCCTAAGCTAAATTAAGATCACATTTCAGCATAATGACGGTGTTTATGTTTATTTTTGTTCAGCCTTTCGAGAGGAGTGCTGACGAGATTAGCAAAGACACACGAAGTAGTATGAGGGGTTTATAGAGCGCAAAACTAGAACTCACGATGCACGGAAGTCCGTGCTTTCTCAAAGAGCAGTACAGCTGTCAGATTATCACAGAATGGCTTGACTGGAAGGGACATTAAAGATCACCTAGTTCCAACCTCCCCGCTACCCCATATGGCCTCTCACAGCACACCACACAGACACGCTGCCGGGCGGGCCTGGATGCGATGAACGACGCGTTCCTTCGCTGCTGACACACCGTTTACGCCATGCCCGCACCAGGGCACACCAGCCACGGCACCTCCGGCTGCGACAGCGAGCGGCGGGCGGTGGATGTGACTCGACGCAGCCGCCACAAAACCCGAAGCAGCGGCTTCAGGAGGGCGGGAGGCGAGCGCGAGCATCCCCTCAGGGAGGAATCCCGGGCCGCGGACCGGACACGGGGGATGCGGCACCGCTGCCGCCGGCACCCGCCCCAGCGACCCCCACCGCGTCGCCCCTGTCCCCTCACCGCCGGTACTCCGCGTACTCTTCCAGGGCCTCCGGCTCCACCTGCAGCCGCTCCATGACCGGCCCAGCTGCCGTCAGGGCGCCCGGAGCGACGGGTGCCGCCCGCGCACAGAGCGCGGCAGGCGGAAGGCAGGCGGGAGGCAGGCGGGAGACAGGCGGGAGGGAGG
Source organism: Platyrinchus mystaceus (assembly GCA_035041135.1). Lineage (NCBI taxonomy): Eukaryota > Metazoa > Chordata > Aves > Passeriformes > Tyrannidae > Platyrinchus > Platyrinchus mystaceus. Next base: position 31,958,159 of record JAWWLV010000088.1, on the reverse strand, counting down.
GCAGGGTAGGCGGGAGGGAGGGCAGGGCAGGCGGGAGGGCAGGGCAGGGCAGGCGGGTTGCCCGCAGCACGCACCGCACCGGTTGCTGAGAAACGTGCGCGGAACTGCGGGGTCTGCGCCGCGTACACGGGCACGGCGAGCCCCGCGGCAGGATGTTTTCCCGAACGCGGCTCGTTCCCCCGGTGCGCAGCGCGAATTCACACACCGTATTTCTGGGTTCTGTTCTAGTTTGAGCAAAGGAGGGAGCTAGGCGGTAACCCACAAAAGGCTCGCCGGTCAACTTTACACTGTTTATACACTTTAACAAGGGCATCCGCATTCATTGGTTACAAGTTACATAACTTTTCTATTAAAACTCAACCTCCCATTTGCCAATTGCATCTCTCGCTTTTCAGGAGAATTAGTCTGCAGGTGCAGTTCTCTTCATTTCAGTCTAGGGTCCGTTTTAAATAGGTGGTCACGATCACCTACTGCCGGAATTACCTTTCCCCGAGTTACTGCTCAGTTCCGCTGACTTCACTCCTGGTGGCTCTTGTCCAGACGGCCCATTCATCTTGGGATTGTTTTCTCTTTTCCTTAAAACAAAAGATTCGCCAAACACACAACATTCACAATGCAATTGCTCAATCATAACAGTCTAGCTACAGCTACTAATTAACAAAAGAAAAAAAAAAATTTGCAAAGTTTGATTCAAATCCTGAACAGCTTAAATCTTGAGGGGCTTGATATCAAGGACAGTTGTGGTGCACACAATCCCCCAGGAATGCCAGTCACCCCCCATGCCTCTCGGGATGGACGCCCTCCCTGAGCAGCAGTGCCAGGGCACTGGCACACGCACATCCCCAGGTGTGTGTGTGCAGATCCATGCACCTGAGGTGTCTCAGAAAGGCATCCACCATCACGGGTGCCACCAGCCACGCAGCACATTGTGTCCACCCAAGCCCTCACAGTCTGCACTTGCATGGTCCTCAGCTGCTGCTGCTGCTGCTATTTAGACCACCACATTCCTGGTGGGTAGGTGACGGGTATTTTTGATCAGTCACTGATTCCCATTCATTCTTCCACTATAAAATAAATGTTCCATTACAAAATGTGTATTTTTTTCATAATTCAAGGAGGCTAACTTTGGGAAACACTGCTAACCAAAGATAGTTGTTAGACTGGCAACTTGTAATTCCCAATTCCTCTCCATGTGCCACAAGCAATGCCACCACATTGGAGCAACTCCTCTGATGTGTTTGAGGGCTGTAGTGAATACACCACAGACTGCTATTTCAGGTACTGCTCTATGCATGTAACTTACTGCTTCCCCTTGCTACAAACACCCTGGCCACAAAGTGACCAAATATATGAGGAAAAGATGTAGTATGTTTTCTTTATCTGAGCTTTAGGAAACTGGCATTTAAACTGTGCTCTTCCTGCTAGCATGAGCTGCAAACCCTCAGAACTGTCAAATTGAGACCCACAAGGAGAGGCTTTTTCCATACCATAGAATGACACTTGCCTGGCAATAAAAAGGTACAGCAATTCAGGGAAGTCTCCAGATTGTTTTGAACTGGACAAGCCACAAGCAATGAAGCAGAAGGTGAAGAGGAATGTCACAAGGACAATGTCAGTGGTTTGCCAAAACATCCCCCAGAGAGAGATGAAACAACAGGGACACTCTCAGGTTTCCAGCACTATCTAAATAACGTGACAGGGCATATGGTCTGGGCATTTGTCCTGTGGCTATGCCAAATGTATAAGAAATTTCAGCAGAGGAGACAGCACTGCAATGCAACACACACGTTCTGTCACGCTGAGATCTGAACATGAACAGAAATGATATGGGAACAAGTCCTCACTGCAGTCAATACATTTTCAAGTAAGCTAGTGGAGGAAAATAAAATCCCACCAAAAAATCAGGATTATTTCTCCAGGGAAAATTCCTCCTCTGACCACAACTTTGAAAAAGAAACAGATGGGGGAAAGGGGACCTTGAAAGCAGGACAAGAAGCTCTGCAGCCAGGAAGTTTGAACATAGCAAGGAACACACTGCTGCACAGGAGCTGCACAAAACTGAAGATCTTTGAGATACCTTATCTGTATGCACATTTTGCTGATGCCAAAGATCCCAGCATTGCCAATAAAGGGGGGAAGGGGTGGAAAGAGCTCTGACAAGCCTGATTCACACAGAATGAGCAGAGCTCCTATGTCATGGGTTGATGTGCCTCATCTGTGCAAAATCTTTGTTAAAGACAGTCCTCTGAAATACAGTTTGGGTTTGGAGAGCAGAGCCAGGTTTCTGAATTAGGCAGCTTTTGGTGAGGGCTCCAAATGTTAGTCTATATTGCACTTTAGCATTAGATTACCTGTGAACAGTCAGTGAGAACTTATCGAGAGCAGGAAATCAAGTCATTTTTTTTGTGAGGCATCTGTCCTGTGAACTATCTCCCATCACAAAAATTGAGGATTTATTTCTGGATTTGATCACAGTAAGTGTTTTATGCAATACAGACAGTGTTCAGCTTATTAGCATCCAGGTCTTATTAGCTAGTAAGAACCCACTCAAGATCTGCTCGAATTCAAATCCAGATCCGTAGACTTACTTGGGAACAGATATGAAAGGTGAAAGACTTTGTAATTGAGAAATGGAATTCTTTGCTAATAAAGGTATTTCAAACACTCACTGTTTTAATGTCATAGCATGAGTATAGTAGTACATTTTGGACTCAGAAAACCCTCTCCCATCTCTACTCTCTTCTAAGAGATTGCTAATAGACATCCAAAATAAAATTCATTAAAGACTTAGTCAAACCAGATTTTTCATGGTAAACCACCAAATAATTTTGAGTAGCAAGGAAGAAAAAAAAGGCTTTCTGCTCCCATGAAGAAGCCATGACACAAGGTAAGTAAAAGGAACAGGAATCCAGATGGCATGTTTTACCTCCTATGGTTGTGATGTAGCATACGGATGCTGCTGGCCCAAGATCTCTGAACACATCAAAGTGGGTTGAACATATGGACACTTACTTACAGTACAGTTCTGTGAGACCTAAGGTACTGCCTACACATCAAAGGCAACAGCTTAATGCTGCATAGGGTGTTGACAGTCTCTCTCAACACCCTCTGTTAACAATAAAATGTGTGACCCTTTAAATTTTTTGAAACCCTTACAAGTCTGACAAGTGCTTAAAAATATTCTCAGTGAAATACCTATGCAAATTGAAGATAGCCACTTTATTAATGCAAGAATAAATAATTTAGAAAAAATTGGTTTAGTATTTTGGACCTCAAGTCATCACTGAAGTAGCAGTCAGTCATTCTATTTCTATGGATCTGGTCAATGACTATCTAATCGACTATTCTGGAAACAAGGATTAAATTGTTCCATTAAATTGTTCCTTCCATCCATATTTGTAACCAATATTCTGATACACTTAAAGGCAAACACAAGCAGTACTCACTTTTATAAACTTCTAAGCATGATCATACATTGTGCTACAATAAAGATTAGGTTTTGTATTATTAATCCTAATTTACAGTATTTAAAAATTACAGCATGTTTCTCTTGTTTCGCTATCAGAAAAACAGAACATGATTAGACATCTACAGACAGAATAAGTGGATGAATGTCACAGGGAATATGGAAGCTCACATACAAGTAAGGGTCAATTAATAATGAAAGGTTTTTGCTGGAGGTACTGACATAGTTGGGAAATTTGTAGTAATTAAGATCACTTAGAGATAAGATAATTCAGCAGCATGTGATGCCACCGGTGTTTGAGAGGTGATTCCATGAACATAACATGAATTTCTTTTAACTTGGGCTTAATTTTAATAACCTAAATGATATTTTCAAACAAATACAAATGCCTATGTTCATCATTCCTGACAAACTGAGATTAGTGAAGTACCAATTCCATAAACATCTTTTCCACATGAAAAAACATAAAAAAAGTCTAAGTCACTTTTTTAGCTACTATAAAGGGAAGTCTCCCATTTCACTCTTGTCTTTGAAGGAGGCATACTATCAGATATGTTAAGTTGAACCCCACAGGTAGCAGACTGCTTTGTTTTGTAAAGTACAATCTAATGAAAGGGCATTAGGTAAGGATGGTCATATTTGGATTAACTGTTAAAGATATCAATTGACACTCTACATCACCTTTAAAAATAATACACCAATTAAGTAAGAATGTTCAAGACATTTAGCTTATTCAATGAATTTGAGTGATTTTAGGAGTTAAAAGGATTTTAAGAAAACATAATAAACTGCAATGTTAAATTTTACGTAATTGCTTTTCTAAATAAACTTCTTGTTCCCAAATAATTGTCAGACAATGCTTGGACATCCTAATTACGTTAAGGTTTATATGGTGAAATTGCAAAATGATTTATTTAGATGAAGAAAGCAACAAAAATAACTGTCTGTTTAGACAGCAATCAATATATACTCTTTTCTTTCCATTTTTCATTAGAACTTTTGTTTGGGAGTGGATTTTGAACATTTTTTGCTACCTATGTTAAGCAGTCATTTACAGGCACAGAAGTACTGACAATTACCTGGTGAAATCAGCTGATAAACACGTAGGAGGCAAATTACAGCTGGGAAAATTTAAGACTCATAATTTACCAAAAGATTTCAAGGCCAAAACAAAACATTCCCCCCTCCCTTCAAATCAGCAGTTCTTTACATAAGAGGTAATCTGGCCCCCTGCCCTCCAAAGAAAAGGGGAAAAAAACCCCCACCAAACCCAATCCAAAGAACCAACCAACTTTAAGAAGATTCCATATTACAAAAATTAAAGCAGGTCACTTTGTGGGGGATTGTGATGTTGTCTGAAATGGGAAATGCACAGCTGCATCATTAAAACTGCAGCACAGTAGATACACTACTTAAAAATTTCTCAGGAAAAAAATTAAATGTGTTTGGCAACACAACCAAATCCTGTGAAACTATCAAGCATTTTGGACCCAGGGTACATTGTAGGTTTCTCTTGCTTTTTTTCACCCAAGCCCTCAGGTTCTTTACACAACCTCCTGTCACTACAAGGCTGCCACACCTCTCACATGTCCTACAAAGGAGGCTGCAGGCTAGAACATGCAGATGTATTCTTGCTACTGTTGTTAATAGGAAAGGCAGCCGAGACCTCTCCCCTTTATCCCTTCCTTGCCTTTCTTTCCCTAGTTTTCCTGTTCTGTAAAGTGTTGTCATCTTAGCAAAAAGGATAAAGCTTGGCTTCCATCCTCTGCACTGCTGGAGCACAGAAGTCATGGAAGTGTGCTAGGTAGCTGGTGAAGGGAGAACACAAGTCAGAGGCGATACAGCACAGAACAAGACTAGCCACAAAAAGAGGGGCAAGATATATCAGGGACAGTGATGTAATGCTGTACCAACCCCTAATAATGCTGGTTTCAGGCAAAATGAGATGTAGGATGCTACTAGACTATTTTTCACTTGCTCCTTGACAAACAGTTCTTTCAAGTATATTCACGAATGGAACTTTTGTGCCATAAAAGAGGTAGATCACAGTTTTCTCTATGTATTTGGCAAGTACAATCTAATTCCAATGAGCCATTGTGCTACTGAAACCTGAAAAAAAAGCAACTGTTTGCTAATGGCACCATAAATTACCATGACTGCATGTATCAGTCTCCAAAATCCCTGCATAAAATAACCTGCCTGTGCACATAGTGATAAATACTCACCTTGCAAGTTTTTTTATGCTCATTTAACAATCCTCAATAACTTCGTTTCACATACCCTTACAAGAAAAAAACCTCAGTTTTGTATACACACACAAGAACAAAGTTCTGGTTGGTACTAGTCAAGCATCTGGGAAATAAAATCAGAGATAGATAGATAGATAGATAGATAGATAGATAGATAGATAGATAGATAGATAGATAGATAGATAGATAGATAGATATAAAAACTTATCTTCACATTGTCATTAGAGAATTGCAGATTCAAAAGAAGTTATACACCTATCTTCTTTACTCCTAGGTTTAAGAGCAAAGTCTTCACCATTAAAAATGGAAACTAGGTATTTTATTTTCACTTCTTTCTTCCTGCAGCTCTAAGCTGAGGAAAGTTTCAGGGCATTAGAATTTAAAGAGCAGAAGAACTCAGTGACTGAAAAGGAAGAATACCACACAGACTACTGCTAAACCTCAAAGACACACAACTTTCCAATCCAGAAACAGATAGAGCACATGTAACAAAAATGACAAGACTGTTTAATAATAATAATAATTGAAAAAAGAACAACAGGAAAATTTACAATTAAAAATTTATTTCTCTTTCTGCATTGAAGTGAATACATGTTTACACACAATGTGACCAAAAAAATCCTCTGGATATTAACAAAGGTTGCAAGTGTATTTTCTTTTATAACCATCAAGAATATCAGCACGGAAACAGAAGAAAAGAAAAAACATATAACTGCAGATGGTATATCATCCAGCACCTCTGGTTTTACCCACCCCCAAAACCCCACTCACAGGACACTTTTGGCAAAAGTCCCTGTCCCCACCAAACATTCACTACATTTTAAAAAACAGGTTCAGTGGCACTTAAATATGACTAGGAACATTTTGAAATACAGTGCATCCATGCTGCATGCATTTCACTTTGCTGTAAGACTTAGACATAAGGCAAATATTACCTTATCTCTCAAATACTCCATGACTAGACAACCTTAGTATATACAACTCTGTTAAATGCAGAGATGCCTTGTTTCCCTTCACTGATTTTCCTTCTGATCAAGAAAGCAATTCAGGGAGACAGTGTGCTATACTCATCACAAATTGCAAGGTATTAAATTGTTAAAACAGCAATGAATAAAAATAAACCATATTCGCATATCCAAAACTTATTTCCGTCACTTAAATAATTTCATCTGCAATTACAAAATACATACACTTAAATATCTTTGTAAGAAACAATCATCTAAGATATCACAGATTATGATTTGCTTTTGATAATCTAACTGCCCCAACTCTGGTGCAAAGATAAACCTGGACAGTGTTACTACCTAGAATATTTTTCTATTATCATTAATTTTCTTAAATATACAGTAAATTCTCTTTAACTATTCTGACAGATAGTGCAAATAAAGACATTCTTTGGGTCACAATTTTTAAAATATTACCACCAATGCTATCCTCAATTTAGTATTGTTTAGTAATTAAGTAACAAAATATTTTAAGTACACATTTTCTAACATCTGCTTAACAACGCGTTTTCCTCAGTTACCTTAGCTTAAATGCAGATCACAAAAAATTAATAAGCTACAATGCTTCTCACCTATCCAAAAGATATGTTATATTCATACTTAAATAAATATATTTATAAACCTACCTATAAGTTCCCCATTGCTTTCCACATAGTTTTATTATCCAATGGCATACTACATCAAATCATGATATCAAAATATCTTTAAAGACAACAAAGATCACTTCAGAAGTACTGCTCAAAGGCAATGAAATAATGCTTTGAGAACCTAAGCACATATGTTAGGCCTACACAGATCCAGCACATTGTATAACAGAATAGTTTATGCTTCTTTTAGAGTCAACTACTGCTTTGCCTTAGCCAGAGATAAAAAGCTTATCTTAAATATTACCCATCGCAGATGTAGCAACACAAAGCGGCCCTGTTTGCTATCTAATGTTGCTGGCTGGTTTTACACGTTTATTTGAAGTTACTGGTGCCTGATGGCTAGTTCCATTAGTGGTATTTGTTGCTGAGCCATTCACAACAATGTAATCAACCTTGTTTTCCAATTTCACCAGGCGTTGTAAGATGTCATCCAGAAGAACAGCAATTGTTCTCTTAAGATCAGCTGAAGATAATGGAAAAAACAAATTAGAGACTATTATTTACTATGTGTGGAAAAGAACTGCTATTTCAACATATTCACATCTTAAAACTTGCTATCCTCCCTACTATATGCTTTGGAAAGGAATGCAGATTGATGTACAAGTATAGCTGCTTGATTTTTTTTTAGTACAATTTCTTTGTTATTTTATACCACTATAATAGGGAACTGTGAAGCAGCCAATTAAATATTTTGAGTGTAAGAACAAAATCACTAGTTGGAGCATTAGAAGTGACTATTCAAAGGCAGTATTTAAAATTTCATCCATCATTCAACAGTACTAGAATACACAGCTAAAACACCTTTTAGCCTTGGACAACAACAGAAGATATTTAAATACTTTCCAACATAAAAAAGGTAGTTAATAGTTTTCCCCTAAATAACAGATCTAGCCCATAGAAAAACTGCTATGACACAGTACCTTATTGCTTATTATATAAGCTATAAAGTAGGGTGGGGGGAAAAAAATCTATCTATTTACAACTTTGCTGATTGAAAAACAGGAGTTTTTTCTCTTTAAGAGCAGTATGTACTACTTTGAAAGAGAAAAAATGTAACTTTACAGCTTTCATTTAAAAAACAAGATATTCAGATAACTATATAGCTTTTTTCCTCTTACCATATCCTGCCATAGATGCTCCACCACCACCATTCATTAAATTTTTATTTTCTTCTGCCAGTGCTTTGACGTATCTTCTGCTCAGATCTAATATCTGTCCACGCAACTCAGCACTGCTTTGGCGTCTTGGATACTGAAAAGTGTAGCGTAGCAACATCAAACCCCAGATGATTCCAAAAACTAGTAAAAACATACTCAGTTTCTGGGACATATTTTTTCTTGAAAATGTTAGAAACATTTCTGATGAAGGCCACAGGCGTGTCTTAATTTCAAGAAAAGTAACTGAATTTGGCTTTGTCAAATTATATTACATATTAAACAATAATAAGATTTCTATGAGGTGAAAAATCTTCTGGCTGGATCATCTTGAATACATCTTCTCATGTTTTACTTGGTCTTGATTCCTGAAATTTGTAAATTATCACCTGGTTATTCAAAACTGCTACAGTTGTTGAGATCAAGGATCAGTTCCTAAACACAGTACTATATCATCATCTAGCAAACCATTGTGGATTTTTATCTGCTTAGAGGTTCAATTATCTTTCTATCTCACATTTCCTCTTCCTACTTTTACCAATTTTTATTCTCCAAAAATCAAAACTTCTATGCTTCTACGAATCACCGTAATTATTTTAAATAATGTAATTTAAACTACCATTAAACCCACATGCATTTCATACAAAATGCAGTATCGAGAAGAGACTTGTAAAACATTTACGGACAACATTTTGATGAGTTATACACATCATGAAAAGGATCTTGTAAAATGATTCACGTGACTCTTATTCTTCACTTAGAAGCACAGGGCAAGTATAAACAGACAACATGTAGCATAAAATTTCTTGGTTGGTTAGTTAGTTCAAAGTCTCCTCTTCTGGTTTCGTACACCATTAAGAGTTTTTGTTTGTTTTGGTGTTTTGCTATTGAATAAAGAAATAAAACCAAAATAAACTGGCATATTGCACCCACATTTAGCATTTTACTACAACTTGAAAAAATGTCTTACCATAGCAGCCAATTCTGATCCCTCAATAGATTAAGGCTTCTAGAGAGAAACAAGTGGTAGGAAAGCTTCAGCAGTTAAACAACAAATGTCCAGACAGTTTGAAGCAGTATGAACCACACATCTTCAGGGAGCTCTGTAACAGGGGGGAAAAAAAAAAAAATTTAAACAAAACAAAGTGAAGACACCTTCATTTCTTCGTGGAGTGGTTGAAGTTGAGGGCTTCAAGCCACGTGTGTTTAAAACAAAAATACATTTTTAAACCTAACTTGAAGCAATTGTTAGGGAAGAACAAAGAATTCATTTCCATTTTACTATAAATGCATACATTTAAATGCCCAGTAACTGATATCAACACAGTTTTAAAAGAAAACTTGGTAAGAATCTCACTCAATATTTCCTTCTTCTTCTTCTGTTATAAGACAGTGATGGCAGATGGTCCAGATTCATCATATATGTACATGCACATATATTAACATATGCATCATTCTCTTCTTAATTTTTATCCCTCAAACACATCCCACCTTTTCAGCCTCTTTACATGCATATACCTTGGATTTCTCATTTTCTACCCATCTCTGAAACTACTCCAATTATTTAACACTTCCTTGAATGACAGTTTCTATCATTTAACATAATCTGGATAAAGCCACTCATTTTACATAATAGTTATGCTTTTCCCTGTTACTCCCTGTTCTTCCCCATATATTACCTGTCACGAGCACTTTTTAGACTGATGTTACACATTGAATAGAGCTCCTCACCAGACTTTCTACAGTGGTACTTAGGTCTCTGTTTTTATCAGAATACTGAGACTGAACTTCTCATGCTGCTGAGCTCTCCTCTAAACAACTCCGCCTCCAAAGCATTTTTTCATCGCCTCCACTGACTCATTCAAGTGGCCTTATGCCAACACTCCACGGTCTGCTGCAAACACGAGTGTCACTGCCAGCAGGGCTTGTCGCTTACCCTTCACCTTCACTATTCACATAATCCTCTCAACAGGCAGGCCAATGTGTTTGATTCAAGTGGCAAATTTTTGAAGCGCTCTAAAATCAACATGCGTATCTAAACTATTCTGAAAATGATTAACTCAAGGCAGGGGCAACATCAGAACTCGGACACCAAAGCTGCTGTAAAGTAACAAGCTCCTGTGTGTAAAATGCCCTATAGTGTCAGTACATAAACCCTTACTTTTACTGTTGGGTGCACTAATGCAAGTGGCAATCACAACTCACTGAATGAGGAATAGCTCCACTGTGGGATATGACCATGCACACAGACAGACAGCCCACAGACAATAATTTGAATTCCCCACTGTAAATTCAGCAGGATGTACTTTGTTCAAGGAATGTGCTCATACTCCAAAAAACTGGTTTAAGAGAGAAATTTGTCTTAAGTACAAAAAAATAAGAGAGAAAACAATAAAAACTTACATTCTACAGCATGAATATTTGGAATTGTGTGGTTTAAGACTTCCTGAAACAGATCCTTCCTAAACATGTGCTTTTCCCTAGCTCTTTGCCAAATCCATGGCTCTGCACTCAGACTTTAAAGCATAAACTGCACCCACATCATTATGTATCTACATAATCCATGAAGAGTATCAAATATGATGGAAAATATTTACATATGAGGTCCAGGAGTAGGGCATTCATATGATGGCTCAGCAGACCAAACAGTATTTCTCAAGAAGAGAACACAAGTTTCAACCCTCATTCCAAAATGTCTGCATCTTCTATTAATTAAAATAATAATAATAATAATAATAATAATAATAATAACTGAAAATAACACATAGTTCTTGCAGAATTTAAATTAAGTTCAGCTCTCCCCAGATCCCTAGCCATATCTCATCCTGAAGCATTTAGACAATATCACTACAGCGCTTTGGAATGGAAATAACTCTGCCAACACAATGTAAATAAGACCACAAAGCCAGGATAAGAGGTCTAGCCAAGACGAACAGATTGAATAAACTCCTGCCAAGGAGCAGCAATAATTGCAGGGTGGGCCTTTGCCTTGTGTATCTGATTCACAGTGCACACAGTAACTACTGAAACCAACAGAAATCAAGGACTCAACCTGCTGGGAAAATGGCATAATACCCAAATACTGACCCTGAGCAAAGGAACTGGGAGCAAGGTGTACCAAAATGAAGGCAACTATCTGTACTTTTCCTAAGCATTTTTAAAGGCCATTCCCCCCATAATGAATTCCACTGTAAGTTCAAAGTTCTGTGAGATCTGGTCTTCTCTTTCCCCCGAAGCATGCACTTCTAGTGACCCCTAACACACTCCATGCACAACCCTTAAGATTACACAGTATAAAGTAACAAAAAATAAAAATAAGCTTATACCCACATGATTTCAAAGTAAGAAAAAAAAAAAAGAGCAGCAGGCGTAGATATTAGGAAGAAAAGAGCACAATAAGTAAGACGAATGAATTGGAATATTTTTTTACCTCTTGTTGCCCTTCTCTACCTGAACATTACAGTTTAAACAAACCCTGTCCTCAGAATGGACCTCTGTTTTCAGTAATTCAGAGGTAGTATCCCTTGAGATAACAGCACACACGTAAGAAGAAACATCGCTTCTTGTCATCTTTCTTCTCCCTCATTCTCTCAAATCCTTACCCACCACTCCCTGAGCAGGGGAAAAGGGAAGCCAAGACTTCCTTCTTCACACTGACTTATCCCAGATAGGTGCACAGGCTCACCACTCTCCCAACCACAGCTGAGGGGCTTTTATGGCAAAGGCAGTCAAAGCACTGCAGAGAGCAACAGCAAATGCCTTGTTGGAGCTATGCTTTGTTGGAATTCCTACCATCCCTAATAATGGAGACTGAGACAAAAGAAAGACAACTATGAAGATGAAGGAGTACAACCAGGACAAAATTCAAAAATCTGCGGAGGGAAAGAAAAGAAACAAGACCCAAAACTAACAAACCCAAAACAAAAAATTCAACCAAACAAACCCAAATCAAACAAAACCCCTGAGCTGATTGTGCAGGCAAAATGGCAATCCAAAAAACCATGAAGAAGAGAATATCTTCCAGATAATCCTTTCAATAAGCAGCCTGAAGTGACTGATTCCAGTAGCAATTTTCCAAAGTTCTTTAAAGTCAGCATGCATATCTAAATTACTCTGAAAACTACAAGCCCAGGCCGGAGGGAACATTAGAACCTGGAGCTAAGACCAATTTCTGAATGAGGATCTGACACTACATTTGCTTTTCACAGACATATAAAGAGTTTGGTTTTCTTCACTGTTGCCACTGTGGTTGTCTGAGAAATGTACTGCCAAAACCTACCAATGTGGATTCAACTTTGTCCAATGGTATCACAACACTGGCAACAAAAGCAATGAAGTAAGGCACTCATTCCCTCCAAAATAAAATCACTCTATCCTATGAGCTGTATTTCAACATCAGTCATATATAAATTATATTACTGAGTGCATGAAACAAAAGGAACAAAGGCAAAAGAAAAAGCAATGGAAAATCCATTATATGTTCCATAATAAAGCAATGTTCTAGTATCTACTAGATGCTACTTAACTGAACAGTAGCATCAGACTTCAGTTTGAATACTGACTCTTCTCCATGGAAACCAGCCCATCCTTACAAAACATCCTTCTTGAACTTTGTTGCAAAGTCTTCCTCAGATTCTGCTTTACTTATTTCCAGAAAGACCTAGAAATTATATTAATGTACAACACAGAAATGAAACAGACTGTAAGGCAAAGGAATGCCTCATACGTCCTCTGAAACAACCTCAGGTTATCAGGAAAACAAGGCATACCTAAATCCTTAACAGGTTACAACGCACCTCACAGCACTGTCAGTTCTGCTAGTTTGGTCTTTTTTTAGTCATCATTTCTATATTCTATCTGAGAGACTCCAGTCTTCCTAAACCACTCAGCAGGGCAAATTTCAACCTATCCTGCAGAGATGGTGTGTACTCTCTAATTTTGAAAAAGGTACAGGACAGATGAAGATAATTATTTGTAAGACAAAAAGAAAGCAGCTGGTCCATCAGGTATTTCTGGTGGTTATGAACAAGCAGCTTTAGCAAAAAAAACCTAACAAAACAGAGTCAACAAGATGTAAAGAATCCAGAAAACTGAAGTCTGAAAATCCCATTTCATTCAAAGATCAAAAATACTTTTAAGGATAAAGCCAAGAAAAATGCAGTGAAAGTATTATTGTTAGCATACAGTCCAAAAAAAGTCACCTCTTTGGTTACATATTTTGAAAGATAGAATGCCAACTACTGAGGCAATAGTTCCTCAGTGATACTCTAGAGACCGAGACAGGTCTCTAATGAACTAATATACTAAGAAAGTAGGCTTGAGAAATGGGAATTTTACTCAGTGTATTACTTAGTACCATAATATTTATCGGTTCCTCACTGCCAAATTATCATCAACAATGTGACACTGAATTCAAGAGCAAGTCTGGCTTTGTGACCAGTTATTATTATTAACTGTATAAACACAAGACGTGATTTATCAAGATAGAGATTTAAAAAAATAAAAAAAGCCAAATACAGTCATAGGAGAGTGTATCCAACTATGGAGGAAGGGGAAAAAAACCTTGTAATAGAATAGGCAGCAGAAAGAAATTAGGACAGTACAAATAAAAGCCTGACATTAATAATTACTATAAAATAATTGTACAGTAAAAAATTAGAATTTATTACAGTCTCAACGAGAACACAAAATATTTATTAAATTAATAATTATTTAAAATTAACATACTAAAATTACATCTATGCAAGAAATTACTATTAAATTCATGGTAACAAACATCCCTGGGTACAGAGAGGGTACTGTATCAGCAAACAATAAGCTGTGCTGTAAATAGACAGGATGATACCTTATTGCCAATGAACATTTCAGGAAGACAAAAATCATGGGGCATTACCTAATACCAGAAAAAAAAATTCCATAGTTCTATCAAACTCTGTTCTACTGTTTTTCTTTCTTTGCATATACTGAGAGTGTGCTTGCCCTGGCCCATTTACCTCTGTGATCACCAAAGTACTTTGTTGCCTGGTTTTCCAACAGAAAACTTTGAGCATCACTCAGCTGACAGGCAACGATCGCGCTGACCATTCTCAAGCAGACAGGCTGGTTCCATGTTATTTGGAAAAGTAACAGCAGAGTTCCTGTGCAGCAATGAAAATGGGAAGTCTAAAGAAGACTGACACACACCAAAAAAGCACAGAATGTATTTACTGGCCAATTAATCCCAGAAGACTGGAACAAGGAAATAAGCACCTAGAAGCTTATGTGTTGAGACTTTTTGGAATGCCAAAAATGATGTTTGCATTCTGGTGATTTGCAGTGTTAGACGGCTGTTGGTCTAGCAGTAGAGGAAAAATCTCTATGAGGTGCAGATGGTTGTCAACCTCTGAAACAGGTTCTCAAAGAACTTAAGTGTTTATAGTAAAACAGGACCCTGATTCCTGGCAATACACAGAAACTTCAGTTCTCTGTTCCCATACAGAGCACAAACTCCATTTAATACATCATTGTACCTACGTCATTCACATTTGAAACTGGTGCACAAGGAAGAATCACATTCCTCATATTTTTAAGGGCACATCAGTTCTAGAGAGGATGTCAATAAAACCACTGTCCTGTAGTGGCATATCCGTATTTTTTTGCAGACCAACACTGCCCAGGTTCATTAATCACTGAGGTTCACTCAGCTGCATAGCACCACAGAAGAGCAAGAATCAACAATTAACAGCAATGCCTGTCCCCAGACAGTGAAACATGTTTGAGCTGACAAAATCAACTCTCACTCAGCATGTTAAGTACTCCTATTATTTGTTGATGTAAACTTGGTCAACAGAAAAATGTCAAATCAGAGAGGGAAAACAGGATACTCTCCTGACAAAACCTCAGCAATGCCTGACACAACAGAGCTGTACCTGTGTGCTGGTGAAACTTGAGGGTCTTTCCAGACTGCATCATAGATCAGTTGATAGAAGAGGCAATTTATATAAGTACCTGCTAGGCTCAAGAGGAAAGATCAGCACTACACAGTAAGAGTAGGTACAAAGGCACATTTCTGGGGAAAAAAAAAGGCTGCCCTATCACTATGACGGCTGCTGGGCTGCAGGTTTTAGCAGTTCTGTACCATTTTTGGTGTGTGCTGCAAAAGGAGTCTGCCTTTGTGTCTTTTCCAGGACATCTATCTTTATACCTTCTCCAACAGCATGTGTTTCCTCATTCCCTGCTTCCACATGCCATAGACTTGCAACTACCAGGGAAAACTGATAAAAAGTAAAATTTATCCTTTTGCCTTATTGCTGTCTTTTTGGGAATACCTTTAATGGATGCTCCAAATGAAATCACAGGAGATGAGAGGTTTAAGGGAATAGCAAAAATGGGCAACTAGCAACAATATCTATTCGACAGTGCTGCAACAAGGAAATAAGAAAATCTCCTTGTGTGCTCCAGGTAGTCCCTGTCCCTCAAAGCAGCCAACAAGAGTCACAGCTCACCAAGCAGACACATAGTGTCACTACTGATGGGCTGCTGGGACAACCTCAGACATATCTTAAACCAGAAGCAGTTCTACCTCCTACAGGCTTCTAAGAACAGCATACAATTTGTTTTGTAGATGAACTTCAAGTTAAAAGCAAAAACATATTGCTTTAGACTTGAAAACCCACACAGCAAGCTAACAGTGGCTCTGGTATAAAATTATCTGAGAGCCCAAACAGGAGATTACCTTTTGTATGTCAGTATTTCAGAAATACTGGTGACTTTTTCCTATTTGCATTGGGTTTATTTTGCATTATGTCTAAGGAGTCTGCTCAAGTACTTTTGGTATCTTAGAGTATCCTTTTTTTTTTCAGCTCCTCCCCCCTTTATTTTGCCTACTACTGTCAGTGCATGCTTTTAAAATAAACCAACCATTTAAAAACAGAAATTCTTTGTTCCTTGCCTGTGGGCAGTCAGCCAAGATTCAAGATTTTGAGAGGGGAAATGACTTGGCAAGGCTTGTGAAGAAAATTAAAGCAAGCAGATATCAATAGAGACAGTATGTTATATTTGCTGAAGTTCCCTTCCTCCCACTGGGTCCATCTGGGCCCCAAAATGTTTCTATATCTCTGTATTAGCTTCTTGGGGGGGGGGGGGAGGGGTGGAAGGAAGATATTTCAGCTTCATTCCCCCCAGGACAATTTATTTTCTCTTTATGCTTTATTGCTGCCTTTTAGGTCACAGTAGGACCTTTGCTACTAAGAGTCAGTTATGACAGAGCATAAGGCACCTTCTTGGCTTCTCATTTCCCAGTAAAATTGTCACAATTTTTTAATTGCAGTTGAACACTAGGCTATGACAAGTCCTCCCTTGCAAATTCCTAACTCGTACGTCTACTCCGTTGTGAAATTTCACAGCTGTCTTTGTATCACTCTTTCCAAAGCCCCTGGGACTTCAAAACTTCCTTCTGAGATGATAATGTTTAGCTAATTTTAACTAGTTTTACAGAGAGCCAAGCCTTCAGGATGATGAATGCAGGCTACTGATAAGAGAGTGATTTTCACTGAGCATTCTAAAGAGACCTAAAAGGAAGGCGGGTGTCATTAAAGAGAACTAAGAGGGGAGGGGAGGGGAGGGGAGGGGAAGGGGGGAGACAACTAACAAAGTGACAGCTGCAGTGGGGGAGTGACTGCCACTGCTCATACATGGACACACAGTGCAGCAGCCACACAAACGCAGTTCCCGTAGAACAGCAACAAAAAAGGACTTTTATCACTGGGGAGAGAAGAATAATTTACCTTGCCTGGTTTTCTTTCAAGAAACCTGTAGAATTCAAACTGTGTATGAATTTGTCTATGAAAATTATGTTTCTATGGCAAAACTGCAAAACAGACAAGGCTTTGGATTCACACTCCTTCCCAGGAGACTGATTCAGTTGAAGATTTCAGAAAAATTAACACTGGAGGAAATGTTAAAGACAGATAAATCCTTGTCTTTTACATCTTTTATTATCTATAGATTGACTTGTCAGTTCATCTCAGCATAGGGTTATGACAGACGTTAACCATAACACTACAGTGGTGTGCACTGCAAAATATTCAGTTCTTAAAATTAAGTAGAAGGTACCCAAAAATTTAACTGGATTATTTATCTCATGGTAGCCTCTTATTTCTTCAATATTAGTGAAGAAACCAATTTCAGTGGAATAACTTTTAAGTCCTCTTGCCTACGTCTCTAGTCCAGGACCTGTTTTGTGTAGGCAAAGTACTGATTCAGTTACGAGCAATTCAAAATTAATCTTTTAAACTACACAAGCAAATGCTAATGAAAGTATTTTTTCATAAAGTTGACAATCACAAAAGAAAATATGAGACTATTAATAATGCTTACTTGAGGAAACCCTGCCCATTTAATGGCACAAGTTTCAATTACAGGTGAAAGAAGTTGTCCAATAACAAGTACTATATAAGGTACATTTTAGCCGTAAACTTGTATGAGGACAAAAACCACTCATTTGAATGACTGAGCCTCACAGATTTTTGACAGCTACTGAAAACCAGCTATTTTTGACGCTTACTAGTCTTCAGATATGTTGACTACACAGCTGACAATTTAAGCTGACAGCATGCATTTATCCTACTTACAGTCTGGGCAAGATGCAAGAACTAAGTGCCTTTTACTATTCTTGGAAAACGTTAAAGTCATCGTGAACTCCAGGTGAAATATCTTACTTTTAGCAGTTAAATGACATCCAATCCCACAGATAAACCACAGTATGGGATCAGCTAATACCAATGCCTTCTTCAAGGAGATAACAGCCAAAAAGAGTCTCTAAAAGTAGAGAATACAAAAGGCCGGGTTTTTTTAAAAAAAGGTAGTAGCTTTATTCCCAATTGTCAGAGCTTTAGGAAGAAGATGTATTTGCTAGAACAAAGGAATTCCAGCATAATTGTTTAATTTTCTGGAGCTCTCAAGTACCTGAAGTGAATTACTAAACAGTTATATATTTTAACACATAAAATAACAAAAAGATGCCAGAACAACTTAGGCTTTATACACACAGGCATCTCCAGCAAGAACGGGAACAAAGAAACAATAAATTTCCATATTTGGTATAAAACTGCAATCGCTCCACTTGTGACAGTAGAGCAAGATGCTACTCACAATCTAATATCATCTTCGTATTGTCTCCTTTCTTTGGTATTCTCACGAGAGTGAAACAGCAATTCATTACATTTGCTCCAAAATAAACTCTACATTACAATCGGAACAAATCACCTGCATGCTTAACTGTGATGTTCAGCACATCCATAATCTGAAGACTCTTTAAAAAAAGACACAATTCCTACAAAACACCCTCACACACACCAATAAGCCAACTCAGGAGGCAAAATAACAACCAAAAATCCCAAAACAGCAGCAACAAAAAATATCTAGTTTACCCTATCTGAACTGCTCTAAGGAAATTCCACATCACAGCACAGAACAAAAATTCTCTCTGCTTGTTTTGTGGCACACAAACACAGAAATTACACTGCACTCTAGCTGTCACTATCTTTTAGACGACAAGACACATAAAAGAGAATTTACAGAATGCTACCATGTTAGGTTAGGGAACTGAAAAGAAAGTTTATTAATAATGAATGATGAACAGAGCTACAGAAATAAGGTAGACGTAATAATACGTTATAAACATTTACGAAAATAAACTTAATGGGAAGATATAAAGTGCAGTTAAAACATCATCAGATGTCACACTGAAAAGCAATTTTATTCTATTGTAAGCAGGAAGCATCCCACAACTCTTGCTGTCAGGAAATTTCATATATTATAGTCTCCTAATACTGAATGCTTCAAACCTTGCAGCTTTCCTTCAATATTGTTTCTTCCTATTTATTTAGTATTACCGAAGAGACCAATTTCAGTGAAACGTTTACCCGTTGTTTGCATGCAGACTTGTTATTGCCCGAAGATCACTTAACCTAACATTATTAAGGATACTGCCTTTGCTTAAACACGAATTAAGTAATCTTTTCCCCCTGTAAGTTCCATCACATCACTGTAATCAAGCTTTGCCTCTTTACAAGTTGTGTCCTTACTGTACGAGATCTTGCAGAGTCACTGCAGTCATAGTTCAGGACGGGAAGACCACTGCAAAGGGTGAAGGAAACCAGGCAATCCGTGTTTCCTCCACCACTTCCTCCCCATCCAAGGACACTGCATCACAGCCCTGAGACACGGCTCTCCGGCCGGAGGGATGCCCGGATCACCGCACAACTCACCGCTCCCGAGCCCCGCCGGCGGGGCCCGCAAGGACACCGCAACACCGGCGCTGGGACCGACACCGGGACCGACAGGCGGCGGGAAGGCAGCCAGGAGGAGAACAAACGTGTCCCACAGCAGCGCAGCTCCCGGCGGAGGGGCGGCACGGCGCGGGCGCTCAGGCGCGGTGCAGACGCGCCCGGCAGCCGCAGCCGCCCTGTGCCATCCCGCTCCCGCCCGAATCCGCAGCCACCCGTGCACACGCGGACTGACGGGCCTCCTCCTCCGCCGCCCTCCCGCACCCCCGCCACCCCCCCTGCCCGGCCCCGCTGTCCCGGCCGCTGTCCCGGCCGCTGTCCCGCTCCCGGCCCGTCCCCCCGCACAGCGCCCCCCGCGGCCGCCCCGCGCTACCTCCGCCCCCGCCGCGCGCCCGCTCGCGCCGCTTCCGCCCGCGCCGCACCGCCCGAAGCCCCGCCCCTTGCCCCGCCCCCCGCGCGGCGCGGGGCCGCTCCCGCCCCCTGGCGGCGTGAGGGGGCCGTGCAGCCGCCTCGGGAACGGGCGCCCTCCCTCGGGCTGGTGCCGGGAATTCGCCCCCGTCCGTGCTCCGGGAATGGCAACCCGCAGCGGCGCGGGCTGGACCAGCAGCTGCCTTAGGAGGAGAGGCTGCAGGAGCTGGGCCTGGTTAGTCTAGAGAAGAGAAGACTGAGAGGGGATCTCATTAATGCATATAAATATCTCAAAGGCAGGTGCCAAGGGGATGTTGCCAGACTCTTTTCAGCACCCAGTGACAGGACAAGGAGCAATGGCCATAAACTAAAACATGAGAAGTTTCACCTCAACGTGAGGAAAAACTTCTTTACATTGAGGGTGGCAGAGCACTGGACCAGACCACACAGAGAGGTCGTGGAGTCTCTCTGGAGACGTTCTAAACTGATCTGGATGCATTCCTGCATCACCTGCTCCAGCTGACCCTGCCTTGGCATGGGGGTTGGACTAGATGAACTCCTGGGGTCACTTCCAACCCTAACTATTCTGTGATTCTGTGACTGTTTGCATCTGGGGTGGTCTATAAACTCCCATCACAATAATTGCGTAAATAAAATCCATTGTGGGTGCAAGACTGCACCAGTGAGTTACCTCAGGCTCTTCCTGCAAGGTGGTGTTTGAAGGAAGCTGGTATCAGTTAAGCAAAGGTGAACATAAGGGCAAAGCAAAGAATATAAGGTCACATTAAACAGCTGCAGAGTTGATAGCATTCAGGAGTATCTGTAGTTCACCCTAAGATGAATCACTTCAAGATTGTCCCTACCCAGACAAGCCAAGGTACAGATGTTACAGGTGCGTGTAGGTGAAAGTTTGGTTTGCAACTTCACATCCCCTGTAAAATAAACACAGTTACAGCCCGTGTTGTCCCGGCAGCTTGCTGATCTCACCTCACTCCACCTCCCCATCAGTACCCCCACACCTGCACTTTCCCTCTGCACCTTTCCCTCTCTTCCAGTGGGCATCAGGGGCTACCTGGCTTCTCCTGGGTTTCCAGCCTTTATATTCTTCACAGGTTAGATGCAGGAAAAATCAGCATTTAAATCTGTTGCTGTTCTAGAAGAAGGGATATTGATACATCAGAGTGGTCACCAGCCTAGACCTGAGTAAACAGACAAAACTGTTGGCAGGTACTATCATGTCAGCTGGTGAATCAAATGCATATAAAACTTTTCTTACATCAACTAGTTCATAGTCACTTATTCAGAATCTTGGGAAACGTGTTTTGGTAAAGTTGGTTGTTGTTGGTTTTTTTCTTGTTTGTCTGGAAAACATTGGTGTTCACCTTAGAGTTAATTTAAATTTGAGAAAATTAGGCAATCGTGGAACTGAATAGAAGGCTATATTCCCACAGAGAATTCAGAATAGGCTATATTAAAGGAATTATGTATTTGTTTGATTATGCAATCCATCCCACAGACAAAAGCGTTTTTCTAAATTGTACAATGTTAAATGAGGACAAACAAAAAAAATAAAAACAGCCTTATTTGATAAGTAAGCTTCTGAGTGAACAGTTTGACTATATATCATGCAGCACCAACAATATCATTGCTAGAAGCATTTTCTAAAGCAGAATCACTTCACCAGTCTCTGTGGGTATTTTCTCATGAAGATCTATTAATAAAAATCAAAAATAGATGGTCTGAAATTGACTTCACATTACAAATATACTGCAGCTATTTACCACCATTTATTACTATATTGTTTGCTCAGTGATTAATCCTGTATTTTCACAGACATGCAGTGAACAGCTGTAATGTCTTTGCAAATATAATTTATATGGTATTTAGATTTTACTAGGGGACCCC